>JAXBDG010000005.1:0-1200000 GCA_036320915.1 Linnemannia elongata | reverse complement strand
CTTTGACCTTAAGCAGGAAGACACCGCCCAACAGGTACCAAACGAAAGAACAAAAATACACAAAACTAACTTGAGCTTCCTTCATATTGTAGAAACTCCCTGAGGACCCCTACTTTGGAAAGACGACAATGAACATCGGGACCATCCAAGGAGGACTCGCCGCTAACATTGTCCCCGCCTTCTCAAAGGCAGGTATCTCCTTCCGCATCGCGACCTCGACCCAAGAAGTCCTGGACCTCGTCGAGCAGGTCCTCACTGTTGAACAGCAACTCAAGGACAAGATCTCCATCGAACGTCTGACCTGCTGGGAACCCGTTCGTTGTCACTCTGTCCCTGGATTCGAAACTTTTGTCGCCAACTACTTTACCGACATTCCTTCGTTCACTACTGCGAAGCATTCTTTGCTCTTTGGACCTGGAAGCATTCTCTGCGCCCATGCCCCTAACGAGTTCATCAACAAGAAGGAGCTGATTGCTGCTGTGGGAAGCTACAAGGATATTGTCCTGAAGCTGTTCGCCGAGTCTCAGTAAATAACTGCACTATCATAGACATAGAGGAGAAATACAGCGTGTGTATATGATGAAAATGGTTGTTATTATGGAATGATGATATTTTTTGGTGTGCAATGCGATGAGGATGGTCTAGATCTGAGTCGCCTGTTCACTATCACCATCGTGTGACTCCCCCTCCTCCTCTTGCTCCTCTTCGTCGTCGGCCTCACCAACTCCTGTGATCTCGACAATGGACTCATCCATGGGTCCTATTGACGCCTCCATAAACGACATAAACGAATCGGATCCAGATGCAAAGACAGAGGCGCTCAGCGAGAAGGGCGAGATACGCTCGGATGATGCTGACGCAGAAAACTCTTCGACCAGCGAGAGATATTGTTGTTGTTGCGCTGTTCCTGACTTGGACTGACCACCCTGCTCCTCTGCCTTCTCCGCGACCGCCTTGGCCAGTTGTTCAGCCAACGATCCTGCGCCGACTAAAGAGTAGCCTAGAGCCTCAATCTCTGCCGGGTCCCCTTGTTTCCGTGAGGAAGTTGACGACGCAGCAGCAGGTATTCTTGAAGATCCTGAAGCAGGCTCAGTATCATCGTCGTTCTCACGGAGATGACGGCGACGTCCCAAAACATCCTTCAGCTCATGCACCATCTTGGAGTTGTCATAGACACGCTCCTTCTTGGCCTCTTCCTGCTCTCGTAACAGCTTCTGATGTGCTATCCTCTCAGCGCGCGTCATCTTGGCCGTTGCAGATCCATCGGCAGCAAATCCAAGCCTCCGCGACGATGAAGGCCCAGACTCTGTAGAAGCTTCCCAGGTCTCTTCTCGCTTGGCCGCCAATGCCATAAGACGCTGATGATCCTCCAAAGTCTCCATCGAGTCCACCACAGGTCCATCATATCCTGCCGATTCTCCTAATGTATCCAGGCCAAGTCCGCGTCCTGCGCCTTGTGAATCGCTCAATGCAGATGGTGTATCTAATCCTTGAACAGGAAGAGTCTGGAGGGGTTCAAAGACGTGGTTGAGAGCCGTTTTTCCGAGTTGCCATTCCGATGCCATCATACCGATATCCTGACTAATCGAGTCGTATTGTAGTTCCAGTAATCGCCGTTTTTCAGTGTCCACAGGGTCTATTGTTCACATAGCAACAAAAGACAGAGGGGGGGATTTAGTATCCTTCTGCATAGGCATCGCTATACTTGGAATACGGTACCCATAGGTGCAATTGTTTACCTTGACGAGCGGTTTCCTTAATATCCTCGTTGCAGATGTACAGTTTTGCCTGGACACCACGAACGTGTTGTTCCAGGAGCGCAAGTCGTTGAACAAAGGGTTGTAGTTGCTTATCCCGAGGCGAGCTATTGTTGCCTTGGATATCAATCCGAGGCAGGGTATCTAAATAGACCACGAAGAAAACAAACGCGTCAGATAGCGTGCCACAATTCATCTTGACATCAGCTACGACACAGAGGCATTTTCCTCGACCTGACAATGAATTTGCTCTTGACTTACATAATTCGGTATCCAGCACTTTACTCAGTTCAGCAACCACAGATTCAATTCCTTGGAGACCCTCTTGGAGGACATCACGTACAACGGTCCAGTTCCGATCATAGTCCTTGAGAGCATGGTGAAGTCCCTGACGTCCTTTCCTGCTCTTACGGCGAATCGATAACAGTTCACAGAGGAACTCCCGTCGAAATCCATGCATCTTTTGAAAATTCTTTCGCAAGCGTTCCAGGGATGTCATTTCGGGAGAAGAAGGCGTCGGAGAAGAGCCACCGGCATCGGCATTCGAGTATATGCTAGATCGAGGTGAAACCATGGAGAGCGATCCCGAATCCGAATCCTCTCCTTCAGAAGCAGACCAAGAGGTGTGATGGCGTCGAGAAGGCCGTCTTCCAAAGGCCAAAAATCGTTGTTGTTCGGCATTAATCAATGGACTGTTGAGGCTGGGCTCATGGTAGCTTGAAGGTCGACTCCGGCTTGATCCTCCTGTCATGGTGCGGCTACGGCGCTTCGAGGTCGAGTGCTGTCGGGCATGATGAGCGTAGTGCGAGGGCAGAGGTATATGGGCATCCGAGGTGGGCGAGGCAGTCAGGGTCAGGGAATCGTTGGCAAGGTGGTGGTTGTTAGCAGATTGGGTCTGGATAGTCAGGTTGGCGAAGCGGTTGTCAGGCGTGCTGGGTGAAGCAAAGGTTCCTGTAATATGGGCTCCTCCACCACCACCAGTTGCGTCCAGGTAACCGGGAGAGTTGGGTCGAGATGAAGGCGTAATGTTGTACATGTCCAACAAGGTGCTCAGGCGTTTGTGGTCGATATGGGATTGCAGGGTTTCGGTCGATTTCTGGAACAAGGCCCCGCTCTTGAGAAGGGCTGCAACTAACTGCGCCCGGACCATGTTACAGCGTCGCGTTTTTGAAGCCTGCTCAATCCGAGAGATGGGCGCAAGTGGGGTCGATAGACGGTACCCTCTGGATACCAGCTCGATCTCTTGAATAACCATGATCGCTCGATTGACTTTGACGTCGAGGGATTGGCATTCATTGACAAGCAATTGAAGCGATCGAAGGGCCTGGTTCTGGGTGGTTTGGAGCTTACGGCGGTGCTATTAAGCAAGTATCGATCGAGCAACGCCATTCATTAGTCCATCGTCGCGATGCAGGATTAGGGCAGGCAGAAAAAAAGAAAATAAAAGAACAGTAAAGGATGTTGGCAAAGATGCCATTGCGGAGGAACTTGAGTAGAGCCATTAGACATACAAGGATACGGAGCATCCATGCGGAGGATATAACAGTGAGGGTAATGGCTGCTGCGCGGCTCAAGAGTGTTTTGAGGATGGGCATTCGTCCGACCCGTGTACGAGCCAGGACCGATCGGGCGATGAGCGTTGCAAGCGTACCGAATCCGAGGAGGTAGCCGAATCGACCAGGGCTGAAATTGGCGGCGTATTCGATCGTGATGGGCGTGTCTGTGCGACGACCACGCTCGTGCGTGTGCAAGGTCGCAGCCTTGTTGAGGAAAGGGGATGTACAAATAAAGTACTTGAATCGCTCCTCAAACTCGGCATCCTCTGCGTCCGACGCCGAAGGTGAGAACGTATGCTAATAGTCATGATTTGAGTAAGGGAAAGGCAATCGGACAGGACGCCAACCGGCCAATATGACAAAAACAACAGGTGTGAGCAACGATGCTTTGTGAAAAAACAAAACAAAACAAAGGTCAAGAGGGCACATGAAAAAGAAGCTAAGGGTAACTGAGCAGAGGGAAGGGAACAACAACCACGGGAGCGGGTGGGTTGTGCAGGAAATAAACGGATCCGCGACATACCGTCAAGTACTCGATCAAATGGGTCAGCATGCCGATGGTGTTGTTGGCCATCCGCTTGCCGACTGAGTCAGGTTTCGGACCTGGCTCGTGAATAGGAACTGGCGAATGTTGTAGGTCAGGTCCATGCTGTTCCTCTTGAATGTCTATAGAAAGTTTGTGTGTTACGGTACAGGAGGGAAAAGAGGTCAAGGTTGAGTTTCAGAGACGAGCGAATCGAATGACTTCGGAGATCCCGTTTTGGCGGTGGCACGAGGTGGAGTGCAGGTACCTTGCAAGTATTGGGCTAGAGGCGAGTCCTCGTAGACCACAATGTCTGCCATCGGTTGAAGAGGGTCAAGAGGTGATTTGTTCCTCTGGTGGCGGAAGGGCCCAGTCGAGGGGGTAGGAAGGTGAGCAACCCTTCAGTAGCTAACGGGTCGAATCAACGCCGGTGGGAGGGGGAGTTGAATGGAGAGGAGGGGAGCGTGGCCCGAGTGAAAAGAGGCGTTTGGCTTGCTGATGGCTAAGGTCCAGAGGGTGGGTTGGGTCGTACAGTGTGAGTGGTGAGCTGGAAGAGGTTGGGGTTGGTGTAGTTGCTATGGTTTGTATTGAGTGAGTTGTTGGTGGAAGTTAAACAAAAAAAAAAAAAAAAAAAAAAAAAAAAAAAAAAAAAAGGGGGGGGAGAGGGTTTGCAAGGGCAACGTCCACCGACACGATCGAAGTGAGGAAAACGAAGTCAAGAAATGGGGAGAATGTAAAAAGAGAAAAAGGAGAGTGATGTTGCTAAGAGGTGAGTGAATGAGTGTGTGGTTGGTTTAAAATGAGGAGAAGTGAAGAGGAGTGAGAGGAGTGAGAGGAGTGAGAGGTGGGTAAGGTCAAGAAAGAAGGGGAATCAGTCGAGTGTGAATGAGAGAGAGAGTGTGTGTGTGAGGGGGGAATGGAGAATCGAGAATCGAGAATGGGACGAAAGAGGGTTGAAGTGAAAGGAAGGGGATGTTGGACCGGTGAAAGGGAATAAAATAAATGTAACGTAAAGGAAGAACCAATGGGTCCGATGGGATACTGGAATGGAAAGCAAAGAAGTGAAGAAAAGGAGAAGTGATGGGCAAAAAAAACAATGGTCTTTCTTTTGTCTCTCTCTCTCTCTCTCTCTCTCTCTCTCTCTTTCTTTCTCTCTTTCTCGCTTCTCTCTCTCTCTCTCTCTCTCTCTCTCTCTATCGTCTTTATTTCATTTCCTCTTCATCTCTTCTTCTCTCCCTGGGATCTCATCGTACCCTACTCTTTTCGTTCTTTCTTTCCCTCTCCTTTCTGTCTTGGATCTTTAGCGGTGAATGTTTGCTATACGAGACTACTGATCAACTGATGGGATCAGTCGATTGGCACCGATTCGTCTCACTCACCCACTGATCGCTGCGTGTACCTGAAATTCTTTTTCTGGGAGGCAATCGCCAAGGGGACTCACGATCGACGAACAGAACGACCCAAAAATATAAAGTATGACATACGGCATTAATATTATTATTTTCACGCCCCTCCTTCAGTTGAGAGCATTCATCCGCCCTATTCTCTCTTTACATATGTGTTCTCTTGGTATCTGCAACAGTCGTTGGGAATATGTAAATGCGGTTACAGCAATGGATATGTTGCCTTCAGAAACGAAAGCACTCCTTCCCTCCCGTCATAGTGTGTCTTTTCGAAGAAAAGGATGAAGACAGCTTGGCGTTAACAGAGTTCACTTTGAGGCACTCACGTCAACAATAACGTTCTGTTACCATCCAAACACAGTCTACAAAAGAAGATTCAGCCCCACATAAAATAAGCAGCAGCCTGCCTCGCCGAAATAAGACAAAAGGCACGGTTCATCGTTCCATCTATGCAAGAGATACAAAGTGAGTAAGTTGATATCCTGGCTCTCCATTCATTCACTCACTATCTCTGGGGCCATAGTCTTGGCGGTAAACAAAATACTCAATATTCTCAATTACCTCCTGCCTGACTGCACTGCTGACACACTATTCACTTTAACAGAAAGGTCTGCTATCCAGCCACATTTCGACACTAAACGCAAACACAAGAAACACATCCCAGTGTTCAAGGTGTTGTGTGGCACATGCCGGAGGGACGGAAGGGAATCGAGAGCCAAAGGTGGAGTGAAAAGAAGGGCACGATCCTTTGGCGGCTGATTATTTTTATTTTAAAGCAAGAGAAGGCCCCCCCACCCTTCAAAAGTATCAAAAGCACATGGAATGGTTGCACACGCATCCTCTTTAGCCAGCTCCTCCCTGTGTTGCTCAACACTATTGGTGAAATAAACATGAGAGCATTTTTTGTCAGTACTCATCATTGCGGTCCGAACCATGAAGCATTGTTGCGCAATAAACAGGTTCGACGATAATAAACAACATGCACACTTGCCCAATGGTTTATGATTAATATTCAGGTGACGAGTAGGTGCATGCACAACTCTTGATATCCTCAACAGAAAGAGAGACGCAGATAGATAAAGATGAAGGACTTAGTTAATCGCCAAGAAAGAATGAAAGAAGGAAAAAAAAAATGTCCGTGATCGAAAACAAGACCCTTCGCTTGAGCAGACAGAACTCTGAACCGAATAAAAAATTGCAATCACCGGCAAAGCTCCTGACTGGGTCTGCTCGAGAGCCACAACATTGAGCATTTAGTATATGGACCATCGTTCTTTTTATGTCAGCTCAATTGTGGAGGTACACCCTCAAAGATACAATGCCAGACGTGGAGTGGAATAGAAGAAGCAGAGGCGGCCTCCAACAAATACGTATGTGGAGAATCGAGGGCTTATTCGGCGTGGCTGTGCTACGGCCCAAAAGCGCCAAACCCACTCAACACAGAAGACATCCTGCAGGAAACCACCTCTACGGCAGACCAACATATATGTAGAATATCCATAATTGACCTTTTTTTCTTTTTCAGCAACAGGTGTCACCATGCATGTCCAAAGGTCCTTCAAGCATTATCAACCTACATAAGGAAGGACCGCGAATGATTCTACCCATCAACATGCTTATGCGGTCAACAATAAAAATGGTTTCGCTTCTTTGTCTGTTTTTTGCTTTGTTAGGGATCTTCTTGATGTAGCCACGCGTTATGAACGCGGAGAACGACGAAGTAATGATTGCTTCACTTCCGACACGCCGGTGTAGTAAACAAGGGTCCACTAATGACATATCATCCAAGAGTCTCATCCCCCCTTCCCTCATTCTCTCTTTCCCCCCCCCCCCCCCCCCCTTCTTCCTTCTCTCTCCCTTTTCATATACGCCTTCCCTTCCTCTCCTCTTTTAGTCTCTCACTTCTATAATATTCTCGCTCTCCTTCACTTATTGCCTTTCTCTCTCCCGCTTTCTCCGTATTATCGAGGGTCGTGAAGCAACCAGTCAACGCCGACAGAAGCTAAAACGGGGTCCTCAGAGAACGTGTCAGGTATTAAAGAGAACAAAATCAAATACTAAGCCCACCTCACGGCACATTTATTTGTCCGTTTACGCACCCTCTGCATCCCATTACTTGTCTCTCCTTGTACTGCATCCCTTGCTCTTGCTCTCTCTCTCTCTCTCACTCTCCCCTCCATCTCTCTGTTCCTCTCGCGCGCGCTTTTTTTCCTCGCTGACATGGCCTAAGTGCCACGCCAAACCCTTGCTCTCAAATGGCAGCTCGCTCTTATTTCTCCACATGCCACACTCACCCCTTGCATCGTGAATCGACTCTTCTTATCATACCATCAATGCTCTCTCTCTCTCTCTCTCTCTGTGCGTGCTTGTGTGTGTGTGTATGTGTGTGTGTGTGTGTGTATGTGTATGTGTGTGTATGTGTGTGTGTATGTGTGTGTGTGTGTGTGTGTGTGTGTGTATGTGTATGTGTGCGGCTCTTGTTTGACCCTTGAGTCCACCTCCTGCAATGCCTATCCCAACCTTCCTTTTTTGTTTGCTGCATACCATTGACACTGGCCTTCAGCTTGCTTTGCCAATGTCTTCAAATATGTGCATATGCTGCCCCCTTCTCGTCCTACACCATTTTGAGGGCCTGATGATATGAGTTCATTTTTCCCATTGGCATAAAGCGAAATAAGCACTTAATGAATGTTCTTTCTGGCCGATTCCTTGGGAGGAGTGCACCTTCTTCTCTTCTCCTGCGTCTCTCCCTTTCTGTCTCCTCTTTTGTCTCATTGTTCGTTATGAACCTTGGTTCTTTTCTTTAGGAATAAGTGTCTAAAATCAGACAACAAAGAGAAGAGATGGAGGAGATGAAAGGCTCAAGGGTGGACACTATCTTTCTATTGTGGAGGAAAACCCCCTCTATTCTGCACCACAAGGATGATGATTATCGCCCCTTCCCTGCCTATTCTTCCTCCTCCCTGAAAGTCGTGCCTTTCTCCTCTCCTTCTCCCCTTTCGCTCAATGCACCCTGACACATACAAACATTGGGAGCAGAAGGAAAGGATCAAGCTTTGTTTTTGTTTTTCTGTCTCCTGTCAAAAAAAAGTTCCACTCTCCAGAGAAGCAGAGACAAAATGATGTTCGTCAGGAGGTAGGAGGAGGAGACACAGGCAGAGGGGGAGAAAATGATATACCTACGGCTCTCCTTTCTTCTAGATCGTGGGCTATTGTCGATGTTGAAGTGGGGCCATGTTTTCAGAGAGCGAGTGAAAGAAAGAAACCAGAGCGAGTGACAAAACAAAAAGATACAAGGGTGAAGGAGCGATGATAGTGAGAGTGAGAAAACAAAAGAAAGAAGAGGAGGTGATGATGATCCATTCCATTCTTTCCCAGGAACACGCAGGGCAGCCTTGTGGCCTGTCGACCTCCTCTCCGAATGGGTACGCCATGCGAAGCACCTTTCTCTTTCCTCCGGTCCCTTTTTTTTTCGTGCCCATTGTTTTTTTTTTGTGGCCCTTTGTCATTTTGCATCCCCTTATCAGTCAGTGACCCTTCTGCAAGAGAGTATTGGTCCTCTCCTCTTCTCCACCACACATGTACATAGTCACACTTTTTTTTCGCCTTCCATCCTCTTGTTTTTTTTCTTCTCCTTTTGTCCACACCACATCAATCTCACTCCTCCTCTTCTTTTTCGCCCCCTTCCCCTCTCTGCCTATCTTCTTTCCCTTTTCTACGATTCACTTCATTCTTTCTTCCTTCCACTTTAGCCTGTTCATCAGTTTCTTCTTTTTTTTCCCACTTTTTCCCGCTGTTAATTTGTTCTCATTGTTGTTGTAGTTGTCACCAGTGTTGTTGCAAACATTTTCACAACGGAATCAAACAACACTTGAACCGATAAACAGTAACAGAACAGCCAGAAACAAAGTGAAAAAAATACGCGCACCTCTCAGGTTCAGTTTGTGGCCCGCGTCCTTTTTCTTTTTTTATAAATATCGGACCCTTCTTTTTTCATTTTTCCTTTCTTTTCTCCGTTCACCGCCCTCTTGGACAGAAGCCAGCTCAGCTCCATCCTCGCTCCTCTCCTCCTCCCGCCCCTCCTTCTTTCGCTCTCTGTCATACTCACTCACCACAGGATAGTTAGCACAATCAACTACCACCACCGTCGTCAACCTCCTACCGTCATCTTCACTTCTCATATCCGCAGCTGTTCGTCATCCTACTCTTGCTTTCGTTTCTTTTTTTCTTCTTCATCTCTTTATTCTCCCAGCTTTTCTTCTTCTTCCTCTCTATCTCCTTCCTTTTTCCTCTTTACCTCTTTCCTTCTTCCCCTTAACTGATCGACCATGAAGACACGCGCAGCACTGCCCCTGCTGAACACCAGTCACCACTCCATGGAGAACTCAATGGAGAGGATGACCTTCAACTCACCCAACCCTTCGTCAGCCGCATCTGCCGTCTCCATGGCTTCCATCCATGGCAACGGTTATCCTCACCAACACCACCCCTTCGCCTTCACCTCCGCCGCCATGCACTCTCACCCCTTGCCCAACTACAACGACGGTCCTTGGCAGCGTCATGAAGTAAGAAAAATAGTGACAACATGCTGCTGATGAAGCAGTAGCAACAAAGAAACAGGAATAACCTTTAACTTTCCCTTCACAAACAACATTCCTCTGCACATTACCTTTTTGCCTTCCCACCACATGCCCTTCGCCTTGAGCATTCTGGCCCTTGACCCGTCACCCACTCCCTCTTTCTCCATCCATCTATTTCTCCCTTCTCTTTCTCCTATATTTTTTCCCTCTTCTATGCTCTCCTGGGAACATGCTATTGAGTGTGTGTTTCTTGCTCCGTACCCTAATTTACACCAAGGAAAGGTGGCAATGACACACTAATACCGTCTCTATAGGCGCGCGTGTGCGGTAATCGTTTTCTCCCTCTTCCTCTAACCCATAACCCCATGCTGCCCTGAAAAAATTGGCAAATTGGCCTTTCTAAGCATGAGGTGCAATGGTGTTCGCTTTTCCTCCCCACTCCACTCCCCCCACTTTTTCACATTCCCTTTGGGCTAATTTAAAGGGGGGCGATCCCTTTTCCCATCCCGCGTTTTGATCACGAAAAATACAGTTTTTGTTACTTTTGAGCGCAAGACAGAACTGATGGAACACGGTGAACTGATCAAACCGCCCTCCCAAACGCACGGTCCAACGCGTTTCGCGTTTTTCTATTTTTGTTCAATTGCTTCTTTATGTGATAGGACCATTTGTTGAACGAGGCTGTCAACACCTATGGCACAAAGTCTTGGAAATCCGTCGCTGACTATGCTTTCCCGGACGGATCCAGAGACCGCAATGAATGCATGCACCGATGGAGGGCCCTCTCCTCCATCCGCCCCCGTCAGGTCAAAGGTCCCTGGACGGATGAGGTAACCTCACACACATATGCATATGCCTTCCCCTTCTTCACTCCCCTCTTCTCGCATGTCGATTATCTCACCTACAGCAGTACACAGGGACAGTTACAGGGACAAGGGGGACAAGGGGGACGAGGGGAACAAGAATGTTAACCAGGTGTTATATTTTTATCTTTTACTTTTGTTGTACTGACTTGCTTACGAGTATATAGGAGGACAGAAAGCTCCGTGATCTCGTTAACGAGTACGGCCCTGAGAAATGGGTCTTCATTGCCTCCAGGATCGGATCTCGAACCGGAAAGCAATGCCGCGAGAGATGGCATAACCACCTCGATCCTCTGAGTAAGCATCCATCTCTCTATGTGGTTGTATGTTTGTTCGTCACCTCTTCTCATTTTGGTACAGAAAATGAATGAAACCCCCCCCCCAACTTCTTATGTCCTTGTCATTAACATGCATGATCTCATTTTTCCCCCTCCTCTCATTCCCTTCTCTTCTCTTCCTTCCCCCCTCCCTCCCTGGCTGCCTCCCTCCCCTCCCTGTCTGCCTCCCCTTTCTTCCTCTCGTTGTCACATTTCTCCACCTTTTCACTCGCTTACATGCCAAACAAATCATCTTCCATCAAACATATATCCAAACACAGTTAACAAAGCCCCCTTCACTCATGAAGAAGACATGCGTATCTTGGAGCTCTACAGCCAGCTAGGATCCAAGTGGGCCGAGATGGCTAAGCATATGCCCGGCCGCCCGGACAATGCAATCAAGAACCATTTCAACACGACCATGCAACGCAAGAAGCGTCGTATGTCCATGCCTAGTATTCATTCCGAGTACCCCTATCGCCATAACCAGATCCACCCTGCTCTTCGTCATCACAGCAACAGTAACAACAACCAACAGCAGTTCTTGCCTGCATCTTCTGGATTCAGAGCCGGTCCTGGTCCTGCCACTGTTGGTAGTGGTAATGGTGCCCCTCAATCTACATCGCTAACTACCTCGCCTTCATCAGTGTCCTCGACTTCACCCTTGGGACCCGGTATGTCGATGCCTAACGGAGGAAACGCACCTTTCCACATGCCGAATGCGATGGCCCGCTTCATGCCTTACGAACGTCGTCACTCCCTGCCCATATCCAGCATCTTGGCCCCTTCCTCCTCCAGCTCTTTTCCCTCCCCTCTATCATCGTCCCACAACGCCACCAACAACAGCGGCAGCTTGATTCTCCCCTCGCCTCCCAAAACCCCCGATGTCATCCGTCGCAAGAGCACACTCTCGTCGTGGTGCATTACCCCACCTCCCAGTCGAACCCAATTCGGAAACAATTTCATGCAGACCCCTTACAGCTTCTCAGCATGTTCAACCTCCATCTCCTCTGCATCGTCATCATCATCCTCGTCGGGCGGCTCTCCTACTTCCAATAATAGCATGACCCTGCCTGGAATTGCATCCTTCGCGCATGCCTCCGAACACAACCAACACCACCAACAAGAATCGCCTGCACCGTCGTTGCCATTATTCCGACACAGAAACGGCTCCCTCCCTTCGCTTCATCACCCCTTGGATCCCCCCAACTCTATCATGAAAAGGAGCGCGTCCAACCCCACGACCTCTATCCATTATCACCAATCCCCCTTTGGTGGTAGTTTCACGCCCTCGAGCTCTGACCCATCATTGGCGACCTCGCCTCCCTCTCTGCTGTCCAGATCGTACTCCTCGCAGCAAAAGATGTCTCCTTCTTCGTCCACTATTCCTTCAGTACGACATATCCAAGCAGTCAGCGTCGAAAATGACTGTGGCCGCGCTCTGAAACGCGAACCTAGTCAAGAGAGCTTCCAGCACCACCATAGCCATGGCCATATCGAGTACCGCCAACGTCGTTACAACCACACTGATGAAGAGGACGAAGATATGCTCTCCTCAGACCATGAGTCGATCGGTCTGACCGAGGATGAGGACCTTGACGAGAAGGATCTTGATGACCTTGATGAGGAAGACAAGGATGGCGACCCTAATGATGACGAAGAAGAGGAAGAAGAAGAGATGGTCTCTGGAATTGTCCACCACCCCAGTCGTCGGATCTACAGTCACGCGAGCGCCAATGTCATGTCGATCGAGAACCTTGTTGGACCCTCTGCTTAGAAAGGCGTTCATTTTTTTTATATATTCCATTTGATGACTGTGCTGGTTCTTTTTTAATTCCTTTTCTATGAGTGATGTTTTCCCCTCCCTTTCTTTTCTGTACATTTTTCACACCGTTTTAACGTATTCCCTCATTCCCTCTTCCTCCTTATCATTCATCTTCTCTCTCGACATCATTATGCATCCATATATCTCACCTTTCACCTCTCAACTTCCTCTTCTTCAGTACATATCACTCATCCTCCCTCCCTTCCTTCATTTCACTTTCTGTTCCAGTTACTTTCTATTACTAGTATGTGTCCTTCATTTCATTTCTATTATGAGCATTTTTCATTTCCATCCCCATTACCTTCTTACCTTCCGCACTGTAGAAACCCTTCCATAGCCATGCCTAACATCAGACTTTCATTTACATGCACACTCTCATGCATTATGCACCAAAAAATTGAACACTTCAACACTGAAGCGCGCTTTTTTTTTCCCCTCCCCCGCCCCCCTCCACATTCTGTACGATATTCCCCCCCCCCCCCCTTCATTGCCATGCATCCATTAAAGACGATTCTTTTTTTCTATATCTCGTGTCCCTTGTTGAGAACAGCAATGGTATATTTTGAAAGCAATTTGAGCGCGTGAAAAGTGAGTAACTCTGAATGAGTGAGTGAGGATGAGATTATTAATTGGAAGAAAAGATGGAAAAACGTTTAAAAAAGAAAAGAAGAAAGCAGAACGCAGGGAAAGGGGAATAGTCAATGAAAAGTAACATGAAAGCAAAAACAGTACACTAAAAGAATAGTAAAAAAAAAAAAAATACGAAAACGACGCAAGGACAGAATACGAGAAGAGAGGGAAAGGGGAAAAAAAATAGAAAAACGTAAAGAAAAGACTAGACAACTCCAATGGACTAAGAAGAGTCCTCTCATCATCCAGCGATCTTCCACAGCTTGAGGTTGCCATCCTTGCCAGCACTCGCACTCGCCAACACAAGAACATTCTCGCCATCTAAATGACTCGACGTGCAGGCCAACGCCGTCACCGCCGCTCCCGGATGCGCCTGAGGTTCTGTCACAGGTCCTGTGCCCATAAACCGGCCAGATCCAAACGCCCACGTCCAGATCTTCTCGTACTCGCCATAAACAAGACGTGTCGGTTGTGTCGAAGTAACAGCGTTCGCTCCTCCTGCCGCGCCTCCGTATGTCTTCACAAATGCACAGCTGCTGATCTTTTGCAGCTGCTGAGATGCCAGTACACGCCACTGGGCTGTCTGCGTTGTATCCCAAACACACACCTGGTCCTCCGACGCCGTCGCCAAATGGTGTCCCTGCATCGACCAGTCCAGCGTCAAAATGTTCTTCTTGTGAGTCGTATCGATCGCGCGAGGTTGAGAGTTGGGGTCGTTGATGTTGACCACATAGAGCGATTTGCCCAACGCAACAGCAATAATGTTGGGGTTCTGAGGATGATACCGAACGGGTTTTGATGAATAAACCTGCTTCTCCGACTAAATAGAATCATGGACAATGATTGCTGTTATTAGTACAAGGAGTCAGATACAATATTGCATTGACATGAGACGCGACAATTGCAACATGGTACATACCATCTTATTGATAACTCGTTCGCAGTCGCCGGTAATAAAATTCCAGATACGCAGCTCGCCGTCAAAGTCACAGGATACACAACGATTGCTTCCGATCATTGGACAAAAGTCCACCGCTGTCACCGTCATCTTGTGGCCTTTGAGGACACTAATCGACCTCGCCGTCATTGATGCTCCCTGTGCCAATGGCGTCAAATCCCAGATCCGTACTGTATTATCCTGTGATGTCGTGCCCAGAATAAGTCGATCGTCTGAACAGAACCGCGCGTTCGTCACCTGCCCTGTATGTCCCTCTGGTCCATCAATCGTACACTTGAGCTCCTTGGTGGCCACAGACCAAATCAACACCTTCTTATCTACTCCTGCACTCGCCAACCACTGCCCATCAGACGAGAACGCGCATGTGCTCACTTTCTGCCCATGCCCAGTCATGTTTGCAAACAGCTTCAATTGCGAATCATGAAGCGATGTTGTCTGCATGTCTATTGTATCAAGTAAAAAAAAAAAAAAAAGACGATGCAAGTTTCTGTGTAAGTAGACTATGTTTTTTTCTCAAGGCATGCTTAATCCTAGAGAGTGGGAGCAAAAGCAAGAGTTGCGAAAAAGATAAAATATCAAAGGATGCCATACACCGCTTTATACTCTTCACAAACCTTCGTTCCTGATATTCAGCAAGTTGACGTTTCCAAATGCATCAACACCCTCATCGTCCATCTGAAGGCCATCGCTTTCGATATTCTCAAAGTCTCCATTGTCCGTCAACAGATTCTGGATCCTGCCAATCTCATCCACGCCCCCAGAGTTCATCGTCATGTTCTCCAGTCCTGTTGAAACGGGCGAAATGATGGTTCCAGGGTTACCACCTTGGCTGCCTGCGGCTCCTGCAAAATCCTACGACGCATTAAAATAAGCTCGGTAAGATTTCCGTTCAAAATGGGCATGCAGTCAAACCTCATCAGCCTATCACCTTTCTCATACCATCTGCTGCTGAGACATCATAGAAGGTTGTCTCTGGAGCGCTTGCTGCTGACGTCCCCAAAGCATTTGCTGCTTCTTTTGTGCCTCCTGCTGAGCGTGCAACTGCTGCTGCTGGGTCATACGAGCGCGGTTAGTGGGCGATCCGATGCTCATGGGAGTTCCAGGATGAGCGTTGCCGCCGGGCGATTGCATCGAGTTGATCCTTTCCCGCATCGCTTGGTTGGTAGGTGAAGAAGCATGCTGGAGATTCGGATCCTGGCCAGGTGTGGCGCCAGAAACACCTGATAAGGAATCATTTGGTCCGTGCAACCCATTTGTCACACTGTTTTGGGGAATAGGGCTGTGGCCGGCCTTGATCTGAGAAGAGTCTTGTGGTGTGTGTGGTCCCGGAGTTCCTTGCTGTTGTAGATACATTTGCTGTTGCTGTTGCTGTTGTTGTTGCTGTTGTTGTTGTTGTTGTTGTTGTTGTTGTTGTTGTTGTTGTTGTTGTTGTTGTTGTTGTTGTTGTTGTTGTTGTTGTTGTTGTTGTTGTTGTTGTTGTTGTTGTTGTTGTTGTTGTTGTTGTTGTTGTTGTTGTTGTTGTTGTTGTTGTTGTTGTTGTTGTTGTTGTTGCTGCTGCTGCTGTATGTGTATATGTTGCATTTGCAATTGTTGTTGCAGTCGCTGCTGGTTAGCTTGCTGGTTAGCTTGCTGGATTTGCTGAGCTTGCCGTGCCTGGAGTTGCGTTTGAGTCATCATGGCAGGCGACATTTGAGGGTTGCCGGCGGGCGGTTGAATGGGCACTGCAGCTGCCGATCCGATGGTGGGACTCATTCCTGGCCGAACGGGAGACCCAGCCATCATGGGTTGCATGTGAGGGTTCATCCCGCCCATGGCCGCCATCTGCTGTTGTTGCTGTTGAGCTCTTTGGATCTGCATCTGTATCTGCAGCTGCTGCTGTTGCTGTTGCTGCCGCTGCTGCTGTTGTTGCTGCTGCTGCTGGGCTTGCTGAAGGTTGTGCTGTTGAATCTGCTGTTGGTTAAGCTGTTGCTGTTGCGCTAACTGTTGCTGCTGGGCCTGTTGTTGTTGCTGCTGGACCTGTTGTTGTTGTTGCTGGGCCTGTTGTTGTTGTTGCTGCTGCAGTTGTTGTTGCTGTTGCATTTGTTGCTGATGTTGCATCTGGGGGGTCATTTGTTGTCCTGGTGGTGGGGGGTGAGGCTGATTCTGATGAGCTGGCTGACCTCCCTGCTGCTGACCATGAAGCTGCTGAATGTGCGAGGCGTTGGGACTTGCAAATCCGTTAGCGGGGGTAGCACCTGGGGTAGCAGGCATCGCGAACTGACCAGGCGTATTTACCACCACAGCTGGTTGTACAGCCGGAGATGCCATCTCTACCACATTAGGATCCGCAGATGGCTCTTTCTTTACCGCCTTTTTCCGTCTGTTCCCCTTTGTATTTGTTTCGGGCACGGTAGCGGGCTGAGCGCTTGGTGTCGTGGGGGATCCAACCATGTTGGGAGAGTTTGTATTGGCTGCTATCAATGCACTGTTGTGTTGGAGAGGCGTCGCATGTCCTGCTTGACCAATAACTGGAGAAAACGCACCCACAGAGTTGTTCCGAACACGCTTTCTATCCTGTGGCGAGTCCATCTGAGGATCCATACCGTTTGGCCCAGGTGAAGCATGATCAGCACCCTATTTGATATAGAGTAGCAAAAACGAGGTATGGTTGTTAGGTTTTAATTCTGAGACATGCGAGGGATACAAGAAGAAATGAACTAAAATAGCATGCCGTGGGTTAATCTTATATTGGGATGCCTACAGGAATGCCGCCCGCTGCTCTTGCAGCAGCCATTTGCTGCATCTGCTGCTGAAGTTGCTGTGGCAGCTTCTGCTGTCGCTGCAGGAGAGCCTGTTGCTGCTGCTGATCAATAAGTTGTCCTGGCTGGTTCTGCTGTTGCTGGATTTGTTGGTGCTGAAGATGCTGTTGCATCTGCTGCAATTGAATCTGTTGTCCTTGTTGCTGTTGTTGTTGTTGGAGCTGGTGCAACTGCTGCAATTGTTGTTGTTGCTGTTGCTGCTGTTGCTGCTGCTGCTGCTGCTGTTGCTGGTGTTGCTGATTTTGCTGCTGTTGCTGTTGCTGCTGTTGAAGCATTTGCTGCTGCTGAATAAGCTGTTGTTGCTGGTGTTGCTGCTGCTTGTTAATCAGCATATTCTTGTGCGCCGGACTCATCATCACCCTAATGACAACATACAATGCGGAATACCACAATGACAAGCAGGTTAGTATCCAGATCAACCTCGGTATTCTCACGCTTTAAACTCATCACGGTATTCCAGACTTACGGTGGACGGATCGGTTGTCCTTGTGTAGGTTTTTGGCCCATCTAGACAACACGACAAAAAAACAAGATCCAACATGAGTGATTTTCTTTTTCTTTGTGGACCTTTCAATTGTTTTCAGCTCTAAACGGTACTATGCCTTCGCTTACAGGATCCGTTGATCCTCCTTGAGGCGTTGCCTGGGCGGAGGCAAATTGCGGAGATGCGTTGACTGTTACTACTCCGGTCTGCTGTGGTTGCTGATGCTGAGGGTGCGGTGATTGCATGTGAACCGTGTGGGGAGACTGAATAGTGTTAGCCGCCATCCCTGGTGTCATACTTGGATGTTGGTTTGGAATCCCCATCTGCATTGGCTGACCCTGTTGACCCTGCTGTGCCTGCTGTGCCTGCTGTGCCTGAAGGTGTTGCTTCTGTTGGAGCTGAAGTTGGTGTTGCTGCTGGAGATGCTGCTGCTGCTGGAGATGTTGTTGAAGTTGCTGCTGCTGAGTTGGCGCTAGTTGCTGACCTTGAGCCAGCTGTTGCATTGGTCCCCTGAGCTGGAATGGAATCTGACCCTGTGGCCGAACCCACTGCCGAGCCAACGGATTGATCTAAACATCGAAATATGAAATCGTTAAATCTCTATCGGCTGCACCTGATATCGGCTCCATTAAATGTCAAAGATAAGAAACACCGCTACTCCTAAAGCAATTACCTCCATGTATGAGACTGCATCCTTGCTTGCTAAACTGCTTTGCTGAGGCTGACTAGCATTCCAGCAATCCCAGAATACATTGAACCACTCGTAGAGAAATCCTTCTGGACTGTCGTAAGGTACTTTAACGTCAGGCCCGACTTGGGCCTCGGATGCGAATGCTGATGCTGCCGCCTGGAAGTTGCGCTTGACACAATAATCGTAGATATAAAGACTATTGATGAGATGAAGGCAAATACACAAACATACAAACAAAAAAAGGGTCTGGGTTAATAAACGAACACGATGTTTGACGAAAGGCTCTGGCTGACTTTTTTTTTTTTCTTTTTTCTTTTTTCTTTTTTTGTGGTTTCCCTTGGAGAACAATGATCATTGAGAGCCCTCTTTGTGGACAGAGGATATAATTGTGCTCAGACAAAGGGCAATTGATGGTCAGGTACCCTCCCCTTCTCCTCTTCTTTCCTCTTCTCCTTTGTGGTTGACAACCCAGCAAGGCTTCCTGGCTGGCTTGCTGGGTGGTCCCTCTTGATCACCCCCAAGTCCGTTCCTGTCTTGGATTGACTCCCGAAATGAGAAGCTCCGCTCCAACGTCCATGTAACAGTAAAGTGGGTGCTGTTGGCCTTCTCTTGGAAGGTTGTTAGACCATCTGCCCACTCTCGCCCCCTTTTCCACAGAGTGGTTGTTGGATGTCTGATCTTCCTGGCTCCCAATGCCCGTGGTACAGAACACATGTTTGGATACGACTGAATAAAACATCAAAGGGCGAGACCTCATCTTCACCAATACCGTCCTGGAAGAGTCCTCTCGATTTAAAAAGAAAGTCTCTGTTGTCCAGACAGCCCAATGGTTCAATAGCTGTGTAGCCAACCACCGAAACGACGCGCTCCACTTTGTTATTGTTACTCCCCTTCGTTGTTGGTCACTGTTGTTGCTCTGTATGATTATTGTTGTATTATTGTTGGTGATTCATCACTGTTGATTCAAAAGTGTTTTCTCGACCGTCAAACCTATGTGCGACCCAGTAGGCCTCCTTTGCTGTTATTGCCGTTGTACTTAATGCTACAATTGTTGTGTTGATTCGATCGCCAAAAAGAAAAGAAAAGAACAACCCCAATGTATAAGGCGTTCACGATCCTGCAACAGAGCCAAGGTTCACCTTTACCCCTTTACCCCTCTTCATGAACAACAACTGCGTTACGCGCTCGACATTCGTAACTATTGCCTCAAGAGAACCGAAAAAAAAAAAAAAAAAAAAAAAAAAAAAGTGGACTGACTTGGCTGACTCGGTGTAGTTTGATTCGCCTTTCAATACCCTCATAAACACAAAGCGATTCCCAATCACTGTAACACGGGTCTGCCAAAGACAGGAGGTGTGAGAGACAAAGGCACACAAGGCGATGAACAAAAAGGAAGGGAGGGGGAGGAAGAGGGAACAAATAATATGCAGAGACGACCAAGCGAGGATGTGTGGCGAAAGGAAGAGTAAAGCGATAAGGGTGGTGTGTAAGTGTGAGTGCGAGTGTGAATGTGAGGCATACTTTATCATACGATCGCTGTCCCAGCTTCCTGGCTTCCGTTGCTGGGACTGTGCCATGGAGGAGAGTGGGAGCGAAGACAGAATCCTGATTGGACGATGGTTGCAATCGAGGCCTGTTGAAAAGGATCGGGGGTCAAAGGAGAGACTCTTGGTATGATTGCCAGGCGATGGTGGTGGTTGACAAATAGCGCTTGGTGTGTGAGGTCAAGAGGGCGGTGTGTGTGAGAGAGAGATAGATAGAGAGAGAGAGAGAGAGAGAGAGAGAGAGAGTGGGAAAGAGAGACAAGAGGATAAGTCGGTAAGAGGGCAAGAAGACTATATGGGTGTGAGGGTGAGTGTTGTGATACGACACAATGAGCAAAAGAAGGTTGGGTCGAGTCGAGTTGGAAGGAAGTAAAGAGAAGAAAGAGAGGGGGGGAAGGACAAAAAGGGAGGGAAGAAAGGGAAAAGGAGAGAGATAGAGCGAAGGGAAAGAAGGAAAATGAAGCAAAGAAGGAAAGTGAGAAATGGGAAGGGGGAGGGAGTGGAAGGGAGAGACAGAGAGGAGGAGAAGAAGAGCACTAAGAAAAAGAGAACAAGAGAGACAGAAGGAAACACGACCAAGGAAAAGAATAAGAAAAGGGTGATTGAAAAATTAAAAAGAAAAAAACGTTGATTTTCCTTCGTTGCTTTCTTTTGCTTCCTCCGAGATATAAAATCAAAAGAGGACGGACGGACTGTATTCCTTCACTCTCTAGCAGTTGGCAGTAACCACAAAGTGGACCGGTGACAGTGATGATGATGATGTTGATGGTGATGGTGTTGGTGATGTTTGATGTTTGATGTTTAATGTTTGAGATTCGTTTTGGTGATAATTAATATTTGATCAATGATAGACTAATTGATGATGCTTGCCGCCGGTTCGAATTCCAGGCAACCATCCCACCCAGGGGTCGAAAGGGGGTCGACAAGGTAAAGGAGAAAAGGGAGACAGAAGAAAAGGAATGAAAGAATAGAAAAGGAGAAAAAGGAGGCGAAAAAAAAAAAAAAAAAAAAAAAAAAAAAAAAAAAGGATGATGATGTTCAGTGACCGCAAGGGGAATAAAGAGAAGAACACAAAAATGGGAAAACGGAAACGGAATGGGGGAAGATGAACAGCAACGACGACAAGGGGTAAAGGAGAAGGAGCGAGATATACGTGAATGATGAGGGAGTGATGGGCGACTGATGGGTGACTGATGAGTGATGATAGGGAAAAGGGACGAATGATCAGTGATAGGGAAGTCTGTTTGTCTTACTTTGTGAGATTGGCTCTCTCTTTCTTTCTTTCTTTCTTTCATCCTTG
Organism: Linnemannia elongata; assembly: GCA_036320915.1. NCBI lineage: Eukaryota > Fungi > Mortierellomycota > Mortierellomycetes > Mortierellales > Mortierellaceae > Linnemannia > Linnemannia elongata. The sequence goes on along the minus strand of JAXBDG010000005.1, from coordinate 1,178,771 downwards.
TAGTTGATGGTCGCACACGCTCACACAATTGCAAGGACATCAAGACAAGTCATCGACAAAGACATAAGAAAAAAAAATGCTCAGCAAGAGGTACATCGAATGAACAAATGGCAATGACTGGCTCTTCTTCTTCCACAAGGCACAGTGGGGCGAGGAAAACGCTTATCGACAGGAAGGTTGGGCGGCACTCGCTCTTTGTTTTTGTCTTCTCTGAGGGCACCCTTGATGACGACAGCAGGACCAGCATCGATCGATCCTTCATTCGGTTGTTATGATCACCAAATGGACAATTAAAAGAAATGGCAATGAATGTGAAGGGTGAGAAATGCTGCCACATCGAACTAATGGTGTTTCCCCCTCTCGTCACTTTACATTCGTGTCGTCATCACACCCATGTATGCTGCATTCCTGCAATGGGTCCGATTGAGCAAAATGAACGCAGGGCCCCAGGCTAGGCAAATAAGAGCAGCGACGCCTGTTAGTCCTATCATTCTCGTTGAGAGAATGGGATATGACTTGACATGTAGCTACTCATGCTCACAGCACCTGATCATTGCTTGTGATTAACTTAACAAAAGGAACGAAAAAGGCAGAAAGGAATGAAGGTGTCGCACAAGCATCTAAACCATTGTCTGATTTATTTTTGACGATCCGCCTCCTCCTACCGCTGCTTGTTCAAAATGAAGAGAAAGTGGCCTTGACCTGTGCCTTTTCTTTTTTTTCCTCCCAAATGGTCCCTCCTCCCTTTTTCCTTGCCTTCTTATCGTTGTACGAGACGAATTGGTGCGACGGCAAGATATTGCACTAAAGGCAATGCAACCATGCAACGGTTGTTGTTTTTTTAAAAAAAAAAAATCTGCCTGGTAGGCATAGCCCTGCTCTCCTTGTCTGGGTTATTTTTGACGTTGTAAGGAGCACAACTAACCGCCTGTAATTCACCTTTTTAATAATCAGCCCCATTTCTTTCTCGAGAGAAAGGGATCTTGTTGGTGAGTAACCCATTCACGCCGCCAAAGAAAACATAGTATGCTCGCGTGGTAAACGCGGCGTGTTGAATCGCAGATTGTGAGATCGACAGTTCAAGGGGGACAGACCATGGCTCAATGTCTGCGCAATTACCTATACTTGATCACATCATGCCCTCGACTGTTTTGCGCCTGTTATACTTCCCTCAGAGTGACGGGACCAAACAATGGGAGTGTTATAGACCAGTATGCGTGTGAAAAAGGAACTATAGGGACCACTGCCGCACTGATGAAGAAAGGAACCAAAACGCGGATGAAATCTGTCTCGACGCGTCAGAACGGTATCGTATTCTTCCATCCAGAAACCGCACTGCTCTCCTTCTAATGTGTTCTCAAACCATTACGTTCCCACTCAACTACACACTTGCGCGAGTCTTACCACATCTACGAGATCGACATGGGCCGAAGGCGTCCCCATATCCTCACCCCCTCCCCCACACACACACAAACCTAACCAAAGAGTCTTGAGGGCATCTGGTGAAACCTTTTTGTTCAGGTAGTCTGTTGAAGGAGGAACCTTTGTCCCGTCTAAGTTTCAAAGCTAGTTGCCGTTGTGTGCTCCTCTTTCTCCCGTCTATGATGTGGTGGAACCATAGTCAAGCACGAAAAATAACGTAAAGGAGAGAAAGTAAGTGAGAGAAGTGAAGGCCCAAACACAAGGTTATCGATGTGTTCTTTTTTTCTCATCGGCTCCACTTTTGGCGAAATGTACCTCCAATTGTTTGTTAGTCATGCAGGATGCTTTCTCTGGGTAAACGACAGCCGGTCATCTCCACCAAACAAAGGCAACATTATCGACATTTCTTTTCGGGATGGTCAATTCTCCGTGACCTAAACTCAAAAGAAAGACGAGCAATTAGGCTTTCTTGAACTCTGACCTGGACTAGAGAATCTTTTCTTTTCTGCCCATCTGATTGCTCCATGGCAGGGTTCAAGAGTGGGAAAAATAAAAAATAGTAGAACGGCAAACAACCCATCTCCTGGCTAAACTTGAAAAGAACGAATAGAATGCACAAGTCTAAAGAATTCAATCGTGTGTCACCAAACACTCCTCCAACCACCACATAAAAGGTCGAATGCAAAATGGCTCTTTTCTCCTCTTTTTTTCTCAACTTTCCTCCTCTCCCACACTTTTCCCACAGCCTTCCCTCACATCCTTGCACACCTTCTTGCACTCTTCCATGACCAACGCCGTTTCCTCCAGAGACCCCAAGATTGCCAACGATGTCAAGCAAGCCATTGACAGCGAGACTGCTTCCCTCCGTGAAGTCAGCTTGCAGGTAAGCAAAATACAAGGTTTTTGCTTGCCTCTTCTTTACCCCTTTGTCGCATGGAGCTTATTCTGTTTCACGTTCTCATCACTCAATCCATCCGTTTTTCAATAAACGACATAGATTCACAGCAACCCCGAGTTAGGATACGAGGAGGTCTTTGCCCATAAGATCCTGACCGACTACATCGAGGAGCGAGGATTCACCGTGACCCGCCATGCCTACGACCTGAAGACCGCCTTTGTTGCCGAGTACGTGTCGCCTGCCGCTAAGGCACTGATCGCTGATGGACTTGGTGATAAGGTCCGAACTGTCGGTTTCATCAGCGAGGTAAGATTGAAAAAGGAAAAACTTGGCGTTCTATCGTAGTCCTTTACTCTTATCGACTACATTCCTTAAAAATCACTCACAAACCATCCGTTTTTCTTCGTTTTTTTGTCGACCATGCTTCCTTTTGGTTTTTTTTTGCAGATGGACGCCCTTCCCTTCGGTGATGCTAAAGGGCATGCTTGTGGACATAACCTGATTGCAATTGGTACAAGAACCATTGAGCATGCAATCCCGCTATTTCCTATATTTCGCCTTTTTTCTTTTTTTTCTTTTTGCGCGTGAACCTTACCCTTTTTCTTCTCTTCTTCACTCATGGATAGTCGGGCTGGCCTCTGCCCTGGGTACCAAGGTCGCTCTCGAGAAGAACAACCTCGTCGGACGCATCAAGTTGTTTGGAACCCCAGCCGAGGAGACCACTGGAGGCAAGATTGATATGATCAACAAGGGCGCTTTCGAAGGATTGGATGCATGCATGATGTCTCATCCTGCTCCTGCTGATGTCGTCTACTGTACCATCCTGTCGGTTGGAGGCATGACCGTCGAGTACTTTGGAAAGGCTTCCCACGCCTCTGCGTCGCCCTGGGAAGGTAAAATAAGAAAATGAAATATTTGGTGCTTTTGTTCTTCGCACTGTTTATTCAACTGAACATATTGCTCACTTTTTTTCTATGCCTTGCTTTTACAACAAACAAATAGGTGTCAATGCATTGGATGCCATGGTCCACGCCTACAACGGACTCGCCCTTGTTCGTCAACAGACCGCTCCAACCAGCCGCATCCACTGTGTCATCACCAACGGAGGCGCCGCCGCCAACAGTAAGCAAATCCCTTTTATGGTACACATGCGAGCGTTATCAGATGATTCTGATATGCCAGTAAACAAGGAACCTGAACTATTCCTCTTTTACCCTTACCATTGTAAACTAGTCATTCCCGATTACGCCTCTGGAAAGATCATGTACCGCGCCACCAGCGCTGACGATCACACCAAGGTCTACGATGCCGTCATGAAGGTCGTCAACGCCGCTGCTGAGGCAACAGGATGCACCGTCAAGATCACCAAAGAGATGGAGTACCAGCCCGTGCCCATCAACGAACACCTTGCCAGCAGATACGCCTCCTACACCGCCGACCTCGGAGTCAAGTACCTCCCTCGTGCTGTCCAGGAGTCTCTCCCTTCTGGCTCGACCGATATGGGCAACGTCGCTCACGTCGTCCCTGGAATCCACCCTGTCTTCAACATTGTTGGTCTCAACGGTGAGATTGACCGCTCCGTTTCGAACCACTCGTTCGGGTTTGTGGCGCAGGCGAAGACTGAGGTTGCTCATGAGGCCAGTTTGCGCTCAGCCAAGGGTTTGGCTCTCACTGGCTTGGATGTCTTGATCGAGGAAGGTTTCGCCGCCGCCATTAAGGATTCATTTGAGAAGCAGATCCCCAAGGGAGGTTCGGGATTGTCGTCGCTTGAGCAGAAGCTCAAGGCTATGGCTGGCATTGGAGCAGGATGCGGATGCCATTAAAATGTTGGAAAAAAAATACCCAGTGTCAGTACCAGTGTGGCATAAAATAAAATATTGAACAATCCCATCTTCCTTCTCACATGTGCTCACATACTATTGTATCTAAATGCAGTAGTTTTCTTTGTCACCGAGCTTTATCCCTCGTTTGCATTGTGCCTGAGGAATGCTTTTTTTTTCTTCGTTTTATTTTTCTTTTTACTACACAATGCTATTTCTAAGACAGCACAGAGGAGGCATTTGAAAGTAATGAGGCTACAGTCTAGAATCTTTAGTGGGCAATACAGTAGTTACAGGCCGGTCCGGAACCTGGCTTTGCATAACAATAAGGGGCTTCAAACTTTGACATCGTCCAATTTAAATCGAGCCGTATTTCAATGGTGTATTAGTTATACGCCATGAAATGTCAAGGTTTGAAACCCCCAAATATCGTTGCTCTACACGGTTTAGAGGGACGACAAAATCAAGTGCGAATAAAGAAGACTCCTGCCATCCTCTCTATCATTCTCCAAAAAACCGCTCGTCAGCAGATCATGGATCGTTGGCCGCCTCAGGGCAGTTCCGATCCTCGTGTGTAACTAGTGAAGCGCCACACGGGCTTTTTTTTTTTTTTTTTTTTTTTTTTTTTTTTCGTACACAATTTTATTTCTCTGACAAACAGAACAAAGGAGGCATTTGGAAGTAAAAGGGACTACAGACCAAACTCTTCAGTGAACCATCCGTCAGTCACAGTCCGGTCCGGGACCTGGCTCTGCGCAACAATTGTCGCTGCTCTTCACAGCAATAACGGAAGAAAATAAAACTAGATACGAATGAAGGGGATTCTTCCCATCCTCTCCATCAATGTTAACCTCCTCCTTCCCTACAGGCTGTCTAACAGCCGTTCATGAAGCGCCACACGGGCAGAAACCATCTTTTTTTTTAGGGTTTTTTTTTTTTTTTTTTTTTTTCGTACACATTTTTAGGGTTTTTTTTTTTTTTTTTTCGTACACAATTTTATTTCTCTGACAAACAGAACAAAGGAGGCATTTGGAAGTAAAAGGGACTACAGACCAAACTCTTCAGTGAACCATCCGTCAGTCACAGTCCGGTCCGGGACCTGGCTCTGCGCAACAATTGTCGCTGCTCCTCACAGCAATAGCGGAAGAAAATAAAACTATATACGGATGAAGGGGATTCTTCCCATCCTCTCCATCAATGTTAACCTCCTTCTTCCCAACAAACTTTCCAACAGCCGCTCGTCAGCTGCGCGTGGTTCCTTGGTCGCTCCAGGGCAGATCCGATCCTCATGTGTGGCTAGCGAAGCGCCACACGGGCAGAAACCATCGTGCGTGATGTAACCATATCCTTGACTCCAGTCACCACGAGGACCTGTGTATTTGGATGTCTTGTCCTTCACAGAGATGCCCTGGGTCTGCTCCCACTCGATAGTCGCGGAGCATCGGGGTTTCCAGATCCGCTCTGAGGCCTGCGTCTCCAGGTAGCCAACAAATTTGTGGAGGACCGTCTTGGCGATGGACTGTGGGGTTCTGAAGACCGCGCACCATTCAGTCAACATGCTCTTTGGAGTGATGCCGCGGAGTAGGTCCGATACGTTCCACTTGGGGTTCTCATCGCGATCGGGAGCAGGACTACCGCTGTGCACGGCTCGAGCTCCACCGATAGAGGAGAATCCCCGCACATGATCCGCATCTCGGGGGGGTCGCCAGTGTATGAGTACTGGTCGCGGGGCTTGACGACCGTTATCCACCGCGCGTTGGTGTTCTCGCTTCCTGGCTGCATTGTAGTTGTTTGTCGCCTGTACACCCCAATCGTCGATCTTGCCCATAGCCTCCTTCCAGATCGTAGTGGTGGTCTCAGCTGCCGAGGAACAGTTCCAGACATGCTCGTTATCCTCCTTCTTAAGCTCGCATCGTCGGCAAAGGCATGTTGGGTACAGGTTGGGCTTGCGGGCCTGCATGGAGTTCAGGGTGGGTACACATTTTTAGGGTTTTTTTCCGGACGATTTTTGGTGGCCTGGACGATTTTTGGTGGCGCTTTTATCATGTGACAAGGGTTTTGCTATAGTGACGTGTACAAAGTAAACAGGAAAAAGCCACCGTCAACGAATCATCAGGAACGAGGGTTCGCTTAGCTTGCTCGCTTAGCTTAGTCGGTAGAGCGTTGTGCTAATAACGCAAAGGCCGCAGGTTCGATCCCTGCAGTGAGCATTCAAATTCTCTTCGAAGAATCTCTCTTTTTGGGTTGAAACTACACTTCTTTTGGTGATTTTTCTTGTTGTTAGCGACAAGCCATGAACCATGGTTGCGATGCTTTGGTTTTTTTTGTCACTTTGTGTACATGTGTGCCATCTCCCGATTGGCATTGATGTGTGTGATTAACGACGAAAAGTTTGCAGCTCCATCTTATCTTTGCAAATGCCATTGTAATGGTCAGATCTATGGTGCCACAGCATATTTGGATGAAGATGGATGAAAAAGAAGCCGATATGTTTATCAATAATGTTCTTGCCCGAAAAAGGCATTCAATATTGAAATGGCAAACGACGTGTCGCGACTGGCTGAGCCGTCGTAAAAAAAAAAAAAAAAAACCTGTTGTTGATTCGTGTCTTTTGGTAAAACACAAGAGAGAAGGAAGGCTGGGACACAAGACCAGGCATGACTAGGAAGAAGGAGACAAACAGTTCGATCACTAAATGAGTTTATTACTATCTTTTGTATGATGTGGAGCAGACAAGGAGCCGAGCGTAATAGAGTGGCGAACCGAGGGGGGGCTTTCTGTGTGTCCCAAGCGCAAAAGAAACGAGTGTATAGATAGCATTCGACTGAAGTGCAATTTGCTTCGTTTCTTTTTGGCATTGATCGTTTGCTTGCTCCTCGTGCTAGTGTTCGCACCACGACCTCCTTGTTGGTCTCTTTTTTCTCGGGTGTTCGGGTGTCTATTTCCTATTTATTCACACGCGGGTCCTCTCCCTTTTTTCTACTTTTCTTTCCTTCCCCTCCTTCGTCAAACTTCCCACACTTCTTTTCCTCCAACCGACTCATTCATCTCCGCCAAACCCCTCTCTCACCTCATTCATTCCCAACAGGAATCGCACATTTTTTTCTTCTCATGCCTAAACTCAGTAAACCTGCCATCGGAGCCGCCGTGTTGGGGGGTGCTGCCGGTGTCAACTACTTGAATAAGAAGCGCAACGAGGATCCTACCCGCAAGCCATGGGATGCAAAGACTGACTATCAGATGCATTACGACTACATCGTTCTTGGAGGTAACACAGCAGTTTTCGAAAGCAAAGCGTGTCATGTATTTCTCACAGGAAACTCACAAGCTATTTCGCCTGGCTTTTCTTGCATGTGTTTCACTGTAGGCGGTACTGCTGGATGTGTGTTGGCGAGCCGACTGGCCGAGGATCCAAAGATCAACGTCCTTGTCCTTGAAGCCGGTTACTGTATGTATCAACATAGATTATGTTTGCTAAAGGTGATTTGAGTTTTTCCTCCACTTTCAGAATCTAATTCAAAATGATACCCAACTTTTTTTTGTTTTACTGCTCAACAGCGGACGATTTCTCTGCAAGTATGAAGCCTGCTTTGATGTCGACCCTCTGGTTTTCGGATGTGTCCTGGAACTTGACCTCCGTCCCCCAGGTGCATGCCTATGGCAGAGTCATGAACCAGCCCCGTGGCAAGCTTCTTGGAGGATCCAGGTGAGCCGCATGCAAGGCGACTGCTCTGCCCACTTGTTGTTCCAGGGGAGAAGCATAATTCAATCCAAACTAAGCCTAATTCTTTGCAAACAATATTAGTTCAATCAACGCGATGATGTACCATCGTGGTCCGCCATCCGACTTTGACGAATGGGGTACTCTTGGAAACGAAGGATGGAACTATCAGGAGTGTCTTCGCTACTTCAAGAAGTCTGAGGGCTTCAATGACCCCAACCTGCCTGTGGGCCATCCTAAGGGTCCCCTAACAAACAGAATCCGCAAGCCTCAGTACGAAGGATTCGAACCCGAGTACCACGGCACCGAAGGTCCTTGGCAAATCACCTATCACCATCTCTGGGGCGCCGCCGAGGGTTTCATTCGAGGCAACATCGCCGAGGGTGTCCCCTTCAACAAAGACTTTAACGGACCTAGTACCTTGGGTGTGAACCGTGTGCAGACGTTCATTCAGCGGGATGTCATTCGAAGCAGTGCTGCCCGCGCCTACCTCGGACCCGACAGACTATTGAAGGATGGCAAGCCAAGGGCCGACAGAGGCAACATCCGCATCGTATATGGCGCCCACATTGTTCGAATCGTGGTCCAGAATCGTCGGGGCACAAAAGTCGCTATCGGCGCAGAGTTCTTGGACTCCAACCACGGTAAGTTATGTTTTCAATGAATGATGTGCGCAACAATTTGCAATAGATATCGATAAGAACTGGAGACTCATCCCTGCTGCAATATGTACTACGACTATTAGAGATGCAGCGAGTCATGGCTGTCAAGGAAGTGCTTCTTTCTGCGGGAGCATTCGGTTCTCCCCACATCCTCTTGGCTTCAGGAATCGGGCCCTCTCCACACCCCACCATCCCTCACATTCACACTTTGCCTGGAGTTGGACAAAACCTCGCGGATCATTTGGGTGTCCCCATCAACTTCCGCTGCCCACCCACCACACATGTTTTCGACGCTCCTCGAATCTGGAGGATTCCTAAGGTGCTTTTCGAATACGGATTCCGTGGAACAGGGCCACTGTCGTCCCAGGGTGCAGAGGCAGTATGCTTTGTCCGCCTGGAGGACATTGCACCAGATTTCGTTGCTCGTGAGAAGGCTAATGGCACTTGGCAGGATCGTTCGAGTGGACCCGAGGCACCCCACGCAGAAGTCCTCTTTGCACCCTCTTACCTTCGTCATCATATGAAGGATACGAAGGATCGGAACCCAGATGGTGAAAAGTACTATACTTTGATTGGTCTGTTGCTGAACCCTGTCTCGAGTGGCACCGTCAAGATCTCGGACGTCAAGAACGGCAAGATTGAGACCCTGATCGACCCCAACTTTTTCGCGGACGAGTTCGACACGCGTGTCATGGTGGAAATTGTGCGATTTATCCGTCGTATCGGAGAAAAGATGCGTCTGGACCCTGCCTGCGCCGGTGTCGAGGTCAATCCTGGTGCGAAGAACGTCCCAAGTGACGATGATGCCAAGCTGCAAGAATATGTCAAGATGCACAGTTCGGTCTATTACCACCCCACCTCGACCTGTCGCATGGGTCCCTCGAGTGATCCCTTGGCTGTGGTTGATGCGCGTTTGAATGTTTATGGAATCGAGCGTCTGCGTGTGGTCGATGCAAGTGTGATGCCCAAGCTGCCTGCTGCCCACACTTGCGCCCCTACTATTATGATTGCCGAGAAGGCAGCAGACATGATCAAGGAGGACTGGGCTGAAGAATCGTCCCGCGTCGGAGATGTTCCTTTGCAGTCGAAGTTGTAGAAGAACGGATACCCCGGTTAGAATACATGCAATTGTCCTTTTTTCTGGACAGGTGAATAATAAACAACAGCGTTAAGCATGGTATGATCATTGCTCGTACGAAGAATACCCAGCCCAAAACCAAAACAAATAAGAAACAGTGGTGCCTAATGGTTTGATTGCCGAATTGACGGTATTTTTCAAACTGTAAAAAGAGCGTTGAGCGGACCCTTGAATCTTCTCTCCTCTTCTCTTTTTTTCTTCTTCCTCTTTTCCTCTCATTCTCTTTGGCTCTTTTCTTTGTCAGCCTCATTCCTCATTCTACCCCCTCATTCCTTCAACTCACTTTCACCTTTCAACCCTAGTGTTCAACTTTTCACTCCAGTCAATGATCCAGGATACTTTCCAAACCATCGCGGCTGCCACCATTGGCCTCAGTCTGGCTGTCATAGCCTACCAGAACACAAAGCCGCCAAAGGTGCTCGGAAGAGCCCCCTGGGACGATGACAAGGACGTCAGGGACTATGACTACGTCGTCTTGGGAGGTAAGCCCTGTTCCCATTAGCTAGAGAACTACAAAGAGCTGTACAGACGGCCATAACAACCGACCAATGATCACTTATCATCGGTAATTGTTTGTTTCTGGCAATTGAAACAATTAGGAGGCACTGCGGGCTGTGTGCTTGCCTCAAGACTGTCCGAGGACCCTAGTGTCAGCGTCCTTGTCATCGAGGCGGGTGAGGACATGGACAACAGCATCCAGACGAAACTTCCCATCGGGTACCCCAAACTCTTCCAGACCAAGCACGACTGGCAATTCAAGACCATCCCCCAGACCCACGCCGAGGGAAGAAAGATGGACCAGGTCAGAGGCAAGATGCTCGGTGGCTGCAGGTAAAGTTGAGTATTTTAAAAAAGTGCAATATTTCTAAGCATAACCACGTTGAAAGAGTGCGAGAGCAGAGAGCAATGTGCAAGAGATGGACGGGGCAGATTGTTATGGGCAGTGGCACTGCCGTCTAAAAGCCTGCTATGTTGACCCTTAACCCCTGTTCCTGTACTATACTACTTTTATTTCATTCGTAGCTCTATTAATGCGATGCAATACACTCGGGGGCCACACTCTGATTATGATGCCTGGGAGACTGAGTTCGGGAACGATGGTTGGAGTTACAAGAGCGTCTTGCCTTACTTCAAAAAAGCCGAAGGTTTCCACGACCCAAGCCTCGATAAAAGTCATCCGATGGGTCCTCGGTCCTCCCGAGTGCACGATCCCGAATACGACACCTTCGAACCCGAGTATCATGGAACGGATGGTCCTTGGCACCAATCGTATCACCATTTCAGCCCCACCACCAAGGCTTTCATCAAAACAGGTGTTGCCATGGGCCTCCCACACACGCCAGACCCCAACGGAAGGTCTGAGCTTGGTGTCGCGCGTATGCAAACTTCTATTAACGCCGACGCCACTCGCTGCAGCACTTCGAGCGCCTATCTTCGACCTGAGGTTGTCCCTGGCGGTGGAGCCCGAGGTCATGTCCGTGTTGTACTGAAGGCTCATGTGGAGCGAATTCTGTTTGAGACCAAGGACGGCGTTCCCACGGCTGTTGGAGCCGAGTTCAGGGACGACAAGGATGGTATGAACGTGGATCATTTGATACTTTGGTGGTGGTATCTGGGAAGATGTTCTATGTACTTCGCGAAACACAACTTTCTTGTGTCCATCCATTGCTCTGCCACTCGGAGACAACATGCAATGTTTAACTGACACAGGCAAGTGTATATGCATGCGGGTTTTTATTCTCTAATATTTAAAGTCCTTCGTAGAGTCTACGCTAGACGCGAGGTGCTTCTTTCCGCCGGAGTCTTTTGCTCACCCGCCCTCCTCCTCGCTTCAGGTATTGGACATCATATCCATGATTCGATCCCCTTGTTGCACCATCTCCCCGGTGTTGGCGAGAACCTGTCAGATCACGTTGGCATGCCGGTCGTCTATGCCTGTCCTCCGACTACACAGACTATGCACACCGCATTTGCACCCTCCAACCTCCCCAAGGCACTTTACCAGTATTTTGTCCACGGTACCGGTCCTTTGACCAGTCAAGTCATGGAGGCCGCATGCTTTGTCCGATTAGAGGATATCGCGCCCGAGTTTGTCGCCCGCGAGAAAGCCAATGGCACTTACCAGGAGCGCGCCAGTGGACCGAATGCGCCCCATATTGAGATCCTCTTCCCGGCTTGCTTTGTCGACAATGAGGATTTCACTCGCATGGACGATACTCACAAGAACTTTTATACCCTCCTGGTTGTCTTGCTCAACCCTGCCTCTCGAGGACGAACCAGTGCTCGATTGAGCGAAGTTGTTATCGACCAGAAGAAGAAGACAACAGAGAAGAATGATAAAGACGGTGAAGCAGAGATGCGATTCAAGGTCGAGCCTTTGATCGATCCCAACTTCTTGGCAGACGAGTTCGACATCAGGGTTTTGAGGGAGGGAATGCGGTTCGCTCGGCGCCTCGGAAAAAAGATGCAACAGGATCCTGCTCTGGCTGGGTTTGAGTACATCCCTGGTGAGGCATCTGTCCCCTCTGAGGATGATGAGGCCATGGATCGATACATTCGACAAACGTGCACCACCTTCTTGCACTCTGTTGGCACTTGTTCAGTAAGGAGTGGTTTGATATCCGAATTCCCTGTTTGTTTTTGAATGCATGTGTACACAATTGCACGAAATGAAGCCTTGTGTAACCCGCTTTTTTCATTTTTTTTTTTTTTGCGATTCGTGCATGTAGATGGGTCCTGCAAGCAACCCCAATGCTGTGGTGGATGAACGCCTTAAGGTTCATGGTGTCGATCGTCTTCGTGTTATCGACGCTAGTGTCATGCCCAAGGTCATTGCAGGTATGTTACAAGGAGTATTGGACAAAAAGAACCAATAACAGTGATGTGCCATGTCGAGCGATTTTTATGTTGTCAAACACAGAGTCTCACACACATTCCTCTCTCTCTCTCTTTCTCTCTTTCTCTCTTTCTCTCTTTCTCTCTCTCTCTCTCTCTCTCTCTCTCTTTTTTTTTTTTTTTTTTTTTTTTTTTTCTTTTTATTGCGTTTAGGTCACACGGCCGCAGGAACAGTGATGCTTGCTGAGAAAGCTGCCGATCTAATCAAGGATGACTGGGCTAGCAAGGATGTCTCTACGTTTTAAAGTGTCAATGATACCATTAGTACTACCTCCTCTCCTTATTATACCAAAATAGTAATATGGATATGTGAGAATAACAAAGGCTTTTATATTCTGAAAAAAATACAATGCTATGTATGAAATTGGTAGGTGATATTGTACAAGAGAAAATGGAAGAAAGAAAAATAAGAAAAGAGAGACTGTTGCTATGGTATATGTGGTGTGTTGGGAGGAGGAGAGGTGCTTCTTGGTCACTTTTAGGCCTTGTGAGGGGAGTTGATGATCAAGGCAAAGAGGAGACCTGAGACAGTTCCGGCAGCGGGGAGTGTGAAGATCCAGGAAGAGGCAATGAGACCGAGAACCTTCCAATTGACGGACTTGATACCGCCTCCGGATACGAGACCGACGGAGGTGGTGGCACCAGTGATACAGTGGGTGGTCGAGACAGGGAGACCGAGCTTGGAGCAGGTCAAGACAGTGAGGGAGGTACCGAGGGAGAGCGAGAAGCCACGGGAGGGCGAGACGAAGCAGATGTTGTTACCCAAGGTGGCCATGACTCTGTAACCGAAGGTAAGGAGACCGATATCGATAGCAATACCACCGTAGGCAAGGATCCAGGCGGGGACGGGGGCTGTACCGGAGATGTCGACCATGCCGTGCTGCCAAACATAGTAGATGGTGGTCAGGGGACCGATGGCGTTGGCGACATCGTTGGAACCGTGGGCAAAGGACGCGAAACAGGCAGTGAGGACCTGGAGGGTACAGAAGAGTTGCTCGGTCTTGGGCTCGTAGCGAGTGGCCTTGTCGTGGAGGTTGTCGACCTCCTCGGTGTTGGCGGTGATGTCCTGGTTTAGACCGTGGAAGGCCTTCTTCTTGAGCTTCTGGAGGAAAGTGAGGGGCTTGTCCTCGAGGGCAGCAAGACCGCTGTTGACAGAGCCGTCAGACTCGATACCGGTTTCGGTGGCGAGCTTGCCATCCTTATCGGTGGCAGAGACATCTTCGAGGTCGGTGGGGTGGGTACGGGTGGAGACGAAGCGGACGTAGAAGGCGTGGTACCACTTGAGTGGCTCCTCATCCTCAAGCTTGCGGCGGAGGTAGACCTTGAGGAAGAAATTGCACCAGAGGAAGACGAGGAGGGCAATACCGAAAGAGATACCGATGATACCACCGATGGGCAACTTGGAGATGCTGAGACCGGGGGAGCCCTTGAAGATGATGTAGAAGACGTTGATGGCGATGGTGACAGCAAAATAGTAGGGGATAGCGGTCAGACCACGGTCGAGTGAGTTCTTGTGCTTGAGGATGATAAACCGAGTGAAGAGGAAGATGAGGGCAGTGACGGCACCGGCAATAAGGGGGGAGATCAACCAGGAGAGAACAATGGTTCCAACACCACCCCACTTGACAGCGGTGAAGCCAAAGCCAGCAATACCGGCACCAGTAATGGCTCCGACGATGGAGTGGGTAGTGGAAACAGGGAGTCCGCGGGAGGAGGCAAAGAGGACCCAAGTGGAGGAGCCGACGAGGGAGCAGACCATGGCGAGCATGAGCAACTCGGGCTGATCTTTGAAGAGACCGACATCGATGAGACCGCCTTTGATAGTGTCGGCGGTAGAGGAACCCATGAGGAAAGCACCGAGGAACTCGCAGATCGAGGCAATGAAGACAGCCTGCTTGAGGTTCAGGGCGCCAGAACCGACAGCGGCACCGAACGAGTTACTGACATCGTTGGCTCCGATACCGAAACTGTCCATGAAGGCAAAGATCATGCCGAGGGCAAAGAGGAAGGTGTAATCACCGGGGAGCATCATTTTGGAAAAGAGTGCGGAGGATGGGCTAAAGAAAGAGGAAAGTGATGTGGTGATGAGTGATGATGAAGGTTAAGAATAGGAGGGGACGAAGAAAGGAAGAGGGAGTGGTGGTTTGGTGAGATTGGCTTTGACAATGTAGAAACAACAACAAAAAACGGTGGGAGACACCGGTCTACTTATATGATTGAGAGGTAGGCTGGGGGAGGAGGGGCAGAAGTAGAAGGGAGTAGTAGTACCCAGTATATAGTAGTGTTTGTGTAGCTCAGCAGAACGTAACACAGGGTAGAAAAGGAGCAGGTACTCATATGAAAAGAAAAAAACGGACATCGAAAAGGAGCTCACGCTACTCAGCAAAACCCTGGCGAAGCTTCCTTTGAATGATGATGATGATGATGATGATGGATGGGTGGGTTGGCTCGGTCCAACAGGGGGAGAGTCGGTAACATTGCTGTAGCACGCTACACAGATCAGAAATCTGGGTCAAGAGAGAGAAGAGAAGTACAGAGCAAGTAAGGCAAGGCACACAAACACAGACAAAAAAAAACATAGTCCGCTAGGAAACAAATTGTCTTCCTTTTCTTTTCTCCTATTTTCTAAACCCTCGACCTTTGGCCCTTTGGATGGTTGTTTTAGCTTGTTTCATTGACAAGATAGCCTCCTTCAATTGGAAGAACGTCGACCATGTCTAGCCAATCGTTGGTGCACATGGGCAAGAAGGTGCACTCCAGACGGAGGAAAGGAGAAACCAGGGAACAGTTCTCATTGGATTCCGAACTGCCGGGTTGGGGTCCCCAAGCGTCTTGGACGTAAACTCAAGCTCACGTACACAACCTCCACGCTGTTCACACATCTAAACAGCCCTGCAAGATGAGACTAACTGGAAATTCCAAAGTCAAAACCAACAACAAAAAAAAAAAATAGTTTAGAAAACTGAGCTTCTTTTTTTATTGTTTGTGTTGGACAATCCAGATTCTCAAGACAAAAACAACAATGCAATAGGCTAACAGGGTGTCTTCCCGGGGGCACATGGGGTCAACCTTGCGCTTTTGTTGGAAGATAGCTTCGGTCCCTGTTTTTCTTGTTTTCTCCAATGCTCAGGTTCGAAAAAGCAAAGTGATCAACGATCAGAGAGTGTCAGGGCACCTGGAACAAAGTAGTCGCATTGGAAGTGTGTCAGCATCCCGAAAATGAATCTTTTCATCGCTTTTGAACTTGTTTTGTTTGCTAACGCCACACCCGGATCTGTTTCCAGACGAATAGGACGAAAATGGGGTATTGTGTGCGCTGTTGGAGCACACGACCATTTTGTATTGGATGGAGTAGCCAGCCAGCCAAGACAGCAGCCATCAGCCAGCATGCAGGCCACCAGAAGTAGCAATTAATGCGGGGTGTGTTTGATCGAAAAAGAGAGCGAGCATATTTTAGGATGAGAAGGAAGAGGATACGGTACAGGACAGGAGTTGCAACCCCGAAAATAGACATTCAGTCATCTCATTTCATGATTCCCGTCGATCCCAGGTAGTGCATCCAACGAGGCATGAAAAGGGAAGAACGGCCAACAGAAGGAGATACCTGGAACTGGATCAGGTTCACCTGCCCAAAAAAAAAAAAAAAAAAAAAAAAAAAAAAAAAAAAAAAAAAAAAAAAAAAACCAACTCTAGGGGAGGCATGTCAGTGAGGCCAAACCCTGCAAAGAACCCCGGCATATACATTTACTACGAACACCAGCGAGCCCTCATACAGATCTAGATTTTTTCCCCTTCGGCCGCCTATGGGCAAATGTACCAGGTAAGCAGAGTGTCATCCGACGCGACTGACAAGCATTTGATTCGCATAATGTTGCATGTTCCTACATGCATGCGGATTGCTGTTCTTTTTTTACTCTGTTTTTTTCACTATAAAAGTCTTGCTGCACCCAACTCTTCTCTTACATCCTCACTCCTCACCATACAACACCAATACCATGAAGATAGCATATTTCCTCTCCATCCCGGCCATCATGGCCTTCGTGGCCGCCGAGATAATGGTCGTACCCGCGCATGATCTAAACGTTGATAGCGCCCCTATTGTATCCAACATTGTCCCCGTCGCCGCCGCGGTTATAGCCACCGAGGACGCCGAGGTTGAGATTACTCACGACCATGATCGCGCATCAAGCTCAGGCTTCACTGCCTGGTCTTCACCCGGACTGAAGGGTCACAAGCAAAGGACCAAGAACACCCCTGGTTGCTACAAACTTGATGGTGGAGCCGTCGGCAGTTTCGAAGGAGATTCCAATACTCAGTATGTCTTCTACGGAGACCTTCGCTGCAGCCAGAAGACGCTGTTTGCCTCCAGCACCGCCCCTGTTCGCCGCATTGATCCCATTATCTACCCCCGCTCGGTCAAGATGCTTAAGAGCGATGGTGGCGATGGCAATGTGAACAGATACTCCCTCGTCACCTGGTCTCGCCCCAACTTTGCTGGTGACAACGAGAAGTATAGAGGTATGGGTTGCATCAACTTGGACGGAAGCGCCTTTATGTCCTTCCAGGGTGATCTCCACTATCGCTTCTACCCCGGTCCTCGCTGCCAGGGTTCAATGATCCTCGAGTCCAGCGGTGGTATGAGCTCACATAGGAGAATGAACCCTCGTTCGGTCTTCATCACCAAGTAGACGTCTTCGCCTACCTTTCATAGCACACTTCAACATCCATGCATCTTATCTTATCTACTTTGTACACGCTCTCAGCCATTACCTTCCCAGGCAAAATAAACAGATCTTTGATGCTTCTTTTTTCTATCTTCTCGACTCTTCTTTCTTTGCCACGTTTCGCCAAGTGAAAAAAAAAGACGTCACGTACTGGGTTTTTTTTTTTCGTTTTTGTGAGCTTCACTTTGCTTGGCACATCCTCTTCTCGAAACATCATCACAACGTCGACAATACCCACACACCCATCCGCCATCAGACATAAAGGCAACCAAATAGACAGCATGCGCGGGAATAAGGTCGAAAAGTGCTTCTCGGTCAAGGAACTCAACGACAGAGCAAAGATCGCCCCAGTCGAATCCACCCCCATTCGATTCTACATTCGCTCTGCCGAGCAACTCTTCAAACAGGTACACTTCAACTCTGTTTTATTCGTCTTCTTCAGTCGAGCAGCGCTTTCTCACAGCATTACTATCATTTGGAGCACCGACTAGAAAGCGAAGCTCACTCGAAGAGATATGTTGTTTCTCGTTTTTATAGGCAAAGATCTATCAGCAGGAGGGCGACCTACAAACGTCTTATATTCTCTACATGAGATTCTGCAAGTATGTAGTCTTGAGTGACCGAACTATGCGCGACGATGATCATGAACGGGGAACTAAAAGCTGCTGAGTATTCAACCGACCTTTCTCTTCTTCCAGTCTTGTCATCAATGAGCTCAGTAAACACGTAGAGTATGGTCAACCGGCATACAAGACCTCCATGCTCAGTCTCAAAAAGGTACAGACACATTGTTCATGGCCTTTAACATGTCTACTTTCTTCACTACTTGGTGATTTCCGATAGGTAGTAGCGATTCACTAAATCTATTCACTTTTTCACTACCCTTTAGAGCGCTATGGTTGCGATGACAGAGATTGGGGCACTAAAGCCAGCACTGGAGGAGAAGTATCAGGAGTACCAACAATACATCAAGCAGCGGGATGAAACGCGGCAGGCACAGATACAGGCGCAAATTCAGGCGATGCAGGCTGTGGATATGCTTCGCCAACATAGTGATTCACACCACCGACATGAAGCTGACAGGGCGGCTAAGGAAAGACATGATCTGGAATGGGCAAGCGTACAACCAGCCCCGGGATGGACACTTGCAAAGGCATTGGAAGGGGTGCCGGGAGTCAACGCAACACAGACGACTCAACATCGGCATACTTATCAGCAGGACTATAACGGTGCAGATGGACTAAGCGAGGTAACACTGACTTCCTTGGCGTAACAATGACCTTAATGCCGAATGTGTATTAGGCAAGGAATTAGCACTGACAACACTGCCCTATAATCATGTTTAGATCCAATATCCAGAGTACAAGCGTCAACACCATCCAAGGTAAGAATGGATTTTTCTTCAGCTTCTTTGGGCACTGGGAAACACTCGTTAATGTTTGAAAATACTAACCTTTCACCTCATCCTTACTTTTACAATTGATGTGGACAGACCTGACGTATCAGCGCCTACTGTTACTCGACCACAATCGTTTGTACCTACTCCAACTGGACCGCCACCTGCACTGCCAAGGAAACCTGTCGCTCAGAGTACTGCGCCAAGGCTCCCACCAAAGATCCAGATCGAGGAGGATGTTCATGGTGCGTTTCAGGACAAGTTGAGGCTGCAAGATATTGTCGCGTCCAATGATACAAGCAGCACACACCTAATTATTTGCTGTTCATTTTTTTGCGCCTGTTCATAGAATTTTCCCAGGGACTGAGAACGTTGATCGTTCCTGTGCGACTACTGGACAGATTCTTGAACATTGTCCGACCCAACACGAACAGGAAGCTGGAGACATGCGGTATTCTTGCAGGAGTGTTGGTATGCATCGCCGATTAGATTGCGGATCGAATTTGTACCGTTAGCCGACACTCTCCTATTTCACGATTTCCTTCAACTACTAATCGCGTTTATATCATTTATTGTTGAACGATAGTCCCGCAACAAACTGACTGTTACCACGTTGATTATTCCCAAGCAGACGGCAACCTCGGACACATGCTCGACAACAAACGAGGACGAGCTCTTTGAATATCAAAGTGAACGGGACCTCATGACCCTGGGATGGATCCATGTAGGTGTCTCTTACGCATGTGCTGACTCATATCATGCTGGCGGATATCCCATGGATCGAAACTAACGTTTCGACATTGTTGCGTCCGTGCTCACGATAGACGCACCCAACGCAAACCTGCTTCATGAGTTCTGTCGACCTTCATACCCACTGCTCGTACCAGTTGATGCTCCCAGAAGCCATTGCGATCGTTTGTGCCCCTAGCCACGAGAAAGAGTAAGCAAAATCATGATCAAGTATGTGGTTCAGGAAACAGAACATGGAAAACGGCCGCCACAGTGTCAGGTGTTAATTGTGCGACGAGTATATTTTCTTTTTCAACCCTTTTAGTTATGGTGTGTTTAGACTGACGGATCCCCCGGGATTGCAGGTCATTACCAATTGCCGTCAGAAACCCCTCTTCCATCAACATCCTGGCGAGGACGATATTTACACCGTAAGGCACACCGACAATTATGCCCCAGCTATCGATTAACGCGTCGATCGTTAGCCTTCTGGCGAAGCAAACGACAAAGAGCTGAACTGACTCTGTTTTTTTTCTGAATGTTCTTAGGATGCGTGCGATCAAGGACATGTGCAGCTGATTGACCTGGATCTGGATATCGTTGACCTCAGGGGGAAGTAAGAAATAAACATACTGGATCCTTATTTGTACACCGGCACGTGAAGAGACTTTCTACGTTATGTGCTACTGTTGCTTTGTTGAAGAATGAGGGTAAGAGAGTGATAGGGTAAGGATGAGAAAAGCGAAAGTATGGATAAGAGGTGGATGATCCTCAAAATGTCATTGAAGGGTGGCCTGGAAGCAAAGCAGAAAGGCGTATGGACTGCCTTTAATGCTTTTGCTTTCTTTAGTGTATGTGTGTGTATACCCTAGGAGAATGGGTTAAAGAACTGAGAAGGAACGAGTGAAAGAAATGGTGTTCTTATATTTTTTGTCTCGTCGCTAGGCAGGCGTTATAACCTTGTGCACACCCAGCACTTCGTCTTCTCATTTCGCCTCCTATTTCAATGTATCAATTCATTCTCACATTCATGCATTCATGCATTCAGAAGTACAAACACCCAGATAATAACTTGTAGGGTGTCTTAAGAGTTCGACCACCTTTCCCCTTCTTTCTATAGCGGGCGCCTATGCCTTTGTTTTCGCTGAAGACACTTTCATGGTCATTGCCAACAACGCCTTCCTTTGTTTGTCTGGGTTTTGCCGTCAAGAGTCGTACTTTCTCTCATACAAGGGGTTAACACGATGATGTTACTGCGGAAGAAGCCGCCACTTTGGAACGTTGTTGACTGGTTGTGAGTTGTCATGGCCAGGTCGTGTCTCCAAGGCACAATCTACAATGAGTGCTTCAAGACTTTATGAATGCCTGTGCGGACCAAACTATTGAAGTAGACGCAAAGAAACCTATCGAAGACACACCTATGTTGACACACGTTAAACCCATTCATGATACAAAAGATGTCCATGAAAAGAGGTAGATCCCAGACATGATAACGCCCTGAGATGGTTGTCGAAGGTACAAATGAAATCCATGTGCGAAGTTGTGGAGAAGTCTGAAGGTACGTGAAGTCCGATGTGGAGACAGTTCTGAAAGTACAGCCTAGGCTCTATTAGCTTAGTGACAGGCAAGTGACAGTTAAAAGAACGGAGAGCGATGAGATATTGAGCTGATGAAGGAAGGCGCCATTTACCCCTTTGCTGGGATTGAAATGAGGAGGACTAGAGACACAACCATAAAAAGGGCAGAATGACCTGCAGCATAGTACACGGTGTACAGTTCAGGACAAGGGGCGGGCAGGGATGGTTGGAAGTGGTCGAATCAGAGTGCCCAGAAGCAACGGTCGGGTACTTCTTTCTCACCTTCTCACACCTTGGGGAAGTGGGGTAATAGTTCTTTCTTTTTTTTTTCCCACGGGGACACAACTCCCTCCACCCGTGTGCTTTTTTTTTTTTTTTTTTTTTTTTTTTTTTCATCGCTACCAGTACCCTTCCTTTTCCTTTCTTCTTCTCTTCTTCACCCTTCTCTCTCACTCTCCACTCCACTCCACCCCTTCCCCCTCAACACCCATACAAGTCATCATGCTGTCTTACACTGCTATGCGCCGGGTCACGGCCTCTCCTGCCTTCAAGCGTGCCCTCTCCACCTCGAGACCCGCCCTTTATGCCGCCCAGGCTTCCATCCCCCGCACAAAGCTCTTCATCAACGGCGAGTTCATCGACTCAAAGACCGACAAGTGGATCGAGCTCCGCAACCCTGTAAATCTCATCTCTTTGTCATCTCATTTATTGTTCATCTCACTCCCTGACTGGAGTTCGTCATCTGTTGTAATCATAACTAACATCACAGAAAAAATGGTGTATATGAAACATGGTCTAATAGGCCACCCAAGAGATTGTTACCTTGGTCCCCGAGGCCACCCCTGAGGAGCTCAAGTACGCTGCCGACTCGGCTGCTGAGGCCTTCAAGACCTGGAAGAAGACCTCGATCCTCCACCGTCAGCGCAAGATGCTCGACCTCCAGCTCTTGATCCGCGACAACATGGACAGAATTGCCCACTCTATCACCTTGGAGCAGGGCAAGACCTTGGCCGATGCCCGCGGCGATGTTCTCCGTGGTCTCCAGGTCGTCGAGTCGGCTTGCGCCATCCCTCACTTGCTCATGGGTGACACCTTGGAGGTCGCCACCGACATGGACACCTACACCATCCGCGAGCCCCTTGGTGTCGTTGCCGGTATCACCCCCTTCAACTTCCCCGCCATGATCCCCCTCTGGATGTTCCCCCTTGCCAACGTCATCGGAAACACCTGTATTATTAAGCCCTCCGAGAAGGACCCCGGCGCAACCATGATCCTTGCCGAGCTCGCCCAGAAGGCTGGCATCCCCGCCGGTGTTTTGAACGTTGTCCACGGTGCCAGGGACACAGTCAACTTTATCTGCGATAATGAGCACATCAAGGCCATCTCCTTCGTCGGAAGCGACCAGGCTGGTCACTACATCCACGACCGTGGTTCCCGCAACGGAAAGCGTGTCCAGGTACATTATTTTTTTTTTTTCCTTCCTTTTACACAATTGTTTGGTCCTCGAGTGGTTTGTCACTGCATTTCCTCTTTCCGCCAGAACCCAACTCTAATTTGATTTGAATTTTCTTTTTCTTCTCATAATAGGCCAACTTGGGCGCCAAGAACCATGGAATCATTATGCCTGATGCCAACAAGAACCACACCTTGAACCAGCTTACCGGTGCCGCCTTTGGTGCCGCCGGTCAGCGCTGCATGGCTCTCTCGACCGTTGTCTTTGTCGGCAAGGCCCAGGAGTGGCTCCCTGAGCTTGTTGAGCGCGCCAAGCAGCTCAAGGTCTCGTCTGGATTCGAGGCCGATGCTGACCTCGGTCCCTTGATCTCGCCCGAGTCCCTTGCCCGCGTTGAGCGTCTCATTGAGTCTGGTGTCAAGGAGGGTGCTGATTTGATCTTGGACGGCCGTGGCATCAAGGTTCAGAAGTACGAGAAGGGTAACTTTATTGGACCCTCCATCTTGACCAATGTCAAGACCGACATGGAGTGTTACCGCGAGGAGATCTTTGGACCCGTCCTTGTTTGCTTGAATGCCGATACTTTGGACGAGGCCATTGACATCATCAACAAGAACCAGTACGGAAACGGAACCGCCATCTTCACCCAGAGCGGAGCCACTGCCAGAAAGTTCGCCAACGAAGTTGATGCTGGCCAGGTCGGTATCAACGTTCCCATCCCCGTCCCATTGCCCATGTTCTCCTTCACCGGATCTCGTGGCTCCATCCGCGGAGACGTCAACTTCTACGGCAAGTCTGGAATTAGCTTCTACACCTCGACCAAGACCGTCACTGCCCTCTGGCGCCACGAGGATGCCGAGGCCAACGTCTCTGCCGTCAACATGCCCACCATGAAGTAAACAGCCATTCCTGTTGGCATTTAGCATCATTTCCCATAACATCCATATTCAACTTCTCGCAACCCTGTAACATATTAGAGAGAAATAAAAATGAAGAAAACAAAATCGTTTGTGCACAGTTTTCGGTTGTGGAGAAATTCACTTTAGAACGCTCTTTGCTCTCGTCCGAGACGAGCCGGGCGGGTCAAGACGTCCAAACAACGATGCGCTCAAGAAAAAGATACAGGAAGGACAAACACCCACATTGATTCAAAGAAAAAACGTGTCTCTTCCTCCTTCCTTATTATTCCTCATCACTCCCTCCTCTTCTTCAACTCACTTCACCATCCTCATCTCTCATTCGCTCCTCATTGACCACACTTACGACCCAGCTGGACTTCAACTATGTTTGCTCCACGCCCCGGTCTTATCAAGAGCGGCCTGGCTGGCCTCAATAAAGTTGCCTACGTGACCAATCTGCCTGAGGAGGGCAAGGGAACTTGGAATCATGCCAAAGACAGTCAAGAACACTACGACTACATCATCCTCGGTGGTACGTCTATGTCTCAACAAACAGAGCAGTTGGTGTCATAAAAAAAGTCAAACACATTTAATATTTAACCAACTGTAACGTGTTCTTTTTGCAGGTGGGAGTGCTGGCTGCGTCTTGGCTGCACGCTTGGCCGAAGACTCCAAGGTCAAGGTCCTTGTGCTCGAGGCGGGGTACACCGATGACATACCAACCTCCAAGATGCCAGCCGTCTACCTCCTCACCGTCGACTCGCCTACAGACTGGCAGTTTGTCACCACGCCTCAAGTCCACGCTGGCAACCGTGTCATGAAGCAGCCTCGTGGCAAGGCACTTGGCGGCACCAGTGCTATGAACGCCATGATCTACCACCGTGGACCCGCCTCTGACTTTGATGAATGGGCAGATCTCGGTAACCCTGGCTGGTCCTATAAGGATGTCCTTCCTTATTTCAAAAAGTCAGAGGGTTTCAACGATCCTGACCTGCCGTCGTCTCACCCTCGAGGACCTCAGACCTGCCGTGTCCGAAAGCCTGTGTATGAGACCCATGATCCCGATTACCACAATACTGAGGGACCTTGGCAGGTCAGCTACCACCATCTATTTGGTTCTTCAGAGGGCTTTATTCGGGCTAATATCGCTGAGGGCATTCCCTTGAACAAGGACTTCAACGGAGACTCGACGCTGGGTGTCAACCGGTTCCAGACGTTCATTCAGCGCGATGCTGTCCGTAGCTCGTTGGCCAGAGCCTTCTTGAAGCCCAAGGGTGTCGTCCCTGGTGGCGGACCCCGCGGCACCATTCGTGTAGTCTATGGAGCCAATATCCAGCGAATCTTGACCCAGACCAGGAAAGGTGCTAAGATGGCCTATGGTGCTGAGTTTCTGGACGACAAGAACGGTAAGTAAACTTCATTAGTTTCTGAATGCTACAATATGAAATTGTGTACGCTGGTGTGAACACTAATCAGGTGCCTGTATATTTTTTTCTGTTTCGCTAGTGTTGAGACGTGTGGTGGCACAAAGGGAGGTGCTGGTCTGCTCAGGCGCATTTGGGTCTCCTCACTTGCTCCTCGCCTCAGGAATCGGTCCTTCACCCCAATCTTCCATCCCTCACATCCATGCACTCAAGGGAGTGGGCGCCAACCTCGCAGATCATTTGGGTATCGGTGTCGTCTTCAGAGCACGCGACCGTTGCCACACCGTTCAGCAGGATCTCGCCTACCGTCGCGTTTTGACATCTCTCTTCAATTATGGTGTCCGTGGAGTAGGAGGGCTCACCAGTCAGATCGGAGAGAGTGCCAATTTTGTCCGATTAGAAGATATCGCTCCCGACTTTGTTGCCCGTGAGAAGGCGAATGGTACCTACCAGGAGCGAGCCAGTGGACCAAATTCACCTCATATCGAGGTGATCTTTGCTCCTTTCTATGTCCGAAAGCACGGCACGGTTATGGCACCCGACGACAAGATGTACTACACCTTGATTGCTCTCCTCCTCAACCCTTGCTCTACAGGAACCATCACCATCCAGCCCAAGAAAACTGGCAAGAGGAATAACAGTAACTCTCCCATGACCGATGGATTAAGGAACAACACAATCCCGGAGATGGAAACAGTTGTCAACCCCAATTACTTTTCAGACTCTTTCGACGCCAGGGTGATGGCCGAGTCTGTCAAGTTTATGAGAAAGCTAGGTCGTCGGATGAACGAGGATCCTGAGATGGGCGGTCGTGAAGTCTTCCCTGGCGAGAAACAGGTCCCTAGCGATGATGACAAAGCTCTAGAGAAGTATGTTCGAGAGACGGCCGAGACGTACTACCACCCTACATCGACCTGTCGTATGGGTCCTGCGTCTGACCCCTTGTCGGTGGTGGATTCGCGTTTGAATGTCTATGGCATTGACCGTCTCCGGGTGGTGGATGCGAGTGTGATGCCCAAGATCCCTGCCGGACACACCTGTTCGCCTTCGGTCATGATTGCTGAGAAGGCTGCCGACATGATCAAGCAGGACTGGGCCGAGGCCCCTTCTTCCGTTCCTTCTAAGCTGTAGATCCTTTCTTTCAAGATAATCTACTATATTTATTCTCTTCAATTGCAATAAAAGGTAAAGTGAAGGTGGAGCACACAATTTTAATTCTCTGAAAAACATAACAAAGGAGGCATTTGGAAGTAAAGGGGACTGACTACGGACCAAACTCTTCAGTTAACCATCCGTCAGCCACATTCCGGTCCGGGACCTGGCTCTGCGAGTACTAGGCCTGAGTTTTTTTTTTTTTTTTTCGTACACAATTTTATTTCTCTGACAAACAGAACAAAGGAGGCATTTGGAAGTAAAAGGGACTACAGACCAAACTCTTCAGTGAACCATCCGTCAGTCACAGTCCGGTCCGGGACCTGGCTCTGCGCAACAATTGTCGCTGCTCTTCACAGCAATAACGGAAGAAAATAAAACTAGATACGAATGAAGGGGATTCTTCCCATCCTCTCCATCATTGATAATTTCCTCCTTCCCAACAAGCTCTCTAACAGCCGTTCATCAGCTGCTCGTGGATTCTTGGTCGCTCCAGGGCATGTCCGATCCTCATGTGTGGCTAGCGAAGCGCCACACGGGCAGAAACCATCACGCGTGATGTAACCATATCCTTGACTCCAGTCACCACGAGGACCTTTGTATTTGGATGTCTTGTCCCTCACAGAGATGCCCTGGGTCTGCTCCCACGCGATAGTCGCGGAGCATCGGGGTTTCCAGATCCGCTCTGGGGCCTGCGTCTCCAGGTAGCCAACAAATTTGTGGAGGACCGTCTTGGCGATGGACTGTGGGAACAAGGCCGGAGTATTTTTTTTTTTTTTTTTTTTTTTTTTTTAGGGTTTTTGGGACGATTTTTGGTGGCGCTTTTATCATGTGACAAAGCTAGTCAATTTGTAGTGATGTGTATAAAATAAACAGAAAAAAGCCACCGTCAACGAATCGTCAACGAATCATCGGAATGAGGTTTCGTTTAGCTTGCTCGCTTAGCTTAGTCGGTAGAGCGTTGTGCTAATAACGCAAAGGCCGCAGGTTCGATCCCTGCAGTGAGCATTCAATATCTATCATAAGATTCACTTTTTGCTGGGTCATCCTTTTGCTTCTTTCTTCTAGGATCATCCGAACGATGCTGGACTTTCTTTTTTTTTTATTTGAATGATACTACAGCTTCCTCTCTGTCTGGCAAGTGAAGAGATTGGCCGTCTATTCGTCAGAAGTCGTTAAAGACGCTTTTTTTTTTTTGTCCAGTGCGAACTCTCTCAAAGTCCATGCATGATGCCGTTATATTCAGAGAGCTACACCTGTCTTGTAAACGCAACAAGGAAGAGGCCCAATACAGTTCGCGTCGAGAAAGATACATCATTAGATCATTGAGGAGGATGCGGGTTTGCTAAGCTACTTGGGTTGAACCCAAATCATAATACATCCTTGAGGGTCTGGGCGAAGCAAAAATGTTATCGAAGAGCACAACCAGTTGGTTAGTTTCAGCTACTGCAACCAACGGTTTTTATCTTAATTTCATATCTTTTGTCATTATTTTTCGACCTACAAAGGGATAGGCCTTTAGACCATCTTCATTTCATTCTTTTCATCCTCTTCCTGCTCCCTTTTCCTTCGAAGTAGGCCATCAGGGGTTAACAGATGCACACGAGCTTGACGAGATCCCTCTGTTCTTTCCCCTCTCCTCCACCTTTTGATTTTTGTGTAAACTTCAGGGAAATGAAGCTACGAGGGATAAAAAAGCAAGGTCGCCCTGTACAAAGGAGACAGAAAAAAAGACGGATCGAGATGCCGAGGTGGTCGTGGGAGGCACATCTCATTCTCTCTCTGCCTTTCTACATGTTCTGCTTGATTGTTTATCACACCAGACGGGATAATCTCTAACTCCATCATGTTCGGATGACATTCCACAGGTTCTCAATTCCCTTCTCGTTTCCATCTTCTCATCAGGAACGGAGGAGTGAGAGGCAAGGATTAAGACTAACTTGTCTTAGATGATAACACCTAGTACTGGTAATGAGGCGAGTTCATCGATGATGAAGATGACGACGAGGCGCCGAGGGAAGGAGGTCGGCTGATGAAAAAGAGAGACGTAAACGAAGGGAAAAGGCATATACCGGATGTTAAATGAATGTGCCGAAGTGAATAAGGGAGAATAAAGCTGTCGTTTGTCATTGTTTCTCATTATCTATTTTGCTAGAGCTCTTTGGTGACTCTCAATCCTCAGCCTTTTCAGGAGGAAGAGAGTACAAAAACGCGACCTAAAAAGCGCGACTGGTGATCAATCGTTTGGTGTAGCGAAAAGTGTCTACCTTCCGGAATGAAAAAATTATTGTTCTGGAATAAAAACAGGAAAAAAAAGGTATTCGCACCACCACCGGACCACCGAACACTGTGCTCGCATCCAGCCATCAGTTTTGTCGTGGAGAATGACAAAGACGCCATGTGTGAAAAAGGGGGAAAATGAAATAAGGAACGGAGGTGTTGAGAATGACAAACTGAGCCTCTGTGAGTGGCAAAAAAAAAAAAAAAAACTCAAGGAGGCGGTGGAGGAGAGGAGGTCCGAGTCGTATTTTTTTTTCTGGATTTCTCAGATTTTCTGGACCTCGTTACATAGCACTGCCCAGAGCATCGCATAGGATGAGGAGGAATGTTTGTATGGAAGGTGAAATGAAAGGGGTCGTATACAAACAGTGTTCAGGAAAAAGGCACGGGTTGTCCCCGTTTTTCGAAGCTTGATGCCTGACAGGTTGCTCTTCTCCTCTTCTCCTTTATTTATTATTTTTCTTGATGGATATTTTTAGTCGATTCAAGAGTAGAATGAAAAAGAACACTACTTGACGGGAAAGAACATTCAACTGGGGTTCTGTGGTATCTGTGCCCATTGCCTTTCGGTTGTTCTTTCTATCAGAAAGAGAAGAGCACTTATAATCACCCACAAAAAGGTAATAACAAAGGGAATGATAACCAGATAGGAGGAGAAAGGCGAGTGAGAGAGTGTGTGAGAATAGGTACCGGTCTATGGCAAGTCAATCCAACGTAAAAAGACGAGGTAACTGCTCGTACGCGAGGGATCTAGTCCTTCTGTTGTGTTCAAATTGATCCGCCTCGCTGCTTCGAGAAAGGCCATGGATTCGGATGAAAAGGGGCAGAGTAGTGAAACGAGATGGCTCATGAAGGAGTGATGGGGAGGAGGAGGAGGAGGAGGAGGAGGAGGAGGAGGAGGGATAAGCAACTGATATAGTGAAAAACGGTGTTGTCCATGTGTCCATCTATCGTAGGGTGCGCGTTTTTGTTCGCTGTGATGTGTCCAGTGGTAGTTGTTTTCATCTGTTTCTTCTTGGCTTGAACCCCTTGCTCTCTTCTCTCTTTCGTTAATTCAGTGACACCTTCGGAGCATTGCTTGGACAGCAACAATCATAAACGGACAACAGTTTGTGGAGTTAAATTGACAAAAGAGCCTTGGGGCGAAAAAGAAGGGGAAGGGGTTTTATGACGGAGGTGGGTGAACCTGCTCAAGAAAAGACACAGCATGCAATCCAGCGATGAATGGATTATTGAACGAGTGAGTATGTGAATATCCCCCCTTGCTTCTGCTCCGCTCCCTGCTCCCGATTCTTGCTCTTTGCTCCTTGCTCCTTGCCTTTTTTCATTTCTCTTTGCGCATTGGGTGCATTGTTCGTTGCCCTTGGTTTTTACTTTTCCTTTCTCTGTTCGATTGAGCGACACGGTAGAGCAAGTAAAGTGCTGTTTATACATACAGACTTCGTGTCCCACCCAACCAACACTGCATACTTTTAGGGGGCAATTTGTTCTCTCTGCTACCTTACTTTTGCAACCGATGACCACTGTCTGTCCTTGAGAACGAAGGAATAAAGGGCAGTTGGATTTCGTGATTCCCAAGAACCCTTTTTTACTTTCTTCTCTACTTTTTATTTCTCTTTTTCTCTTCTCTTCTTTTCTCTTCTCGTCTTCTCATCCCCACATTCACATTTCCTTCTTTTCTGTCTTTTATATCTTTTCTCTTTCCTTCTCTCTTTCAACTCTCACTCTTACCCTATCTTTCGCTTATTATCCACTTCAAATATTCGCACGACAGCTCACATACTCCCATCCCCTCCCTCCCTTCCACCTATACTTACAAAGCATCTATCCTAAAGCCATAACCACCATGACTCCCGCGCCCACAACCGCAGAGACCGTCGCCTACTTAAGGTCGTTGCCTGCCGTCCGCGAAAGAGCCGAGCTCGTTTACGCCAAGGCTCAAGACCGTCAGCTCAAGCACTTTGATGTCGACTTTTCAAAACTCGGCGATGTGGCCAAATTCGTCGTGTCATTGATCAAGCGCGACTACGACGCCAAGGATATCCCCAACATCCCACCCCACACCCGTCTCCGCCATTTCGATGTTGGCCAAAAGGACCGTATCCAACAACTGTGCGAGAGCTGGAAGGGCCGTATCGACAACCTCGAGACCGTCCGTCGACTTGTCGATCTGATTGTCGTCTCCGTCCTCCTCGATGCCGGTGCTGGAGACCGATGGACTTTCGAAGTTAAGCCAGATAACATCCAGAAGGTTGCTCGCTCTTACTCCAGGTCGGAAGGTCTTGCCCTGGCCTCGCTCGCCATGTTCAAGGAGGGTCGCTTCTCTGGCGATATCCATCGCGCTCATCAAGTCGATGGTACGTAATTGCTTATGATATTGTCTGTACAACAATCATGGCATGGAATGGGTCAAACTGGATGGCGATCAATTGTGTTCATACTATGGACCAGGAGTCATACTCTAAATGGGGTTGTTGGTCGAGCAGGCCTTCCTTCTTTTCTGGACGGTGTTATATGTTTAATTGCTTGGTACCCATATACCAACAACCTTATGTGCGTTCTTTCCAGTGTGCCCCTTTTCTGTTTTCCTTTTGCCCTTTTTTTTTACATTTCGTTTGCCTCATTACTGCATGCAAAGGACGGTCATCGTTGTTGCGTTATTTTGCTGTCCGTGTGGGCGTGTATGTGTTTTTTTGAATTGCGTGTAATTGCGTGCATTCCTTGATCATTTTAACTGGGTCCGTCTCTCCTCGTCTCCCCTATGCCTCGATCCTCCTTCTTTCTCCCCTTTCTCTATTACTCCTTGTCTGCCTTTTCCCACATCACCGCAACACTACAAGGCAAAAGGGGTAACTTTTTTGCATGGTGCACCATTCTTTCTTTTCTGTCGGGTTCAGTTGTCCTGGGTACCTGTGTTGGTTGCTGTGTGTTTCTAGCGTGCATGTGTGCTTCATGTTTACCTTGGATCCATTTTGTTTACTTCTGTCGTAATCCCATCCTTCGCATCATCTTTATTTATTTCGTTTTCCTTGTCTTTTTTCTTCAACCTGACGTTCTCGGGTCTTTTTTTTTTTTTTTTTTTTTTTTTTTTTTTAATTTCTGCCGTTTCTTCCTTATTATCCTTGACCTTCTTGCCCTCCCCTTGAGAAAGGATGAGGAAAGGAAGAAGGAAGATCACGAGCAAAGAGAGGAGAGAGGTGGCCGTGCAAATAGTGGGATGCGGTGCCCGTGAAGGGCACGCCCTTGGTTGTAAATTGATTTTTGAAAAGAGGATTCCCAATGGTGTTTGAAAGTATGCAGACCCACCCACCCTTTCTTTGCTCCTGCTGCTGTGTTTGTTACTTTGTCATCTGTTGTGGTTGGTAACAACAAACCAATTGGGAACTACCACAAGATTGAGCATGTGTATGGGTATCCATTCTTCCAGCGTGATCTCTCTTCTCTCCCGCAGCCTGCACCTCCCTGTTTGCTGGGGTAAGGAAAAAAGAAGAGGACGGCAAAGAAGGGGCGTGCGGAAGGGTGACCCTTTTTCATTCATTCACTCATCTCTCGGCCAGTGACATTGTCCCAACGAAATTGAAATGTGGACAAGTGACCACTTTACAGTTCATTCATTGACAACGAATTCTCTTATTTCTTCTCATAGCCGATGGACTCTGCAGCTTGACGCTCGAGAGCCTTAGGGAAGGATTCCAGGTCGACGAGCAAAAGAACCCTCTGCTCGGTCTCGAAGGTCGATGGGAGCTTCTCCGTCGTCTCGGCAAGGCCCTCAAGCTTCATCCCGAGTACTTTGCCAGCTCCGAGAATGCAGTATGTTTTTTTTTTTTTTTTTTTTTTTTTGTTTTTTGGTTGCTTCCCACGCATGTTAACGACAATGGATAGGCTAGCAACTAACATCGATTGCGTTTCTGTGCTTTTAGCCTCTTCGTCCTGGAAACATGGTCGGTATGTACCTCTAATGCAATCTTTTCACAGAGTTTAGGGATGACCACCGACAATGCGAAGGACGGACAAACAAAACGCCAAATGTTGAACGAATGCCAACCTCCTATGCAAGATGACAGGGATGAAAGAAAAATAGCGCTAAGGGGATCGTCATACTCTCTCTCTCTCCAAGCCCATACATCCAGGTTACACACAGTCCGTTTCTTCTGTCGTGTGGTGTGCTAACAAACACCTTTTTTTTTTTTTTTTTTTTTTTTTTTTTTTATCTCCCTTGTCATTTGTAGACTACTTGTTCAAGGAGGGATCGGACAGACCACGTCGCAAGGACAAGTATGTAGTTCGCACAGAGTCATTGTTCAAGGTTGTGATTGACGGGTTCGCAGAGATCTGGCCACCATCGCGTACAACTGTCGGAGATGTTTCCTTGGGTGATGTTTGGCCCTGCGATGCCCTCAAGACGTCGTCGACCCCAGCGGACTCGACCGACCACTTTGTGGTCTTCCACAAGCTGTCGCAGTGGATGACTTATTCGATCATGGAGCCTCTTGAAACCATGCTCAACATTGAGTGGGAACACGCCAACCTTCTCACCGGTCTCCCCGAGTATCGTAATGGTAAGGTCTACTATTCATTCCTTTTATCGTTCCTTATCACTTATGAGATAGTTTTCTAAGGCAACCAAACCTTACTGACACTAACACGGGTTTCTTCGCCTTGACTCTTACAGGTGGACTGTTGATTGATTTGGGGTTCATGACATTGAAGCCCAAGGAGGAGGAGCGCGGTTTGGTTAACTACAAGCACAATGCTCTCAAACCCGGTCAACCCGCAGTCGAGGTCGTGCCAACATTTGAACCCAGCGATCCCGTCATCATCGAGTGGCGCGCCATGACCGTCGCAACCCTCGATCGGATCGCCGTCGAAGTCCGCAAGCAGCTCAACCTGCCCAACCTCACCCTTGCCCAAGTCCTCCAAGGCGGCACCTGGAACGTAAGTTCACATTCTCTTTTTCCTAGCGTTTATGTTGTTCCTTGTTGCTTTGTTGCTCGCCTTTGTTCATGTCGCAGGCTAAGTATTATCTCTGCCAAACTAACGTGACCATCGCATTGATACTCTCCACGTCGTAGGCTGGACGAGAGATTGCTTCAGTATCACGACCCAACACCAAGGGACCACCTATCGCCATCTTGAGCGACGGCACCTTGTTCTAAGTGGATCGATCTTACGAAGTCTTCCGTTTATCCCCCTTCTCTCTTTTTTCTTTTGCACGATATTTCCTTCCAATGACATATAATACCTGGCGCGCAGCCTCACTTTTCCGGCAAAGTCAATGAGGACTGGTTACATACACATGAAAAACAAACAGAAATAAAAAAATGCTTTATGGATATCAAGTAGTAATGGAAACAGAAAAAAAAATGTACGATAGGTGGAAGAACGCACAAGAGAAGAGAGGATGGAGTGTACAGCAGTAAGTTGAGTAATGTGAGATGATGCTGTCGAGGTTGAAAAAGGGCTTTTTGAAAAAAAGAGGGCTTATTGCGAAAAGTCTGATGAAAAGCGCTGGTTGGTGCGATGTACATGGGTCTGCCCAGCTCAAATCGATCCAGCAAGTTTCCTGTTCACCTCGATATTCAGTATTTTCAGTCCTTTGCCAACTCTCCACACCATATCCTTCGGCTCGGAGTGCCGTGTGCTCCTGTCCAATTCCTCCTTATTCGCTTCCCTGTATGTGTTGTATGTTGAATATTGGTGCTGATGTTATTGACAATCTCTTCTGCGAGGCATTTAGATGACCTTGGGAGCCAAGCTCAACAACTTCATCCAGCGCTTCTGCCTCAACTCTCCCGAGACGACACCGAGGACGCGAGTACCCAAAGGCTCACCCTGCTTGTTCAAGAGCACACAGGCGTTATCATCAAAACGAACATAGCGACCATCGGGACGGAGGGTCTCCTTGCGGGCGCGGACCACAAGCGCATGACGGACATCACCCTTCTTGACCTTGGGCACACCCGATGCCGTTGCTACGGCGTTTGCCTTGGCCTTGTTCACAACCACCACAATCTCATCGCCTATTTTACATAGTATTGAGGGAAAGGGAGAATATAAGTTAGTCATAACTGCTAGAAGCGATCATTCATCACTGCTGGCGTTTTGAGATGTAATAAAAAGCGAGAATGTGGTGTTTGTGTTCCGGAGCTGTTATCTGAATCTGACTCTCGCTTGTCGATGTGTCTTTTTTCTGAGTACCCCGTTTTTCCTTGGGCCGCTGTTTTCCATGTTGTACATCAGTCCTGTAGGCCTTGGGTGTTGCTCTGCTCCGTCTCTCCGGGATCGATAGCCTTGATTAAAATCCAAGGCTGGAGGGAGAAGAGTCGCTTCTTTTCCGAATAGCTCTTCCATTTGCTCTCTATGCGTCTGCAGTTCAGCTCTTTTCTTCGCTGAGAAGTCCTGGTTCCGGTCCAGAGTGTTGTTGTTGCTGTTGGCTCCTGCTTGCTGACTTTGCTCTGGAAGCTCGACTTGTCTATTACCTATCCTGGCGTATTTGCCTCCATGCAAGACGCGGATACACTCTGCCCAAACGGCTCCCGAGTTGTCGATGACGTTGATGATGGACTTTAACTGAAGCATCCTCGGTTATGTGTGAATTTTGAATGAGTTAAATGAAAAAGTGAAGGTGAAGAAAGTAGAATGGGAGCGACGGAAAGGTTGATCAGGGGTAAAGACTGACCTTGCAGTTCGGGGCCTGTTTATTTCAAAAAGACAGTCTCGGGTTCTGCACGTGATGAGCTGAGGGTCAGCATAAGTTTGTCCACGTTGCCACCAAATAATGGCGAGGCTGCGACAGCATGGCCATTTTTGCTTTCTTTTTATTTCTTTGAAGACCTGATTTGGGTTTGCAAAGGATACCTTGTACGAGTGTACAACAGTACGAGGGAGAGAGAAAGAGAGAGAGAGAGAGATACACAGCTTGACATGTGGGCATGTGGGCATGTGGCTTTCTGTTTTCCCGTCGGTCTTTATGCTTTGTTTTATCTTTGCGTCCCATTCTTGGAGGTCTTGGATATCAATGCCACAATGCTACAATGCCACAAGTTCACACACACTCATACATGCATTGTCCCAAATAATGCAAAGTAAAGCAAAGCAAGCCTTTTTTACGTGTTTCTTTGTGTTCCTCGGGGGAAAAACAATATAGTGTATTAATGCTTTGTTTGTTTGAATTGTACTAGTATTAAGTGGATGAATGTAATTAAGTGAACAACGAACAACTAACAAAAAAGAAACAAGAAGGAGAAGCAGAGTATGATGGATATGTACAAGAGTCGGCCTGGAGAAAAGTCGACAAAGAAGAGAAAGGATGTACAAGAAAGAGGTATATGAGCGTGTATGATACAAGATGAAAGACTCTCTCAAAGAAAAAAAAATCAGGAAACAATGAGAATCTTCGCCTCATCCATCTCCAAGAACCAGCCAAGAGATGTGTGTATATGGATGAGGGGAAAGGAGAAGAAAGAGTCAGAAGGAGGAATGCGATCCTTCTGAACCTATTTCTGTCACAATTGTTTCCATTCCGTTCGTCATACCTTACCGCGCCGCACAGGGCACGGCCACAGGCAGGAAGGCAGGGTAAAAAAAAGGCTGGGCAGGGTAACAGCACCCTGTCCCAAAGAAGGGTGAGAGAGAAAGGAGAGGATGAAAAAAGGAGACTAATTGAAAAAAGGGAGGGGCGTAAAGGTCCATCGAGAGAAAAAGGAGGGCAAGTCTTCTTTTTGTGTTCCCATCGAAGGAAGCAAAGGGAAAAAGAGATTGAGAGCGAACAAATAGATTCCTGCTCCTCTTTTCTTGGACCCAAGTGGTCGCCGTCGAAACAATAGGGAGGTGAGAAATAATCGAGAGATAAAGTGAAGGGGATGAAAAGAAAAAAAGAGAGGGGTCAAGCGCAACAACAACAAAACCTTCTGCTGGCTGAGACAATGGAAGAGGAAAAGTCGACGAGCGAGAGACCGTGCTGGGCTGGACCGAGTGGACTGGACTGGACCAGGTTTGGGCTGATGGCCTTCCCCC
Source organism: Linnemannia elongata (assembly GCA_036320915.1). Lineage (NCBI taxonomy): Eukaryota > Fungi > Mortierellomycota > Mortierellomycetes > Mortierellales > Mortierellaceae > Linnemannia > Linnemannia elongata. Next base: position 1,142,568 of record JAXBDG010000005.1, on the reverse strand, counting down.
TCCCTCCGCCCCTTTTCCACAACCTCCTCCTCGGATGTTTTTTTTGTTACGTATGTCCGCCGTGAGACGATGATAAGGGGGGGGGGGGAAGATCCCTTTTGTTTTAGACCGCCTGACTGAGCATGCTCAGCACCAAGGCTGCCTCCTCGACCTTGCGGCGGAGACGGTATTTGCGAGCCCAGAGACGCTTACTCTTACGGGTACGCTCCTTGCGATCCTTGTCGTCCTTGACACGACCATCAGGCAACGAGTCCCACTTGCACTTGCGAGGGTGCATCGTTGGGGACATGTTGTGAACATTCTTGAGGTGGCGGCGCAAGTTGCAGTTTTGGTTCTTGCTGGGCTTGAAAGCACGACTGCAGACAGGGCAGAGCAACAACTGGGTCGTGGTGGGGACAGGGGTCATCGACGATGAGGAAGAAGTCGAGGCCAAAGAGGTCATCGAAGCCGATGCCTCAGACATGGAACCAAAACGATCCTCAGCAGGCGAAGGGGAAGACTCCATCGAGAACTCGGAACCATCAGGCGAGAGCGAGCGGGAGCCAGACATTGAAGTGGCGTATTCATATGCGTCTTCTTCTTCATCATCATCCTCATCCTCAGCGGGGGAGGGACTGCGACGAAGAGATTTTCTTTCTTCCTCCTTGGGGGCCACCATTAAGGGATGGATCGATTGGTAAGCGTATGAGGCCGAGGGGGAGGTCGAGGCGGTCGACATGGGTGGGCGCGATTGGAAGTAGTCGTTGACAAAACCAAAAGAAGAACGCTGTTGTTGATGTTGAACTTGCTCGGAGGATTGATGAGGATGGTAATCAATGTGATCGCGAGGAGAAGGATGAGACGAGTACATATCTCTGGGCGAGGAAGGGCTGGGGAGAGGACGAAAGGAGAGTGAAGGGGAAGAGGTGGAGAATTGAGGAGGAGGGAGGGTGCGTCCCTGATATATGGATTGTGAGAAAGGCTTGAGTTCTTGTTGCTTGTTGGGCGAAGAGTAGGGATGGTGGCGAGGGGAATGAGAATAAGATGGAGAGGGATAAGAGAGAGAGGGAGAAGAAGGAGAGAAAGGAGCAAAGTGCTTCAATTGAAGAGAAGGGAGGGTGGGCTTGTAAGACGACTCCTGAGAGAGTGAAGGGGATCTGCTCATTCCATCGCATGGAGTGGCTGGGCCAGGTGACACAGACTGAGAGCGGTCAGAGGAAGACGTGCTGTAGGCAGAGAGGAGCGACGAGGTCGACGAGGTCGAGTACGATCGACTTTGAAACGTCATGGGAGGCGAAGGACAACCAGGGGAGGCAGAGCGATAAAGACGCGATAAAGAGTTGGTTGATATGGGAGAGGTGTAAGGAACAAAGCTGGTGTGGATAGATGGAAGGTCAATAGACGACATTGGTGCGAGTTGTCTATTTATGTCTGAGAGAGGGAAAACTGGCAAAAGAGACGATGGGGCGTTGGGAAAGCGAGAAAAAGATGGGAGGTGGAAGGAGATATAATTGATTGTTCTACTGCCACAGCACTTGTTATGCAATGCTGATAATGCGTGGATGGGAATAATACCGAGTCGAATGCTTAGTTGTGCAATGGCTGAATGTAGTATAGTAAGGCAGGGGAACGAGTAGGAAAAAGAAAAGGCGCGAGAAGGCAAGCAAAAAAAAAGGTGCAGGATGAGAAAAGGGTTGATTTGGTGATTATTTTATGCTGCTTGATCTTGTTGCTGGGATGGTAGGAATAGCGCAATAGACGGGCGGAAGAAGTTGAAGTAGATGAGAGAGGAGAAAGAAGTAGATGATGATTTCTGTTGATCATCGATTGCACAACAAATAGACAAGGATAAAAGTATAGAAGATAGGCATGTGTGTCAGTCAACCATCGTAGTAATCATTACAAATTGTCGGACATGCCCTCAGTTGTGGACAGTTAACATTCACCCGCAACGCATTTGAGAGACCACAATCATTTACCAAAGAATAAGTTTGTCTGAAAGGAGAATAAGGGAAGGAGAGATGGAAAGTGGTCGTGAATTGGAGAGACAAAGAAGAGGATATAATGTATATATATATTTGTGTATTGAGAAAACAAAAGAAGGGTACAAGAGGTGAAGAGAGGGTGTATGTGATGTGGGGTATGAAGATGTGTAGTGTTTGAGATGTAATGAGGGAACAGGAGGAGGGATAGAGTAAGCGAAGCGATCTGAGAGAGAGAAGAGAGACTGACCAGCCGGTGGTGGGGAATGTGAAGGATGATGGATGGGGACACAAAGAAGAGAGGACAGAGAGGAAGAAAAAGTAGAAAATAGAAAAAAATTACAAGGGATTTAAGTCTTTTTATCCTTGTTTTTTATCCTGGAACCATGGATGGAACGAAGACAAAAGGGAAACCAGAAACAAGGGATGAGATGGGCGCGCACACTTAATCACTTACATTTTCGTACAATGTGAGCTGGGAAGGCGAGAGTACAGAGCCAAGTGGGAGAGAGGGAGGAGTGAATGGGCGATTGAGTGATTGAAAGGGAGATGGACAAAGGGAAGAAACGTACACAACAAACAATCAAACAACGCGTTGAAGGCAATTGAATGGGAAAGATTGAATAGAAAGAGGGACACAGGAAGGAAAGAAAAAAAGAGACCTGCAGCCATACATATCAACAAGGGGCAAGGGACAACTGAATTGAAAATGAGTAATTGAATTGAGTGATAGATTGCGAGGGGAGGAAGAAAAAAAAGGGAGGAGAAGAGAAGGTTAATGCGAGAGCATTAGGAAGAAACAGTGAAAGGAACAAGAACAACAAGAAAGACACAAGGAAGGAAGAGAAAGAAGTGAAGTGTGAAAAGGAGGATGTTGAATCGATTTGTTGTTGGATTTTTTTTGCAAGAGTACACACCACTGAAGGATGTGGGCAAATAGGAGAAATAAAAGAGTGGGAGAAGGGGGCTATGGTACACAAAGAAAAAAAAAACTCAGAGTGGGATGGTCAATTTAAACAAGCCCAAAACGCGGTTATGTTCGCTTGAGTCTCTAAATAAAATAAACCAATTCAAAAAAAAAAAAAAAAAAAAAAAAAAAAAAGGTCAAGGGGATAAACGTGAGTGTTTGAGCCGTGAATAATGGATGAGCGGACGATAGATGGAGTCATATCAATGAGCCATAGGAACAGGAAGAAAAGGGGGTTCGACCTTTTTTTTGTTCTTGTTTCTTTTCTTTCATTCAATTGAATGAACACGAGCTACAACAACAAAAACAACAACAACAACAATAGCAACAACAATGATAAAGACATAGAAAAACAAATGAGCCAGTGAGGATAATACATAGAGAAAGAACTCGAAGGGTGAATGAGGCAAAGGATAAAAGAGCCATAAATGGAAAAAGGGATAGGGAAGGGGGAGACCTGAAGGAAGCACCGTGGCGACTTTCATTCATTGCCAACTCTTCCTCACTGCTCACTCCCCTCTGCCACTCTCCGACTGGTTCCCTTTCCCTTGCTCACGAACCAGCCAACCAACGCGCTCTTACAGATCAAATGTAGCCAATAGCTTCTTTTTTTCTTCCTTGTCGTCGAAGGACGCGTTTTTATGTTTTCCTCCAAATCCGAAATGATTAAGCCCCCAACACAGTTGCCTCTGATCTACGTGTTTGTCATGGTTCCTTTCTCTTTGATCCTTGTTTAAAACGTCTTCTATTACACGAGTGCGCATTCTCTACTTTAGCCTTTTTCTTCTTATCTTCGGAAGACGACTCGAATCTTACTATTCTCTACCCTCTGCCTCCGCGTTATTTTCACTGAGTCGAGCCTTTCGACTTTGTTTGCATCATTGTTCTACATCCTTGTTGCCAATGAATAAAATGAGAGAGAAGAAGGAAATAAAAAAAGGCTCGCGCTGCATAGTCTAAGTAGAATTAGATTGCTCATCTTTCGAGCACGGCGTGAGCACCGACCAAGGCAAGGCTCGGCCGTTCCAGTGTTCGTTACAAGTGCTGCTGTGTCAAGCGTTCAGACAAAGATAGACATTCTAGTAACTCACAGACCATATCCACATTCACCCCAAAACCACGAGCGAGAAAGAGCACCTCAACTGTTCCACCGTCTCGCCTTATGGAAAAGGACCCTGAAATATTGGGTATATCGTACGCATAACTGAGGCCCCCCTTTTGTTCCACAAAAGCCTCACAAAAGCCTCATTATAGCATGAGGCATCTTCCCTTTCTATTGATTTATGCTTTGCTTATGGTAATGAGGCGTGTGATTGGGGTTCCTTGATAAACCCATCAGATCCAGGGTTACTGAGAGGGAAAGAACACGAAAACGTAGACGACGTCGAGGATGAGAAAAGGTAAGGCTAAAACGGGACGTAGTAGAACGAGGAATTGGAGTGAGGGGAGAGAAAAATGAGGGGAGCGAAAGACGCGACATGGCCACGATGGCTGTCAGTACCTGTCATATCTACGAGGAAGGAAGGAAAAGCGTGTCAGTCGTTAGTGCACGATATCTAACAGCACCCAGACAGGCATCCCTCATGTTTCCTCCCACACTTGAGGGGAGAGAGAGAGAGAGAGGGGATGTCAAAGAGAGAAGGGAGGAAGGTAGGAAGGCAGGAAAGGGAGGGGGGGTAAGAAAATGGCTTTCGGCAGTTATTTGCAATGGGCCGAGTGGAGCAAAGTAAAGGCAAAGCAAAGTATGCAAAGCGGAGAGGGGCTGAAATGGGACGTGAATGGGGGAACGGAAACATGGATAGGTGTCCTGGGTGAGGGAAGGAGTGAATGAGGGGAAGTAGAGTTGAGGGGGCAGAGGAACAAGAGAGAAGAGGGTGAATGAGGAGGGAAGGTCAATGCCCTTGTGCGTCTGGTTTGGGTGGGTGGTCGTTTTCGTTTTGCTAGAAATAGAAGCAGGGTAAGACAAGCACAGAAAGAGAAAAATATGAGAGTGAACGGGAATAGAGGAGGGATAAGGGGGGGAGAAGAGACGAAGAAAGGGATAAGGAAGGAAGGAGGACGACGAGAATGAGGCGAAACGAACAAAAAACGTCTTGTGGCTATTTTCTCCACCCGTCTTTCTTCCTTATTCTCTGTGCTCCTCAACCATCCTGATCCTTCTATAGGGGGCAGACTGGACTCTTGCTTACCCTGCTTTTGTTATTATTATTTTTTTTTGCCCATGAATCTAAGACGACTGCAGGAGGAAGTAGGACAAATCGTAGAAACACATAAAGAAACGAGAGAAAAAAGTGGTTCTGTGGCTTTCCTGGATCCCCCTTTATTTTTTTGTTTCTTCCCTCAGCTCGTTTTTATTTTTCGTCCTACCATATCCCATTTTTTTTCCTTACCAGAGAAAAAAAGTCTCGCCTTCTTCAGCATTGACCAACATGACTAAAAAAAACCATCATCCCTGCAACCCGTTGTACAGCCTCAACTCTTTCGAAGACTCAATGTTTGCGTTTCAATGTTGTTGCATGTTGCTATGTAACCTTTTCTGGCCCGAGTCACCCACGGTAAACATGTAACCTGCCTGTCCCCCCGCAGGACAAGGCATATTCTTGCATATTGCATCCATTGGTGCATCCATCTTTTTTTGTACCTCTAACACTTTTGTACTTCTATGTACACCCTCAACCTTGCTGTAAAGAAATGGCAACAAATAAAAACAAAGCTCGCAGTTCCTTCTGCTCTGTTTTTGTTGCCCCATTCTTCAAAAATGACAGGTGCATTGGCCAAAGCGAATGAGGTGTCGGGCAAGGGGAGGGGGGGGGGTCGACCTGGGTATCTCACTCACCCACTTATTCATTCATTCCCCCTCAACCCCCTGAAAATGGTAAAAGCCCAGCCAGGGCAAGGGAGTAGGAGGAAAAAAAGATAATTCGTGCTTATGAGCCTAAAGGGGGGTGGAGGTGTGGCGGAGGAATTGAGCTCATTTTTATCCCTAATGTTGTTTGAACCTATGGCACGGAGAGGTTCTGTGATGATAGAACTGATAAAGGGACGCGTGTGGGTGTGTGAAGAGACAGTTGGATGACTGACCTCTGGAAGAGCACGCGTGAGTGCACGGTGGAACGTGGAGGTGAAAGCGTGAGCGCGAGCGTAGTAAAAAAAACACGCATTGCATTTCGCCTTTTTCACCCCTCTCTGCCGACCATAGGAAAAATTGATCGATCTTCGCCCAAAGGGAGAGGGAGAAGAAGAGGATAAAAAAATTTCCTAAAATTTTCCGTGGCGTCCTATACAGTGCCCAGTTCATCGTGTTGACCATTCAAGGAGGAGGAGGACGACAGTGAGTGTGAAGGGAGCAATTAGTGGGAGGAGGGAAAGACAGAGACAGAGGAGGGATGACGGAAAGAGGCCCCTTCTTTGGGAGGATGGGAAGACGGAAGGGCCCACTCATTTTTCAGGGGCAGGGGAGGCGCGGAGGGGAAGATGAGAAACAGCCAAAAAAAAAAAAAAATAAACAGAAAAAAGAAGGGGTGCCGTGGGGGAAGACATACAGAACAGAGAGGATGGAATAGGGAGCGAAAAAAAGGAAAAGGTGCAATCCCAGACATATATGCCAGTAAAAGAGACCAAAAAAAATGAACGAAAAAAGGGGGATAGAGCATCGACCTTTCGTAACTTGGATCGTAAGTCTTGTGTCCCTCTGCTGTCGTTGATTTGTGTTTGTTACTCTGTTGTTTTTCATTGGTGTCGGTGAGGGTGTTCACCGATTGTATGCAAAAAGCATTGGCCACCACCAACGACGACAACAAAACAAACAATAACGACATCAACAACCATCAAAGACAGAAACAGGCGGCGGTGAAGCTGACAGAGAAGGAGAGATAAGCAACTTTGCACTTGGCAGGTGCGTAGTCGTAGACTCTTCCATTCTTTGACTAATTTACATTCTTCTGAGCACTTCATCCCCCAAGCATCCACTTGCCTTTTGCTACTTTGCATTTGTTGAAAATTAAACACGAACAGCCAAGAACATCTACTCCAGTCAACTAGCAAAGAATATATTGAAAATAGCATCGATAGTGAGGAGACTACGCCGAACTCATGGTCTCATGAAATGGACGAGAAGTAATGCTGTTAATGCTGTGTATGAACAAGGCACTAACTTGCCCAAGGCTTAAGCAAAAGTGACTGGAGAGCAGAGAGATAGATAGATAGAGAGAGAGAGAGAGAGAGAGAGAGAGGAGAGAGAGTCAGGAGTCATAGATGCCCCGTAGACTCACACTCCGGCAGTAGAAAAAATTCAAGAGCTGAGCTCAAGTAGGATCGACTCTCCTTCTATTTCTCTTATGAAGCGTGGACAAGTATTAGACCTAATTCATTTCTTTTAGTCCCCTCTTTACCCATTTCTTAAGGCGAATGACTTCAACTCATAGTCTCACGAAATACAACATGAAAGCAAAAGGACTTGGATGGTTGTGTGCCATAGCAACAAAAACGAGACTACAAAGCTCACCTCCCGAAAGTGTTTCATGATTTAGAACGAGGGATGGGCTTACTCATTTCATCTATACTCATCGCATATTATCCTTCATTCTGTGGGCATTTTCATGTTTTTACGTGGGACCTCCTCTATCTGTACCCCTGAGAAAAACAAATGCATCATCGGCAAACGCGGAATCATTCAAGGAGAGGAAGAAGAGTACCCATAATCATAGATGTTCAATTGAGAGGGAGTAGACAAAAGGAGAACATCTGGTGGTCAATCAGACAATTGTCAAATTGAGAGTCTATGTACACGTTCATGTCATCTGGTCTTCACATCCCAAACACCCACCAGCTGAGGACTTTAGGGGGTTGAGGGAGACGAAAAGAGGAAGTCGAAAGGGGTGGAGATAGGGAGAGGGATGGTGAGAGGTGGGCGTCATTGATAGAGGATAAGCTGCCTTGAACTGACGCGTTTGATCAGCTCTGCGCATCCTAAAATGTGGCTCGTGCCGTGAAAGTACGCGTTTCGTTATTCATTTTGGATCCCTATGATGGATCCTTGTTCTCCTTTCTTTCTCCCCTCGATTCTTACGACGCCGGCCTATCGTAGCTCCAGTTCGCCTTCGCAAGAGAGTGGATGAAAAGCCAAAATGAAAGGCATCACTCCGAAAAAGGGGCGAAGATTGGGAAGAAGGAATTTAACTTCACTTCTCTCGTTCGCTTTCGTTCTTTCTAAGCTCCCCTGCTCCATACTGCGTAGTAACCATGCCATGCCATTCCATTGATGCAAGTTGCAATAAGCCAACGCAACAACACCGTGCCTCCCCTCTTGTTCTCTCCTTCTTGTTTCCGTCATCCCCGCCTCCGTTTCCTTTTCTCACATCATTTCACACTCATCTATTACCTTGGCACCCCTTTGCCAATTCCAAAAATAACCCAAGCCTGTTCTTCCAACTCTTCTTTTTCATTTCGTCTCGTTTAGAAGGAGAAGAAGAAAGAAGCAAGGAGGAGTTGCTTACTCTCCGTCAATGTAGGGCCTAAGTCCAGTCACCATCATTGTCTACTCCAAACTCCAGCCGAGTCCAGCCCAGTTATTGGGTCCAAAACCTTCGCTCCCTTCCTTTGATATATCTTTTCCCGTAGTCTTTTTTCATGATTACTTCTCCCTCATCCATACACCGTTTAAACACCAAACACCACGTATCACCTTGCGTTCTTGACTGGCTACTCTCGCATACTCTCACACACTTGTGCATCTTCTAATTCACCAATGCATTAATGACCAGCGACCCGTGGGTCCTTTTGTTCATGCAAGATTGATTTGCAGTGGCACAATCTTTTGATTTCTCTCAGACGTTACTCTCAATCTCTTTTGACCGTTCCAGATCACTCAATCTTTCACTGAGCCCAGCCAGGTGTCTATTGTTCTCGAACGTGTACAAGTACATCAATCTTAACCACGGTATTCAAATGTCTAACGGTTTTGCTCTCTCATTCTTGACCTGCATGCTCCCCCATCCCCTCCTTCCAATATGCAATAGCCAAACAACCAAACAAAAATCCGCCCAGCCCTCTCCATCACAATTACCCCTTCTCATGCAAGCCATGCATGTGTCTCAAGGTCCTACCACAGGAATTTTTTTTTTTTTTTTGCATAAAGCAATTTCGAACGTGCATAACAAACGGTTGCCAATTGTTCACCCCCCGATAAGGTACCCTGACTTGATATACAAGTCTTTGTCTTTGTCTTACGCCTAGACCAAAAAACAAAGAGTGTCAACGCCCACGATTAAGAATTCATCTTTACCTTTGAATACACTTCGATCTCTTAAAGCTCATTTTTTTTTTCACAATTTTCTCCACACCGACCAACAAGATATCAACAAAGAACCACCCCCTTACTTGTTTGTTGTTGGTTGATGCTTTTAGAGCGAACCCAAGGGGATGAGGTTGGATGGCGGATGGCAGATGGCTCCAAGTGCCACCATGTGATGAGGACGGTGAAAGTTGTTTCAAGTCTTTGGATTTTTTTTTGGGGGCTAGGTTTGCGAAGGTTTGCGCAAGGAGAAAGGGATACAAAAGCCTAGACTTCTGAAGCATACAGGGGGTAGGACGGCGCAAGAATAGAATCGACTAGCAGGTGGAGGGGTACAGCAAGCAAGAAGAAAGTGGGCTTTTTGATTCGAGCGCTCAAAGTCAAAGCATCCACAAGAATTTGGTGGCAAAAAATAGTTTAGTTATGAACAATGCTATGATACAGTTGATGAAAAGAGGAGTGTATATGAATGGTAGCCAAAAGGATGGAGAAGTGGGTCTAGAAGATATACATGGATTGGGCAAGGGGCAAGGAATCGGCAGGCTTGACCATATCGCTGATCATGATTCCCTCCACGCTGACCTCGAACGACTCTGGATCGACCTCGACCACCGGGCAGACATTGTTCAGTCTCATGTCCGCCTTAGAGATATCCCTGCAATTGCGGATCGCCTCGACTCGCTTCTTCAGTCCATACTCCTTACCACGGTTCAATTCGACTGCCGCCTGTGACATAAAGATAATCGAGTTTGCGGCAGCCGCACTGCCGATGGCACCAAACATTGGTCGCAGGATGATCGGCTGGGTCGAGGGGATACTGCCGTTAGCCAGACCCATTGCCGAAAAGGTCACCACACCAGACTTGAGGACATGGGTGGGTTTAGATCCAAAGCTGGCTGGTTCGTACATCACCAAATCTGCCACCTTGCCTATCTCAATCGAACCCACCAGGTGAGAGATTCCGTGAGCCACAGCACTAATAATAAAGGAAAGGTCATTGTGTTAGAACGCACAGCAAAAATAAACATATCCTACTCCTTTTTTTCTTGGGTATAATGACTTACGGGTTGATGGTATACTTGGCAACATAGCGCTTGACACGGAAGTTGTCAGCCGTGGTTTTGAAGGCACTCTGGTCCTCATCATCGATATGTCCTCGAACCTGCTTCATCCGGTCAGCAAGCATCCAAGTGCGTCCAACAACCTCTCCAATGCGCCCCATGGCCTGTGCATCACTGCTGATCATACTGATTGCTCCCATATCGTGCAGACAGCCCTCGGCAGCAATAGTCTCGCCACGGATACGACTTTCGGCGAAATGAACGTCCTCTGGCAGGTTCTTGTCCAAGTGGTGGCAAACCATCAACATGTCTATGTGCTCGTCCAAAGTGTTCTTGGTGAATGGGAGGGTTGGGGTGGTACTTGAGGGAAGAACATTGGGCTGACCGCAGACAGTAATGATGTCGGGGGCGTGTCCTCCTCCAGCTCCTTCGGTGTGATAGGTGTGGATGGTGCGTCCCTTGATTGCGCCAACAGTCGACTGGACGAATCCTGCCTCGTTTAGTGTGTCAGTATGGATTGTCGCCTAAAGAAAAGTACCGGATGCCAAAATGATTGACGAATTTCATGTTCGTTAGTGAAGTGAAAGGTTACTGCGCATTTTCGTCTACTTTACAACCATTCGGCGTAAAGGAAATCGTTCTCTTATCATTTTCGGTGTTCCCCATTCTTACCTGGACATCATACATATCGCAAGCAGTCAAGCAGTTATCGATCGCAGCTGGGGTTGTGCCCCAATCTTCGTGAAGCTTTAGACCAATGACTCCAGCCTTGACCTGGTCATGAATGCCGTTCAAATGCGCCGTGTTGCCCTTGCCTGTGATGCCAATGTTGATGGGCGAAGCATCGGTGGCCTGCATCATCATCTTGATGAATTCAGCAGCGGGTGTACAGGTCGTCGCGTTGGATCCTGTGTTAGGTCCAGTTCCTCCACCAACCAAGGTCGTCAAACCCGATGTCAGTGCCTCCTCGATGAGCTGGGGGCAGATATAGTGGACGTGCGTATCGATGCCTCCGGCGACGACGATTTGGTGCTCTCCTGCCATGACTTCTGTCGTCACACCCACGACCATGTTTGGCATCACCCCCTCCATCACATCCGGGTTTCCTGCCTTTCCGATTCCGGAAATAACACCATTCTTGACTCCAATGTCAGCCTGTCCTCGTCATCGTCCGTAGGTCCCAGCAAAGAAAGGGGAGGTATGTTAGAAGAAGCAATATGCAAAGAACATCCCTTCAAAAAAGCAAACAAAAAAAAAAGATGAAAAGGGGGACCCAATCTATCTCATGCAACATTTTGTGTCTCCCTTTTCTTCACATTGGCCATATCACATATTGCTTGTTTGTTTACCTTGTAAATTCCCGTGTAGTCGAGAATAATGCAGTTTGTAATAACAAGATCCAGTGCTTCACTGTCAGGGACTCCATTAGCCTGGCCCATTCCCTCTCGCAAGACCTTACCTCCTCCAAACTTGCACTCATCGCCATAGTGGGTAAAGTCCTTCTCAATCTCAATCCACAGGTCAGTGTCGCCCAGTCGGACTCGATCGCCTGTAGTGGGTCCATAGAAGGACTGGTAGACCTCTCTTGGGATTTGATACTCCGGAAGCTCCTTGGCGTTCAAGGCGGGCGATTGTTCCATATGAGCAAAGTTCTTGGCGACCAAGTTGGCCATGATCTCGCTCAGTTTCCCGGGGTTGACTGTTCCTGACGCAAGGTTGTTGCCTCCAGAGATCTTCTTGTTACCCGCAATGCTGACAATTGTCACTGTGTTTTTCTCGCCGGGTTCAAATCTGATGGCGGATCCTGCAGGAATGTCCAATCGATGACCATAGGCCAGAGCACGATCCATTTTGAGGGCACTGTTAGCCTCAATGAGATGGAAATGGGAACCAACCTATAATGCAATAAAAAGCAAGCAAGTTGTTTGTGTAAATGGGGTGCATTCTTATTCTTGTTTTACTACAGTTTCTTAGCTCCGCATTGGGTCATTTCCGAGAGAGTGCATTCTATGAGTACATATACGAGGAGAACTCGTCTATGGGTGATACAAAGAGACGAAAAATAAACACGAGGGGGGCATGGATGTGTGGCTATTGCCTATCAAGGAGAGGCCCTATCGCCCATATAAGATAGGTCCGAATCGATAGGGAAAAGAGAACCGGAGATTTGGCCATTTGACGAATCAAAGGGTTGACAGAAATAAGATTGCCACCCTCTTCTTCGCTAGCATCAAACCTCAGTCATCTGCTTATTGACAGCAAAAGACACATGTGCGGCAATCGACACCATTTCTTTGAAAGTTGTGGAGAGGAATGGAAGCGAAAGAAAGAAAAGTATCACTAATGATGGACGCATGCCACAGTGCGTCCACCTTCTCTTGCCGGTGTCTATTTTCCACAGCATTCATAAAAAAGATGCGACGACTTCATATCGCAACCGTGGGCAAAACAATAAAAACAAACCAATTGAAGCAGGGTCCAGACACTCCCCCAAAAAGTCCGAAAGCGTCCTCGTGTTTAGCGAAGAAGTAAAAAGAGAAGATACGGAAGGGCTTCTCTTTTGTTATCCCTCACGCGAGACGATCGTTGCCTCGATTGGATCCCACTTGCCGATTTGTCATATGAAAAGAAAATAAAAAAACTCAAAACCAAGACCCAGAAGAACAGACAGACCCTTGTCCAGTCCGTTCCAGCCCTTTCGTTATCATTGATACCAACAACAGAGACAACAAACGTAGTAACAACCCTTTGCGGGCAGCAAAACTTAAGATGGAGATCGACAATGGACGCAGAGTGAAGCCCAAAGCAACGCCTCTCAGATACCTCCGATCTTCTGGTCTGGATAAGCACCACAAAAAAGAAAGAAAGAAAGGAATGGGGTGCACAGTTTGATTGACAGGATGATGTATCCCGGATCCCCGCTGAACAAATATCGACAGCTGAAAAAAATAAAGCACTCACCAGGATAGGTCGGTCGCCTGTGTTGGTGATCTCCAGACGGAACCGCTTACGACCTTTGTTGAGGGTAAGTGTGCCCGGTGCGGTGACAATGGCTCCTGGAGGGTGGACAAAGGTCGCTTCCTCGACTTCTGTGATCGGAGGGAAGTACCTGTCGACATCTGGGATGGGCAAGAAGGATCCATGGAGGGCGAGTTCGAGGTTTCCGCTCTCGTTACTGATGGGGTCATGAACGGTGACCAGCTTGGTGCCGTCGGGGAAGGTGCCCTCAATTTGGACTTCATGCACTGTCTCTGCAACACCCGGCATGACCTGTCGTCGTCCCAGAAGCTGCTTGCCCAGATCCATGAGGTCTGCGACGGAATGGCGGCCGTCGCGGATGAATTCTGCGAGCTGGCTGGCGATCAAGGCAACGGTCTCTGTGTGGTTGAGTCGCAGGCCTCTTGCTAGTCGCTTCTGTGCGAGGAATCCGACCTGGTGAAGGACCAGCTTATCAAGTTCGCGGGGGACCAGCTTCATCTCGTGTTATGTGAGTTTTGAGGATGGTGTGTGTGTTTGTGGAGGGAGGCGAGCCCGAAAAACAAGCAGGTGTGGCGGACTAAAAGAGAAGTGGAAAACGCTCAGCCAAGACAGCGCTTCGGATTTGATGAGGAGGGAGGCGGAAAGAGACAAAAGGTCTAGACAAGTAGAGGGGAGGAGGAAATTAGGGGAGAGACGAAGAGAGGAGAGGAGGAAGCGAGGACAATGAAGGGGAAGGGACGAAAGATAAAGAAGAATGAAAGTGAAAAGAAAAAAAGAAGAGAAGTAGGAAGAAAGAGGAAATGTCGGGAGGATGGGTATTTATTTTGAGGGTCAAGAGATGACATTTGGACATTTGCTATCAAGCAGGTGTTTACACTCAAAAAGTTCTGTGCATACACATGCGCACTTTCCCCAGGCACGAGAATTCATTAAACAACGAGCATTGTATTTTTCGATTCTTTCTCTTTTCGTTCTTTGTTTTTTTTTTTGTTATTCTCTCCTCTTTGAAATGCGTTTGTCAGTACCGCATCCTTTCTCCCCATCCATCCCTTGTTAATTCTAGCTCGCCGATGGGTACTTCACATTCAAGCAACTGACGAAATCAATTTGCCGAACAAGGGATATGGACTCCCTTACAGGAACAATTTGGTTGGGGAGGTTCATGTCTTCTCTCACCCATGCCAAGTCTTTCTCACCCATGCCGAGCAGAAAAAAAAAAAAAAAAAAAGTAGGGAGTTGAGCAATCTAGCGATCAACCCAAACAACCTGGAGGGATGGGAAAATCGGGTTCTATTCCGAAAGAAGAGGCGCCGCTTGCGCAACTTGACAATGTCTTTTATGTTTACCACGATGCCATTGGCATTGGTAGCAAACATTTGCAACTGGAGTTCATCCGGAATAGAGGGAAAGAAAAAAAAAAAGCGCGCTAATGCATTGGACGCTTTGATTACGATGTATCATTTCAACCATACGCAAGGCCCTATCCTCTCTCTTCCTATCCCGCCTGTCCAAAATAATCAAATGAGGAAATGTGTGGGTGTATGGTTGCCCGTTTTGCTTCATTTGGATTATGGGAGTAGGAATGCGGATTGCGGTGAAGTAAAAAAAGGTTGCAAATGAAAACCCCTCGGAAGGATATCCGTAGACACCTTACGCCCAATTTTTTTCCTCTTTCTTTTCTCTTCTCACCAGCAACAGCTGCCATTGTTATTTGTTTAAAGAGGCAAGAAGCGCCGCATATACCCAGTAACTGCCGAGAAATCGTCAATTGAGTTGGCGCCCCTCCTAGTCGACATGATCTCCGTTACTTTCTTCAGTACAATGCTACGAGTTGTTGATTGCCTTTATTTGTTGATAATTGGTTCAATTACGAGATGTTGCCTGTCTCGCGTTACAGTAGTCACATCTTAATAAGGAGGCGCGCGTGTGTATGTCTTTGAGTGTTTGCGTCTGTGTGGACACCATGTCAAATCACGTATGAACGCTTGTTCACGTACAGCTTAAACCCTACTATTCAAGAGTGTCCGTTCACTTATCGTTCATCCCTTTTTCTCAACTTCTCACTCCTCTTTATCACACTCCTCTTTATCACACTTCCCTTCACTTCCTTTCTTCTTCACTCTTCACCCAAGCAACCCCAGCAACAAAAAACAGGAAAACAACCAAAGATGTCTTGCCGCTTCGAAAAGCACGGTTCATCAGCCTCAGGAGCCTCCGGCGGCCACGACCACGACCACGACGGAAGCCATTCTCATTCACACGACCATGCCTCTCATGACCACTCCGCCGCTACTCATTCTCACAGCCATGACGCCCCCAAGTTGACCTCCAGCCAAAAGTATAACCTCACAAAGTATGACGGCTGGACACAAGCCGATATCGATCACGGCCACCGTCATGAGCAGATCGATACTGCTGGCAAGTTTGTTGAGCGCTCCTTGCCTGTCTACGATAACCGTGATTGGGAGGAGCGTACTTTCACTGTTGGTATTGGCGGGTAAGTTTGTTTTTTTTTCCGCATTGTAGCTTTGCCTTTTTTTTTTTTTTTTTTTTTTTTTGTTGATACTGGTGTCCTTTCAGAGTCTGTTCATCATGGGCGTTTGGCGTCGTCGGGTGAGAGAAATTGGAGAGCTGTGAGTTAGTCACCTACATGGTGGGAATCGAAATATCGTGCAATGGTTGTTCCACTTGCCCCCTTTTGCTTGTAAGGCGCATAGTCTTTTCCTTTCGCTTTCTCATTCAGGGGAAGGAGGGCAGAATGGATCTGATTGTGATATGTGTGAGTGGTTTGTTCGGTAGGTTGCGGGGAACATTTTTTCTTCTTTTTTGTTCCCTTCCGGCACCGTTCTTGGGAGAAGGAAGGAACTGGAGTCGAGTCGTTCCTTTTTTTTTTCTTCTTTTTTTCTATGTGCATGTGATTCGTGATTCAACAAATCATATTCCCTCAAACCATACCTCAGTCGTAATTTACTCATCCTTATCTGTCTTCTTATTTTCTTCTCGTTCCTAGACCCGTCGGATCGGGCAAGACAGCACTGATGCTAGAGCTTTGCAGGAGACTGTCCAAGAGCTACAGCCTGGCCTGTGTCACCAACGATATCTTCACTACTGAGGACACCGATTTCTTGGTCAGGAACAAGGCCCTCGAGGATCCCGAGAGGATTGTTGCCATCGAAACCGGTGGATGCCCCCACGCCGCCATTCGAGAGGATATTTCGGCTAACTTGGCGGCTTTGGAGCAGTTGCAGGCCAAGTTCAACCCAGAGTTGTTACTCATTGAGAGTGGTGGCGATAACTTGGCTGCCAACTATTCTCGCGAGTTGGCTGATTATATCATCTATGGTACGTTTCAGTCTTCCTTGCTTTCATGTATTGGGATGTTATCAATCTTCTAGGAAAGAGGAAAAGGGATATTAACTTTCTGTGATTCCGTCGTTTGACTACGTTATTAGTTATTGATGTTGCTGGAGGTGACAAGGTCCCTCGCAAGGGCGGTCCTGGAACAAGCCAATCGGACTTGCTCGTCATCAATAAGGTACAAATTGCTACGATCCGCCATCTTCGGTCCAATGTCTGTCCCATTCGCCTCTTGTCATTCTCCACTCTCGACACTAACCGTTCCATGGCTCGCTAATTTTCACTCATGAACAAAATAGACCGATTTGGCAGAGATTGTGGGCGCCAACTTGGACGTGATGGCCAGGGATTCGGCCAAGATGCGTGGACCCGGACCCACAGTGTTTGCCCAGGTCAAGAACGGCGTCGGTTTGGACTCTATCATTGAAAACATCCTCGGTGCCTATAACGAGAGTGGTGCTTGCAAGTAGAATATCATTGTTTCGTAGCTATTAAATAAGGCAATGCGAACAAGACAAGCATATGGCCATCATGGAAAATTGTGTATGTCCTGTTGACACTCTTTATGGATTTCTTGCTCGCATTACTCATCATCTACTCCTATCGCCCCTTCATATCCTCGAAAAACTTGGTATACTAAATCTAAGAAGTGCCAGCAACCACCAACCTGGAAAAGAGGAAAAACGAGAAAGGAGTGGTTAATCATAAAGTCAACTCAATAAGGGTAAATGGATAAGCACAGCAAAAAAGAAACAAAGGTAAGGGGCAAACTTACTTCTTGAGGTACTCCATGAAGACCTGGAGTGAAACATCATCAGTAAAGATGGCCTGGCCAGCAGGTGGGCCACCATACTGTCCTCCAGAGACATGGGTGGTTGAGGGGTTCAACTTAGACAACAAGAAGCGGGCCTGGGATCCGTTCTGGTCACAGACAATATAACGGGGAATGGGGAATCTTTCCGTCAACAATTCCTGAGAGCTGACCACTGGTGCCTCCAGCAGCTCCTTAAAGTTCTCGTATCCAGCCTGGTCCTGGTATCCGGCCTTTCTCCAGGCGGCAATGGTCTCTCCATGGAAGATCAAAATGTAGAAGAAGGTGTCCAAGAGCAAGATCGAGTCGGGTTTGACAGAGACACTGTCCAACAAGACGGGCTGGGGCTCGCCCTCGAAGCCGTACGACATGAGTGTAGGCTGAATCATGATAAGCGAGTTGTTGACGTCCTCGCGGTTCAAGATGTGGCGGTTGTAGGCAGTCTCGTCAGGAGAGTTGTTGAACACCTGCAAGAACTGGGAGCGACGGAGATGGAACATGAACTGAGGGTAGATCGAGAAGTTCTCTGTGAGGCGGAACGACTGAGGCTCGTCCTTGCGGTAGTCAGCAAACTTTTGACAGAGACGAATCAACATTCTGTCCAGCCAGCGCAAAACATCGGGACCATCGTCAATCTCGGCCTTGAAAACAGCAATACGGGCCATCAGAACAGCGGCAGTCTCCTGGTCGAACGACTGACCGATAATGGGGCTGTTACCCTCAGCCCAGCTATTTACATTGAGGCATAATAGAAGTAGTGGCTAAGTATCGTGTTTGCGATACTAATTCAATTGTCAATTAATGACTTCAATTAGCACAAAATGGTCCGATAAGTTACCTGCGAGCAACGGTGGTGACGCGGAGCTTGAAGTGGCCGCTGGAGTGCTGGTAGTGGGTGACAAACTGGATAAGACCACGAGAGCCAGGTTGAAGAGACTGACCCTGTTGATTGACAACTTCGAAGTATATACCGTTGGTCGTCTTTGGTGTAACACTGCACATCTTCCATGCCGATGTGTTGCCGATTCCGATCTCTGTCTCTCCAACGGAGGCTGTCTTCTTGTTCGCCGACACCGCGTGTCCAATCAATCCGCAAATCTTCAACTCCTTCGTGGTCTATGGATGTAAAGATGGGATGAAATTAGCATTGTTAAAGAGGGGCTTGGAAAAAAAGGCATGCTGACAACGACATCATTCCTCCTTGAATATCATACCTGAACGGCCAAGGTGGCGTTAAATCCCATCTTGAGGTTACCCTCAGCGTCCTTCTCAAACATCTTTTGGAAACTCTGCTTGAAAATCAAGGTGGTGAAGGAATCCGACAAGATCATAAATCCACCTGTTGAGTTGACCATGGACTTCATCTCCAAAAGCCCAACCTGATCCAAGCATCCTGCGAAAATATCAATGACGTGTCCATTCGTAGAGGCGCGCTTGGCCAATCCTTCGTAGAACTATCAAGAACCAAAATAAAGGTGTGTCAATATCCGAGATAAGCAGTAAAAATTTAAAGTGCAGATACACACACGAAGTCCCAAGTAAAAAGTGGTACCTTGGAGGCCTTCTTGTAGTGCTTGACATTCTCCTTCTCAATGTCGTGATGGGAGCGGAGGGGCTCCTTAAGATCGGTTCCGACAACCATTCCAGGACCTTCGGTAGCAGCACCTCCGACGAAGAGCATAACACGTCCACCGTTGTTCTGGTAAGTGGCCTCCAAAAGACCGACAGCAACACTCATGGCAACACCTGTGCAGCGCTGAGGACGCTTATCGGTGGCAACGGGCCAGGGATCACGCTGAAGCTGCTCCAAGATAGATGAGAGAGTGTATTCGCACTGCTGGATGGGGAGCAAGAAGCGAGAGTTGCCGCTAGGAACGAAGGGTGCAGGCTGTCCAGGGCGAACGGGCTGTTGGGGTCGAGCAGCCTGGGCAGAGAGTCCAAGCATGTCCTGAATCTGCTTGCTAGTGTAATCCTTGTTTCCACGGAAGACATACGACTTGGGGCATTCACTGTAACCCAACTCGTGGACTTGTGTCTAATTGCCACGATAAAGGAAGTTATTAAAAAATGTTTGATGTGGTGAGACGGGGGGAAATAAAGGGAGCGTGCTAAGGATCAGATCGGATATTTGCCATTCTTTAAACGTGCAGAGGTGCAGACAGCTGCTCCAATTGCATACCATGGTGCCATAGGTGATCAAACCAACGAGAGCGTGAGGAGGGAGCAAACTCAAGGAGACAACAAGCGAGTCCTTCAATGCCTTGAGATCATCCTCGTCAACGCAGGTGTCGACAACATACAAGAAGATTGGAGGGACCTGAGCGCTTCTGGCCAAAGTGTACTCGATGGTTGTGTGTTTGGCGAGCAGCTCTGCAGGGAGGTTGGTGTTGGATATGTCGCGGTAGTGGGCAGGGAACTGGTTGCGGTGCAAGCAGAACGGGCAAATCCAGAGCTTTCCACGAGGATCGATTTGACTATTAGACAAGCAACCAGAAGCAAAAGCATATCATGCCAAGAGAGCTTGTTAGATGATGATGATGAAAGGTGGTTGATGTCGCCAAAGTGATGGAGTTGGGAGGCGATTGCTGATGAAGTCCTTGTTGGTGTGTGACTACGCACCAGTAAGGGTTAAGGATGGCACCGCAGGTGTGCTGTTTGCAGGTGACGGGCTCGTAGTAAATCAAGGGCAGGTCCTCGCGTTCTTTGAGAGGGGTGTAGAGTGCGGCGATGGGGACAACAGTGCGGGTGGCCTCGATGCGCGAGGCTGGCCAGGCGTTGAAGGAGAAGCGGATTCCATCCTGGTCCTCGATTTCCTCGAAGTTCATGGCGATTTAGGTGTATGTAGTCGGTGGGGAGTGGATGATGGGAAAGAAGGAGTAAAAAGGAACTACGGTGTGAATAAAGATTAAGATGATGTGTGTCTCCATGCGACGGCCAGTCAGGGACCTCCGTCTGGTCGCTCGTCCGTCCAAGAACGAAAAGCCACGCCACGGCCTTGTACCTTGAATGCAGCCAATCAGAAGTCGTGATTTGTCTCTTACAAGTGACTGTCCCCCACTCATCCTTCGGTGGTTCTCTTGAGGCGGTGTGCGCGTACCTCTCGTCTCGAAGACAAGACAAACGTACACTTGAACCAGAAGCAAAAGGAGAAATAGGGGACGGACCTCTTTTTTTTCTCACACACACCCTACTCACCAACCGACATCAACATCAACTACAGCACTCACACAATGACCTGGCAACTTTCAGCTATCCTCGCGGGACATAAGGGCGATGTAAGCATCACTCTTTACACTCACTTGACGCCCTTACACCGTGCATTTGCTTTTGTCCATGACGCTACTCCTTGCAGACACAACCGTTAACAAACTAACCTACACCTTGTTACTCGACCTGTCAAAAGGTCAAAGCTGTTATTGCCCCAACAGACAACTTGATTGCGTCTGTTTCCCGCGACAAGTCGCTCATTACTTGGAAGAGAGAATCCAACAACAAATACACACAGGATAAGACCTTCAACGGACACACCAATTACGTCAATTCTGTCGCTTTTATCGGCGCATCGGAGGCCAACCCCCATGGTAACAAAGCAAACCTACTTTTTTCGACAGGGGCCTTTCTTTTTACATCCTTCATTGCTTCCCCTAAGAAAGCACGTCTGATACATCGATGTTACTTTTCGTATCCCTAGGACTAATTGTCACTGGTGGAAGTGACAGATTGATCAACGTTTGGGACCCCGAGGATTCCAGCTCGCCAGTTTATACTCTTGTCGGACACACCGACAATGTTTGCTCGCTTTTCGCCGACACAGATGGACACATTGTTTCTGGCTCTTGGGACAAGTATGCTACGACTTCTGTTTTAGTTGTATCTCGCAGCATTGCATGGTCGATTTCTTCAGGAGGCGTTGGTTAACCAGAACATTCTCTTCTGGGAACAATAGGACCGCCAAGATCTGGAGGAACTGGCAATGCGTCTACACACTCGAGGGCCACACTCAAGCCATTTGGGGAGTCCTGGAGCTCGAGCACGAGGTCATTGTGACAGGTATGCATTTGATACATGCACATGGACGAAATGACCATCTTGCAACCAAATGCTGATTCAATACAACATCTTTGCGTTTATGAAATGTCCTTCTCGCAGCATCTGCCGACAAGACGATAGCCATGTGGAAGGACGGGAAGAAAATCAAAACCATCACTGGCCATGAAGACTGTGTAAGATCATTAGCTCTTTTGCCCGGCATCGGATTTGTATCTTGTGGAAACGATGGCGCAGTTATTGTCTGGTCAAACAACGGCGATCCAGTCCAGGCTCTCGACGGGCACACGTCATTCGTCTACTCCTTGGCAACACTTCCTACTGGAGAAATCTTTTCAAGTGGCGAAGACCGTACAGTTCGCGTCTGGGAGCGTAAGTTCACTTGGCAGATATGAGACAGGGTCGAAAGCTGTTGTTGTAGGCCTTCAAGACCCGCAGAAGCTGATACTCTTTATCTCCATCTGAATAGACGGCAAGTGCACGCAAACCATTATTCATCCATGTGTCTCTGTTTGGTGTGTTGCTGCTCTTCCCAATGGTGATATTGTCAGCGGAGGCTCAGATGGATTTGTTCGTGTTTTCACAAGGACCGCGGAGCGTGTCGCCGATGCTGATACTTTGAAAGCATACGACGAAGAAAATGCAGCAACCGCCATTCCCTCGTAAGTTATCATTCTTCCCAGAGTTTACTGTGGACTTTGTTTCATGTATGACCTTAAACGCAATAACCAACCTCCATGTTCTTTTATGCATGGAACGAAAATAGTAACCAAGTTGGTGATATC
Organism: Linnemannia elongata; assembly: GCA_036320915.1. NCBI lineage: Eukaryota > Fungi > Mortierellomycota > Mortierellomycetes > Mortierellales > Mortierellaceae > Linnemannia > Linnemannia elongata. The sequence continues at coordinate 1,120,308 of JAXBDG010000005.1, read as the reverse complement.
AAGAAGGATGATCTCCCCGGACCCGAGGTATTGGGACAACCAGGAAAGAAGGACCAGGAAGTGAAGATGGTTCGCGTCGGAAACACAGTCGAGGCGCATATGGTAAGTTGGCGTTCTCAATGGGACTGTTCTTTGAAAACTATGTTAATGGCATTACTAATCATGTCTACATTCAACTTTTCCAGTGGTCTAACGCAGAACAAGAGTGGTCCAAGATTGGCGAAGTTGTTGATGCTGTTGGTCAAAACAGAAAGCAGCTCTATGGCGGCATCGAGTACGATCATGTGTTTGACATCGACGTTGGCGAGGGAGTTCCTGCACTGAAGCTGCCCTTCAATGTCACCGAGAATCCCTATACTGCAGCTCAGGAGTTCTTGACAAGGCATGACCTTCCTCAGGTGTACCTGGATCAAGTCGCGGACTTCATCACTAAGAATGCTCGCGCTGTTTCACAGGGAGCCGCTGCTGCGACGGGCGACCCTCTCACTGGTAAGCTAATTTCAAAGTTTCAAGGCAGCTTCAATATTTGTCTAAAAGAAAAATAAATAGAGGTGCTTACTAACTTTTCGCTGTTATATCCTTAGGTGGATCTCGATACACTCCTTCTCAGAATACTTCTTCAGGTCTCGGATCGGTATGACATCCATTTGAATCACATCTACAGCGACATTAGACTCAAAGTTGTCTTCAATTCTAAATCGGAAGTTATATGCATTTTTATTCCATAGTACAACCCCTGGGGAAATGACACACCCAAGGCCCAGCCCGTCACCAAGCGACTGATCCCTCAGGTATGTAGAGATGGCAATGTCGTGTAAACAAGGATCATATCAGATCGTAGAAGAAATGTATTGACCGCGACTCACTTGTGGCCACCCCGTTTGCGTATTAGTTGCTTAATGTGCCTTTCAAGGACGCCAATCTGCCTGCTATCCAGAAAAAGTTGCTCCAGTTGAACACAGAGTTAGCTCCCGCGGGTGTTGCACTTGATAGCGCAGAGTTGGTTCAGTTGGACAGTCTCTTCAAGTTTTTGGGGGCTCCTCCCAAGCAACCAGTGGCCCAGCCTCAGTACTTGACGCTTTTGCTCAAGATTTTCAACACATGGCCTGAGACTTCTCGCTTCCCAGCTCTGGACTTGCTTCGTCTGCTGGCCTTGTACTCCAAGGACCCAATCGAGAGTCCCGATCTCCTCAAGACTCTCTTGACAGCTTCACGTACGCATGAGGCAAGTTTGATGTTGGTCGCTCGCCTTGTTGTCAACTTTTGCGAGACGGAGGAAGGCCGCGAGGTTGCGATCAACGAGATCTCGACCATTTTGGAGTTCATGGAAGACGACGCTGTGTGGCAGAGCACCAACAAGAACCTTAAACTGGCCGTTGCCACTGTCTACATGTCCTATTCGACCCTGCTTTTGAAGCGCCACGACGATGATGCTTTGGCTATTCAGTACGTTGGAGTGATTACTAAGATCTTGGAGAAGGAGCGCGACCAGCAGGTCCAGTACCGCCTCCTTATAGCCCTGGGCAACTTGATCTTTGCCCACGAGAGCGCCAAGGAGTCTGCAGCTATTTTTGAGGTTCGGAGGGTCATCCAAGCCGCCGTTCTTTCACGACCCACCTCGGAGAAAATCACCACCGCACCTGTTGCAAGTAAGTTTATACGTAAAAAAAGGCGTTAATGACGTGTTATGTGGAATGCTGTAGAATGCTGTGGAGTGGAGTATTGTGGGGTCTTGTGGAGGATTTATCCACCTGCGCCGTGTTAGGAACTCGTACATGCCTCTAACACGCTGGTTTTTCTTGTGGTTATATAGACGAAGTTGTCAACCTGCTTTAAAGTCAGCTCTCGAAAATGGTGGCGTTTCAAGCCAAAATAAAAAATCTAGCTTCCTTGTTTATGAATTTATCCTTTCTTCCTTTCGCTTCGCCTTCCTCATCCTCCGTCCTATCCATACACATACAAATTCACTCATGGAGGACGCTGTCGATGTTGACGCCTTAAAGGCGAGGCTCACTATTTGCCGGAACCAACTCGAGAGCAACTCAATCATCAACACCCCAACGCGGAAAGATGCTCTCCGAAAGGAAATTGACAGCATCGAAATGAAGCTCGCCCAGGTACTTGGAATCAAAGCCGACGACGAAGACGATGTCGAGCAGCCAATCAATCATCAGTCCGCAACAACCAACATCAAGAACAAGGTATCAAAAAGGTCCAACATTAAGCGCGACACTGATGCCGCTACGCCAGAATCTCCTCATCGACCTCACATCCTTAGTCCCAGTCACACCCCATCGCCTTCCTCTCAGACTGGTGCCAGTGGCTCTAGCGCAGACGCAGCCTCCTTGCGCAGTGGTGAAGCTGAGAGTATCAGATCGGCTCTTATGGATGCCGGTGAGGGAGACATGGACCTGGAGACATTGCTCAGGGAGCAAGCCATGATGGAGCAACGACTGGCTGACCTCAAGCGGAGAAGAGAGGAGGAGGACGAGGCGTTTGCCAGGTCCCTTCAAGAAGAAGAGAATCAAGTCGCCCGCCTGCCCCAAGCCTCCTTTCAGCGCCCTACGCAACCCGCCACCACAACCCCTTCGTATTCATTATCGTCATCATCCCAGACCAACCCGTGGAGCTTAAGTCAGTCAAAAGCTGCGAAATCTCACCAGGAACGCATGGACGAAGAGATGGCGAAGCTTCTTGCAGAGTCTGAGGATAGTGTGTTTGACCTAGCACAATCTCCTAAAAAGGCTCTGCAGCCACTGAGCGACGCCAGTTTGCCCACGCAGCCTACTTCTACCTTTTCGATTTTCGGGAAGAAGATGAGAACCGATCCACCTTCAGCATCATCAACCGTCGGAGGCTCTTCATCAGGTTCCAGCAGTGTTCTATCGACCGGAGCAACGTTTGGATCGAACAGAACTGCCAACACCGTCCTCGCTAACGGAGTATCCACTCAAACCACATCCTCTCAAAGTCTTCAAAACCACGCAAGGTCTATTCTGAGTAAGTCTTTGAACTTATTTCATTATTTGGCATGTGATATGTTTGGATATCGTATTGTAGACAGCTTTTGTAACGCCTCTTTGTTTGGTATCTTTCATTTGCATATTTAGCTTCAGCGGCAAATTCCACCGCCAAGAAGGCGTCGGCTATCGACCTTACAAAGTCCTCGATAGACTTGACCAAGAAAGTGTACGATATTTTAAGTTCTGAGGACGAGGACTTTGGCTACAACTCGGCGCACCCATACGCCTGGAACCGTCCCAACTTTGGGGGATATGGCAGCTTTGACGACGACGATGAAGATGATGATAGTGATGAACACCTCTTTGGCGAGGACGATGACGAGTTGCCAGGATTCACGGAGTGGGTTTTGAGGCAATCCAAAATGTGGGGCCAGCGACAGCTCGACTTTGACCGTTACAGTGGCTACGGCAACAGTTATGGTGTACGTGACTACAACCGCAATCTGAGTGCAGCAGAGTCGGAGAGGGAGCTCCGGGATCTGCTCGCCAACATTCAGGCTGCTGAGGAGGAGATTGCACCACAGGACCGAACTGGAACTCCGGAGGGTATGGCGGCTAGCATTGTATTGCTGGAGCATCAAAAGATTGGTCTGACGTGGCTACAGAAGATGGAGGAAGGCACCAACCGTGGTGGTATCCTTGGCGACGACATGGTATGTGCAGCTGTTATTCTGCAGCATGCTTGCTGTTGTTATAATAGTATATTTAATGCGTACTCTTTCTCTCTTCATCTTAGGGTCTCGGCAAAACGATCCAGTCCATTGCGCTCATAGTGTCAAGGCCAGCAGAGCCGATTGATGACACGGTTTACTGGGACAACAAGGAAATCTACTATCAGCCCCCACCTCCCGAAAAACTCGTCAAGACAAAGGCTACTCTTGTCGTTGCCCCGGTCGCATTGATGTATCAGTGGGCGGAGGAAATTCGAACAAAGACACAGCCTGGTCTCCTCAAGGTTCATATCCACCATACATCATCCAAGATTACCGACCCGGAGATGTTGAGACGCTACGATGGTGAGTAAACGTCGCAGGATAAATGACCATCCACATTCTTGCCATCGACATACTAATATAAAACTGTGTTATCTCGTAATTCGACTTATAGTGGTTATTACTTCCAGCACGACCCTTTCAGGCGAAGCTGGAGACGACAGCCCCAGGAAAAAGAGACCTATCGGAGCACTGTTCAAGGCTCACTTTCACCGCATTATCTTGGACGAGGCGCACATCATTAAGAACAAGAATACTAAGGCATCTTTGGCTTGCGCTTCGCTCACCTCCACATACAGGTGGTGCCTGACAGGTAAACATATACATTCGGCGACGGTACTATGGTCACAGACTGGCACATCCAACTTGTTTCTCACACATTTTCGCATGTGTATGTTGATGCTCATAGGTACACCTATCCAAAACAGTGTCAATGAGCTTTACTCTCTTATCCGCTTTCTCAGAATCCGACCTTACTGTGATTGGGACGAGTTCAGGAACAAAATTTCGAATCCGATGAAGAAGCAAAGGCAGTACGGTACAGCTATGCAGCGTGTTCAAGCCTTGCTCAAGGCCGTTTGTCTCAGAAGAACCAAAACCAGCACAGTGGACGGCAAGCCTATCTTGAACCTCCCAGCCCGTAATGTCGAAATCGTCCATGCTCCCTTCTCGCACGACGAAAGCACCTTCTACCATGCTTTGGAAAACAGGATTCGTGAGCGCTTCAACGCCTATGTCAAGGCGGGCACCGTTATGAAGAACTATTCCAACGTAAGGATGCGTTAAATGTTGCTCCTGTGCGAATATCTAATACTGATAGCCTCTTCAAGACGTATTTGCCTACTAATTTATTCCAAATCGCTATTTCGGTTGCTATATAGATTCTGGTGCTGCTCTTGCGACTGCGACAGGCTTGTTGCCATCCACATTTGATCAAGGATTTCGATAAAGTAACGGAAGATAACGCGCCGCAAGGCCAGAAAGCGCATGTCGAGGTGTTGCTGGACAACTTGTTGGAGGATATCATTCGCCGACTGGTTGAACGCGAAGACGATATTCGGGAGTGTCCTATCTGCATGGATGTCGGCGAGGAGAGTGTCATATTGAGCGCCTGTGGACACATTTATTGTCGTGCTTGCATCTCAGGTAAGTTGCTTTGAATGTTGCACGTTTCCCCTCATTTTTTTTCTGCGCAAGGACCGGCAACTTAGATTAGTGTTACTTGTTACTGTGGTAGATTTCTTGACCCGTCAGGAAGAAGAAGATCGCAAATGCCCGGAATGTCGTCGTCCTGCCAGCCTCCAGAACTTTATTCCTGTCACAGACTTCAACGCTCGATACAACAAGCCTCCAGAGGCCGATCCCAAAGGCAAAGGACGAGCAGATGGTGATGTGGTGGAGGATGATCTCAGTGCCCCGTTGGATATTGCAGTGCCTGGGGAATTAGATGACTGGATCAGCAGCAGCAAGATTGACAGGATGCTTGATATAATACGAGATGTAATTGGCAGACGAGAGAAGGTCATTATCTTTTCTCAGTTTACCAGTCTGCTCAGGCTGATCGAGAAGCCTCTGAACCAGGAGGGTATCAAGTACTTGATGGTAAGCGCTATGTTATCATCAAGAGGTATATATGTATATTCACATGCTTTAGGATACCTTCTAACTTGTCCCATTGTTTGTGTTACATATTATAAAAAGTATGACGGTAGCATGTCGGCATTGGAAAGAAACGAGGCGGTTCAGAGAATGACACACGATCCAAGCTATGGTGTAATGCTCATCAGTCTCAAGTGTGGATCGCTTGGACTCAATTTGACTGTCGCCAACCAGTAAGTATCGCTAGTTTTGTTGTGAACTTAGCATGGTTGATTGTGAATGAAGAAGACAGTTGACTAATCCATTTCTTGCTTGTCTCCTTATCTTGGTATAGTGTGGTGATTATGGATCCATGGTGGAATCCTGCACTTGAGAACCAGGCGATTGACCGCGTGCATCGAATCGGGCAGCGAAAAGATGTGTTTGTGCACAGACTTTGCATTCCTGACTCTGTTGAAGATCGAATCCTTGAACTACAGACAAAGAAGAAGGCATTGGCAGACGGAGCTCTTGGCGAAGGAGATGTTCCTAAACTTGCCAAACTCGGAGTAAGCATTGCGTGTGGTTCATTACTTATTTTTTGACATTTTTTTGATGGAAGAGATATGGTGGACATGATGCATTGCATGGTGTACATAGAAGATTTGATTTGTTAATCTTCTATTTTTCTACTCCCTTCTCTTGTTTTTTTTTCCTGCATTTTAGATGCAAGAACTCATGTTCTTGTTCCGTAGCGGTTAAAGTACGATCCTTGCAACGCCATCCAACCACAACAACGTCCTTGTACACTATTCAACAATCATAAACCCTTCGCAACATCAACCATCGCTGTACTTCTTTTCTTTTTGTAGTTTTTGCATAGCACATTAAAATCAACGCTTATTGCTCTGAATAACTGAAAAAAGGGATTAGCGACGTTGCTGGGAACTAAGTCCTGGCCAGAATGTTGTGTTTATTGTCCTTATTGCCTGCTGAAAATGGAATGGCAACGAAGAAACACAGTTTCGTTTGGGCAAGGTTTGGTACAAAGCGAGATAGCCAGTGTAGAAGGGGGGGGGGGGACGAAAGGAGGCTGATTTTCAGGATCGCATGATTTAGGAGAGGTACGAAGAAGAGAAGAAAGAGTAGGCGACAAGTCCGCCCAAGTTGGTATGTTGACCAATCTATCTTCGAGGACCTCTCTCCTGGGAACGACAACAGACCACTTGCTACGAAAAAAACACGAACAGGTTGCGTTTCAACGAACCCGAAAAATGGGCCTAAGAACCCAACAGGCGCAACACGCCAATCCACGCGCCTCAACCCAATCAACGTTCGCACAGTCTCCCTTTTCTTCTCTCTCTCTCTCTCTCTCTCTCTCTCTCTCTCTCTCTCCATACACGCACACACACCAATAATTCGTGTAGTTGGCATGCATATGTCTCCAATGTGTGCAGTACATGTACAACAAAGGAGAGAGAGGGAGGGAGACAGTCTGACAGAGAGAGGACCACATTCCTTGCATCTAGTAAAAAAAAGCTTTAATCTTTCTCCCTTTCTGCTCGTCCGTTTGTCGGCAGTAATAGCACCCTTCTTGCCGTCATTTTTTCTGTTGATGCGTCTCCTTGTTTAGCGTTCGAACGTCCATGCAAGGATGCAACAAGAAAAAAAAAACTGTTGAGAGCGAAGAATGGACGTGGTCTCTAATGTGGTTACCTCTCTGTGTGTAATTTTCGAACTGGGCGGTTAGGTCGAAGAAAGAGAGGGAGAAGGAGGGTAAGGGGGACAGGTTGTAACGGTCGTTGATTCTTCAGCATGCTTGCTGTTTGCTTGCCTTTAGCCTTTTTGACTTTTTTTTTTTTTTTTTTTTTTTTTTTTTTTTTTTTTTGTTAGTATCCACGTATCCACATGGTAGAATAGTAACGCTTTGGAATACCTAGTCTAATACACGTCCCACACGGTCTCGCCTCTCCTCTTTCCCTCACTCTATATGTCTCGTCCTTGAATTGTTGTTTGATACGAGCCATGTATGTGGTACAAACGTCTGTAGTTGTTCACATTGGTGAACTCATTTTATACATCCGCGGGGAAGGACGAAATAAAAGAACAAAATGTGCTCGAGACATCGATCGACAGACCATTGACTCAATTAAAATGAATTTTCTAGGACGTAGAATTATCCACGCGTGTGCCAGTCCGGCCGAATGCCATGTGGGGGGCAAACGGTATTGGAATGTTGGCCTCACTCCAAGCTAGGGACAAACCTGACCTGACGGAAATGGAAAGTAAAGCGAGAGAAGCATAAGAAAGAAAAAGCCGTTGTTTTCTTTTTGTCGTCATCTTTGTCCTCCTTCCTTTTCGCTCCTTTTTAGTACACGGGAAAGAAAAACAATACCATATCTTATGTCCAACACCTATTGCAAAATACAGGTCATGATGCACCGAGTGGGTTATGGACTTGTGACGCCATGTAGTCTCTCCCTTTTACGCTCTTACTCTATGTTCATCTAGCACCATATGCAAATATGTTTTTTCACAGGTTGGTACTCTTCCAGGATTGACGAAAAAACGCGTGAATCCTTGAAAGGAAAGGGCGACATCCATTCAAATGACCATTTTATGCCTTGCCTGCTCTGTATCCCTTCTTTGTCCATGATCCGATCCACGCTGTTTGAGATCGTCGTTTAAGCTAGAAATCGTTCATTAAACTTACTCCAACGCGTTTACAAAGAAAAAAATATAGAACAAAGCTAGATGGCAAAAAGGTATCCCAGGAAATAAAGGCGAGAGATAGAGAATTCCCAATATCGATGGTGACCAAGGATATTAGCATTGGGTTTCCATCCCTTGAATATAATGTGCTTGCGTAATACGAATCGAGTAGCCATGATGAGGAAGGTCCAACAATAAGCGAGGCTTGCCTTTTAGTTGTTGTAATGCCATTATCTTTTCCTGATGATCTCTCATGGGTCTCAGAGATGGCTTTCTTTCTGTCTTTTCAGTGAGAAGAAGAATGAAGGAGAGAAATAACATTGAACCCCTCGCCCTTTCCTTCCTTCTCTCCCTCTTCTTTCCCTTTAGCTTCCCCCGCCTCCTTCCTTTCTCCCATCCCTCCCCAAGTGTGGAAAAATGACCATCTCTTGTGCGTTCTTACGAGGGAAACGGAGACAGAGAGAAATAGAGAGAGAGTGAGATACGGCCTTCTATCATCAACAGAAGGAAGCATAATTGTGCCACAAAATACATACCAGCAATGTAGCTAACCCCATCTAACATAATGTGGAGTGACGAGACAAACAAGTATTTCTCTTCTTTCATCTTGAGGCGCTCCACCTTATCCAGCTATCACCCAGCCCGGTTTTTTTTTCTTCATTCAACAGAGGGCCTCGATTCGTAATCTTCAACCTCCTTTTGTCCCCAGGTTAATTCTCCACCTTCTTGAGCCTTTTGGTAACCCCCTCTTCTCCCTTCCTCCTTTTTCCTATTCTTTCACCCCTCCTCCTCCCTCCTCCTCCCTTGCCTTTTCTAATACATTTCATTTCGTTCTCGTTCAACTGTTTCTCAGCCTAAAAATCCTTCTGTCGACTTTTATCGAAACGAAGAACAGTACTAGTATGGGAAGAGTTCTGAAAGAAACAAGTGGTATATTGGAAGGATGGGTGGGTGAGTGAGGAATGCTTGCTCCTTTTTTTTCGCTCACGGATGACTTTTGTGCACGCCTTTTCAGTTGCGGAGACATATCATTGAGACTTGACTGAGCACAGGCCAGACCGCGCAAGTTGCCAAAAAAAAAAAAAAAAAAAAAAAAAAAAAAAAAAAAAAAAACTGAGAGCGTTCTTCATTAGACACAGGAGCAGAAACAAGCTATGTATCCCCGCATGCCTGATGATATCGAATGGCGAACGAGAGAGCCAACTAAATGACAATAGCGGATTGAGACATGACATGGCATGGACAAGCCATACATGAAAGCGGGGCAATAACAAAAGTTGATGATTGTTGTTGGATAAGGTGAGATGAATTCACTGGCAGTTACTAGGAACTGTGAGAATGAATGGGAGAGTTGATCGACCAGTGATCGACCAGTGATCAACCTTGTTTGGATCACTGATAAAACGTAGGTGCATCAAATTGCTTAGTTTGATTTTATTGATGAAATTAACGACGCGTCTGAGTGAGATGTCGCGGCTGACTGGTGCTTTTTTTTTTCTTGCAGCAAGTTTCGAACAAAATTGCGTGACTGGCATTGTTTGAACCGATGGGCCGCTCATGAGCTTCTGTTACAATCTCCTTTTGCCTTTTTTATTATTTTATTTCGCCGGGCTCGTTCTCTGCATGATGTTAAGCCTTTCTCCCCCTCCTTTGATGTGCCTCTTTCCGCTGGTAATATGGTCTTCACGCATACCTTGATGAATACAAGGGTAATACGAGTAATGCGGACACAGGGAATGGGAGAAATGAAGGGTCTGGTCTTTTCTTTGCCGCTACATCAGCCATGTCTCACATTTGCAAGGTCAATTATTACATTCCTTCTCTCTTCTTTGCCTTTGTTTTCCTTCCTTTGTCGTTCTCTTTTACTCTTGTCTGATATTATTTAGCATGTGTATGTGCGTGCGTGTGCCCGCGTGCATCAGTCAAGAAAAGACATGAAAATAACCCGACGGATGAACCATTGCACCCACGATTAAGAGTACATTTTAGTTTTTGCATGCATTCTCCTGCGTCTTTGAGGCCGTGGATCACTTTTTTTTTTTTTTTTTTTTTTTTTTTTTTTTTTCTTTTTCTTCTCTTACTATCATATTCTATCCTTCCTTGCTTCCTTCCTTTTGTTCTTTCTCTTCCTCCTCATTTCTTTCTCAACCTGTCTCCGTGCAAGCGAGTGTGTGTATGAATATATGTTTGAATGTATGTATGAATATATGTTTGAATGTATGTATGAACATATGTATATTTGATGTGAATGTAAGTGTATCTCTCTTTTCTCTCCCTCTCTCTCCTTTCCCTCTCTCCTTCTTATTGTCTTTCTCTGTTTCCTCGCTCTCTTTTCTCTCGTCGTCTCCCCCCCCCCCCCCCCCCCCCACTCCTCCGTCTCCTCGACTCTCTCTTTTTGTCCTGAATTTGTTTGTTTCCTCTTCTTTCGATCTGTCGGGTCTCGTTGGACTTTTCTATTCTATTGTTGTGTGTGTAGTTGGTTTGTTAGTTAGCGAGCATGTGTATTTTCTTTCTCTTCTTCTTTCCCTCTTCATAGTTTGCCTTTCATTCTTGACGGACGGCTATATTCATATCACACTCATGTCGCGCTCTCCTGTATTCTATAGTATCTTGCCATCTCCGAGTCATTCATTAACATCATTCTCCATCCATACTCACGTTTCTTTTTCTTGTCTCTCTTTCGTTTTTTCCTTTTCCACTTTCGCTTTCTCTTTTACCCTTTTCTCCTCCTCCTCCTCTTATTCCCTCTGAGCAAGTCCAGTCCTTACCACTCACTCTCTTTGTCGCTCCTGCTCTCTGTTTTGGTAAATATATAGAATTCACGCTCTATACACACATGCCCATCTTCCTACATGACACGTCCTTTTTGAGCGATCTTTTCTTGCGCCTTTTTTTTTTTTTTTTTTTTTTTTTTTGTCTTTCCACTCTCTCTCGTACTTCCTTGAACCCCACTTTTTGTGTCCCTTGGTTCTGCTCCCTTTCCCCTCTCTCGCTCGCTCCCCACTTTCCCTCCTTTCCATTCATCCTTGCTCGTTCTTCTCATCATATCGTATCTTTGATTCATCCATTCATTTCCCTCGTCTTTTCTTGATACACCTTTTCCTTGACCTAGATCCCCCTCACCCTCTCCCATCCCTACGGCGACGATTACGACCTTCCTTTGCTCAACACCAATTCGCAGTAGCCCTCCTCCTTTCCTTCTCCTCTCCTTTCTGCCCATAACCCCGTCAGTCCCCTTTCCTGCCTCCCAGACTTATTCATCATCATCTCCTCCAGGGCAACCAACACCACGCAGAACGCATCTCGCTCTCTTTCTCTTTCTCTTTCTTTTTCTTTTCACTTTCACTTTCACTTTTCCTTTTATTTATTTATTTATTTATTTTCCCCTTGTAATTCCCCTCGCCACTTGTACCCTATACCGCATCCTTCCTTCGCTCCCCCTTCATACCCTCGTTTGTTTCTCCACTTACCTCGTCCTCATTCCTTGCATTCAACCCCAACCTGATTCACTCAATCTCTCATTCCAGTCCACCCAGCACACCCACACTCCTCTCCCCTTATTCCATTTCTCTGTGTCCTGGCAGTCTTTTTTTTTTCTTTTCTTTTTCTTTACGCTCCTTGTTTCCTCTTCGTCGAACACACCAACCCTCCCACCCTTTTTCTCCAACATTTTCAGTTTTCACCCACCACCGTTTCCCTTCCCTACTTCCTCCTTGTCCTACGTATTTATCTTCGAGTTTTCCCTGTATCTTTCAACGAGCGTTAGTCAACTAAGCCTTTGGACCGCGCGCGCGCCATCCAATACAAAAAGACGCTTTTATTTGTAACACCATTTGCAAAGGCAAGTTGAACGGGTGGTCGGTGTTATGCACGCGAGCGAACTCAAGGTTCTGCTCAACCTTTTTTTTCAACACACCAATGAATCGATTGGACTGACAGCTCAATAACGTATGCAAAGCGTTTACAGATGAATTGACCAACTGCTGGCTCCTTTATGTGGGGGCGCATAAGGAGTGTTCAACGCTGTCAATACATGTTTATCATTTGCCTCCCCTTTCCCGCCGTTCTCAAGTCACCTATCCTTGCACCTTTGCTAATCAACAACGGTTTCTTACATTGCAATGGACATTTTTTTGCGTCTATCACACCACTGTGATACCGATGAGGGGGACCTGAACTGAGCACAGACAACATGACTTTGGCTGCTGATTGTGCGACTGAGTGTCGTTTTTATCTCAGGCTGTCTGTTGATCTTTTTCATATCCGGGAACACGGGCCATGGACCCCTTCAAAACTTGCGTCCTTTTTTTTTTTTTTTTAGGCGTACTTGTATGTACGCACAACTTTAACTCAAGGATGATGCACACGACACGCGCACCACATAGCAATACACACACATAAAGAAAGAGGGAATGAAGGAGAGAGGGTGTCAGATAGATGATGCGCTTTGCGGTTGTCTTGGTTCAAGGAAGCCAATTGCACCCATTTCCGCGTCCAAAATAGCTGACCCTTTTTCGATCTCTATATATCTATTCATCTACCCATCTCCACCACCACCCTCTCCATCTAAATTATTGTCTATCCACCAGGCTGCTCACCTTCTAGGCGCTCGACAAAAATAGGGTTTTGAGACTCCACTGCACCCATCCGCTCCATTAAGCACAACGCGTTCTTAGGACCCATAAAGCACCCTCTCCTCTCACCATGCCCACCATCATGAGCCAGAACGTTGTCCGGCCCGAAGACTACAAGGCCGACACTACCATTGTGAGCGAAGCAACTCTTACGTCAATGGATTCCCACCACTTGCGCGACTACAGTAGTGGGAATGGTAGGATTGTCAAGGACTCCACAATCGCATCCGACTCGTCGCAAGTGGCGGCAATGACTGCAGTAACGCCCCCATCGAAAGCGCCCCCATCGAAAGCGCCCCATAGCACGCTTTCTTTGGGGTCTAGACACCACACAAAGACACGCCCATTAGCCATCCGAACAACTTCTCTCCATACCATCGGCAAACACAGCGATAACAATAACAATAACATCAACAACAACAACAACAACAACAACAGTAACAGCCATCCTAATACTGCTAATACAGAGTCAAGTTTATCTTTCACCACTGCCGCCCTCCCTTCATCCAGCACTACTCCTCCTCCCAGCACCGCACTTTCCACTTCCTCCACATCTATCTCACCCATGAGCCATATTCGCCGATGGACCTCCAGCCTCTCCTCCTCAAAGTCAAACTCCAAGAGCACTGCAAAAGTGAGGACAATCGGCCCCATTAGCGCCCCCCAACCCCTCACCACCCCCGTTCCTTATGCCTGCACTCCCCTTCCTTATTTCGACCTCCCATCTTCCGACCATTTCCCCGTTTCTGCTTCATCTGTCCAGCAATATAGCCCGAGGAGCTCTCATTTCGACTCGACTAACCCTCGATCGCCCGCTAAACCTGCGACCTCCTGTCCTGACCTCCCTGTTGGTTCACAAACCTCTGAGTATTATTCGAACGTGTTGGCTCCCATCGGCACATATTCCAGCCTCCACAGGAATCAGCGCACAAGTTGGAAGGACCGGCTATTCAACTCTAATCCCAAGAAACAGGACAGGCGCGCCAGCACCAACTCGAATGTCGACGATGATTACGAGTGGTCTTCAAATCAAGAGGCGGACGCCAGCAGTAATTCGGCAACAATGGCAACTACTACATCTTCTTCTTCGTCAACTACACCAGCAGCAGTCGTCACACTGTCAACAGAAAAGCCGCCAACACGGCCTAGAATGCGCATTTCGCCTCCGCTGACGCAACCCGTGCTTCCTGCAAATCAAAAGACGGTGCCCATCATGCAGAGCCCCCGGATGAGTCCCACAGATGACCTATTTGGCCCAGATACATTCGACCCCTTCAAAATTGCGCCCAAGAGTAAAGCTGCAGTATCTGGCCCCGTGTCGATGATGTTGATGATGACGGCTCCTGCAGATGAAGTCGTGCCTCCGTCAGCATGCACCTCCTTTGCCCCCCCCATCCCCTCTTCCTCTCCCTCTGAGCAGAGTGGCCGACCTACTGTCGACACCAAAATCAAGCCCGCTGCCGCCCCTGTCCACCAGCTGTTGACGCCACCTTCGTCGCATGGATCTGAAGATTCGTTCCCCTTTGCTTCGCCCACTTCCTCCTCATCATCAATTGATGATGATGATGACGAGATCACCACAGCAGCACCGTCGGAAACAAACGGAGGCAAGACATCAGTTAAGCCTGAGGCTGCAGTGCTTGACTTTGCTGCTAGCTTATGCGAGGGCTTGGTGTCAGACTTTGTGATGCCACCGTCGTACTTTGACCAGCACAACCTGAGTCTTGCCTTTGAGGATGCCTACCCGCGCGCCGACCCCGACATGATGCCAAAGATCGTCAACGCCTCCTCGCCGCCTTCGTCTCCTCCATCCCCTCGCTCCCCTGTGTCGTCTCGTTCATCGCGAAGCAAGTTCAGTCAAAAGAACCGCTCCTTGAAGTCGACCTCGACGTACTCGACCGATTCGGACTCGTCAACATCGTCGATCGATTCAGAGGAAGAGTCATCCGACGACGACTCATCGCTCTCGCCCGTCAGTGGAGCATCGTTCTTTTCCACCATGCCTCCAACACCTGAACCTGCCTTCAAGTCATATCGGTCGCCCGCGCTCATGAAGTCCGGTGGGATCAAGATCCCTAGTAGCCTGATGACACTCTTGCCCACTGGCTCCTCGAACAAGTCCAAACCCACCACTGTGTCTCCATTGACCACACCCCCAGTGAGCCCACCCTTGGCCCATGCCGAGATAGCCTTAAGTCAGCTAGCCAATCTTGCACCTAGTGCTGTTGGTCACACGCCTCCTGGAATGATTATGGCTCTGGCAGACCCGAGGGCAATGATGCTCAAGCGACTGGCCTACATCCATACCCTGCGCAAGCTCCGCGAGCGGGAGAAACGGCCATTCCGCCATGCGGTGTTGTTGCACTTGATCCTTTTGCAGCTTCGCCGTGGCATCACAAACAAGCATTGCAGCGAGATTGCAGAGTTCTATGTGGCTATGTCGGCCGCTCAGTTCCCTCCTCGGCTCGACATTGCCAACACGATGATCATGGCTCAGCAGCAACGGAGCAAACTTCAACAACAGCAGCAACTCCTATCGCAGCAACCGTCCTTGTCACACATCCCTGTTCCCGCGTCTCCAATCGAGTCTGTCCAAGAGTCCATGATCCCCGTGCGCTCATCCTCCAAGACCGTGTCTACTTCAACATCGACTTCCGGAGATAAGGAACCCAGGTCGAAGCGGTCGCTTGTGTTTTCACTTCAGAGTCGCAGCCAGGCCAATAAGAGCAGCAGCAACAATAGCGGCGGCGAATCTGGATGGTCATCCAACTCAACAACAACCCCCGCTGCGGCAACCCCAGCACCTTCCCAAATCTCGGTTATCAAGGAGCGACTTCCCCTTCTGCGGATCCCAACCTATCCGCTTATCAACCTAGAGAAGAATTCTAACAACAGCACTACCACACTGTCATCTTCCGCAGGCCGCAAGAATCTAGCTCCCGCCGCGGTCGATTCTGCCTCTGAGGACAACCAACAAGGAATCGAGGAGAGCAATGTCGACTTTCAACCTGGATCGGTCCAGCAAGCGCCAACTGTAATCCTCCCCAAGAGAACGACGGGACGCAAGGGATTGCTCTATCAGCAGCAACTTCAGCTCCGGATGAGACAGCAGATGTCAATGGTGATTGGCGGTAACGGCGGCGCAGACCAGGTGACTGGGGTCTCGGAGCAGGATCAGGCCTGGTTGCAGTCCCAACTGGTGGGCACGCGTCCTCGCTTTGCTACTTCGACGTTCACGACAGTTCGGTCCGGTCGTTCCGATGTGGTCACTCGTCCTTTGATCCCTCTGGCAACTGTGAAGACGCCTCCTGCTACCTCGGAGAGTTCTTCAGCTTGGAGCTCCTTCCCTTTTGCGCCCTTTGGTCACCGTAGTCAGACTACTGCCTCAACATCTACCTCTGCCTCGACGTCGACGACATCAACGGGAGCTATATCGTCTGCATCTCAGGATGGCAATGGGTCTCTTCCCGCTGGACTCCTCACTCCCCCACTCTCGCCTCTTTTCCGCAACCCCTTCTCGGCAGCCACCTCCACCTCCACTGCAAAACCTATAATCTCTACAGGATCTGTCAACACTACCAACAATAACAGTAGCATTAATACTAGTACACCACCACCCTTGCCCCCAAATACCGCCCCTGCAGCAAACAACAGTAACAATAAGCGATCGTCCTACACTGCGCAAAGTCATCATTCGCCATCTTCCTCGTCCGCCACGACCTTCCCCTCCCACCACACCCGTGTCGTGTCTGCAGGATCAGTCTCCTCCTACACACTGCCTCACATTCAGAACTCTCATCATACGATCAGCTATCTGGAAGGTCAGGCAGTCCAGGCGCGCAGTCGGTCCAATCTTGACTACAACTCTTCTGGTCGTGTGTCCCCACCTCCTCTGCCTCCTTCGTCTGGATCTTCCATGTACCGCAAGCAACAGCAACAGCAGCAGGGATTGCCCTCTCCTCCCTTGTCACCTACTCTTGATGCTGATGGTAATGCCACAGCGATGCTTTCGAACGTCAGCGCGTCGATGAACCCGAGCGTTCAGTCTGCTAAGAGAGCTAACCTGCCTCAGCGGTCCCTCTCCAGTGGTGGGTATCATGTCCAACAGGTTGGCATGATGACGGGTGGCGGTAACAACGGTGGTGCTGCTGCTAGCGGGGTCGTCGGAGGACGATCGGAGAACATTGCTTGGATCGTGAGGGCACCTTCCCCTGTTAGCCGGCACAATCTCCAGACGAGACATAGTATGGAAGATATCAGGAGCCGTCGCCACTGGAAGGCGTCCTCTTCTTCTACACCTGCTGCCAATTTTTCGCCTGCTGTCATGTCTGCCTCCGCGGCTGTTGGTGGACCCACAAGCAAGAAGTCGTTGAAAAAGTCGGCCAAGGGAGGAGTCTTTTCAACGGAAGAGTCTGAGGAGGAGGATGTGCCACTGGCTTTTGTGCAGCGGAGGATCTCGAGTGACACCCTTCGATCCATGGCATGATGGAGTCGTCTACTGCTGTTTTTTTTTTTTTTTTTTTTTTTTTTTTTTTTTTTTTTTTTTTTTTTTTGGTTTTTGGTTTTTCAATGCATGTCTTTCTTTTGCCTCTTTTGTCTCGTTTCTTGTTTCCTTTCGCCTCTTGTGTTTGTAGAACAAAATCTATCTAATTCCTTACCATTAATTTATCATTAATTTACCATTAATAATAACCATGCCTAATAACCATGCCCCTTCTCCCAAAAAAAACTCTCGTTCAAGATGTCAGTGCAAAATGTTTAACATAAATAATGTACAGTGCGAGGTTGCTAGATAGGCTGGGCTTCACGCTGCAACCACCTCATCCCAAGACTACCCTCCTCCAAAAACGGCGCCACTTTCTCAATGCACTCAGCATGGTACCGATTAATCCACTCAACCTCCTTCTTCGACAACAGGTCCATGTCCATCATCCTCGTCTGGATCGGAACAAACGTAACATGTTCAAACCCCAGGTACTGTTTGCCTCCAAACCGATGACGCGTCTCGATAGGTCGAACCAGAAGCACATTCTCGATCCGGATCCCAAACTCTCCATCTTCATAGTACCCAGGCTCGTTTGTTAGAGTCATCCCTGGTTTGAGTGGGATTTCGTTAAATGCCGGACGGGCTCCACAACCGTGTGGCCCCTCATGGACGTTCAAAAACGCCCCGACACCATGTCCCGTCCCGTGTCGGAAGTCCAATCCGTCAGACCACAACGCCTGGCGAGAGAGGATATCTAACAAGTAACCCGTTGTCCCCTCAGGGAAGACAATCGAGTCAATAGCGATATGGCCCTGAAGAACTCTGGTAAAACATCGTTTCTGGTGTGGTGTGGGGTGAGTGAAATGAAGGGTACGGGTGATATCGGTGGTACCGTCTCGGTATTGCCCTCCAGAGTCGCAGAGGTAAACTTGATCTGCGTGGATCTGGGATGCAGTTGGTTTTTCCGGTTTGTAGTGAATGATGGCTCCGCTGGGTCCTGAGGATGAAATCGTGTCGAATGATAGTCCCACATATCCCTTCTGTTCACTAAATGTAATAAAAAGAAGCATTTGTGAGTTTTATGGCCATCTTCTATCAGTCCATTTCTTTTCATTCTTTTGATGGATACGTACGCTCTGAATTCCTGGAGGCGTTGAGCACCATCGGCCTCATCAAGGACAGCCTTCTTGTTCAGAAGCTGATCCTCCAGCCAAGCAAAGTAGTTGATCACAGCAGCCGCATCCCGAAGGTGGCACTGTCGAATCCCAAAAAGCTCAGTCTCGTTCTTGATCGCCTTGGCGTCGATCACGGGCGACCTTGCCTCAACAGTGTTGTTCTTCCCCAACGCAACAGCCATCGCCAAATTGGTTCGACTTCCCAACAACCACTTTTCTTTCTTGGCCTTCAACTCTCCTGCCTTCGTCTTGAGGTCCTCAAAGATGGTCTCATAATCCTTAATCTCCACCGTGGGTCCCAGATGACTCCTGACCTCCTCTGAGAGAGCCTCCTTCTGCAAATAAAGCGCAACCCTGTCCTTCGTAACGATGGCATACGCGAAAAAGACCGGGTTACAATGAACATCCGATCCGCGCATATTAAACAACCATGCAATCTCGTCCAGCCCTGAGACCACGCATCCCGTGACACCCTTCAGTGCGAGATCCTTACGGAGCTGTTGGATTTTGTCGAGGTGTGTGCGTCCAGTGGTTGCGGTTGTGAGCGTCATTAATGGACGTACCGGGCGACAAGGGCGAGGGTGGTTGACGTGTTGTTGCTCCCAGACCATGTCGACTAGGTTAGAGACGGGGACCAGGGAGGATCCCACTTTTGCGAGTTCTGACTCCAGTTCGACCGCATCCGCTATATGTTGACAACAGACGAGCGAACCTAATTAACTGGTGCGCGGATTTCTTTGGTAAACGAGCATGAGAGTTAGTTCTGGTCTTCGCGCCGCAAGAAAGAAAACACGTAACTTACTGGCGGTAAAAACGAGGGGATCGATGCCAATCCTTGATCCTGCTGGCAAGTTCTAGATATCGATTAATCCAGAAAGAAAACATGTTAGGTTTAGCCCTCCAACCTTGCCTATGCTTCATCACACAGGCACGCTTGTAACGAAACCTTCTGTACCTTGACGAGGTATTCCTGCCACGTGGGGACATCGGGAAGTCCAGACTTCATCAGCGTCCAATTCGAGTCCAACTGTTGAGAAGCCTGCAAGAAGTACCGTCCGTCAGTGAATAGTGCTGCAGAGTCCAACGAGACGACTGCCAGTCCTGCTGATCCTGTGAATCCGGAGATGAACCCTCGTCTCTCATCGCATTCCGCAACATACTCACTCTAACAATACGCAGGAAATTTGAGGTTAATGAGGATCCGCGAAAAGGGTTCTTGATTAAAACTGAGCAAGAAGAACGATGTGGGACTTACTTGGTGAGCGTCTTCAGATGGAATAACACTAACGGGAGGGAGAAAAAAAAGATCACAAAGGGTATTGATGTTTTTTTTTGTAAGAAAGATATCTATCGCGTAATTCAAAGCGGGCATTGACTATCCAGGGCGAACATCAATTTTGACACGACTTACAAGGCGGTAACATTGTACTGAGGATCCTTCATCAATTCGCGCAACTTTTGGACGCGTTCTGTTGTATCGACCGCTGTAGTGGCTGTGGCAGATGCAAAATGGCGGACATTGGGTTGTGTCCAGGAATTCACAGCAGACTGATTGAAAAGTAAGGCAGAGGCTCTTGTTGGTGCCAGGACGAGGCGCGGCTGGCGGCACGCGGCATGTGCAAGGAGGGAGAGTGACCGCGTTGGTTGGAAGGCGGAACTCAGTGTCTTGATTCGGGCTGTTAATGACGCGACATTAGCTGGGGATGAGAGGCTTCTTTGGAATGTCGGTAGCCGGAAGGCGGGTGGACGAATGAAGGGCATTGAGATCAGGAGTGAGAGATGACAGAAGTGAAAACGAGTAAAGGGGAACTTATACTGAACAGTACAAGTACGTCACCGAGAACTTTGCCTTGTAAATTGTCACCCATAAAAGGAATATAAGAATGTTTCGGATCCGATTTAGTAGGAGGTAACCACCATATCGTGGGCAGCCAACAAGCAGCATGATCGGTATAAAGAGAATAACGACCTGTATGCCGTAAAAAGCAACGTATAATGCCCAAATATTCCTTCCCTCGGCTGGTTGGAATGAAGAGTGAAGTGACAACAGAAAGTAAAAAAAAAAAAAAAAAATTGATCGACCCGCCCCACTCTGTTCTCCACTCCACGAGGCCATCGACTCCTGTCCGATCGGACTCCTGTCCGATCGGACTCCGCGGCTGCTCGCCGGAGCGGCTAATTTCAATCCACGGGCAAAATTACACACACAAACATGCCTTGCTTGTTTACCTTGCCTTGGTAAGCTTGCTCCTTCTCCTACTGTTGTCGACAGTTCACAATAATTGTTATGCTTCGTTCTACTTCTTCTCTCCGTCGCCCTCATCTCATCCCTCCCCGCTCGCTTCTACTCAATCGATTGCTGCCTGCCAAGTCCACTTCTCCCTTCTTCGCCCTCACCACTCTTGCCCCTTCTTCGCCTCTTTCTTCACCCCAAAGCAGCAACAACAACCTCAATAACCGATCACCCATCCAACGTCTCTTCCACTTAAACATACATCAAGTAACAGCAACCGCAACCATGAGCACAACGTCCACCGCCTCGGCTACTATCTCCCAACAAAACCCAGCCCTTATGCCAGAGGAACGCTCATTCCAACTCCGGAATGGACTTGTCATCAGAGCAAAGCACTGGCGGTCTGCAGGGCCTGAAGTCACCCCAAGAGACTGCCGTCGCTTCATTGCTTTCCATGGCTACCTCGACAATGCCGGCTCATTCGATCCGTAAGACTACAAATAAAAAGGTTGAATGGCGAAACATGGTGCAAGCACTACACACATCTCTAAAGAGTTGCATCACTAATTCACTCTGCTCTTCTATTCCCTCTGTGAACTATGTTTTTTTTTGGACTTGCTCTAGTCTTGCTCCGTAAGTGCCAATTGTCCCACTTCAAAGAAAGCACCCTATTGCATACAGTGCGGCAGCCCTTCAATCCCATTCCCCATGCATAACTGACTCACTAAATTCGACTCCTTTTTTATGCACACCTCACAGAATCCTGCTGGAACAATTAGGCCCTGAACCAGTAGAAATTCTAGCTCTGGATTTGGCTGGACACGGCACATCGGATCATAGAACCAGTGAGGATTATGCACTGTGGAGATACATTGAGGATGCCGACCAGATTGTAGAGCAGCTTGGTTGGCAGAGACATGCCATCATTGGCCACTCCATGGGAGGCGCCATCTCTACACTCTATGCCGGTCTCTTTGAGTCAAGGTAACTATTAGTCTTCAATCCAAACTCGTAGGTTTTGAATGTCATATTTCAAGCATGTGCTGACTTGGGACCCTACATACATTTCTCTTTCTCATACTTTCTAGAGTCACATTGTGTGTACTGCTGGACAACATGGGGCCCTTGACCCGCTCAGTTGAAGATCAGCCCCAGCACCTGCTGGAACACATTTCCGACAAGAAAAATCTTCTCACCAAGCGATCGGCCTTTCACCCAACCATCGACTCAGCCTGCCAGGCAAGAAGCCACGGAGGCGCGTACGGAATTGCGCCCGAGTATGCAGCACTCTTGATGCCTAGAGGGTTACGCCCTGCCGAGAAGATCATCGAGAAGAATGGCAACACGACAGTCATTCAGGGCTGGACATGGTCGACAGACCGCCTGCTGACGATTCGTAGCGCCCAATCTATGTCTGAGGATTATGCCAAGGCATTCATGACCCGCATCACCTGCCCTGTCTTTGCGGTTATGGCTGAGGAAGGACTATTCCATCTTAAAGACGGTAAGAGCAAGAAAAAGGAGAGACGGGGGGAGAAAGGGTGGGATAGATAACATGTTCCTTTGCTGCTTGTTCTTGCATATATGTGCCGCCAATGCTAATGCAATCAATTCATGTACGACTGCACCATTTTATCATTTCCCTATTCCCTCTTTCTCACTCGCTCTTTCATTGTAATCTTTCCTATTTCATAGTCTTGAACCATAGAACTGGCTGGATTCCCAAGGGCAGGCTGGAGGTGACTTATGTCCCCGGAAAACACTCTGTCCATATGGAGAACGCGCCTCTGGTTGCAAGCAAGATTATCCCATGGATCTTGGCCCAGGATGTCGGGGAGGTAGCAAAACTTTAGAAACGCACAAGAACACGTCGAATAGACCATAGCACAAGATAATACGCTGTTAAAATAGAAAATACTGATGGCTCGCTTTTTTTTTTTTTTTTTTTCGTTCAACACACAATTTTTGTTATTACGACGCCATCACTATTCCAATGTGTTAGTCCGATATTATGCCATTACTATCTTCTTCTTTCTTTCTTCTGGAAATCATGCATCACGAACTCCAATGGCAAAGAAAGGGGCGAGGTTGGGTGGTTTGGCTGGTCGAGAAAATGGGGTGTGTGTTGGGCAAGGTAGATACGGTGTTTGCACGCCAGCTGACTATTATTGTGCATGCATTGTAGAGGATTTGAATGAATGAATGAATGCATTGATGAGAAAGAGAACGAAACCACCTTTGTGAAGGGTCGACGGACAGTCATGACTAGCTCAGAGTCAATAGCGGATGAGCCAGCTGGTCTGTCGAAAAGGCGCGCTCCCTTTTTTGTTTGCTCAACGTGTTCATTTTTTCTCTCGTCTTCCCTGCTGCTCTTCTTCTCCACACAAACACTCTTGTGTCATCTGTTGGTTCAATCGACATTTGAGAGAGCATGCGCGCCGAAGGAAGAGCGAAGAGACAAACAAAAACGGGTCATGAACACAAAGGAAATACAGGAATTGAACACAGGCCAGACACAGCAACAAGGAAGAAAGGTGCGGAGAGCCATGCAAGTTGAAAAGGCAAAGCTCCTTTTCCCCCTCTGTACCTATAGCGCATAATGAAAGAAAAGAATGGCATTCAATCACCATCACCCATGCTCTCCGGCGATTTTGTCCTTTTTCATGCTCTCTTGCTCACCCTCATCATCAGCACGTCCTTTTTCACACCACTCGTCTCCAACTCTCTTCTTTCTTCCTTTCTTTTCTTCTCTAATACTTTGCTTTCGAATTCTCTGCCTTTCTTCCCCTCTTTGCCTTTCATTTGCCACCGCAAAAACACACACACACACACACTCTTTCATACAAACTCTCGCCAACGATGCACGCTGCCAAGACGCTGTTTCTTTCGTTGGCACCTCTCATGGTGACAGAGTCCCTCCCACTGATTCTGGTCACAGCCCTCTACGAGTTCGACATCATTCGCTACCTCTTCTTTGGACACCCAACAAGACCAGTCCCGCCTTCTCGCCGCAAGCTCGACTACATCGGGTTCCTACCCATCCCTGAGAAAGCAAAGTCCTGGCAGGGCTCGCTGGTCGCCGTCTTCTGTGGCCTGGTCTGGTTCTTTTCCGAGTTCACTCTTGACATCATCCTCATCGTTCTCGGCGACCATTCTGCGGCCGAGCTGAAGAAACAAATCCAGCAACACGAAGAGAAATTCCAACACGACGACGAAGATAACGATACTGCAGTGGTCCAGGACTCGTACGCGGAAGACGATGGGACGGGAGTGAAGGTGAACAAAATGAATAATCACCAGCATCACCATCATCATCACCGTGATATCTACGACAGATCGGAGGAGTTCTTTGGAGATCAACAACCACAGCAGCAACAGCAAGGAGGGCGGCGTTGGAGGAGAGAGTTCCAAAGGGAGGACGAGAGAGAGTACGATGCTAGTGCGGAGGGTGATGATTTCGTTGAGCAGCTGGATCTGCAGGACGAGTTTTCGATTTGGAATTCAATGAAGCGGAGTGTGGAGTACAGGGATGATGAGGAAGGTTTGTTTGCGGTCAGTGCTGCCCTCATTCGGAATTTGACACTCGGAGCCGATGCCCAAGAGGGTGAGGAGGGAAAGGCTGTGCTCAGCAGCACCGTGCCTGACATTTTGGTTGCTACAGCTGTTGATGTCAAGGGAGAACGGGAGTCGGGCCTGCAGGAGAATAACGAGCGGACTCCTGCGGTTGAAATTAGACTCTTGCCTGCACACGATCTCGAGCGCAACGTCGATATACTCTCTGGCCCCGATACGGATGCTGATGCCGATGTTGACACTGAAGCCGCAGACGAACCCAGGTCTGTCTCTTCATCCCCACTCTCCTCGACTTCGACTTCCTGCTCCGATCTCCACTACGAGACTGAGCACAACGACAAAAAAGAGAAGGCTCACACCAATTGCGATTTTAAAGAAAACACGAAAGCCTGGGTCCAGCTTTCAGTGTCGACCCGGACTGCAGAGGCACCCAGTCTGGACGACTGCCGCACAACCGCCTTCGTCCAGCAGCACGGCGTCGATCACGAGGCGGTAGCAGGTGTTTATGGGCACCCCGTCGAGCAGCGGAGTAAAGATCGATGGTCAGAATGGGGACCGTACCAGCTCTCTCGGGCAGTCAAGACAGTCCATTCAATACAGCGGCAGAAGCAAGAGCGCGTTGTGACTAGTTCTTCGACTCACCGACTCATGGCCTTGTTCCCTCCCCTGAGCCTCCTTGCGGCCGACTCCACCGCTGAGTCGTTGTCAGATGATAGCCGGATCAGGAATGAAAAGAAGAAGATGTTGAGGTATGCCAAGAAGAAGAAGGCGGCGAAGGCGAAGAAGGCATCTGGTATGCCTTTGTCCCTCACCAATGGAGTTGTGCCATCTCCCGTTGAAGATGAACGCTTGTCGGCATAGGGCGCGCTACTTTTTTTTTTTTTTTTTTTTTTTGTTTTTCTTCTTTCTTCTCACTTCATCCTCTTCTTCATACATGGGCTCATTCAAATTGCTCCAACCAAAAAAAAAAGAGGGTTTTGTCTGCCCTTTTTTTTCTTCCTCTCCTCTCTTTCTTTGTCAGAACAGCTCGTTCGCACAACATTTTTTTGCATCGTTCCTCTTCATTTTTTCCTTTCTCCTCCCGCGCCTCCACTCCCCCCCTTTTTTTGTCCAGTCAACGTTTTTAGTGCTTAGCCTCGATAGCTTCAAGGTTGCATCACCGTGCTGCAGCATTGCTTGAAACGGTAATAAAAAGAACTCTCTTGCTCATTCTTACTCTTGGAATGAAGGAGCAACCGGTCAGTCGATCAACATGAGGAACCACCTGTTTATGACTTCTCGTCTTGTAAGAAAAGATAAAGGAAGGACAAGAGTCGAGGATCAAACACAAAGAAGGTTGGAATCAGGTCACTCACTGTCAGCCCAGGCCGCAGAACAGAATAAAAAAAAAAAAAAATTCACATAAAACCTGTCCTTTTTCGTTTCGTTGTTCTCTTCACCCTTTTTTTTTTCCTCTTCATTCATCGCCCCACTTTCATTTTTTCTCATTCCTGACTCTTCTCGCCCCACCCGCTCTCTTCAGCCTTCACAACCCTCGTCTCTCTTTCCTGCTTACTCACTCGCCTTCTCCCGTTCATCGCTACAACCGCCAGGACACACATAAAAGCATAATGTACGATAGCCCTTATCCTACCGAGATTCGAGAGTACCTCTATAAGATTCTCGTCATTGGCGATGTCGGCACCGGAAAGACATCCATCATCAAGCGTTATGTCCACAACATCTTTTCCATGAACTACAAGTCCACCGTAAGTGCCCTCCGTTCTCTTTTCTCCCTCCTGTTCTCGCTTTCCCCTCCCCAGTAGTTTTTTTTCTGTGTCTTTGTGAGTTTTGCAGTTCAAGAACAGGGTGAGTGATAAAAGAGGACTAGACTCGGATAGACGAGGTCAACGAACAATCAATCAACAGACAATAATTACCATAATTACAGTCAGGACCCAGGCAGAAGCAAAAACCAAAAAGAAACGCAGACTAAGCTGAAGACTGAAAGGAAGCGAAGAAGAAGGCCAGCAATCAATGGCATATGGTTCTTTTCTAAAAGACAATCATTTCGGATAAAGTTGGCCTTCGTTGTCTACTGCCATCCTGTCCTGTATCTCTCCCTCTCTCTCTCTCTCTCTCGCTTTGCTGCCGCCAAAAATATTTTCAGATTCCCAAAAGAACACAAGAAAGAAAAAATCCTTTTTGCTCCGCATGTCCGCATGGTCCGCCCAATCGATTTGCTAATCTGTCCTTACCTGCTTGCCTGAGGGTAACACCACAGCAACGAAAAATGAGGGCACTACAAAAAAGTCAGGATCAATATTGTGACATGATGTTCTGACCCAGCTTACCATCACCATAACCACCGCAACCACCATCATCGCCCGCTCTCCCCTCCAGTCATTTTTTATTATTTGTTTCATGGGTCATTCGATCGTTTATATGTTGCTAATCACACCTTTATTGCACGCTCGGCAATCGTCTAGATCGGAGTCGATTTCGCACTCAAGGTCATCCAATGGTCGCCTGACACCGTCGTTCGTCTGCAGTTGTGGGATATCGCTGGTCAGGAAAGAGCCAGCATGGCACGAGTAAGAAAACATAAAAAAAGCGATCTGCTGTCAGGAATGAGACCTCATATCTATCGCCTGATTCACGTAGCCCCTTTCTACGTCGATCATTTACTCAACCTCCTGTTTTTTCTCGATTACTGTTAGGTTTATTACAAGGAAGCAGTTGCAGCATTGGTTGTGTACGATGTGACTCGGCCAAAGACATTCGAAGCCGTTAAACGGTGGAAAGCTGATCTGGACTCAAAAGTAACCTTGCACGGCACCGAAGAACCTATTCACACCATCTTACTTGCCAACAAGGTAACCTTTTCGCCATTTGGTGTTTTCTTCTTGTAGTATCTATCGTAATTGAGTGGTTCTCCTGGAACAAGACACTGATGCTTCTTTCTTTTCTCGTGCCGTTAGACTGATCTGCAGGAGAGTCCATTGAATGCAGAAGAACTAGACGAGTTTTGCGAGGAGCATGGATTTCTCAAATGGTGCGCATATATAACACCGATGGCTAGGCAATTATACAACATTATGGACTGTTTGCTAACAGGATGCGGATAAGCATCAAATATAACTAATCAATTGCCTTATCATTTTCGATTTGAACGAGCAGGTTCGGGACATCGGCCAAGGATAACAAGAACATTGAGGACGCGACACAGTTTTTGCTGGAGAAGATCCTAGCGAGCGAGGAGGAGCGAGCACAGAGGCAGGTGGACGAGATTGCAATGCTTGACCGTGTGCACCTTTCCCAGAGCAAAGCCAAGGAAGGCTGTTGCTAGTTCCTCATTTCTAACTGTAATAAATAATTATCTATGTAAATTGGTGGCGTGAATGAAGTGACGCTTTTGCAGCCTGGCTGAATCGTGACGGCGATAGAGCACCCCTTGCCGGTGGACCGCGCGGGACATGGACAAGTCGACTGACCGACTGACAAGGGAAATGAGCACCACTTTTTTTTTCTTTTTTTTTATGGGCCTACTTTTTTCTTGTCTGGACTTTCTTGTTATTCTTTCTTCTCACACTACGCTCTCACACTCCCACACCAATATTTCTAACCCTCTTCACTTCATACAACTCACCTCTGCTTACTCTCATTCCACCCGCTCATCAAGCCGAACACAATCTCATTCCATAACCCACGCACACACGCAAGTCAACCCCTCGTTATCGACACGAACAAACGAACAGCTAATAGACAATGAGTCTCCAGGTCAACTTTACAACCTACGGCCACGAACTGAAGGCCGCCTACGAGGACATCCTCCGTCCCGTCAACCCCCAAAGCGGAAACAACTGGGCTCTCTTTGGATACGACAAGGGTACCAACGATCTCAAGGTCCTCGGTCAAGGCAGCGGTGGGCTCGAAGAACTCGAGGATGAGTTTGCCGACGGCAAGATCCAATATGCTTTTGTCCGCATTGTCGACCCTTATTCGCAATTGAACAAGTTTGTCCTTATTGCCTGGGTATGTTCAAAAAGCGAGACTCTTTTCTGCACTTTCTGTTTGTGTTTGGGAGTTCTTGGCGAATTTTGATGGCGATAATTGCGACGTGGGCTGTGGGGATCGTGTTTTTGTTCTTCCAATGGTTGTGATGCATGTTTGGGTAGACGAGTTCGGCCCAGCCTCCAGCAGGGCTGAAGGGTGAGAAGGCGAAAGTTTTTCTCTTAGCATACAATGGCACCATCAGGGTTGTATCGAAAAGCGATTGATATCTATGTCGACACTTCAATTGCGTTCGAAAACGACACACTGACATTTTATTTGTTGCCTTTCCTTGTGTATTGTCAATAGTGCGGCGATGGTGTCCCAGAGTCCAAGAAGGGTCTTTTCAACTCGCATCTGGCCGATGTTTCGCAGTTCCTCAAGGTAAAGACCAGAACGGACAGGGCGTTTCGTCCTATCCATGCGCAGTCTGACAACCAAACCACAACGACAAGATGATAGGCGTGTGTCATGGTAGCCAAGTACTCAACTCCACTGCCCTTTTTTCGATTTTTCTTTTTCTTGTGGATGGTAAAAAAACAAACACATAGGGTTACCACTTGCAGATCAATGCCCGTAACGAGGCCGACGTCACGCCAGCACAGATTATGAAGCGTTTGGACGAGGGCTCTGGCTCAAAGTACTCAACTCACAAGGAGACCTATGAAGCTGAACGTATCCGTCCTCTGCAGTCAGCCTATAAAAAGACGGAGATCCCAGACATTGCAGCCTTGCAGCGCAACCCTACCAAGCCCGAACCTGCTCCCAAGGTAATTTGAACGACTCTTGTTACGGTTAATCGTTGTGCAGAAGAGGAAAAAAATCAAATAGTATCGCGTCAGCATATGTTATGGGTGTGTGTATGTATGAGAATGTCAGGATGCGTCCGTGTGTGGCCTGTGTGGCGTGCTGCTTTGTGAATGTCGATTTCTAATTTGTGATGTGATCAAAATTTTTGTGCGTTGAACAGTATAACATTGGCACCAAGCCTGTCGGTTACTCTAGCTCTGCCTCATCAGCTGCTACACCCGCCAAATTGGAGGATCGTGTCTGGCCTCCTCCCTCCTCAACTTCATCTTCATCCCCTGCCTCGCCTCCAGTTTCAACCGAACGATCATGGAAGACATCTGTGGGCGGTGCTGGCTCTTACACCTCTTCGACCCCTTCCAACAAGATTGCTCCTCCAGCTGCCCTGTCATCTTATGGTGGAGGAGCAACATCCGCCCCAGAACCTGCGGTCAACAAGGCCCATCAGATCCGTTTGGAGCGTGAGGCACGCGAGAAGGAGGAGCGTGAGAGAATCAAGCGTGAGATTGAGGCAAGCGAGGCCCGCCAACGACAGTCTGCTTCCTCTGGTGCTGGTGGTCCTACCTCGACGGCTCAACGTTTGGCTGAGGAGAGAAAGATCCAGGCACAGAAGGAGGCAGAGCGTGAGAAGGAACAGCAGCATGCCAGCAGCAGAGGAGGCGCAGGATTCAACGACAGTCCTTCCGGTTTGAGTAACACCCCGAACCGCATTCGTGAGGAGCGTTTGGCCCGTGAGAAGGAGGAACGCGAGAGGGCTCAGGCCGAGGATTCTGCTAGATCTGCTCGTGAGGCTTTCAAGTCTCGAGAGGCGGACAGCCTTCGTGAACAGACGAGCGCTAGAGAGGATGAGCTGAAGCGTCAGAAGGAACATGAGCAGAGACAGAAGCGCGAGGCACGGGAAGCGGAGGAGCGTCACGCACAGGAGCAGCTCAATCTGCAGAGGCAGCAGGAGGAAGAAGAGGAGGCGGCCGCTCGTCAAAGGCAACAACAGGAGGACGAGGATGAGGAGGAAGAGCGGAGGGCACAGCAGCAGCGTCAACGTCAGAAGGATGAGGATGAGGCCAAGCAGCGTCGCCAACGTGAGCAGCAGGAGGCCGATGACCGTAAGCGCCGTCAAGCTGAAGAGGATGAAGCAGCAAAGGAGAGACAGCGTCGCCAGGCTGAAGAAGAGGAAGAGGCAGAGCGTGAGAGACAGTTGCAGGAGGAGGTCAACGCCGCGGCTACCCAGTCTGTTAACCTGGGCGCCGATGCTCTTTTGGCCTCGACTGAGCACCCTGAGCTCAACGTGAACGGATCTGTCTCGGCCATCGTCCTGTACTCCTACGAGAAGGCTGAGGAGAACGAGATGTCGTTGATGGAGGGAGAGATCGTCCGGAACGTCACTGAGCTCGATGTCGGTTGGTGGAGCGGCGAGAGTGAGGACGGCACTCGGTCCGGTCTGTTCCCTGCGAACTATGTCGAGGTCATTGAGCATGCTCAGGAGCAGGAGCAGCATCATGATGCCTATGATGACGATCATGCTGCTGCTGCCGCACACGACCAGGATCAGGGCCATGAGGCTGAACATGACGCGTATGCCGCTCAGCATGCACATGCCGCCCCGACTGCTACTGCTGCTGGCGAAGAGAAGAAGCCCACGGCTGTCGCGCTGTACGATTACCAGGCAGGAGAACCCAACGAGCTTTCCTTCAACGAGGGCGAGGCTATCACCGAGATTGATGTAAGTTTGTTCAGGTGATACACTCTTTTTTTTATCGTTGTGTATATGTCCATCACTCTAACGCATTGTTGTGTTTATTACTGATAGTTTGTAACAGAGGATTGGTGGAGCGGCAAGTCTGAGACGGGTGCAACTGGACTGTTCCCAGGTAAGGATCGACATGTACAATGATCGTCGCCACGATGGCTGTGCTTTTGTTTGTTTCGGAGTATGTGCGGACGAAATTAATTAACACTTTATTTTATTTGTGGCTCCATTTTTCTTAATAGCCAACTATGTCGAGATCATTCAATAGTCTTTACATCCATAGCATAGCTTGTGGCCATAAAATCATAAAAGTGTTTTCTTCACACTGAGAAAAAAAAACAGGCAGCCAATGTCAACGTCATGTGGTGTCCCATGGTATGCCAAACGAAAATGATGTGACTGCCCCTGAACGTTATTTTTTCCGTGTGAACAGAGGGGTTGGTTTGAGTTGACGCTAAGTGTCTTTTTGACATCACATCACCCCCTTTGCCCTTCTGCCGCCGGACACCTCAAGCAAGCCATGGATCCCGTAGTAACAGGAAGTCCCTTCGATATCCCAGAACTCAGACACCAACTCAGCCGATTTGTCTCTGTCAAGACTGCATGGTCTTGCGTCCGAGTATCCAAAGCATGGGCAACAACATTCATCCCCGTTATCTGGTACGAGGTCGATTTCGCAATCCACCCTCGATTCGCCGCCCTTTCACCACCAACTATCGGGAAGCATGGACACCTTATCCGAATCGTCAAGAATGCAACCTCGTTCGCCGATGTTGTTGTCCTCGCCAATATCAGAGTGGACCAGCTTACAAGTCTCCACGTTGAAACGACCGCGTCTGTCCTGCACCATGAGTATGCGTATGAGATTGTCTCGAGGAACAGTGCCAGTCTACAGGATATCCATCTCTATGCGGCGACCGTCCCTGCCAACAAGCGCAATTCCTTGGCCCATTTCGTGTCTGTCCCAGCGTTGATTCCTTTCTCGGCCGCTTCGCTCGAGGTGACTGAGAGCTCGTCTGTCCTCAGGTCGTTGACGCTGTCTAACCTCTGCTTGACGGGGAGTGGGTTCATGTCGATTCTTTTGGCGTCCCCTCTGTTGTCAGAACTGCGGTTGCTGGGCACAGATGTTGTTGGAATCCCGAACTGGTCGTTCCGACACGCAGGTGTCAAGGTATTCGTTTCGTGGCTCAAGAACATTATCCGATCCGAGGCTGAGAGCAGTGTCGATGGGGCTTCTCTTCTGGCGTATTTTCCTGCACTCAAGGTCTTGCATGTTAACGATCAAGAGGGTCGGTCGACGGCACTCTCTGCCAACAAGATCAAACGAGATCTCGCACGATACTGCCCAAAGTTGAGTGTCTTTCACCTACAGGACAATACCGGCGCGATCATCCCCAAGTTTTGTTACAACGCGCCCAGTAACCTGACCGAGATTGCCTACCTGTACGAGCACACTTCCCCGGAGGTGTTGACTTCGATTCTCTTGCACCAGCATTCGCTCACGTCGGTCTCGGTATTTTGTTCGGACGATATCTTTACCGCCAGCCGCCACGAAGTCATCCCGGTCAGCGACCATTTTGAGGCGTCGGGGCGTCTGTTGCAGCTGATTCCGCGGGGGTGTCCCCAGCTGGAAGTCTTGTCGTTGCACCTGCATGAAATGGACATGGACGAGGTCGAGAGGGGCGAGTGGGCGTGCAAGAATTTGAAGACGCTGAGAGTTAGGATCAAGGGGTTGGATACGAAGAAGGCGATTTCTAAGACTTTGTCGCAATGGTATGCGGGGTTAGTGACAACGTCTAAAGCGAGTTGGTCCGCGGCTACGACGACCACGACTACTACCAATAGCATTGGTACTGAGGGTTCACAAGATGTCGATGAGCATTGTGGTACTGCTGAAGGAGGTGGTAGTAAAAGTGATGGTAGTAGTGATGGTAGTGGTCTGGAATTTTTGCACACATCGATTGAGGCACGAGTGACCCGGCATCTTTTGAAGTTTGAAAAGTTGGAGACCGTTTGGCTGGGTTACAAGACTTGGTCCTTGAGTTGAAGATCCCTTTTCTTCTCTTTCCTTTACTTTTATTTTTCAATTCTCTCATACCCTCATACACTCTTCTCTTTGATATCCATTATTTTTCATTGCCTCAGTCCGTGGAAATACCACACAATTATTTACATGATGTTATTTCTTTGTGTAGGTCAAACTTTTTTTTATTTTTTTTTTGTTCGCAAGCGCGCCTTTTTGCAACCATTATCGATGTCATAGATCTTTTTTTACATGAGTTGAAGGTAATGGACTGTAGCGAGCAACTCAGTGATCGTCGAGGATGAAGGTACCATCACCTGGCCAGATGTGAAGTAAATAAAAAATAAGGTCAAGGGAGTGCGTTTTCAGACGCTGCACCCCTTCATCACAGTAGTTTTATCAAATTGTCAGGACGCGTTCAATTCGATAAGTGACTTTTTCTGATAGCTCCTTTTTATCTTTCCCTCCTTCTAGTCATCTCGTACGCACTTGCACTCGACAACGACACCGCTATATCAATATAGAGATGGCTACCTTATTATGGAACCCCCTGACCTCCAAAGCTGAGGCATAGGATCAGCTGGTTCGTTGACCTGAAGGATGCACTCTCATGCGTTTTCGACTCAGACCTGGACATATTACATTGTTTCCGTTATCTGGTCCAAGGTCTAGTTCGACGCCCTTTGCCGTGTATCGTAGGGCATTGTCACCAAGCATAGATGACGTTGATCAGTGCGTGATAGCAACTTATGATTAGTTGTCTGAGACCTTTTGCTGATCCTATGTCTTCACTCTTTTGATCAGTTCGTCCTGTTCTTCAATCTTCTTCTTTCTTAATTCGCTTTTTCTACTCCTCCTTCCGTATCCTCTTCCACTCTTCTATTTTTTTCAACCTTCTCCTTTCTCACTCTCAGCAAACCTTTCTTTTTATTCACCATGTCCAACGACTCTTGTACACTCCACTGACCGCGGAGCGCACTAGGCAGATGACCGCAAACTCTTCATCATCCTCCACTTACAACAAAACCAACAATAATTCAACTGCCGACATCTCTCCGACCAACCCTGCCTCCAGTCTTGCTCTTACCGCTTCGGTATTGTCGACTGCAACTCCTGCTTCGACCAAAATCGGCCTCAACCATGAGTACCTCGTTGGCGAGACTGTCGACCAAGGCTGGAGTCACCTGAACAAACCTTCAAATTTCTCAAGAACCATAATTGCTTTACACAGTTTACAGCGGACCCTCATACTGCCGTTTACTAATCGACATAATTCAAGCCTCGAGTACAATAAAGACTCCTTTTTTATTTTCTTTATTCCTTTATCCTTCGCTTTTCGTCAACGACGCTTGTGCTATCGGGTGACGGGATATGGTAGGTTCCTTCTTTGAAAAGGAGTCAAGATTTCTCCAGTAGTATCGCCAGCAACAGCAATCACAACAGCAAGCACAGAAGTGACAGCAGCGCCAGGCTCAGCAGTGGTTGCAACAGGACCTACCGCACCCTCTGCCGCCTCCTCCTTCCTATCCACTACCAGTAACTCCTCCTCCACCTCTACCTCCATCTTTTCCTCGTCACTAGGAGCAAATTCAACAGCAACAGCATCTATTGCTCCTGGTGCAATGGTAGCAATGGACGTGGGCCTGTGGTACCAACAACAGCTACAGCATCAGGACCATCCCGCTCGTCACCCCCACCCACTGCATCAGTATCTCCCTAGTCGCCATCTTCCCCAAAAACACCAACAGCAGCAGCATACTTATCTTGGCTATCCCCACCATTGTCGTCATCATCAGCATAAATAGACCTGTTATCCTATCCCAGCGATGAAGGAGAGAATACACTGACTACCGCCTTTATCACACAGGCCAGTACGCTATTGACGTCACCTCCGCGCGGAGACACTCCCAACCTAGCAACGGTAGCAGATGGATCGAATTGGAAAACAAGAAATAGATAACAATGCGGTTTAGTAAAGCTAACACAAAGGACATGTTTTGCCGCTTCTATGCCTGTCATGTCTGTTTAGTTTAAGCTTGTGGCGCAAGCTGTATTTCGGAACAAATCTGAACGCGTCCATTTGGCGAAAATTAGGAACGTGGCCCGCTTTGTGCATGGTCAATTAGAAGGGGTTCATTCGCCCTGCCACAAAATTGACTTTAGAGCAAGATCACCTTTTCTCTCCCATCGCCACCAAAACAGCATTCAACTTCTTCACTCATGCCATTGCTCAAGGAATACCTCAACACAGATCTGTCGTCCAGGGACAGGGCCACCCTTACCGACATCATCAACCAAGGAATAAAAACAGGTTTGAACAATGTGCCCTCCACATCAACACCACATGTGCTTGTTCTGCTTTCATTGCATTCGGTATTCATAAAGGCAACTTTCGCCGACTTTTATTTCTTATTTTGATGCCTCATTGGACGCACAGACGCAAGCCTGCTGTTGGACCCGAACGCTGTTACCACAAAAACAAACGATCGTATTCAAAGAATGGTAGGAATTGTTCGACCAGAAGCATACAGGGTTTTACTTTTCTCCACGTCCGACTCATTTGTACTTCGAAGGAAAGCTCACTCAGACATTTTTTTGTTTGTGCTTGCAGGTTACTGAGAGTCTACTCGATCGAGTCTTATTGCCGTCGATGCTGAGCAACATCCCTCAACCCTTGAGAGCCAGCGAGATGCTTCAAGAGCAATTATCCAAACGTACACCCACATATCTCGCCTCTGGGTGGAGCCAGTAAGTGAGTAGGCTACGTTCATCATACAGGGAACGAAAGGTAATCGTCTACTCAAGCATGTTGATTTATCCCTTCATTTTTTGTATGATGTTTCCAATAGAGTCGACCAGCTTCTTGGAGGGAAAGGTTGGATCTCTGGAGAGGTCAGCGAGATATGTGGCGTTGCCGGTATTGGAAAAACAATGATGTGCCTCAACTCTATGATCGCAATGCTTGTTCAAGACGAGTCATCACAAGCATTCTGGATCGAGACCGTGAACCATGAGTTTTCTGTACAGCGTGCATCTGATACTGCTAAGGCATTCTTACTAAGTCGGAAAGACCGGCGGCAAGAACCGCAAGAATCCGGCAAAGAAGACCTTGTCCTAGAGGTAAGCTTCAATGCGGTTCTGCTTCTCTGCCTCGTTTGTATCGATGCATCTTAGACGCTACCACTAACTTGTACCATTCAGGCCTGTGTGAAGAACGTACTATCTAGGATCCAAGTTTACAGCTGTCAAGATGTCTACGATGTGCTAAATACCATTGAAATGTTTCGTTCGACGCAACGGCGTCCTGGTCCTCCCGGTAATAATCGATTATGGCCTAGACTTTTTGTGGTGGATTCCTTGAGTGAAGTATTGACGAATCTACTCCGGATTGGCGACGGTGTTGGTCATGCGACCATGATGCATCTCTCACGAGAGCTCCGGCAAGTCGCGTCTGACTTTGATCTCGTAGTTCTGGTAAGTAACTGAAATCTTGCTGTTGGCGTTGACAAGAGCTATGGCGTAGTCCTTGTGAAATTGACACCCTGTATTTTGTCACCATTTGATTGTAGGTAACAACGCTGCCTGTCCAAATTTCATTTTCTGAAGAGAAGGCACCGTCGATCTTGATGACGAGTAATGTAAAACCTGGTTTAGGGTCGAGTTGGAAATACGCGACCGATCTGCAGGTCTTTCTCTTTCGAATGGAAATGGCTGGTGGCGGTGGCAATGGGTCTATAGGGTCCAATGGAGGCGGCCATTCTCGACACCCGTCAGGGAATGAAGAGGACGTGGATATGAGCGCTGAGATATCTGCCGATGAGACTATAGATCTGGACGCAGAGACACGGTTTGCTGAAGTGATAAAGTCCAAACGTCTGGTAAGCTGCTTGGTTATGGTTGAGTATGTATCGATATGGTTGTTGCATGTGATTGGTTGAAGTAAGTGATATTCATCTCTTCCGTTATTTTGCAATTTTCTTCTCACGGTCTGGTCGGACTTGGTTTGTGTAGACAACAGGTGAATGGTGCCTGTTCCAGCTCAAGGGCTAGCTTGACTTGTCCCTTTGGCAGAGTCCGCTCTCTCCGTGTGAGTGTGGTTGTGTATGAGTAGATAGCTTCCTTTTTGTTGATCTCTTTATGCCAAGTTCTTGAACACCCCAGTTCCTTCCGCCGAAAATGAGGCCGATCAACACGGGGTTCCCTGTCTGTCGACCAACAGCAGCAAAAGCTAACTCAAAAATTAGTGACACAAGAAATCGCCATGTCCTGAATTTTCTCTCCCCTTCTCTCCCACCAACAACCTGTTATTGTCTCTTTCCTTCTCTCTCACTCCTCCCTCTCCCCCCTGCCTCTTTCCTTTTTGCGAACCGAAATATCGACACTTTCGATGTTTAGACTGGCCCTGACAACCACCATCCGAGCACACTTTGCATCCTCTGTTGCATCCGCCACTCGCCCTCATCGCTCATCTCCAGTCTCCACACTCTCCTCTTTCTCTTCTTCTTTCTCTTCTTTTACCTCTCCGCTCAAGCATCACCACCACAAAACACATCAGGCTACAACAACCGGCCGCAACTCGACTCTCCCTTCTCCTCACACCATCACCAACCGTCCACAGCTTGCACGCTTCGGAACAAGTGGTGAGTTTTCCCTCCTGCTGACACACACTCAATTTTACACTCGGATACATCCTCTTGTTTATCCGCTCCTTTTGAACCCCGAGGTTGAATTAGACAACAAGGTAGAATCCTCTCTGACTGACACTTTCTCCTCACTTTCTACTCTTCCCCCCCCCCTTCCCTCCTTTCCTTCTCTGTTCTTTGCTACCCAACGAAACTAGCTCAAATGACCCCAGAAGAAAAGGCTGCTTTGAGGGACTCGTCCACTCTTATCATTGCCGCTCCCATCTCAAAGTCAAAGGTTCAACCCGGCAAAGCTAACTACAAGCTCCTCTTTCTCCAACGCAGTCGTGTCGGAACCTCTGCCAGCGCCCACGTCTTTCCAGGTCCGCCGCCGCTCTTTTCTTGCGAAATCGTGAGGACCAGTCAGTCTTGCAACTTCTGCTTAGAAAACATAACACTCACCCGTTCGCTCCCCTCTTTTGGCTGGATTGGATAAATAGGTGGCAACGTTGACAAGGCTGATCATGACCCCCGTTGGGCTACCTTGTTGAACTACAAGCCCAAGGGTCCCAACGAACCCCCTCTCCACAATGCCATTTGTGCAATTCGTGAGGCATTCGAGGAGTCTGGAGTGTTGGTATGCGATCCCCCCACCGAGTTATCCAACGACGAAATCCGAATCTGGCGCGAAAAGGTCCACAACGACGGCAAGGAATTCTACAACCTCTGCACATCCCACAACCTCAAACCCTCTGTCGATCGTCTAACTCATTTCTCTTCCTGGATCACCCCACCCATCGAGCCCAAGCGGTTCCATACCCAGTTCTATTTGACGGTTTTGCCCTGGTCTCGCGACTCGTTCTCGGACTCGCGTGTGTTTGCTGATGGCAAGGAGACGACCCGTTTAGATTGGTTCACGCCTGAGGAGGCTTTGGAAGCTTACCGCAAGCAGTCGATCCAGACATTCATGCCCCCGCAGTTTGTCTCGATTGCTCACCTGTTGCCGTTCAAAAAGCATGAGGATTTGCAGCAGTATTTTGGCACCCGTGAGATTATGACCATCATGCCCGAGTTCCAGATGGTATCCCAGGACGACGATGGACTTCACCTTATCGGTGTCCTCCCCGGCGACGAGGAGCATTCTGTGGATGTCAGGAAGGGCCACCGCCACCGTGTTCACATTACCAAGAACAAGAAAGGCATGAATGTCAAGTCTTATATCCATGGCCCTACCGAGATCAAGGCTAGACTATAGAGATTATTTCCCTTTAACATTATTCAGCGTAAAATAATAATTTGTTGTTACATTAAAATGTTCCTAGCATCGTTCGAAGACTTTGTAAAGATCCTTGACTTGGGCAACCTGGACAACCATGCCGGACTTTTCGATCAGAGTCTTGGGTGGGATAAAGTGTTTCTTGAAGGCTGGGAAGATCAAGGACGAGACCATGTGTTGGAAATGGGCGTCCTGGACTTCTTGGGGCGTCTTCTTGTCGTGGTCGGCCTCGCCGCTACTCTCGCCCTGGGACTTTTCGTCCTCGAAAGGATCCTCGACCCGCTCTGGCTGTGTGCTGTAAAATATGGCCAATTCGCGGGCGAGTGTCTGGAAACAGGCTTTCTCAGATGTCCAATCGATCTAGTTTACACGAAGAAAAAGGGGCAGAGTGACAGCAAACAATTGCTTAGCGATCAATGGCAAGCTTTGCGGACCAAATTATCATCAAGCCTTTCAATCGAGTTCTTGCTTACTTCTGATCCAAGTCTCCAGAGGAAGTCCGAGAGCTTTTCTAGGTTGGGAACATATCCTCTGATCATCATCGGAATCGCCGAAAGCTTTCCGTCGTCCGTGATGCAGATCGAAAAGTATTCCTTCAACATCTCCTTCCGAGCCACCAACGTATTCGCCACCGTCTATTACCAGTGGTTGGAGAGAAGAGTGTATTAGCATCGGTAATGTTAAAGCGATCGCAAGAAAACAAGAGGACTGGAGAGAATCGTAAAACGAACCTGTGCGATCTCATCTTTGGGCTTTAATTCCTCCGGCCACTCATCCTTCTCCATCAACTCCTGTTCATCATCAAGCGCCATCCGGACCATATCTTTGATGGACACCGGATTTGACAACCGAATGAACCCAAAGTTAGAGAAATCCCTTAGACAGATCTGATAAAAAAGCTCCTCGCTGATAGCTTCATAGTTGACCAGGTACAACGCGAGTTCGTTTTGAATCAAGCCTCGCTGATTGTCCAAGATCCCCACAAAGGTGTGGTTCGCAAAGATGGGTGTCAATATGGGGTGTCCTTGCTTCTTGACCTCATCTCGAAGCTGGATGACACTGGTCAGCTTGACCTCGACACGCGGTGCCTTGGCTCTGAGACCACCTGAGAGGCGCATTTGGCTTCCTGTTCGTAGTGATCCAGATCCATTTGACGACGATCGCCCTGGACTCTGGGTCTCAATATTTTCACTGCCAGACTTCATGAGTGGATCTCGCTTAAATTGCCCGATCTTTTTGAGTAACGACCCCGAAGTTCCTCCTTCTACGTTCTCACCTCCACCAACAAAGTCGTTTCGGTCACTGTGTTCGCCTTCGCTGTCAACGTCCATCTCCTGATCGCCATCAATGTCCTCAGATGGATCCACGCCAACTTTGACGCGTTTGTGCGACGATAAGGTTGATATCGAGTAGGGTGAAGCTGACACCAGAAAAGAGTCTAGTGTCTGAGCTCTACTGTCTGTCCGCACTTGGTTGTATTCATACACCTTTGGAGCTGAAAAAAAAATCGAAAAAAATATAAAGCAATATTAGCATGATGGATGGCGTAAAGCGGGGACGGGTGGAACAAATCTATGAGAAAAGATAAAATACCTGGCTTCTTGGACCCATCCTCAGCGCGACTCTTTGCGCTCACTTGAGGGAGCAAAGTCTGCGTCAAAAAGTTCCTTGATACATTGGCATCGCCCAGTCGATCCTGAATGGCCTCGCATATGGTCGCAATCACCTCCTCCTCGTTCATAAAATGAACCTCTCGCTTTGTCGGATGAACATTCACATCCACGTTCCTTGGGTCCATCTCCAGAGACAGGTAGACCCAGGGATGGGTATTCTTGGGTAGATATGTCGTGTATACAGCTTCAATGGCTTTGCGAATAGCGGGCGATTCCACCGACCGATCTATTACGAAATAAGAAGCATCGTAATTAATTAGGTGGCCAATTCATTCAAGAGTCGTAATTTGAAGTGAGTGTAATTGCAATGTCGGCTTACGATTGATAAAGAGTAGCATGACAAACTTCTTGACGCTGTAGTTTGCATTCGAGATCCATCCTTTGATCTTGAGGGGATAAACAGGGTAACTCTTCTCCAGGGACAGTAATTCATTGGCGACCGCTGATCCATAGATATGCCGAATGTTGTCCACCACTGTCGCAGATGTCATCGTATGCACATCTGGAGTATTCGAGCCCACCTAGTTGTCCAATGTATAGTAATGCACGG
Organism: Linnemannia elongata; assembly: GCA_036320915.1. Taxonomy (NCBI): domain Eukaryota; kingdom Fungi; phylum Mortierellomycota; class Mortierellomycetes; order Mortierellales; family Mortierellaceae; genus Linnemannia; species Linnemannia elongata. The sequence continues at coordinate 1,079,172 of JAXBDG010000005.1, read as the reverse complement.
ATCTGTTAACATACACGTCAATCGTAGCGCGACAACAACTCGTCTAAGAGCAAATAGTTCTCAAACTTACTTTTCGACAAGTAAAGCTGACTCCTTCGTTATGGATCGCGTATCGATTGACAACATCCAAGATCCTGTTATATTCCTCTGTCGCATTCTTCAGCGCTTTCCGCCTCGTCGGCACATTGTAGAATAGATCTTCTGCCTACAGACATAAAAAGAAGCGTGTTATCAGTTTCGCAGTTTCCTGTGAGACGGAAGTGACAAACGTTTCTCCCCGATTCAACCGGTATAGGTGGCACGATGACAATGATGACGATGATGACGGTGATGATCATACTGAAATCTGAGTGCCATTGTTTCCTGCGCATGGTTTGGGTTCTGCTGCTCCTCCTGGTTTGGAGGGTATAATTGCTCCATCTGAGTATGATGCTCTAAAAGATAGGAACAATGGTTGGGTCAACGAATTATGACAAGTTGTTTCATTTGCACAAGCAAAAAATTATCAATGGTCCAAAAGGGGTCGTCCCGAATGCATAGCATGAAAGACAGGAACCTACTTGTAAGCGCAGTTGGAATCCTTGGTCTTTGTAGTGATGGTGACATGCGCAATATGACTGACGCTTGCCAAGGCTTCGCCTCGGAAGCCATATGTAGACATGGTCGACAGATCATCAAACGTCCGCAGCTTGCTGGTAGTGAATCGTTCGCAGACGATAGCCAAGTCTCCAACCTGCAGGTGAAGGATGTGTCAAGAAAGCTTGTACTTCCTTAGTTTTCACTTATAGCTCCAAAAAAATAATATTCAGAGCAAATTGGTGGCGTAAGGGGTCTAGCACTTACACGAATACCATGGCCATTGTCCTGGATTTGGAGCAGCTTTAACCCCCCGTCTTTGATAGAGACTTGAATAGAGGTCGATCCAGCATCGAGTGAGTTTTCAATGAGCTCTTTTAGAGCGTTGGCTGGTCTGTGGATAATCTATGCCCGGTGATAGGTAAGGAAGTCGGACGCCAAGAGGGATCAGAAAGGTCATTAGTCATGAGTTTCTCGAGTTGATTTCGTTGCCACGTGAAGTGTGAATTACAAGGTGAGGGTAGGGGCGATGGCATGGTGAGTACCTCTCCGGCAGCGATCCTGTTGACAACGGCTTCGTCGAGTCTCTTGATGGTCGGTGCGATGGTACTGTCTGGTGGTTGCTGTGTTGATGTTGACATCGTTTGCGGAGGTGGGCGACAAAAGGACAAAAAAAAGAGAAACAAGCGCAGGAACGCCCTTCTCTTTTGCCACTAACTCACAGCTTTTCGTGACCGCTTTGCACATTTTTGACGATTCTTTTCACATAGAACCCTTGAATACATTTGGTGGAAGGGGCAAGTAACTAACGGTAGAACCTCCACAGCGCAAGGTGCTTCTTTAAAGATCGCGTTCGTGTTCGAAGGGGGGGGGGGGGGGGGGGGGGGGAAGAACAGGGTCCTGTTTACCATATTTGATGCTAGTTGACGTCTTTCTTCTCCATTTGTATTAATATCACTCAAAAAAAGTAAGATATCCACGGATTGTTTCTCATTCTCGCCATGTACGCTGTAAAAGTGATAGGAGGCAGTGAATAGTGATGGCATGTATCATCGCACCATTGAGCATGAGAGACATCCAGGCACCATCATCACTAATGACTTTTTCTGTCTTACTGAGGTATCAGAATTTTGATTGAACATGACAAACGGTCGTCGCAGAAGGAAAAAAAAAAAAAAAAAAAGGTCTCGGGCAACAACCACTCACTTTCTATCTACTTTGCAGCTTAAGCGGACAGTTCTGGTATAAGACGAAGGAAAAAGTGGAGGTGGGTAGAAAGGGATGAAGAACGAGAGTCGACTGATTGAGGAAGGAGGGAGGGCGGGATGGCTTGGATTAGAACAACTATGTGTGCAAATCCTTGGCTTTTCAGTGTATCGGCGCTATTAGATCCGTTTCAAGCTCTCTTTTTAAACCCTCTGCATCTGGTTTATTTATCCCTTCTTCCTTTTCTTTTCAATTGCTCCCAAGCACATATATTCTGATACACACACCCTTCATTCGCCGCCACTTCTTTCTTCTCACTTCCGATTGTATCATAGCACCAACGACCCTCTCCTTCTACCACTGTCCTCTTTGTCCCTTGTCTCCTCTCACTCTCACTATCTTCACGTTCACTCTCTCATACCCCCTCCTCTCCTCTCCTCCTCTCGCTTCGCCATTTCAAACTCCATTCTCAACGTCCAACCTTCAGCCAACGTCCTTTCTTCCGCACCGTCCCTCCCATTACCCACCATACCTTTTCTTTTGTTTTCTTTCGTTTCTCTCATTGAATACATGCAAGTCTCGACACCCGTTCCACACATCAACCAAGTAGACAACTGGGACTGCGGATTAGCATGTGTGGCCATGGTGGCCAACGCTCTTGGCTCTCGCCTTTCGTTGGCTGAAGTGTCTCTCCATTGCTCAGGTAGGAAAGACCTCTAACTACCAACAACCTCCACAAAGCAAACGACTTTTGTTACAGGAAAAAATGAAGCGCCACAGCAAGCGCCCGCACTAGTTCACAGCCTAGTCCCTCGCTCACTCGCCATCCTGCCACGTTCACGCCTACACAACAACAGCGCTATTAAGCCATGTTACATTCCCCACCTGGCACCGATTGCTTTCGGGTCCGTGCATCCGGGCACCTTGAACCATGTCACTCTCAATCACTGACTTTGACCCACACCTCCATTCTCTTTCTATCATTATTAATTGATAACGCGGATGACAATACCACAGTCGAATCTGTGTGGACCATTGACCTGGTATATATCCTACGAAAGCTCTCCAACGACCAAGCCAGCCTACCAACCATCCAGTTCTCAAAACGTTCCCCATCTCAGTACCACGTCCCCAATCTATCACCAGGCCGTGGGGAGGGCTGGGACTTTACGTACTACACAAGCACGATTGGAGTCGACGCAGCCCATTCCAAGGAAAAGTTCTATCGCAAGGTCAGTCTAATCTTGGTCATTTTTTTTTCTTCCCGTCAAATGATCCCATGGCCTACCTACTTCCCGTCCAAAGTCTTGTTGTTTTGCTTTGTGCATCGAAAAAGGAGTTTTTTTTAGAGTTGTTCCTTTATTGCACCCCCCCTTTTTCCCTTTCATTCGGTTGATCTTGAACCAGCAAAGCCAAAACCCTTTTCTGTCTGTTTCCTTCTCTCCAATGGTCCAAAGGGCGCGGACGTTCGTCATTGACGCTGTACAGACTCTATCACCCAACCCTCTTGGCTGACTGGCTATCCCTGACTGTACTAACATTTATATTTTTCCACTGCGAAATCATTTACCCTCTCTGATTGCGCAACCCCCAACACACTACGTATAGTCATTCGACGACGATCAGAAGCGAGTGAACGAGCTCTTTGAGAATGCAGACGCGGCTAATGTCAGGGTGATCGAACTGTACGGGAATTTAATGCAACCACGAAAATTTGGACGAACAAAAAATAGGAGAGACTAAGTCGCGTGGCATGGTTTATAATTTGTTGAAACTGACCAGGCATATGATCCAACATGGGTCATCTACCTCCCTCTCCTTTTTTTTGTCGTTATTGTTGTTGTTGTGCCTTTCTACCACCCCCACCACCTCTGCCATTGTGTCTAGAACCCTTCCACTGGACGACTTCAAGCGCTTTCTCTATTGCAGAAAATACGCCATCATCACTCTTGTCAACCAACGACTGCTCAAGTGTCCGCAATGCCTTGTAAGTGTCAAGTTGTCTCGTAGACTATGTTACAAGCAAAGATGGTGTGCAATTTAATATCTGACCTCGATCCATTGGTTCTTGGCTGTGCTGATTATAGGAAAAGACAAACTTTTGCAGCTGCAATGCTGGGCCACTCGGATCGATCGTGCAAAGGATGAAGGGCTTTCGGTACATTGGTGAGTTGTCTTGCAGCTGTCCGTATTAAGAACTGTTACACATATGTGTGTGCAACACTGACACCTCTTCTTTTTTTTGTCTTTGACGAAACAGGTCACTTTATTGTCTTGGTGGCGTATGATGCAAATGAGGATATGTTTTATTATCGAGGTAAACCCACATTTTCTTCTTGCTACTATTGTAGTTCACATGAGCCTGTGCATTTTTGTCGGACACTTTTGGTGGCTATTGTTAACACTCGTACGGCCCTTCTTTTTTTATCCACACTTCGATCATGCGGTATTTTGAACGAGTAGATCCCGCAGTGAACGACGAGCTTTGCAGTATTGCGGCTGCGGACCTGGAACGTGCCAGGAACTCTAGCGGGACAGATCACGACTGGTGAGTGGGAGCAGGATGGGCTGTTCAATGACTAGCTTGCATGATTTGCTTGCACCTGCGCAAATTGTTGCTCTCTTGTCTGATCACCAAGGACTAAACATGGCCAATTACTTTATTCCTATAGCATTATCGTCAAGGTTGAATGAACAAAGGACCTTTTAAAGACATTGCAAGCAAGCAGCAAGCAAGGACTACAGAATCTACAGGACAACGGGATCTCTCCCTTTCGTTGACATACCACCAATATCATACCACACGCACATATTCGCGACCTCTTTTTTCTCTTGTAAATAAAATAAACAAATACCCATATCTAGTATAATGACAAGAGCGGCGAGCGATAGAGTTGCATCTGTTGATTGAGCGCGTTTACAATTCTTCTCTTGTTTGCTCCTCTATGAGTCAAAAAGAGGTCCTCTCGTGGGAACCAATATTCAAAGCCAGCCTAGTCAGCAGCATCATAAAGAGTGAGAAAAAGACAGTCATGTTAAAAACCCTTAATCGGCGAAAACAAACAAGCCAACAAGCCAACCAAGAGCTTTTTTTTTTAAGCGCCTATATAAACCAGGCGAGAAGTTGTTTCTCACTTTTGTTTGGGTTTTCTTTTTTCTTTTTTCCTTCTGGTTGGGAATCTTTCTTCTTACTCTTCACCCCTTCACACTTCTTCTCCTTCTCCCATCCACACCACCACACACACCTTCCACAATGGCCGACGCTACTCAAGTCCACGAGATGTTCGACACCATCCTCATCCTCGACTTTGGTTCCCAGTACTCTCACCTGATCACCCGTCGCATTCGTGAGTTCGGTGTCTACTGCGAGCTCTTGCCATGCACCCAAAAGATCTCGGAGCTCTCCTGGAAGCCTACTGGTATGTCACCCCTCTTCACTTATTCTTCTTATTCATGCTTGTTCACTGCTGTATGCACTCTCTGCATGTCTGCCACCACCAAGAACAAGCTGTTAGACTGACATTCTCCAATATGTTACCTCAATAGGTGTCATTCTCTCGGGAAGCCCTTACTCCGTCTACGATCATGATGCCCCCCGCGTCGATCCCGGTGTCTTTGACCTCGGTGTCCCCGTTCTCGGAATCTGCTACGGTCTCCAGGTATGAACCATGTCCACCGAGTTGGCACCATGCCCAAAAAATCTTTCATTTTCATCAAGCATCAGGAGGAGCTATGCCCAAAAAAGCAAGCAATGCGGATCAAGTGGCTAATTCAAATCATCCCATGGAATGTTACAACCTCAATAGGAGATGACCAACTACTTTGGAGGTAAGGTCGATGCCTGTGACCACCGCGAGTACGGACCCGCCGTCTTGAACATCTTGCCCGCTGCTGCCTCCGATTCCCAGTCCTCCATGCTCTTTGAGGAGTTGAGCGCTGAGTCCCAGGTCTGGATGTCCCACGGTGACCAGGTCACTACCCCCCCTGAGGGTTTCCGCGTCATTGCCTCGACCAACACTGCCCCTTTCGCCGCCATCCGCCACAACGAGAAGGCTCTCTTCGGTATTCAGTTCCACCCCGAGGTTACCCACTCTGTTGATGGAAAGCAGATCATCAAGAACTTTGTCCTCAAGGTCTGCAAGGCTTCCCAGAACTGGACCATGTCCGAGTTCATTGGCAAGGAGATCGAGCGCATTCGTCAGATTGTTGGTGAGAATGGACAGGTCATTGGAGCTGTCAGTGGTGGTGTCGATTCGTCTGTTGCCGCCAAGTTGATGCACATGGCCATTGGCGACCGCTTCCACGGAATCTTGGTCGACAACGGTGTCATGCGTCACAACGAGTGCGCCCAGGCCAAGAAGATGTTGGTCGACAAGATGGGCATCAACCTCAAGATTGCTGATGCCTCGGAGCGTTTCTTGGCCAACCTCAAGGGCAAGACCGACCCCGAGCAGAAGCGCAAGATCATCGGTAACACCTTCATCGATGTCTTTGAGGAGGAGGCCAAGGCCATTGATGACGCTTGCGCTGCCTCTGGTGCCGCCCCCATCGAGTTCTTGCTCCAGGGTACCCTCTACCCCGATGTCATCGAGTCGATCTCGTTCAAGGGACCAAGTGCCACCATCAAGACCCACCACAACGTTGGTGGTTTGAAGGAGAACATGAAGTTGAAGTTGATTGAGCCCCTCCGTGAGCTGTTCAAGGACGAGGTCCGTGAGTTGGGAAGGCTTTTGGGCATGGACGACGAGCTCGTCTGGCGTCACCCCTTCCCCGGTCCCGGTATTGCCATCCGTATCCTCGGTGAGGTCACCAAGGAGCAGGTCGCCATTGCCCGCAAGGCCGATTACATTTACATTGAGGAGATCAAGAAGGCCGGTCTTTACCGCCAGATTGCCCAGGCCTATGCTGCTTTGTTGCCCGTCAAGGCTGTCGGTGTTAAGGGAGACAAGCGTACCTACGAGCAGATGATCTGCTTGCGTGCTGTCGAGACCTCTGACTTTATGACTGCCGACTGGTTCCCCTTCCCCTACGACGTTCTCAAGAGGATCTCTTCTCGCATCTGTAACGAGGTCGATGGAGTCAACCGTGTCGTCTATGATGTCTCTTCCAAGCCCCCAGCAACCATTGAGCTCGAGTAATGCACTCGAGTAATCTCTTGTAGTTTTTATTATTATAGTTATTATTTTTTTGTTTCCCCTACACACTCGCATAACCCCATTCAGCCATTAAATCAACTTCATAGCATTATTCCCCTCATATTTTTGCTTCTTCACGTTCATATCACTCGATTCCAGTCGGTGTTTGTATTCATGGTGATTCAATTGCGTCTTTTGTGTCTTCCTTTTTCTGTCTTCGGATGTACCTTAAGGACGATGTATGTACACCCTGTACACTGAGCAAGCAGGCAGGTGGCGATGAGATATGTATGCACGTTGTGTGGGGAGGAGGGGTTCGCTTTTTTTTTTTTTTTTGAAAGGAAGTATTAGCCTAAACAGAAGTGCGCACGTTGTTTTTTCTTGCTCTCTTTCGATCAGTATTGGCGCCACATAACAACTAATTTGTGTTTTCGTTTCCCCTGGGTTGGACAAGAGCCAATAACGGCCCAAAGGAAAAAAAATCCAGCGTATAAAAGTTTCTTCCGTTTGCGCATTCCTTTTCGCTTTTTCATTTGAACACTTTCCTCATTCCACACTCCCCCCCCCCCTACCTTCAACCACCCCCCTCCCCCTTCACCTCTTCTTCTTTCTCATTCCAAAAAAAGAAACAATGGCTGTCCAGAGCATCCCCATCCCTCCCTCGACTTCGGGCAAGGCCCCCCGCTGGACCCAGCCTGTGTCGTTCTACGGCCAGTCGGTCTTCAGCAAGTACTATGCCCAGTCAATCTGCGTCTTCTTGCTCCTGGTCCCCTTCCTCATCTCTCCCGCGGCCGCTCAAGGTCAAGGGGCCATTGGTGGGCAGAATTGCGTTACCAACTACAACCCTTCCGATAACGTCGACTACTTCCCCAGCAAGATCAACGGTAAGCGAAACGAGCCAACATCAGAAGTCGCAAGGGGAATCGGTTCTGGTGTTGTTGATTATGAGAGTGTCTTGTTGGAACAGTGGAACTGAAGGAAAGAGAAACTTTAATTGGATGGGGGCTTTTGTGCATGTATCAAGGACGAATAAATGCAAGAGTGATGAAGAAGGGAGTACAGAAGTGCGCATTATTCTGAACCAGGAGGAATGCTTGGATACGGAAGGAGAGAAAAGGGACCTTGTTAATGGAGGGAGAAAAGAAAAGTGGTACGAGTCGAACCTTTCTTTCCTCGGACCTCAGATCTCGGAATGCCAGGTAGAATAGACCCGGGTTTAGACCAGGAAAGAGTCAGTACTGTACTTGACCGAGGCTTTCTCTTCATCTCTTTTTTCTTTGTGTATCCTCCTTTTTTTTATTTGTTGATTTTGGAGTGGTCGGCTGGTGTGAGGTGGAGGAATGGAGTAAGCATAGATGTATGTGTGTGGGCCGTGGGAGTAACGGTTGAGCGTACTCATTATACACAAAGAAACAGCAACCAATAGACCAGTCACCCTCTTCACCTTTCACCTTTCTCCTCGGTGGCCCAGAATGGTCCTTTTTACTCAAGCAACATCTCACATGGCGTGCATGCCCTTCGCTCAATTTTTTTTCGCTCTCATCATTTTTTTATCCTTTGGTATTGGAGATCCGACCACTTGTTGACTGGGGGTTTCTGGTCTCTACCTGTTATGGGTTATGAGCTTTTTCTTGAACAAAGCGAAGGAAGGAGAGACTTGCGATGGCGAGATCTTTCGTGGCTAGGAATCCTTTCCGGTCACTTTAAAACCCTAAAAAAGATCTTTCCAAGTGGGCGGTTTCATTTCATTGGGGCGGAGAGGGTCTTTAAAGAAGAAAGAAGCTGGGATCTTTTGTAGGAGTCCGGAAGAAAGAAAGTAGCCCTACTCCGGATGCAATGATAATCGTGAAAAACGACTCTTGCATTGAAAGGCAAATTACGTGAGAAAAAGAAAGAGAGAGTTGGGGGCAGGAAGAAAAGGAAGAAAAGAGGGGCACCTTGAATTGAGAGCACCAGCTGAACCACCCACACGAAGGGGCCACAGTCATTAAACAACGAAAAGAAAAAAAAGAAAAAAAAAGATTCATTTGGCGATCTTGCATATTCCACTCCTCCTTTTCCTTTTCGTGCGGTCTTTTTTTTTCTTTTTTTTTTTTTTTTTTCCCTCTTTCATCGCTCTTATTTGTTTTCTGTTGGCCGACGCGGGGGGAAGCAGACGGCACTTGAATGACTAAGATGAACAGCGGAGAGAACACTCAACGGATTGAAAAGATGAGATGAAAAAAAAAAAAAAAAAAAGCGAACGACGCGAATTGGTACACTGCAGAAGAGACGGAAATAAAGGCATTCGCCTAAACTGAACATCACCTTCATTTTATTAACTCTTCTTCCACTTTCTCACCCTGCATTCACATAGTCGACAATGCTGCCCTTTTCAAGGTCCGTTACGCCAACAACTACAAGGTCGTGACGAACACCGCCGGGAAGAAGGACTTTGTCCTTTACCAGTGCGGAACGACTCCCCCACCAGCCTCACAGTTTGCCAACGACACCATCTTCGTCTCGGTCCCCGTCCAAGCAGTCGCGTCGTTGACTACCACCTCCGTTGCATACATTGAGATGTTGGGTAAGCGTTCCGCTCTTAAGGTGGTTGACACTGAGGGGCTGGTGAGCTCACCCTGTGTCCAGCTTGGTCTGGAGAAGGGAGAGATTGTGGGCCTCGAGGATGCCAACAAGACCCTCCGTGCTGAGCAGTTCAAGGGAGCCGATATCGTCTTTGGTAGCGGCTTCAGTGTTGAGAACGGCACTGAGACCAAGACTGTTGGCACCTCTGAGGTTTCGGATCCCGGCCCATTGAACGTAAGTTATCATCTTTTTTTGGTGCTCTTGGTGCTTGATTGCATTTGTGGTTGCGGTTGTTTGTTTGTGGTTGTTGGATATTGTTTGATGTTTCCTCTCCTCCGAGGCCACGCGAGTACAACAAAAATGATTTGAGAGGAATGACAATCCCCGCCTTTTGTTTCTTGAGATAAGAATATTCCTTATGCAGTGACACCCAACGCCCTGAAACCAGCGACAAACAGGAGGCTCCAGGATTGATGGACAATGACGACCTCTCTTCCTCTGTTATCCAATCATTCAACCAGACAACTGACCGCCATCCTCCTTCTGATTCCTTCATGGAAATAGCGCGCTGAGTGGCTCGAGTTCTACTCAACCTTCTTTAACTTGGAAGAGTCCGCCCAGAAGTTGACCGCCTCGATCAACAACAACTACAACTGCTTCAAGAGCGCCGCCAACGCCAAGGCCACCAAGCCCATCGTTGCCTGGTCGTCCTACGTCGCCCCCTCGTCCTTCAACAACAACACCGCTACCTGGACCCTCTCCGGTGCCGACTACAAGAAGATCCTCACCGTCGATGCCGGTGCGTCTTTCTACAACGGCACCACCAAGGGTACCTTTACTACCTCTACCGAGTTCTTGGCCGCCATCAAGGATGTCGACGTCATCATTGACGAGACCTTTGCTGGTTCTGACATGGCTGCCTTCCTCACCTCCTACGGTTTGACCGCCGCTGACACTGCTAACTACAAGTTCCTTGCCAACAAGGCTGTCTTCCGTGAGGACGGTTTGGTCAACCCCAACGACGGTCGTGACTGGTTCGGTGGTGCCGTTGTTATGGCTGATGCTGCTCTCCAGGATATTATCCGTGCCACCCACCCCGATGCCCTCCCCAAGGACATCAAGTACAACTGGCTCCGCAACATTGCCAACAACGAGCCCAAGCAGTTGTTGAGCAGCGCCAACTGCACTGCCACCGACGCCACCACCCCCGTCCCCGACCGTGCCATCGTCTGCTCCACCATGAAGGCCGGCAACGCTGCCAACAAGGCCGTTGCTGGATCTGCCTTGACCGCCTTTGTCGGTCTCTTGGCTGCCGCCCTCCTTTTCTAAATGCGCTTTTAGATTGGACTTTCTTGGTGGGGTTGATTGAAGCAGTTCTTTGACTTGTGCTCCCGCTAAAGAACTTGGATATGCCATTGCTCCCCTCTTTCTCCTGCGTCCCCCTACCTTTCCTATATACGTAATAAAAAAAGCCCCCGACTTTTGTCAACCAAAATGAATCTGTTTGCTAAATATTTCGCAGGGCATGATCATACTAGACGGATGGTGCCAATGCCTATTAGTTGTACATGTTGGCAGGTTCAAGCTTAAAGGCAAAAGGGAAGACTGCAGTGAATCCCGTTATTCCCTTCATCTTGCTCGCTTTGAATTGTTATTGTCCGTTGTATTACTTTATTGTTTGTTGTTTTGACAAGAGATAGGGGTAAAAGAAAAGGGCGAAAAAATAAGGAAAAGACGAAAAGTGGAAAAGGAACGGTGAAGAAAGGAGAAAAAAATTGACCAGGCAAAAAACAAAGGTGCCGTGTATTATTGACCGCCAGCTTCCCGTCCATTGCCCATCGTCCACTGTCATCCTCGATTGTGTATTGTTATATCAGACTTCTCCTGCACTCGATTCGGAAATTATGATCTTTGGATACTGAAAGTGCGCGTATTTTGACTAATTTTTTAAGCCTCCATGTCCTCCCACTCACCGCTCTCCATAAGCTGTGCCTTCTGGGCAGCCTCAATCTCCTGGACCTGCTCCTCTGTCTGCATTGGTGGCTGCTCCTCAATCATAGGGTTGTCCCTACAAGGTTCACGAAAACAAAAGGATGGAGTAAACATATTTAAAACATGAATTACTACAGTTTCACGACGACTAATACGCGATCCTAGTCTGCTTCAGTAACAACAGCCCTCCAAAATCCTTACCAGTTGATGGGGAAGCGAGTGACGCGAGGCTTCTCGGCCAAGATGGAACGGAAGAGCTTGTCGTAGGCAATCTGCTCTGGGGGATTCTCGCGCAACTCTTGCTCCAGATAGTCGTTGTTGACATAGTATCCGATCCGGACAAACTCCTTGTCCTGGTACGAGCATGTAATCAGAATCACCGTCACCCCCACAATGTCATTATGTGGGATCAGCTCTGGCTTGGGGGCATCCGCCTAGTGGGTTGTTTTTTTATGTTGTCAAGGTGGTTATCAGTAATGGGGGGGGGGGGGGGGTATTGTCAATGATAGTGAAAAATGCGGTATGAAAGGCGGCTTGTGGAGTTTTTTGTTTTCTTGGTCTCTTGTAAGCATGAGCCTCGAAAAAGCAAACAAGAGTACGTGTTGACATGATGCTGTACCTGGAAAACAAACTTGTTCACACCGACGGGAATAGGTCCGACCATAATAGACTCCAGGACCTGGTCATGGGCGTTGCTGTCCGCTGAGCCAACGTAAATGATCTTCCATTCGAGGTCTGCACGTCCACGAGAACAAAAGTGAAAAGAAATGTTAGAACTTCTCATCCATAACAATAGACGATGATGGGAAAAAGGAACAGCCAGAGTAGCCTTATTTTTTTTCGGGCATTCCCACCAACGTGCATAAGAAAAATAACAATAAAAAAAAACACACACACACACACATCCCGTAAGGCGAGATCGACTCGCTTGCATTTCTTAGTTCCCGAGTGATGCTGCTCCTTTTTGTAGAATCCTTCCTCCTGCCGGCCTGCTTGGTTGATGATCCCTAGAAAGCGATGATAAACCAAGTGAAAAGTAACAACAAGGGTTTTGTTGTGTAGTTGTGTAGATGTTTACCTGCAGCGAGGGGAGCGATGCACTCAAATGTAATCTCGAACTGGTAGGGGTTGGCAAAGTGTGTGGGGTTATCCAGCACGTTGACCTGGGTGATGCTCACAATAGACATGGCGGGTTGTTGTGCAGGAGAAGTGAAGAGGAGAAGGGTATGGAACGAAAGAAGAAGAAAAGAACCAAAGTGTGGCAAAAAAACAAAAGTAACAAAAAATAGCTTCTGGCTGGGAAAAGTGGCAAATGGTGGCGTTCAGGCCCAGTAGACCCCCCGTCTCGTCCATTTGACCGCAAAAGGGAATTGCCGCGTTCAAATAGAAAAATAAACAAGGAAAAAATTGCACAACGCGTTCTTCTTCATCTCTTCAGGCACGGACACGTAAGAAGGGTTGAGACACACGCGCTAGACTACTATCCTGAAGACCAAAGCAAGCCATCCTTTCTTTTTGGTTTATTTTTGATATAGTGTACGATAACGAGGCGACAAAAGAGGACAGAGTTACAGAGTCATGGACTACCAAAAAAAATCATCCAGACGTGACCCAGAGGAAGAAAAAAGGCGCGTTATTTTTACTTCTTTGACAGCTTCATCCATTTGGGCAATCCTCCTCCACTGCCAGCAGCAGGCTTGTCTGTGCTCATCGCTGCACTCATCCGGCGATCCTCTTTAGACAACATTGGAATACTTCCTGTACGGCTCAACGTACGACCACCCTCCAAAGGGGTCTGCGTGGCATTGTTCGGCTCTGGCTCCTGGCCAGGAATAGGAAGGTCCTGCAACAGCATCATGTGCTCCCCGTTCAGGAACGGTGGCGAAAGGTTGAGCTTGGAGTCCACCCATGTAAAGTAAACAATGCTCTGCGGTGCCAATCCTGCCTGGTAAAGCGTTTGCTTGTTATCAGCCAGCACCTTCTTGGGAGGTGTCGTATCTGTAGTTGTACCCAATCGGAATAAGTAAAGGTTGCTTGTTAATACGCGTCCATCTCACCAAGTCGATAAATCAGCTTAACGATTCCAAACGGGATGGTCACTACTTACACAAGTCAAACTTCTCGCCCTGTCCAACGCAAGCCTTGGACACCCAGTTCCTGAGGTCACCCAAGGTTTCCTGACTATGGAATGTCGCCTGGAGCTGAATTCGATCAGGGAACCGGATACGGATAATGGTCTTGGGGTAACGACGCTCCCTGGCCTTTTCCTCCTCAGCCCTAGTGGCCGCCGTCTTAAAGCCTCTGTTCTCCTCCTCTTCGCGCCTTGCCTTTTGGCTGTTCATCAGCTTCATCATATCCTGTGATGTCAAGTCGTAAAAGTCGTCTGGCAATTCAACTATTGATGTGTAATCAATCAGGCATAGGTATTAGTGGCGTTCAATTGTTAGCAATGTGATAGCATACAAGCACAATGTCAACTTACTTTGGTTAGAAAGTGGCGCAGCATCGTCAGCTGGAGGACGGAATACCTTGACTTGACGATCGAAGGATTCCTCAGCCATCGTTGTCTGTCTTGACTGAGGAGTTATGGGACGAATGGGGCTCCCGCTCTCTGCAAAAGCCTTGTTGACTGAATTTTGACGACTTCCAGTAGGGGTGGTAGGCAAGACTCCGGCCTTCTGCTCCTTTTCAATCTCCTGAGCAATCAAAGAATGGTAGTCCATAGTCGAATCTCCGCGCTTCTGCGCATCCCGAAGTTGCTGACTGATGCGGTGGGCGATCTGACGGACGACTTCCTGCTCATGGTTGGGGAGCGACGAATTGGGCGATTCCGAGCGAGGTTGAGGGATGTCTACATCCATGAAGCCTTCAGGTTCTTCTGTAAACGCCTCGGGTGTGGGCGATCCTGGGGGAAGACTGCGGACAAAGCGGTCCCTGTCTGAGCTATCCGAGGCTTTAGAGAGTCGCTTTACGCGGTCGGTTAGGGCAGCCTGTGTCTGCTGCTCCTGATGCCGGCGGATGCCCTGGTTGATCTCAATCATGTTGGAGGTCATGTCTTGAGCCGGTGTCTGGCGCTGCATGTTCAAATCGCCACTGCCTCCTTCGATTTGGACACTATTTTCACGGTTCGAAGCCTCGACGTCTCCAGCGCGCGGTGTAAGGCCAATCGGTGGGTTACTTCCTCCTCCTCCTTGGTATGCCTCGTGTGCGACCAGATAGTTGCCCCCCTCGCCCGCAGTTTTATCGCTTGTGAATTTTCGCGTAGGAGTGACAGGTTTAAGGGTCGACTGTCGCTCAGGCACAGCTCGCTGAGACTGAGACTCAGGACGCGACTGTGAGACGGGAGGTGAGTCAGTGACGGGATTAGCAGGTGCAGAAGTCGCGATTAAGGCGGATGTGGCGGTGGGTGTAGCGGCGGTCGCTGTTGATTGTGAATAGTCCCGTTCAATGTCCTCCAAAAAGTCTTCGATTCCTGCATCCGTGTATCGCATCAGAACGCGGAACGCAGAGTTTCCTCGAACAAGACCAGCAAGCTGCAGTGTCGTAGTCTTCAATGTCTGGATTGAAACATACTATTCGTGGCAATGCGCCAAAATGATAGAGCTGATGAGTTATTACACGAGGAACGATCGTAAACATAACTGTCATCTACCTGGTATAACAAACGTGAACAATATGGTACCTCGCGCTCCAAAAGGATGACAACAGGGAGAAGGTAGACTTCTGCTGCAGGCTTGACAGCCTTTTTGATTCTCTGAAGTGAAAAGATGTTCTTGGAGGTCGACTGTGGGACGGCGGTGCGGCGTGTCAAGTTGAGGGTCCTGGAAATGCATGGGAAATGTTTTGAAGGGCATGGCATGGCATCGCCATCGGGGTTTGCAAATAACGCAGTACGCAAAAAAAAAAAAAAAAAAAAAAAAAAAAAAAACAGTAACATGTAGGAGACAGAAGAAGAAAGAAATAACGGAAAAGCATCCGGTTAGACATTGTGTCCTAGCTGCTCGGTCCTTTGTTTCTTCCTTTACGGTGGCGCAGACCCTTCGGTTATTGCTGACTCCCCGATAGTCCTTTGCAGATGGTAATAAAACAACAATATTAAGAATACAACAGCCTTCTCTTACCCATTTGACGCCCTCTCAAATCCAAGAAGGACATCCCAGAGTGTTGTTGTGATTGCAAAGGATTGGACCGATCCTCCCCCTTCTTCCAGTCTCAAGGCAAGATCCACATGCGTCGGTGCTAATTGGATTATATCGAATATGGTTCAGGTCAGCAAACAGGTACAAGACGAAACGGAGAATGGATCAATACCACACATCCATAGCCGAAATTTGATCCTCCTCCAACTCCATTGCCGTAACCGTTTTCTTTTGTATGTTGCCTGCATCCAAGGAAAAAAGGGAAAAACATGGATACCAAAGCAAGCAAAGAACCAAACACAGTCGCTCAGAATCAAGGTTACAGAACGCTAATAACAGGAGCGCAAGCGCAAAAAACAGCGCGGAGGAAACAAACAACATACAAAACAAGTATGAATGGCAAATGGGCTATGCTTTGGTCGGGTATAAGGAAAGTAGAGGGAAGGGGCGAAAGAACAAGGGTAGAGTAGGTGTGTGTATATGTGTGTATTTTATGTGGATTTGTCAGAGTTGGTCTTACCTGACCTATCCTTGGGGATCTTAGCCAGCTCAAGCTTTGCCCCCGCCGCAATGTTGGCATGTCGGATAGACAATGAAAGGTCCAGAAAGTTCTTCCCGCTCCTAAAAGCCAAAAGAGTGAGTGAGAAAAAATGAAAGACGTGAGCCCTCGGTTAATAAGGAGTGGTCTCAATAGGAGCCAGCAATATGCGTAAATGGGCTGGAGGGTGCCTGCGGGTAAGCGGAACCAAAAGAAAAGAGTGGGCTGGTTTGTTTTGCATGGCGGCGGATGCCAGGGCAACAAAGCTTGGAGAACACGTTGTTTGTTTGTTTGTCATGTTCGTACTTGAGTCCGTATGTTTCTGGCTCGGGGTAGCCTTGCTTTTCGCATACGGTGTTGACAACTTGACGAAGACTCATGGCAGGGGTTGTTTTGATGAGCTGTTTCTTGCCGCCTCCGAGGTTGACGGTGAGGTTTGATGCCATAGCGCAGTTGGTGGCAAGTGCAAGGTCGGGATGTGTGTGTGTGTGTGTGTATGTGGTTGATGTGAAAGTGAGTGAGTGTGAAAGTGGAAACGCAAACAAAACAAAACAAAAAAAAAGAACAAGAAAGAAAAGAAGAGAGGTGAGAGAAGAAGAAAGACTCCTGAAATAAGAAGTCTGCGTTTATGCGCGTTTGCTACTGCTGCTCACTCACTGACTTTCCTTTCCTGCTTTGTTTTTGCCCCTCTTGTATTTCCTTCTTTCCCAGCCAGGACCCCCATCAAACTCGCCTTCGTCCAATCATCACTCGTAAATAACTGCGCTCCATGGTTGCACACGAGAAGTCAAGGGGGGTCCTACTCTGCCCTCCTTCTGCCCTCCTTCTTTCCCCTGTCAACGGTTCTACTTCTTTAGTCAGCATTGGCTACATATCTCCCTTTCCTCTTCCCTGTCACCCACAACCAGCCACCTCTGGCTCCCGTTGTCATAAAATAAGCATCCCATCACCATCCTTTAATTTGGTCGCATGGACAACAAAGACATGTCCCAACGAGGAAGAGCATGAGAGCTCTTTTTTCCTTTCCATGTTTTTGTTTGTGTTTGTTTGTTTTCATGCACGTTGCTTTTTCTATTTTGTTCAGGGGCATGCACACTGGTTGTGGCGGGGGGAAAACAATCTAATCATGAAGTAAATGTTCGTCAAAGTCTATTTTACAAAAGTAGCTTCAAGGGCTCCTCAAGGTAACCCTTGAAGGCCTTCAAGAACTGCGCAGCCACAGCACCGTCAACAGTGCGGTGGTCAGAGCTCAAGGTCACAGCCATCACGGAGGCTGTGCGGAGCTCACCTTCCTCACCGGCACGTGCTGGGAGGACACGCTTCTCAGTCGATCCAACAGCGAGGATGCATGACTGGGGAGGGTTGATGATGGCAGTGAAATGCTTGATACCAAACATTCCCATGTTCGAGATGGTAAAAGTACCACCCTGGTACTCATGAGGGGCAAGCTTGTTAGCACGAGCACGCGAGGCCAAGTCTTTGACCTGGTTTGAAATGGTCGACAAGCCCTTCTTATCGGCATTGGCAACAATGGGCGTGATCAACCCAGTAGGGGTCGAAGTAGCAACACAGATGTCAGAAGAATGGTACCTATGAAAACGACGATAAAGTATTTTGTGCGTCAGTTACTTGAATTTCGCGGCAATGAGGAGCGTCTACAGCAATAATTGCAAACCGTCGTGCTTACTGGCGGATAGAGTCGTTCATCCAGGCGCTGTTAGCCTCAGGAACAGCCTTGAGTGCCAGAGCCGAAGCCTTAACGATAAAATCGTTGACAGAGAGCTTATACTGATCCTCCGAGGCCTTGTTGAGAACCTCACGAAGCTTCAAAACCTTATCCATCTCGCACTCAACAGTAACATAGTAATGAGGAACAGTCTGCTTGGACTCTGAGAGACGCTGGGCGATAATCTTGCGCATGTTAGTGACAGGGATGTCGGTATAAGCAGCAGAGGCAGGGGCCGCAGGGGTAGGGGCCGCAGCCTTTGGTGCGGGGGCAGGGGCAGCCTTCTTGACTAGATTTCACAATCAACAATAGTTCGTGAAACGTTAGTGTCTCCCGTTGGATTGCATTCTCGTCTTTAAAGCGAGTCGATTTCAATGCTTACCAGCCTCGGGTTTGGGAGCCTCAGCAGCCTTGGGGGTCTCGACAGGCTTGGGAGCCTCCTTCTTCTCAGGAGCAGGTGCGGCAGCAGCAGGTGCTGCGGCGGCGGAGTCGACAGTAAAGTCAGCAAACTTCTCGATATCCTCTTTGTTTTCAACGATGATGGCGATGGGCTGACTGATGTTGACCTCCTTGGTGTTGGAGTCGACCAAGATCTTGGCGATATAACCCTCCTCCTGGCACTCAAAGTCCATCTGAGCCTTATCGGTCTCGATCTCGACAAGAACATCTCCTGCAGCAACAGCGTCACCGACCTTCTTTTGCCACGTTCCAATGTTACCCATGGTCATGGTAGGCGATAAGGCGGGCATATTGATGACAAGATGGGAAGGGTATGCTGTAGTAATCGGTCAAGTAAATAATCTCTATAAGCGACGTGTTCTTTCCCACGAAAAAATAATAAAAAATGTGGAAGCAGCGTGATACAATGGGTTGTTCTTACACTTGGCACTATAGTAGCGGACCATGTTGGTCTTTTCCATAGTAGAAGAGGCAAACAAGATGTGACGACGAACACTTGATAATAAGAAGAAAAGCAAGTGTATTGTCAGCACGTTTGTTTGACAGATCAATGCGCGCCTTTCTCAGTGTGGAGCGGGTTGCTTATTTTCTCCTCTGCTCGCTACCATGATCCTTTTGAGAGCACATCTAGATGATATCATATCCTCGTTTAAATGAGGTTATGGATCTGTATTGTGCCAAGTTCGCCTTTCCTTGTTGACATTTAAATTTCCTGAAGTCTTCTTCGCGCCATGCCGACAGCGTTTTATCCACTGTGCAAGAATGAGGCGGGTTACTTCAAGTACCTTGCAGTGACGGTGAAGGCACGGGTGGTGGTATTGTGTGTGACCACAGCTCTGGCCAAGGGGGAAAAAGCAGCAGCACGCTGGACGGAGCGACGGCCGGTAGTCAAGGCCAGACGAGAGACGGATGCAGTGGACAACATGGAGGGATGTGTGAAGGGAAATGTGAAGAAAGAATGGAAGGAGATTGCAAAACAAAAAAATAAGAAAAAAGAAAGGAAAGGGAGATGCCGCTTAGCTTTGTCACCCACAATAAAATTAATTTTGGTTGCCCGCTCTGACCCTGTCAGAATGTATTTTTTTTTTTCTTTATCTTTGTCGTTTTCTTGATCCACTTGCATGGATGAGGACCATGAAGCATCCGTCAAGGCCTTCTTCCCTTTCAGAAAGAGCACTCTCAAAAGACTTGTCTTCTCCATCTTTTTATTTTCTCATTGATGATTTATGACAGGAGAACAAGCATTCCTTAAATCGAGAATCAAACATCCAGACTGGTACACTTGTTGCCTTATCAGTGATCACGAATGATAAACGCTTTCTCCGGAGTTTTGGGGATGGCTGTGGAACGGACAACCAAATGATTTCTCACTGGCCGAATTCTTCCGCGGTTCCTGAACCTTCCCCTACTTTACACAATATCTGAGCTCTTCGTTGGACAACCTTGCCCTTATTTATTTCCCTTTCTTGCCGCCCTTCTTCTTATTCTTTTTCTTTGGCTTCTTCTTCTCCGTGTCGCCTCCTTCCGGCTGTCCTTCTTCCACAGAGGCTGTCATCGTCGTTGGCGTCGATGTCGTTCCTGTCGATCTCGAACTAGATCCGTCCTCATCCTCGTGATCGTTCTCGTTCTCGTCCTCATAGCGGTCAGCTTCACTGCTCTCGGTCTGGATAGTCAACGAGGGACTTGGCTCCTCCAAAAGCGCGTCCATCTTAATTACCGACGACAATTCCGTCTTGAGCTCGATACTCGTCTTCCTGCTTTCCTCTTCAACGACACCATTCGCTCCCGTCTCAGGAACTACGGACACGTCATCATTCTTGCCCTCAACAGGCTCAACGCGATCTTCACTGGGACGTCTGTCGTCCTTGGAACGGGGTGCAACCCCACCCAGGAGGTTGCCCGTACTGCCCCAGGGGTTATCACTGTGATCATCTACGATCTCCTCGTAACCAGAAAGCGCCTCTGTGTTGACGGGGAGATCGAGACCATTGGCCGACAGATGGTCCTGCTGCTCGAATCCGGAGGGCTCCTGCTCATAATACATGGCTGAAGCCACTGGGAACTCTGTCTGACTCTCGACATCTGAATCCCGGCGGAGGCTGTAGTTGAATGGTGGTGTGCTCTCCGTAGTGGAATGGTCGCTGTCGTTGCCATCATCATCATCATTGTCGACGGGCTCAAAGTCATTTTCGATATCTGCAAGCTCTTCGACACGGACTTCCTCCGCTTGCTTGACAATATAGTGACTCTGAAGCTCCCGCTCGACTTGGCCAGGAGTCCAAACAGGCGACTGGGCTTGGAGCGAAATAGGATCGGCTAACTCATCCCTCGATATATCGCCAATGTCTTCATCTCGTGCGACCATGGGGTTGATAACTTGTTCATCTAAATCCTCTTGTTCCTCCCTAATTGGTTGAATAGGATGTGCGGAGGAAAGATCTCCCTGGCTGTTGGCGCTGGCTGATCCAGAGTCCAAGTCGATGTTTTGAAAGAATTCGTCCTCGAGCTTTCCTGAATTGAAGTCGAAGAGAACAGCTGGTGTTTGTGCAGAGACTGGTGTTGGGCTGAGAATGTCGACATTGGTGTGGTCGTTCCGTGTTTTCCTGGCTGGCGATGTAGGTGAGGTGATTTGCGGGATTGTTTTGAGCTCTGTAGTCTGAATAGGAACAGGAAGTGGTGGCGCCTTTTTAGACGATGTTGGTGCAGGAGCCTTCTCCTTTTGTACTGATCGCCGTGATGATGTGTCTCGTGCTTGCTTGTCCAGAACTTGCAGCAGCTCCCCGATTTCCAGCGTCTTTTGATCGTACTGCTTCCTGTGTGTTTCCCTCTATGGCAAACAAATCCAGTTAAAAAGAAGAGTTCATATGAGAATACTGGTGCCATTACAAACACGCGAAAGTAGGCGCACTGGTTTAAAGCAAGCCCAAAAAAATAAACGTACCAAAACATTCAAGAATGCGATACCAAAACTCTCGTGAATCTCCTTCAGCCCAAGTCCCGTTTTCATACTAGAATCCAGATGCCTGACCAAGTTGGCGGGGGCACAGTGGTGCTTGTAACGAATATCATTATGCTCCTTCATCAATGTTTCTACGCGGCCGTTCGAAACTACCGGTCTGGGATTGCTGTCATCTGTGAAATTGCTCTAAGACAAGGAATGAAAAAACCAAGGCGATATATGTGTCGTCAGTGACATGTGCATCCCTGAAAGAATAAGACACTTGATGTCATCCTGCAAACGTCGTATCGACATACCAGAAGCAGAACAGGGATATTGGTAGGAACATCGGCGAGGGCCTTCGCGGCATAGTCGAATGTCCATGGTTTCGAGATGTCGTAGAGAAGAATAACCCCGTCGGTATTACGGTACACGTCGATTGTTGATGCATCAAGAGCAAAAGCAGCATGAGGAGCCGAGTCCATGTCGGGGGCCGGATTAGATTTGGAGGGGGATGCAGCTGGAAAGACAATTGAACAAGTAAGCCAAATTTAGTTGTGCGCGAAACATTTCAGAGCCAGGCGTCCGTCAGAAAAAATAGAATTGGCCAAGAACGTGGCCTGACAACTTACGAGTGTTGTTATCGATCTTGAGTGCGCTGCCGCTACTTGGTCCCTTGAGGTCTCCTGTCTGGACACCCTTGTCAACAACATCCCAGACCTCGACCTTGATGATGTCCTTTGTATCTATCATGCATGTTTGTTTGATGATTGGTCAGTAGGTGTAGGGTATAGAGTGATCCACCCCCCTGGTCCCCAGATCAAAAAAAAATCAATGATTCTCAGAACATCACAGTTCCCGGACCAAGGTTGACCAAGCGGACCGACGGGGTCTGTCGTCATGGTTCACGTCCGTGATGACCCTTATCCTTTGCTGGTCGTCAGCCCTTGATCTGTCTCAGTCCGAGCGATTGGCATCCTGACCCTGTGTGTGCACTCTCCTTGCATAATCCCAGCAGATAAAGCAATAGGACCTACGTGCGTATTGCCAAGGGATATTAGCGACTTGGATCTGCGCGGTTGTCCTGTAATTATGCTCGTTTGGGAAAGGATGACCTTGCAGGCGTTCGACTATGAGGAAATAGAAGAAATTGTATGAACGATGATGTCAATTCACAAGAATAAAATAGTGCGTCTGAACTGGTCTGTGCCGGTTGTCTCCTTTTTCCTTTGCATAAGACTTCCTGCTGGGAGGGGAATCTCACTTACAGAGCGAAGTCTTTCCAGTCCTGATGTCTCCACGAATAACAATCTTCACTGCATGATGCGGAAGAAGGAAGAGAGAACAAAAAGCAGGAAGTTGGGTCAGTTTACGGTGACTTTGCGCTGTCTTTCTGCGCCGGGCCTGTCATTTTCAAACGGCCTGCTGCTTACTGTTGAGAGGGATACCCCTGTTGAAGGACGCATGGATAGGCTTAACTTTCGTCGATACGCCATGGTCCTGGGGCTCAATTGTATGAGTTGTTCCGTTCTGGGATGAGCTGTTGAACGGCCACAGTTTCTGGAACTAGAAGTAATGTTGTAGTTGTTGGTGGCAAAGGAGAATGTAAGTTGAGCAGAAAAAATAAGATTGTTCCTTGCAGGGCCAATGTTGAATGACAAAGTGGTAGAGAAGCGGAGTGAGGTTTACCATGGTGGCAGTTGCGGAGGGAATGAATGAGAGAAGGGAAGAGGGGAGGGGAGGAAAGGGAATGAAGGAAGGAACAAGAAAGGAAGAAAAAGAAAAGATCGAGAACAAAAAAACGGCGCACGCCCTTGTTTCATTTTTAGAGTGAGGACGGGACTGTGTGTATATAGATGTGTGCCTGGGTCTGGGGACCCTGTCCTTTGTTTCCTTGTGTTCTCCCCAAGGGACCGTGAGACGTTTTGATGACCTAAGATACCATAAACTTAAAGGACTTGAACACTGTTCCAAACCATCTTCCCCCCTTCTTTCCCCTGTCAATCGCCTCTCTCTTCTTTTAATCCTTCCTACTTGCTCCTTTGTTTGCTGCACCATCCGAGCACCAATTGGAGTGAAAGTGAGTCGTTCAATGTCGTGTGTTGGTGCTGCGTTCTTTGGATACAAACCGAGAATAAAGAAAACACCTCTTGTTCCGCCGTTCGAACGCGTCGCGATCATTAAGGAAAACCACGCGCTGGATGGGTACATTTTTTTTAACTTCAGCCGTACCGCCAATGAACCCTTACATCCTCTGTGCACACTTAGCGAACAGTTCGAGACGGGAAGTGGTGATATTGGGGCCAGGACTATCTGGTGCGTCAATAAAGGATGAACGAGCGAGGGGCTAGACATATTGCTGGCTCTCGCACAGCTTTGCATTTGCACAGGAGAATGAAAAGCAGTCATCAGAGCGACTTTCGCTCCTCCTTTTGCCACGAACTTTCGAACATACGCCTAACATTCATACTTTCACTCACACCCTCTCTCCCTCACACACACACACACTCACTCACTCACATCTTCCCTGTCGCATGGACGAACGACAAATGGCACTCGAGAAGGTGCCCCACCCCATCCACATCAACTTCAAATACCCGCCTTACCCAGGAGCAGACCTCAAGACGATCGAACTCGACCTCCCTGGAGATGCCCTCCTTCTCGACGCCATCAGACAGTGCCGCATCCAGCACCATGTTCCGGTCTACCTCGAACACTCCTTCCTCTCAACCGCGCAAAGTCTTATCGAGTCCACACGGAGGGCTCGCGTCGACCAGGAAATAGCACGGGTCAACACAGCCATGTTCTCTCAATGCAGCATCACCAACGAGGAGACAAGGGAAGAGCAAGCTTCCTCGACAAATGGCGACAACGCAGAGTCAGACACAAATACCGCGAATAACACCCTTGAGGAAAACAATTCTGCTGAGGCCGAACTCCAAAGAGCTATGATCGAGAATTACAGGAACCATACCAGTCAGTTTTACACTCAACCAGAGGAGGTACTTACACTTCAATAATATCATATCAAGACTTGAGGATCATGCAATTGAACACGAGAGTAACTAACGCGCGCTTGCACAATTCGTCTTCATTTTCATAGAACATGTTCCCGGAGGCGTACCATACGCTGGTTCACTCGCCAATACCTTCGCTATTCGACTCGATTCTGGATCTGGAGCGCGAATACGCTGGAGAGGTCGACGCGTTACTGAGTGCTCGGGACGCCGAACTCAACGACATCCAAACAAGGTATTAAGAGAAGCATTGAGCAGAAACCTTGGTCAATTTTAAGAGATCGCCACGAAACACGAGATTAACTTGGTGCTGTGTATTTCATTTGAATCGTAGGCATAACAATATCCTTGCCGCCGAAGCACCCCAACGCAACTTGACACAGCTCATGACAAGGCACATCGAGGTGAGAAGACAAGTGTGCTGTTGTGTCTTCAAAGACAGCATAATTTACGTAATTATTTAATTTACGAATGCGCCTTTTATCTACTACTAGAGAATGGAGGTGTCACAAGCAACATGGAACAGCCAGTTGGATGATTTGCAGTCTATGCAACGGTCAAAATATCAAGAATTCATCCTTGAACTCTATGCGATCTACAAGCGTAAGCAATTGCACCCTCCGCACAAGGATACACCAAACGGGAACGCCAATGGACTTGCTGTTCTGGATGGCAAAGAGATGGTTGCAGAGGCAATGCGTACAATCGGAGCGAGGCAATCGAACGTCGACGGAACACCCTCGTACCGAGCACAACAGTCGCCTAATAGCTCCTCGAACAACAAAGATTTGCCAGCAGTACCGCCGATGGCAGAATCCCAGCCTAATACCCCAGATGCAGAGGAAGAAGTCCCTCAACCTCTACCAGAATTGGTACCTGAGACATCTGCAACAGATGTACCCGAGGAAATAGTTGCCGTCGGCTCTCTTCCACCGCCTCCAGCCAAATCGGAAGATCCTGAGCTGGAACAAATGATCAAGTCGATCTTGGAAATGGGATTCGATGTCGAACAAGCCAAAGGAGCGTTACTCATCTCCAACCGCGACATGGTTCGTACTTGAATCGACCTTGATGATTTGGCAAGGACATTCTTCATGACAAGACCTTAATTGTTTGCTTTATCTTGCTATTATTGCTAGGATCATGCCATCAACCTGCTTTTGGAACAACCAGATAGTATCCCACGCCTCGTCGCTGCGAAGCAAAAGGTAGAAGCGCTGAAGGAGAGCAGCGCAAGGAGACAGAACCGCGCGCAATCATCACCCCAGCAGCCCTTGCCGTCCTTGACAGGATCCCCTGCCTCCAACTTATCTCAGCCTCACACAGCGCAGGATCCCAGAGTGCAAAATGTCAATCGTCCTATTGACCGATCTGCTTCCGTTTCTCACCCACGACCTCATATCCCAGGACAAAACCAAGGACCTTCTGGAGGAGCAGCAACTCAAAAACCATGGTCCCCACTGCCGTTCTTTCAGCAACAAAGGAATGCGCTCTTGACTAACAACAGCAACCCTTCCGTCAAGAAGTTTGGTGGCTGGCTCAACAAGGCCATAGAGAACCTTGGACTAGATGATGACTTTGAGTAAGTACTATGCTGGCTTCAAGGAGGTCACATCAAATGAAAATTTATTTTTATTAACACGCCCACTCTTCTACCATTTTAGAGATCAAAACGGATCCAACAGGAACGGAGGATCATCAGGCGCAGCACAGTCATCTCACCAACAGCCTTCCAACCTTGCAGAGTCCTTTACCGTCGTCCTGGGTAGCAGCCACTCCAAGGTGACGCACAATTTGCGACTGGTAGTATCGGACCCCTCTGAGGTGTTCCCTAGCAACCGGAACAAGTCTGAACGCGATGCCGCCATTCAAGCCCAAACAGCATCGTCGCTTTACGGCAAGAACTTGACAGGTCTCGTCCAACTCGTGAACATCCGAGACTGGGCAAAATACAAAGGAGGCCAAGTCTGTCACCAAGGTAACGCAGAGTTGCATATGTTCATAAAGCCAAAAAGATATACGGACCAAGTAGATGCTTATACTGCCTGCACCTGCTTCACAAAACCTAATAGAGCTATTCAAGGCCTGCCAGACCAGCACGGAGCTCCACTTTGACAGCATTGAAAAACAACTGGAGGCACTCGAAGACGAAATCCCACTTGACGGATCGACTCTACAGGAAGGCGACTTTGTGTTGACGCGACACTCCAACCTGCCCATGATCCATGTCGTCTTTCATCTCTTCTATGGCAGCGCTTCTGACTCGACCGCAGCAGAAACTGAGGGAACTGGAGCTGGATCACCCAACTTGTTCAGTCAGGCGTCGAGCTTTGTTCCCAAACCCGACTTTTTGTCAGGCCTTCGAAACATTATGCGGACAGCTCATCGTCACGAAATTACGATGCTTTCGCTGCCGTTCCTGATGATGCCTTCATCGTTTGAAAGCCAGCTCGTGGCAGTATCAGAGCCGACACCACCAACAAGACACCATCGGCCGGGATCGCAGTACGGATCACCATCTCTGTCTGCGATATCGACAGGTGCCACTGGAGCCGGTTCAACAGCATCCTCTCCTTCGGTGTCATCTTTAGCATCTTTCAATACTGGACCAAACCAGCAGCGGCCTCAGGTCAACTACCACATCACTGACCAGACGCGTCGGGATCTGCAGAAGCGGACCGAAACAATTTTGCGGCACTTAAAGTCGTACCTGATGGAGAATGCACGACAGGTCAAGCAGGTCGGAAACCAGGGGAGCGAGGCGGAAAAGTTTCGAGCCTCGCAGGGTGGGGATGTTATGGTGGTTCAGTTCCTGTTACCGAAAGGAACGAGTGATGAGATGTTCCGATCATTTAGAGGTATTCTTGTCAACGTCTTTGGGGGGGTGTGACAGGAATAAAAAATGACGGCGGAAAGGTGCATTTTCGCCAAGACCAAGAGGTGAGATGCCAAACACGTTATGGTACATTTTGGTTCTTTTGGCGTGACCTTATCAGCTTTCATCATACTCCACGTAAACGATAATAATCGTGCATGCGAAATTCTTTTTATTTTGCGAGCTCTTACCATAAAGGCTATCACAGCTCCACTGAGTGTATTGTACTTCGCCGCCCCCAATTGCGAAAAAGGAGCATAGCAACGATTTATGTTCTATGTTCTCAATATATAGGTACTTCTTCAATGGCTGAAAAAGTGAAAATTGCGCCTTTCATAGACCCATGAACGGCGAAGCGATCAACCATTGATCTTTTCATTCGCGTTTCTCTCTTTCCCAAGCAAAAAACGCGCCCATTTTTTGCTTCTTGCCGTGCTTCACAAGCCAAAAAAAAAAAAAGTTATGATGCAATTGAAATTGCACACACGTAGTGGTCCCCACCTCACAACGCTTTTTTCTAGTCTCCAGCTTCAATTACAACATTGTGGTCTGTGCTGATCCTTTGTTATTGTTTGCGAAGGCACGAAAGAGTACAAAAAAAGACGTAAAAAGGAACACGTCTTTTCTAAGAGGAAAGAAGTCCAGCTGAAACTCATTGTCGCTGTGTTCTTAACTTAGATCGGTCCCCACGTCTGACATCCGAGCCATACAGACCGCAATTTTTCAAGTTTGAGGAGATGGTGCGCGACTCGTACCTCGATCGAGAGATCCATCTGGTCGTCTCGCTCTTCCTCCAGTGTTATTGGGGCACCGGCTTTCTCCTGTCGGCGTCTCCAGCATCCCTGGCGCCACAACGCGATTGCCTCAAGGATCCTCTCCTTCGTGTCAAGACCCTTGATTCTGACTCGAAGCACCACTAAGTCCTTGCAAGCCCAATCTCCCAACTCTACTTCATCCATATCCATCTCAAGAAGATGTAGATCCAAGTGTTTCAACTGGGAGCAACCTCTGGGAATCAGCTGAAAGAACTGACTGAAATCTTGAACCACCTCCGAGACTTCCTCTACCTCATCCTCATCAAAGCTTGCACCCGAGCGCTCACTGAAAACCCCCAAGCGTTGCAGCGTCGCTTGGTGCAAAAGGATATCCATAATGGTGTCACCCGGAATGTGTGAAAACTTATACATCAGTGATGAGACGTCTCTACCAATGTGAGCGAGGAATTGGTGGACGAGGTTGCGACTTCCCTGCAGTTCGTATCGCGTCAGAAGAGGACAAAACCGGGCCACGTCCTCTTTGATCTTGGCCGTAGGTATGGCGATCTGTGGGCGTTCCTGCCAGGTACACAGACGATTAAGGCTCGGAAAGTATGACAACAGAGATGGATCGGCAGGGTCTCCGTGAAAAAGACACTCGATGCCGGCAGCGAGGGTCTCGACGCCTGGATGTCGAATTGTTTGTCTGGCGCTCCCAACGATGACAGTTCTAATCAATTTAAGGTCGACCAACTCTGGGCTAGCTTGCAGGATAGACATTAGACCCTCACGAGTCAAATACAAGCGCTCGATTCTCAGAGACGTCAGACAGGAGGCAACCCCGAGTAAAGGCGACGAAAATGGAGTAAGTGACGATACAGAGACAAAGTGGGTCAGTGAGGCTTCTCCATTGACGGATTCAGAGGCCGCAGTGAGACGGAGTGACTCGAGACTGGGAATGCTCCTGGACACGATCTCGTAGGTGCGGATGTGGTGCATAACGGAGGCAGCTGCCTCAATTCGAAGCGATGTCAGGTTCATCACAGCCTCGTTGGCAACGGCAGTGACTTCGTGAATAGTTTTGGCATTATTGATGATCCGGATGTGTTGTCCATGCTTGGAAATGATGTCTGGTGAGAGATCGGCAAAACGGGGCTGCAAGGAAAAGTCGACCTCAAACCACACGATAGGAATGAAGGTTTCAGCCCATTCCTTGGAGACTTGAGCGCAGGCAATGGCATCTGTGAGGGAGACGAATCGGCTGATCCTATGCATCAATTCAGGAAGATGGAAGGGGTTGATCTTGGTTGTAGGCGGTGGTGATGGAGTGGATCCTTCCATGGTGGTAGCAGGCGAGCGGGGACAGAGACGAGAAAGAAAGGTGAAGATATAAAAGAAAGAGTTTGTTAGTTCGACAATTTATTCTTTGCCTTAGTTCTGCTGACGTCGTCGACGGATTGACGCGTAACTTAAGATTGTTCGCTTTGTGACAAAAAAAGGCTGCTTTGAAAAAGTCAAGAAGTCGCTACTGTTCGCAAATACAGGACGCGCCAAATGCAAGGTCAATCAGTCTTTCACTTGTTCTTACATTCAATTAGCCACCAAATATAATTATTTACAAACTAGTGCGTGGGCGAAGCTGTGTGCGCAAAAAATAGCCTAATTGAAGCCGAGCTCCCGTTTGATATTTATTTAGATCGGCGCTCATAGATGAGATCCAAGCCAGATAGAAACCAACTTGTCCGATAAAGATGACGCTCGACGCGTACTTCAATCGAGAGATCGATCTCACTTTGCTCCTCGATTGCCACTGAGTTTCCAGCCTTCTCTTGCCGTCGTTTCCAGCACCCCTTGCGCCAAAAAGGCGACAGTCTTAAGGATCTTGTCTTTGGTGTTGAGACCCTTGATCCTAACACGAAGTATCTTCAAAAGTTCAATTCCTTACAGATCCACTAATCCATGTCGTCCATATTAATCATTTCAGTAGAAATATCTAAGTTCTCTAACCCAAGACAGCTCAGCGGGATGAATGGACTGACCAGTACTAAAATCCGTATGGTCAACGTCGACTGGATTTTTTCCTCTAGTTTTTTTATTGAGATCTGTATGGCTCCTGGTGAGCAAGAAAGTCGACATGATCACTCTTGGTGTTATGCGCATCTCCTGGTGAAAAGTCGACCTTGAATCAGATGAGTGGCACAAAGGTACCCGGCCAGCTATTGACCTTGAGCACACGACAGCGGGTACTTGACGGAAACGAAGCGACGGACTCGGCGTAGTACCTCTGTAAGGCAGAGAGGTTACTGCTCTTTTGGCGGTCTATGATCGGAAGCGTCCTGGTGAAACCAACGTATTTGCGGTCGTAAGTTCATAATGTGTTTTTTTTGGTGGCACTGGGTTCTGTTGAGAAAAGTGGAATGTAAATTGAAACAATTGTCCATACAAGGCGTCCTTGTTTGTGTGCGTTAATAACAAGGCGTTTTTGGACCCTGGAAGGAGCGAAGCAATAAGCACAACAGAAGAAAAAAAATCAAGCTGGTTCTCCACGACGTGAGTAGGTGAACAGAAAGGATCGGTGACATGTAAGATAGGCCAGGTTGATATGAAAAATTGCTTCGCCCATCCACCACTCTTTGTGATTCAATATGAACCGGGTTTTTCTATGAAAGGAGCACACAAAGACAAGCGAGGGACTAAAAAGAAATAATGTTTTATGGTTCCAACAAAAAGGAAATCCAAGAATCACATCCTCAAGAGGTTGCTTCCTTGACCTTTCTTTTTCACAAGTTTATTAAGGGGAAAAAACGAGTGTTTAGGCGAGGGAGGCATTTAATCGAAAAGACCGAATCCCATATCGTCATCAGACTCCTCCTTCTCCTCAACCTTCTCCTCAACCTTGGCGGCGGAGGTGGCAGCAGCGGCAACGGGGGCAGCGACGGCGAAGGCGGAGGGATCAGCGAGGTAGGCCTTGATCTGTTGTACGCGTTGCATGAAATGAAAGGAAAGGTTCATTTTTGATTAATTTTTGTTTTTCGTTAAGGTGGACGTTGTTGTTGGCAGCAACAAAACGAAAAAAGAAAAATGGGAACCATCAGGAAAAAATTAGAGTGTTTGATTATCTCGTCACTGCCTTGTTGAAGGGCTACAATGAGTTTTTCATCACACGGCTCGCACATAAAGAAAAAAGGAGAGGAATCAAAAGGAATGAAATAGCCATGCAAGAAAGGCAAAATAAAGAGATCAATAATTACCTTCTCAGATCCAGGGAAGGTGTACTCGGTGGCAACGGAAACGGCCAACAAGTTCTTGTAAGAGTTGATGATCGAGTGGGGGACCGAAGCGACGGTGGGGTAACCGATCTGGAGGGAGATGGCGGCAATGTTCTTGATACCGGCAACGAAGTGACCGATGAGAGCATCCTCCTCAATGTCCAAGACGGAGGGGTGGAAAACGGTGCCCTGGTCGTAAACCTGGACAACGGTCAAACCGTAGGTGAAGGGAGAGATGTTCAACATGTTCAAGAGAGCAGCCTCGGAAGCTCCGACACGGAAGTCCTTCTTGATCAAATGGACATCGTTGATGATCTCAATGGTACCACGGGCAATCTTGGTGGGGACACCCAAAGCCTGGAAGAAAGAGGTCTTGCCGGGCTCCATACCGGTGTTACCGGCAGGGATGAACACATCAATGGGAGCCAAAGCACCAGCCTTGGCGGGGGCCTTGACACGGTTGGTGAGAACCTTGTCACGGATGGTCTTCAAGTCAGAGTTGGTGAAGACGAAACCGACGTTGCCGCGGACCGAGGGCATAAGCTTCTCGTAGTCGGGGTTCTCGGCCTGGAGGATACGGATGGCACGACGAACCATGGTGTTCTTGCCCATAAGGATCTTGGCATCACCACGGAGAGCCTTACGGATCTCGTGCATCTGGTTGGAACCGACATTGTCAACGTTCACAATGAAGATGGAGTTGAACTCCTCCAAGTAAGACTTGAGCTTCTCGAAGTATTCTTGCTTCTTGCCTGCCTTCGACATGGTGATAGTTGTTCGAGGGATTTAAAGGTCTATACGAGATTTAGGTACAAGGATCGTTTTTGGTCAGTTTCCTGTTGACAAGTATGATTCATGGCTTGCTCCTTTCTGTGAAGTAGCGCTCATCGCTCCCACTGTTTGTCATCACGGTCCTGCTGTCTCCAACGCAGTATGACTGCGGCCGTGCTCTGAGGTGTAAGGTGACAAGTCCTCAGTTGGCAAAGGGGAAGTCCAGAGTTGTGTGAACCGTACCCATGGTGCCTATTCATATATTGAACGGCATCGATGGTTGTTGTCGGCACTCTTTGGTGAAATTGGATGTTGAGAGAGCAAGGAGCGAAGGGTTGGATGTGTTGATCGATGGGTCGATGGGTATGGATGATGCCGATGGATGGATATGTAGTCGATAGTCGATCCTGTAGGACGGTACTGCAGAGACACATACCAAAGTTGAGAGGATTCAACAAACGAGTTGCAAACTTACTCTTCCATTTTATTCAATTCTCCTAAGCCACACTTCTTAAGGAAAGTTGGTGGCGGGACGCCAGTGTCACTTGTAAGAGAGGCGAGTTGGTCCTTTTGTCCCTGTCGGCAAACTACTCACTTACAGCCTTGCCTGAACCACTCTCTCATACACACGCCAACCAACAAAGACAACAAAAAAAAAATACGAAACGACATTCAGAATGAGTCGTGAACTGGACGTGAGCGACATGGTAGAGATTGGCAGGCAGGCAGCGTGGTCGGTCTCCAGCGCTAAAACAGGACACGGTCTCGAGTTACTGCGTGACAACGACCTCGACACATACTGGCAGTGCGTTCTGCGTTCACCTTGATACTATGGATTAATTCTATCAGTGCCGGTAGCTGCCCTAATGAGAAACATAAAACCACTCCCTCACTCACACTTTTCCTCTGTTTCTTTCTCCTTGATAGGTCGGATGGTCCATCGCCTCATGTTGTCAACATGCAGTTTGAGAAAAGGACGTCAATCCGCCAAGTGTCCTTCTTCCGCGATAAGCAAGACGAGAGTTACACACCATTAAGGGTCAGTATCCGAGGTGGAACCAACCATCAGGATCTCAAGGAGCTCTACAGTTTGGATGTCGAAGAAGCGACTGGATGGGTGAACATCAACCTTGCAGACATCTCCAGCAGGTAAAAAGGCTTTAACAGTTATGTATGTTCAATTGGGTGAGCTCGATGACGACGATACTCACTTCCATTCATGTTCTTGTTCAATTGATAGTGGTCGGCCTCCCAGGGTGTTCTTATTGCAGCTGGCTGTCCTTTCGAACCATCACGGAGGACGAGACACCCATGTTCGTCAATTGAAGCTCTTCTCGACTAGAGAGTAAGTTCATAACTGATACACCATCACAGGGTGTTTTCTACGCTCGAGAGTCAAAGAACTCACACATTCAGTCTTCAATCATAACCCCTTCTAGATCTCTTATGTCTCTTGATGAGGAGGTCCCCTTCACCGCACAAGAGTGCCTCCAGTTCTCCACTATCCGGTGAACAACCAGCCCCTTCCCCCGTTGTGCC
Organism: Linnemannia elongata; assembly: GCA_036320915.1. NCBI lineage: Eukaryota > Fungi > Mortierellomycota > Mortierellomycetes > Mortierellales > Mortierellaceae > Linnemannia > Linnemannia elongata. Next base: position 1,045,672 of record JAXBDG010000005.1, on the reverse strand, counting down.
TTGTATCAATATGTAAAATAAAAAAAGGGAAAAGAAATGTACGATCCGCATCTGTCCCGGCGAGGCCAGTACTTGGGCACCGAGTCATTAAAGACCGACGTTGATCTATTCTCCTCTCGAATGATTGTCATCTCTCGAAACTCGCATTCAACTTTTCACCTCACACCTTCAACTTGGTCACTCCTCTCTCTTCATTCACTTTTTGCCGAAAAAGAAAAGTGATCCGGCTGTTTTACACTTGAGGTATAAGGTCAAACTCGCCAAGTCGTATCGACAAGAAGAAAGTGAAGGAGAAAAAGTGCGAGGCGGAAGGGCAAGGGAATAGCAACGGTTGAGAGCGAGAGATCCCTCTCCAACTCCTGTGCCATGGTGGCGTGAAGGCGCAGAGGTGGAGGGGAGGGGAGAAGGATAAAGAGAAAGAGAGAGCAGTCGAACGATTTCAAATTTATTATTGGCCCTGGAAGGAAAGACGGACGAAAGGGTCTACATGATTAGGCATTTGGCGCCTTTGCCCTTGTTTGGAGTGGCCACGGCATCCACCTTCATCTGCTCGAGGACGGACGCTTGGGGACGAATCGGGTGCTTGCACTTTGCAATACCAACACGTTCCTGACCAAGATCGAAGATACACTGCATGGACCAAGAAAGACAAAGACAACGTCAGGACGATCAATGAAAAAAACAGGTTGTGAGAGTAAAGGAAGTTCATGTCACCTGTACTTACATAGTTCTGCTTGATGAATACGTCCCCAAGGATCCATGTCGTCTATTGTGCCGGGTGTCCAAGTATCTGCGTTAGCAGCAATTTCAATCGATCAAGTCTCACTGCGGTTCAAGAAAAAAAAGGATGGACACCACTTACAATCCTATCACTGCTGGCGATGCCGGAGAAGACGAACCCCTCTCTGCCTTCCACGTCCTCTCGCATGAGATCCTTCATAATCACATCAAACTTTGTTCCATTGAGCAAGAGCTGAAATCCTGGCAAGTTAGCGACCTCAGGAGTGTTGGGGACAATCCAGCCATTATTATCGTCGTAGTAGGAACCGGGAATCTGACTGTGAATAGCCTTTGCGACATCTGTAGGGACGATCACCAATGTCGTGCCTAGAGTTGGGTATAGCAACATAGTTGTTAGAGGGATGGTCTCAATGAGATCTAGTGCAATGCATGACAAGCAAGAAAGGAGTAGAAGAAATTACTTACCAGTGTCTACGATCACGTCTGAGGCCAGCTGGAGATCTACATCTCCAAAAAAGAGTCCATCGCACTTGATCTGCCAGTACCTCTTGACAGTGACAGGACACCATGTTAGTTCACCATCGATCCTTTCCGGATCGTAACTTCCAAATCGATATTCTATTAGGACGAACAAGATTCGGATGGTCCATGAGTATTTGGTTTGGAATTGTCTCAGTTGCGAAATACAAAAGGAACAAGCGATCTTACCTCCTCCACCTCCTTCAGTGCTTCGTCCTAGCCAAACACTAAGCAAACCAAGAATAAGATGTCAACATTCATTGTTTCAATGCAGGATCAAACCAGGATGCCAATTAGCGAGTGTGTGTGGTACCTGAAGATTGGAGACTGAATTAAGTTCTGTTTGATCATATTGTCCATGGGCGTTAGCGTTCCTGGCATGCAGCTGATAGAGTTGAAGCCCAAACCCAAGATCCCGTCAATGACATCATTGCTGAACGACATGGACTGCGCCGTTGCCAATCCAATGACCTGATCCTCAATCACCAACCCACCAACGTTGACGCGGTCCTGTCCGAAGAATCCCTTCACCGCCGAGCCATCTCCATAGCTTCGTTGTACGTTTGTGTGCGGTTGCATGAAAAAGGAGGAAGAGAGATTGTGAGCGGAAGGAGAGACGAACAAGCAGGAGCAGGAGCAGGAAAAAGTGTGGTGGAAAACAGTAGTCAGTCATTCTGTCCTCTGATCGAAGAGAGAGAAAAAGAGTAATGGACGTCAAATAGTAACATCGAGCAAGGACACAATGTAAAAAAGGCGTAGAAAATGACCCTCCTCTCCTACATACGAGATTTGGAATTTGCCAACAACGGGTTTGAATGTGGTCGAGTTTGCCTTGATGAACCGACGACGACGGGTCTTGCAGGTAATGTCTGCCACCCACAGGTCACTGCTTCCAGTATCGAGGTCTAGCCGGAACTTTTGCATGTTGGACCCAATTTCGACTACATTGTTTTGAAATTCATCAAAAAATGAGGTGAAAGGAGGGTGTCAGCACAAGAGCAACATTATCGCAAACTCTCGATGTCCTCCACAGACTGTAACAAAGAAACTCACCCTCAGCATAGTATTGCACATCGCGAGCGACGTCTGTTAGGGCTTCATAGTAGAGTGGAGTGTTGGCAGCCGAGATCTTTGGGTCGAGTTCTTTCAAGCGACTGAGAAATCCTTTTTTTGCTTTTGGTTTTGGTTCTTCATGCTTTGCTGTGGCGTGCTTGACCGACTCTGGTGTCCTGACTGTGAAGTTGGGGTTGGCTGTCAATTGAAACCTATCGAATTTTATTGGGACGCAGGATCAGATTATGAATGTACTTTATCCTCCCGATAGGTAGATTCGTGGCGATGTAGCTGCTGAGGCCCTTACGTGAGAACTTTCTCCTGCTCTTCAGACATGCTGGTTTTGATGTCTACAACAAGAAGTGGCGGGGTATATTGAGGGGAATGAAAAAAAAAGCTATCGTTCAGGAGGGAAGCGAGAGGGGAAGCGGGGAAGTGGAGAAGAGGCAAAAAGAAGAGAAATAGAAAAGCTCCAAAAATCAAAATCGGCAATGATCAAGAATTAAACATTTTTTCACAGGGGCCATTGCGCAGGTGAGCGTGGGGGGTCAAACAATTGCTGTCATGTCATCTTTTAGACGACAAAAAAATAGGAGGTACAGTTCACCTGACGGCACAACGTCTATGGCTCTCTCCCTTACCCACAAACGCTAACAACCGCTTGTCGAGAGTAACTAGGGAGTGAGGAGTAGAAGGGACGTGTGAGCATGATCAAGGCAAGACGCACTACACCAAAGAAAAAAAGGTACAGAGCTGCTTTTCGATCGTGTTGAATGCATGTGTGTGTTATTGGGTGGCAAGCTCTCCTGTTGTAGAACTCGTAATGTGATGAAAAAAAAAGTGAAAGACAAAGAAAATAAAAAAATGCTCTAGACTGAAGTATTTGTTGGTGCTTATGCCTCAGCACGTTCGGTCATATCCTGGACCTTGTGAATCTTCATCTGATTATCTTCACCACCAGACAAGAGAATATCATTGCTCCAGTCAATGCTAAAGACCTTCTTGGAGGCCTTTCCGTGAGACAAGGTATAGAGGGCACCCTTGGCACGGATATCCCACACCTTGATCAAACCATCGTAGGATCCACTTGCCAACATGTACGACGACGAAGGCGACCACGAAACAGAGGTTACCCAGTTCTGGTGTCCGCTCAGCGTCTGCTTCACAACCGACGAATCTTCCGAGCGAGGGTCCCAAAGGCGAACAACGGGGTCGGCATGACCAGAAGCCAAAAGTCCAGAATGCTGAGAGTAGTCCAGAGCGTGAACAACCTTCTCGCAGTTCTATTGGCAGAAATTAACACATATCGAGAGAGTGAGTCTGAAGTTCCAGCATGCTTTTCGTCTATGAATGAACTCGAGCTAATTTCATTCAGCAAGTGTAATCCGCACCTTGGTAGTGATGTTGACGCTGTTCTCAATATCCCAAACGCGAACAGAGTGGTCCCATCCACCACTGTAAAGGGTATCTGCTGATGTGGAGCTGAAGGTGACAGCCGAAACGGGTCCAGTATGTGCGTTAAGGGAAGAGATTGGTGCCTAGTAGATGCAGTAAAAAACAAGTTAGCAAACTGTACCAACTACCTAGAACAAAACGCCGGCCTTGCCTCTTGAGTCACTTGAGTCGCTTACCTTCAAGATCCTGTCTTCTTTAACGGTTTTCCTCTTCTTGCGAGTCTCGGTGACATCCTCAATATGGTCGCTGACAGTGGGGATGACGGTGGTCCAGATCTTGATAGTGGCGTCTGCTGATCCAGAAGCAAACTTGTCTCCAGTAGCGTTCAAAGAGATGCTCTCAACTCCTCCGGTGTGTCCTCTGCACTCGTACAAAATCGAGTGGCTGTTATCAGCGTGGCTGTACTCCCATGCCAAGATAGATCTGTCCAATGCTCCCGAAAGCAATGTGCCGTTATCGCCTAAGTTTGTGGAAGTGGTAGGGCACTGATTAGATATAGCATTATGTGTGATCAATGCAACTGATTTCATGTTGTTCAACAGTCAATGATCAAGGATCAAATGGGCTTACCATCGGACGTGAGCCATTGAACGGCCTTGACGGCTCCGTTGTGTCCTGTCAAGATCTGGGTGCACTCTGCCTGCTTGTTCCAGAGACGAACGTGGTTGTCGTATGATCCTGTCAAGAATCCTCCAAGGTGGTGTGCCTGAACAGCGCTGACCCAGTCGTCGTGCTCGTATGAAGACAAGGGGGTAGGGGGGAGCATGGACTCGACGTACTCGATCGTCAAAACGTTCTCAGTCGACATGTTCTTCTCCTCCAGGTACTCTGCCAATGAGCTCCTCAAGAACTCGCCATCAATCAAGAAGTCAAAAGGTCTCTGCTTCTCTAGAAGGTTGTCAAGTATAAGTGGATTAATTGTTAGTCTTTCCTGCTCGGTAAAGCGACTGTAAATCATCACCGCAGACTGGGAACCTGTTCCTCCTTGATGAGGCCGAGGGGATGAGTGGCATAGACGCACCTCCTTCGTTCTGGAGAACAAGGTTGATAATTTGCGAGAGTCCATAGCGTCTGAGACGAGCGGGAGTCTGAATGGCGGTTTCGGGGATAGCGAATTGTCTCTGCTGAGTGACGAATTTGACCTGGACCTGAGGTCCGTCTGCGATGGCGTCCATGGTTGGTTATGTAGATTAAGACGGTGGTGGTAGTAAGGGATGCAAAGGAATGGTCAAACCGTCGCTTGATGCCGTGTTATTGTTGAACAGTCTGTCAATAGGGTGAAGAAAAAAAAAAAAAGAAAGTTGCATGCATGACTGCTTTATGGGAAAAGCCACAAAGACAACAAATTTAAGCTAATTGCTCCAAAACGCGTTCGATCCGGTGAACCACACACTTGCGACCTAGCGTAGACAACGTCTCCGGAACTCCAGCACCGACCTAGGGGGCAAAAATATTACTTATGGCAGTTAGAAACCGATGATTTTGTTCTGTGAATTACGAATAATAAGGGACTTCATGTGAGACGAGGCTAACCTTGACACCTGAAACAGTGTATCTGAGAGCGTTCATGACAACAGGCAGCTTCAACTTGTGCTCATCTGCAGTGGCCTTGAGGATCTGCCTGGCCTCCTCCTTCTCTAATGGCATATCGCTCTTGGACTTGAGCTCAGACAACGCCTTGGGAAGCACTTTCAAGAGCGTTTCAGCCCCTACCTTGGACAAGTAAGCCACAGATTCTTCGGAGGTATATGTTGGGTTCTTGAAGTAGTACCCGCACAATGCAGGAACATCGTACACATTCTTGATCCGCTCTTTCAAAGTATCGATGACTCGTCCAATATACTCGTCAGTGTGCTCCTTTTCCAGTGGTCCCAAATCGGCCTCAATCTTGGGGCGAACCATTGCTGCCATGTCCAGCAGTCCTTTCTTAGTCTCTGCTCTCCGGTTAAGATGCATTTTGTTGATCCAATCCAGCTTTTCCCGCAACACCACAGCGTTCGACTGCTGAATATTCTTCAGTGAGAACTACAACGACAGAATATAGATCGTGAGGTGGTTAGAGATGCGGAGCAAATTAACGCTGCCGGAGATCAGCATGTCAGTCAGGGTTAGCTTACAGCTTTCGTAAGGCCATCCAAGTCAAAAATCTCCTCAGTCGAGCCCGGGTGCCAGCCAAGAAGCGCGACAAAGTTAACGACCGCCTCAGGGAAGTAACCCTTGTCCTATAAGTTCGAAGGGCGTATGGTGTCGTTAGTGAGTGCTCATTGTCTTGGGAATCAACTACCCAATACATAGTGAGAGGCATACCCTGTAGTCCTCGACGTTGACATCTCCTGATCGCTTTGACAATTTGGACTTGTCCGGGTTGAGCAATAATGGCACATGAGCGAACGATGGTTCCTTCCATCCGAACATGTTGTATAGAATAACGTGCTTCGGCGCTGACGGGAGCCATTCCTATAAGATAGGTTTTGATACAGATTGCGAATGTTGAGCTATTTGTTCAGTGGTAGAATCACCCGTTCATGTGTTCGTTGCATCCCATCAACTTACTTGACCGCGGATGACATGTGTGATGCCCATAAGATGGTCGTCCACCACATTGGCAAGGTGATAAGTCGGAAAGCCATCGCTCTTCATTAAGACCGAGTCGTCAACCTCCTTGTTCATAAACTCGACTTTTCCATGAACCTTGTCGTGAACGACCGTCTTTCCATCTGGGACCTATCCGCGGCAGACTGCGTATTAGCCGCTATTGAACAGAAATAAAGATTCCGCAGATACACTACAATGAACTTGACCACAATACCTTCATCCTGATGACATATGATTCTCCCTTTTCTGCGCGTTCCTGTGATTCCTGCTTGCTGAGGTTAGAGCACTTGCGATCGTAGGACGCCGTTTTCCCTGACTTTTGAGCCTCAAGGCGAACTAAGGAGAGGCGTTCCGGTGAACAGAAGCAGCGATAAGCATGATCATGTTCGACAAGGGTTTCTGCATGTTTCTTGTACAGTTCGAGGCGTTTGGACTAACAAGGTGAAATAAGAAGGTAACCTTTGAGTTATGTCACCCTTGTAATGTGGATATACCATACCGCGATAAACTGTCGGCGCCAGTTGATTGTCTCACTTGTTGATATGGCTCATGGGGTCCTCCAATGCCAGGACCCTCATCAAACTTGACGCCAGCCCAATCTAGTGCCCTGATGAGACTCTCTGTTGCTCCGGGGACATATCGTGTCTACAATGGAAAGTTCTTCAGTCAGAATAAACGTCGATGAATGAAAGAAATACATATGAATACGAAAGGAATAAAGATTATGCACCTGATCGGTATCCTCAATACGAAGAATGCATTTTCCACCATCCTGACGAGCAAGCAATGAGTTGTAGAGTGCTGTGCGAAGTCCTCCTAGGTGAAGATATCCTGTAGGCGAGGGTGCAAAGCGGACGCGGGTTGTCGGGGAAGCTTCGCCCAGGGACGTAGTTGGTGGCGAACTCGTGTAGCTTCGTTGAGCACTGAATCGACAATTGCGGCAAACGGCATTCGCATCCCATCTCAGTGGCTGTTTCGCTGGCCGAGACAGAAGAGCATGTCCTGTCTGTGTGAAGAGTCGGTACCGTTGAGCGAGCATGGGCTGAATGAGAGAGGTAGGTGTGAATTCCAGGCACACGATTCTGTCCTTTTTCTTATTTTTTTACTTGTAGGGTTCCGAACAAAAGCAGTCATCTGGTCTTCCTGGCCGTGCCTGAAATTATGCTGGTCCACGCCAACATTTTTCCTTTTCACACTCAATTACACTCACCAATGCCTCGTATTCCACTGAACGTCGCTTCTTCATTGCCCCGCACGCTAGGAAAGCCTCCAAAGTCAATACCCTTGGACTTTAGTCCCACAGATGCTGACGCTCGCTCTCTCTTTCGAACACTCTGGCGGGTAGGGAGTCTCTCGGTGATGTATACAAACCCTGGGCGGGATGTCATTCGACAAAAGATACGCGAAGGGTTTGAGGAGTCTCGTCGACAACCTGCGACAAGTGAAGTCGATATCAGACAGCGGTGGGAGCGAGGTATGTCAAACTTGCCAGTTCGCGCTGAGGAGTTACCACCGAGGTCGACTGTTTGACACAGCGATGCTGAAATTGATTCTACTTGCTAACCCTCGTTACCACTTTAGCGTTGAATACTCGGTATTTTTTTGAGATTGCCTCTACGCGGTTTGGAGTCGAGCACTCCGTGATAAGTAACCTGACCAGAATCGCCGCAGAGAACAGTCAAGGGTATGTTATTAGAAAGGGGGATGATTCCTAGATATCTAACCTTTAGAAGTCAGTCTGGCTATCTAGCCCCATAATCTAACCATTGTGACATATAAAATACTTCTCTTTATATCCCTTAGAACACCGCGTGTCGTGAAACCCCAGATGCGCACACTCAAACAAGAAACGCTGACTGAATACCAGAATATCGTGCACGCCATGAATGAATCTCTTGGGTTGAGCCTTCGCTGTTGATTTAGTGGCTTGAACGGGAAGCAGTCACATGCCTTAAAAAAAAAAGAAAAAGAGCAACAAATAAACTTACTGCACCAGCTGAAGTATTGAATCAGTTTCTCACTCTCAGTCCGACTTTTTACTCATCAACACACATCATGGCCAAAGGAAAGGGACAGAGCAAGAAGCGCCCTGCTGTCGAAAAGAAGTACGATGGCGGAGGAAGCAGAGTCAACGCCGCAAACACATGGGACGACATGGAGCACGATTCTGAGGACGACTGTAAGTTCTCTATTGTTCATATTGTCTATCATGTTATTCTCTTTACTTTGCTTTGTACAATATGTTTGGCTGAAACTCTGTCCTTCGACTTGGTGAATACTCATAGTCCATGATAGCCGTGGCTCCGTGCTGTTGGATCACGAAAAAGATCTCGAGCGCCGTCAATATGATGAATACGAGGACAGCGAGGAGGAAGTCTTTGGTCTAGACGGCGGCGAGGACGAGGAGGAGGAGGATGAGGACGATATGGGCGATCTCGACGACGACCTTGGAGGCGCCAAAGATGAAGATGACGAATTGGATCTCGACAGTAAGTCAGCATGCTCTTGTGGTTGCGGCAGGCTTTGTATTCAAAAGTCTTAATTCTGACCCCCTTTTTATGACATTCCGGTTTGAATAGAGACATCCTGGGGCAAGAGTAAGCGCAGTTATTATAATGCAGAAGACGTGGAGTCGGATGAGGAGACCGCCAAGGCTGAGGAGGAGGAAGCCCTGAGATTGCAAAAGAAGCGTCTGGCTGACATGTCTGAGGAGGATTTCGCACCCGAGGAGGAGGAGACTGCTTGGGGTGCCGCTTCTGGACGAGGTGTTTTGGGCGACAAGGATGCTGACCGTGCTCTTGTCGAGGGCTTTGAGAAGGAGCTCCAGGGAATCGACTTGTTGAAGGCCAAGCAGGGAGGAGTCGTTGTTGAGAAGATCGCCAAGGCAGGAATCAGCAAATTGTCCAAGCAGGAGATTCTGAAGGTGCTGCAGAACCAGAGCCCCGAGTTGCTGGATTTGGTCGAGGAATTCAAGGAGAAGGTCGAAATCCTGCAAGCCATCGCTGAGCTTCTGCAGTTGACCAGTGCATTGCCCAAGCCCGTTCCTGAGGACCAGCCACCCATGCCATTCCTTCGTCTGAAGTACCAGACTCTTATCAACTACCTCACCAACATCGCCTTCTACATCACTCTTAAAACTTCCCCCGATTCTGGCGCTACCGACCTTACCAACCACCCTGTTATCGACGCTCTTTATGAATTGAAGAAGTCGATCGCAAAGCTAGAGAAGATGGAAAAGAAGAAGGCTGTCAGCGAAAGCATGGAAGATCTTCTGGAGCTCTTGGAGGCTGGTGGCGAATCAGACGGTGACGAGCTGGATGAGAACGAGCAAGAGGAGGAAGAAAGACTTCGCTTGGAGCAAGAGGCAAAGGCCGCTAAGAAGGCGGCCAAGAAGGCCGGCAAGAGCAAGAAGGAGAAGACTGTCAAGGAGTCGGCCAAGTCGAAGAAAGCATTCGAGTATGATGTCGAGCTCGAGGACGAATTCGTGTCGCATAACAAGAAGTCAAAGAAGAGCGCAAAGTCAATATCGACGGACAAGAAGCGTGCTCGCTTGGAGAATGACTATGGTGATTTGGACGAGTTGTTGGATGTCGACTTGGAGGACAAGGCACAGAAGAAGAGGTCGCTCCGTGATTATGTTGCCAAGATTGACCAGAGCGCCAATAAGCGGTCCAAGATTCTTCGTGGTTCTGGTGATACCGATATTCCGTACCGCGAGAAGTTCAAGGAGCGTCAGGAGCAACTCAAGAGACAGGCCGTCAAGAGCGCACCTGCTCCTGAGAACGCTGAGCTGGATGACTTGGAGTGGTCTGCCAAGGATTTGGCTGACGCCCGCCGCGTCGATGGAGATAACGACGACGATATCTTTAGCGGAGACGAAAACGCAGGAGCAAGAGGACGTGGCGGTAAGGGATCGGATGCCCAAGACTTTTACCAGGAAGTTCTCGATGCCAAAGAAGCCAAGAAGGCCGCTCGCAGAGCCCTTAACGAGAACCTCGAGCAAAGGTGCGTTTTTCTTTGGGTATTGTCAAATCGCCAAGTTGTTGTCTTCGCTGATGATTATCATAAGCGCTAACCGCTATGAAATTGCCCGTTTATGTTTTTGTTTTTAATAGCACCTCATTCGAAGATACCAGCATGGACCCCAACGACAAGCGCTCGATTTCGTGGCAGATTCTCAAGAACAAGGGTCTTACTCCTCACCGCAAGAAGGAGCAGCGCAACCCAAGAGTCAAGCACAGAAACAAATACGAGACGGCCAAGAAGAAGATCAAGTCTGTCAAGCGGGTGTTTACCCGTCTCGAGGGAGCGTACGGAGGCGAGAAGACTGGTATCAAGACAGGTCTTGCTCGCAGTGTCAAGTTCAATTAGGACTAGAGGAGATATTCACTACTACCACCCAAGCATTCTTCAACATAAAAACCTGCATATTAGATATCATCACGTGTGATACCCCTCATCTCGATCTCAGGACTCAGGGCAGGGCGGCCAAGCAACCTGTCTCACCAAAACTTCCTTTTTGTGCGATGCCAGAACAGGCAAAAAAACATGGCCCTGGTGTGTTTTTGTGGTTCTCCGACCGACTCTTTTTCCTGTTCTTTTTCTTCCTATCCCTTCTTCCTTCTTCCTTCCTTCTTCTCCTTCCTCTCCTTTCACTCCACCCTTCTTCCTTCGCCCTCTCCCTACTCTTCTTTCCTTTTATCAAATCACCACGACGGGGAAGCAAGCCGCATACACTCTCTCCTCGACACTTCACCTGTAAGCTCACCTTCCGATCCAGGGACACTTTTTTTTTACTCATAAGCGCAAGGACTGGCTCATGGTCTGCCAATGACTCAAACACACCCATGGAAAAAAAAATACTCAAAAACAACAACACAGCCAGAGGAGCACGTTGACCCTTGTCTGTTCCTTAATCACCACCTTTGTGTCATATTCGAATCTCTCTCTCGGGATTTCCATTACATACTCGATCCACCCTCCTCACTCTACCTTCCTGCTACTTCGTCTTGGTCCCTGCTTTACAGCTCACATAGACCTTCAGCTCCGGAATCTGCTTATTTAAGCCCGCCATGAACGACCTTATTCCTCTTGTCAACAAGCTTCAGGATGTCTTCAACACCATCGGAAGCGACCAGATCGACTTGCCTCAGATCGTCGTCGTCGGATCCCAGTCCTCTGGAAAGTCGTCTGTCCTGGAGACCATCGTTCAAAAGGACTTTCTCCCCAGAGGCAATGGTGTCGTCACTCGTCGCCCTCTCGTCCTCCAACTCGTCAACACTCATCTCGGATCGATGCCACCTTCGTCGGTCTCATCCGATGGCACCCTAAACGAGGCCCCCGACCGTGCAGAGTTCCTTCACTTGCCCAACAAGCAGTTCTTTGACTTTGAGGAAGTTCGGAAGGAGATTGAGACTGAAACGGCTCGTGTGGCTGGTCAGAACAAAGCCATTTCCAGGACACCTATCCACCTGAAGATCTTTTCGAAGAATGTCCTCAACCTGACCCTTGTTGACTTGCCAGGAGTGACCAAGGTACGACAATGCCGTGTTTTCTATGCATTTCGGGGTTTCCTTTTAAGCCATAGCCTCTCTCCTTCTTGTATTCATGGACTCTTGACGACTAGGAGTGACATGTTTTGTTGACAATGTCTTCTTTTTTCTACTACCTCCTTTTAGATTCCCGTTGGTATGCAAATCTTGTCGGAAATGCTGCAATCGAAACAGATTGATATTCTCTCTCTTGTTTTTGTTGCCTGTGCATGGTGCTTGACCATCAAAATTATCTGGCTGACAGAGTGACTGACTGATGGACTGACTGTATTATCATTGACTGTTGTTTGGGAACATATATAGGAGATCAACCCACCGACATCGAAAAGCAGACACGCAACTTGATTCTGGACTACATCCTCAAGCCCAACAGGTAAACCTCACACCTCTGGATACACAATACCTTGACACGCAGCAAGGAATGGTGATAGCAACATAGCTCTAACCTTTGGACAACCCAATGATAATCCTTCCACTATTGTACAGTGTCATTCTTGCCGTGTCACCAGCTAACGTCGATCTCGCCAACTCAGACAGTCTTAAGCTTGCTCGTCAGGTCGATCCTGAGGCAAAGCGCACCATTGGTGTCTTGACAAAGCTGGATCTCATGGACGCAGGAACCAATTCACTCGACATTCTCTCCGGAAGAGCCTACCCTCTCAAGCTCGGATTTATCGGAGTTGTCAACAGAAGTCAGGCTGATATTCAAGTCAACAAGCCCATGGCCGATGCCTTCAAGAGCGAAACAGAGTTCTTCCAGAACCACCCAGCCTACCGCGCCATTGCCCACCGCTGCGGTACCAACTTCTTGGCCAAGACTCTGAACACTGTACGTTGGTCAACAAAAAGTATCCTGCTCGCATGTACCCATTGCCTTGAAAGTGCAACTTGTCAATTAGTTCTGTAATTGCTCACACGCGCTTATTATATTTACTTTTTATGGCTCTAGATTTTGATGAATCACATTCGCGACAAGCTTCCTGACATTAAGGCCAAACTGAACTCGTTGATCGGACAGACCCAGCAAGAATTGACTTCCTATGGTGACCCAACCTTCACTGGCAAAGCTCACAGAGTACGTTTGGCAGAAGAATGTGCTTTCCATTTGATTCAGAAATTAGTCCTTGAAGAATGTGGTTCCTTACTTTTTTTTCCCCTTTGAACGTAATAGGGTTCGTTGATTTTGCAACTGTTGACCAAATTCGCTAGCGACTTTGTTGCTGCCATTGACGGAACATCGGCCGAAATCTCTACAAAGGAGTTGTGCGGAGGCGCCAGGATCTACTACATCTTCAACAACGTCTTTGGCGCTGCTTTGGATTCCGTTAACCCCTGTGAGAACTTGAGCGTTCAGGATATTCGTACTGCTATCCGTAATTCGACTGGTCCTCGCCCCTCTCTCTTTGTCCCCGAGATCGCCTTTGATCTCTTGGTCAAGCCCCAGATCAAGCTGCTCGAGCCCCCAAGTTTGCGATGCGTTGAGCTCGCATATGAAGAGCTCGTCAAGATCTGCCACAACTGCGGAGGAAAGGTAAGCTTACAACTAGGATTTGACTGTATGCATGTCCACATTGGCCACAGAATTTGTTGGCAACATGCTGACGATGGGCATTTCCTTCTGTTATAGGACCTTTCGCGATTCCCCAGATTCCATGCCAAGTTGATTGAGGTTGTCTCCGATCTTCTCCGAGAGCGTTTGGGTCCTACATCTGACTATGTTGAAAGCTTGATAAGCATTCAAAGATCCTACATTAACACCAATCACCCCGACTTTATTGGCGGCGGTGGCGCCATGTCTGCGCTCGAGAGAGCCTCCCAGAAGAAGAAGAAGGATGTCGACAGGACCAGGAGGTTGAGCGCTGTCAACATGGCTCTTGCAGGAAACGGTAGCGACTCGCCTGCCAGGGAGGAGAACCCTGAGAAGCCATTGTCGAGCGCTATGGCCAACTTGAGCGTTCACCAGGCTGCCGAGCGTGCTGACCGTGAGCGCGAGCGCGAGAGACTTAACCATGTCAGCCAGCACGGAGGGCCCAACAACGTCTCTACTTCATCTGTGAATGGATCTCCTCATGGACCTAACAGTGGAAGCAAGGACACTTTCATGAACTATTTCTTTGGAGGCCAGCAGCAGCGCAACGACCGCCCTATCCTTCAGGAGAGTGCTCACCGGTCGGGCAACGTTCACAATGTTGCCAAGGAGATGGTCATGCCTAAGACCGTCTTGGATGGCGAGCCACTCGACTTTGACAAGAAGTTGGACTATATGACCGACTCTGAAGAGTTCTCTGGTCTTAACGAGCGCGAGGACATGGAGACCCAGCTCATTCGTAAGTGCTGTCCCTCAGCCTTCAGGCTATGTTTTATTGGATGATACATTCTTCATGAATACTAACATCCATGCTTATCAATATTTCATGTAGGTTCATTGATCACATCGTACTTCAACATTACCCGTAAATCGATCCAGGACTTGGTTCCCAAGGCGGTTATGCATTTGCTCGTCAACTACTCTCGCGAGGCTGTCCAGAACCGCCTCGTTGCCACCCTTTATAAGGAGGAGCTGTTTAACGATTTGCTCCAGGAGGACGATAACCTCTGTGCAGAGCGCGCAAAGTGCAAGGCAATGCTCGATGTCTTTAAGAACGCCTTTACGATCATCAATGAGGCCATGTAAAGAGCAGGATACCTACATCCATCCTGCCCTTCCTATTTTTTTTTCTTCGATTCCTTTTGCCTGCTTGTTTTCCCTCTCCTTGTCATTCATCTCATAAACATACACATAAAGTACATTCATTCTTCAAAGCGGTACTGTTATTTCTCCTCTTGAAGGTTACTATGGTCTGTAATGGTGTCACCGTGTATGTTGAAGTACTCAAGTGAAGCATCGCCTCTGACCCAGTTCTGGAAAACCCCAGCAAACAACAGCTGCTTGGCTTTGGTGAAATCTGTATCCAGCCTCTTCCATGCATGATAGGTAATACTCATTGGTCCTGGCTCGCTTGGTGAGCCGGCGCCTGCTTTCGACATCATAGACTGAACAAGTGGAGGCTGCGGTGATACAGACCTCCACAAATCGACGCTACTTGCAAACATGTTGATTTTGCAGAGTCGACTCCTTGATTTTGGCCGGATTTGCTTTTTGACGGACGCGCCGGCTTTGCAGCCATTAATGAGAACCTCTGTCAACTGAGGCTCGGAAGCTATCCATGACAAGCCTACAGTTCAACAAGGAAGGCTATATGTCAGTATTGAAGGATGGCCATTGCGTCCTGCTATGATATAAACATTAGTGGGCAGTTGCGAGGATTTAATACGTACTTGAGGCACATGCAACTGGCGGGGAAGCGATGCCGCTCTGTGCACTCTGCTTTGACACGGCCTCTTTACTGAATTCGAACGCGATCTCGCTCTTGTGCACGCTGATTCCGTGTGGGTGGAGGGTTGCAGAGGTGGTCGATGCTTCATCAGTTCTTGAGCCGGGACAGCTCTGGATCCTTCCAAGGAAGGCTCTTTCCAACGCCTCCGCGTCAAACAGCTCTTTTGTGACAACGGATTTGAGATAGAGGGGCTTCTCCAGAAACGGCATCACCAAGGCAGAGTTGAGCCCCAGAATGTTCCAGCGAGCAATTTTGTCGCTGCAGGACATCGAAAGTGTCGGTTCCGAGTCAACTCTGCCAGGCTTTGTTCGTAACACGCCAACAGAGTCGTAATCGACTCTACCACGCCGGAAACTGAGAACTTGATCGTTGCAGACCAGCTGCTGACCTTTCTGCAGCCCGGACTCGTTCGTTGTGTGACTTTTGGCTGCAGCAGTGGTAATGACGATATCACGCTTTTGCAGTTTTGTAGAGGGTGCTCCAGCCTCCAATGGTTCGATCAGTTCTTCCGATTCCCGCTCGCGCTTTGATCCGGTCACTAATGATGTGCTCAGATCCTGATCTCCGGGTGCAGTTAGTTCCTGTGCAGCTGACTTTGGTCGCCTCTGCTGACCTGCCATGAATGCGTTCCTGGATTCCTCGCTCTGTGTCAGCGCCAAGCTAGCAGTCGTAGCATCTCCACCTAAACGAATGAGGCGATGATAGAACAGTTAGTTGAGAACGCTTCTAGTGCTGGGAGCGGTCATTGCGAGTCGCGTGATGGGCAATGCCTTACATGGTGCTTGACTGACGTAAAGATGGAATTGGGTTCCCGCGTTGGTTAATTCGAAGAGAGGTGATTTCTCCTGTTGCGCATCATGGCCACGAGCTTCCAGATATTTGAATATTTTCTTGAGGTTATCAACCTCCACTACACTCCTCAGCATCTCGTGCAAGCACCACCTAATGAAGAGATAGTGGCAGTTGAGAGTGAGATTCAAAGAGGAGTCCGCCAACAACGACACTGTATAAGAATTGAAAGTACCTGTTGAATCCTCGACGAGCTAGGACTTCGGCATGACAGTCATTGAGCAAGTCGCCTCGGGGACTCTGCTTCCCTTGCGGTAAGCATTTACTTCCTGTCCTATGAAATGTTCATAACTTCCGTTAGACGTGTCCAGCGGCAAGTGGCTGAATACGCGATAGTTTCTAACACATTAGAACAAATTGTCAACAACACAACGTACGCCAATGATATGCATTCAATCTCCCAGACAACTTCCGCTTGGATGCTCTCCTCGGTATTCTCTGTGCCACTTGTACCAGTGGTGTGCTGATCTTTGACAGGAGTGGCCATGACTATGCCTGCCAGAATTGTCCATTCAGGTTGGCCATTGTTTCTCTTGGCTGGTTTCCCATTCTTGGGTAGTTTGTCGAACTGGGCATGACATTCCCGGACGATGTTGTCAGCTAGCTCGCAAGTTGTAGAGGTTCGCATGGAATGGTGAAGGTGGCGAGGTTTGGTCCATTGTTCAAGCAGAAAACTGAAAGAACCTGATCAGGTGCACGTGACTATTTCACCCTTCATAAAAAAGCCACCCTTCCTCAGGGACAGACAAAATGGCGATCAACGAACGAACGACAAAGAAAAAATAAAGCCAATCGTTTTTGGTTCTCTCAACAACGTTCTGTTCACAACTCCTCCATCCTTCTTTTGTTTGCTGCCCTTCTTGCAATCACAATCGAGTCAGGAAAAAAAAAAAAAAGAATGGCCGAATCGCAAGCAACCACTTTGACGACAGCGCCTCCCGCAGCTGCTTCCAAGAGTCTCTGGACTGAGTACACCCATCAGGATGGTCGCAAGTACTATTACCACACAGTCACCAAACAGACCGTCTGGCAGAAGCCCGATGAGCTGAAGACACCCAAGGAGGTATTGTCGCGATAAGAATAACGATGGATAAATGGAGAAACTTTTGCTGGTTGATAACGCAGTTGTTGTGCCGATCCGCTAACAGGCCCTCTCCTTTCAACAATAGCTGGCTCTGGAGGCGTGTCCCTGGAAGGAGTACTCGACCCCCGAGGGCAAAAAGTACTATCACAATGCGAAATCCTCAGAGACTGTCTGGACTGCACCCGAGGAATACAAGACCCTCTTTGATGAACTCGCGGAAGAAACAAAGGCAAAGGAGAATGCATCGGCAGCAGCGGCAGCAGCAGCGGCTATACCTGCTCCATCAGGAGCAGCCACCACATCGACAGCAACTTCCGCAACGGCTACAGCAACTGCTGCTCTAACAACCGCTTCAGTGGTGACACCGGTACCTGTGACAACGCCAATGACATCTCTCCCGGTCAGACCCTTGACGCCCAACTCCTCGTCAACCGTCTCGATCCCCTCACCCTTGCGTCACCAGGCGATCCCGCCAGCATCTCACCAACGCCAACACCAACAATCATCTCTCCCGCCCCGCGATCTGAATGGACCTTCGTCGTTTATGCCGCATCAGAACCCCTCATTCCGTCAACCTCCCTTTCAACATCAGCAAGGAGTACGCCCACCTCGTTTTCAGCAGTTGTTTGTCCCTCAAGAAGGCAACACGACTCGCACCAGCATTCGGGAAAGTGAAGTCAGCCAGACCCCAGAGTTTGCGACCAGGCAGGAAGCTGAAGAGGCATTTAAGGGTCTGCTCAAGGAAACGGTATGTTCTCATGCTGCTAAATAACTCCTTGTTATTTTAGTCGTCGTCTGATGTCCATTGACTGACAATTTTGTCGCTTGGTCGATTTGTCAACATATAGGGAGTAACATCAACATGGACTTGGGAGCAGACAATGCGTGCAGTGGTCACCAACCCAATGTATCGAGCCCTGAAGACAACTGCAGAGCGCAAGACAGCCTTTCAGGAGTATGTCGACGAATGTCGGGTACAGGAGAGAAAGGAGGAGAAGGAACGCCAACAGAAGCAAAAGCAGGATTTGTTGGATCTACTGAAATCGAGCGACAAGGTGACACATGCCAGTCGCTACACCACTATCTCCCGACTGTTTGCAAAGGAAGCGGCATTCAAGGCGATCGAGGACGACCGGCTTCGTTTCTCTATCTTTGACAGTTATGTTGGCGACTTGATAAGGCAAGAGAAAGAGGAGGCACGGCAGAGGCGTAAGTCTGGCATGACTGCTCTGCTGTCGCTTTATCAATCCATGGGCGGGATTACGCTCTTGACGAGGTGGTCGCAGGTTCAGGGGATGTTGCAGGAGAGCAAAGAGTTCAAGGATACTGTAGTCATGAGCGGACTCAGCAAGATCGACCAGCTCGCTGTTTTCGAAGATCATATCAAGCAGCTGGAGAAGGAGTATGACCAAAACCGAATTAGAGAGCGTGTCTTGAGGAAGCGGACTGAGCGGAAGCGGCGAGAGGGATTTAAGGAGCTCCTGTCAGAACTCAGGACCAGTGGACAGCTCAATGCCAAGAGCTGCTGGATGCAGATTCACCCCCTGATCAAGGAAGATGCACGGTACACTAGCATACTGGGGCAGCCCGGATCGACACCCATGGAGCTGTTTTGGGATCTCATCGAGGATCTGGACGAGAGGTTATACCAGGATCGTAAAATGATCCAAAACCTGCTGAGTGTATGTCCTCTTAATTGCTGTGCTGCTGTGAAATTGCTTGATACAGCATGGCCTTCCTGACCTGACTAACGATCGTTTAATCTATTGACAACTACAGAGCATGGATTACCAGGTTCAGCCAGAGACTACCTTCGACGAGTTTCAGGAAGCTGTTTCAAAACAGGAGAAGGCTGCAGACATTCTGACTGAAGATCTCAAGTTGATCTTTGAGCAGCTTTTGGGCAAGGCAATCCACCACAGCAAGGAGGAGAAGCGGCGACAGGAGAAACTTGCGCGCAAGAAGGCCGAGTCGTTCAGGTTCATGCTCAAGAACTTGGATCCTGCGGTCACAATTGATTCTACATGGGATGATGTGAAGGCCAAAGCCGAGTCGACATCTGAGTACATCGCGCTTGAGACGGACGAGAAGAGGAAAGAGATCTTCGATCGGTATATTGAGCGTCTAAAGGTAACAATGGATTCACGTTTCTTGTCTTAAAGGACATTATATGGTTCTTTGATTGCTGTGTACTATGCTTGAAAATATGAATTAACCAAAGGTCGCTTCTAATAGGAGCGAGTTTCAAAGACGCATGACAGCGACGACGAGGACGGCTCGATCCTTGAGGATGATGCAGACTTGCAAAGTAGGCGATCTGGAGCCAGCGGAGCAAGTTCTGCTAGAGGAGGAACCTCAACCAGCAACAACAACAAACTTCACCAGAGCAGCAGCAGTAGCAGTCGGAATTCTCATAACAACCATCACAACAACAACAACAGCAGCAGCGGTAGCAATCACCACGGCGATGGCTCGCGGAGGTCGCACCTTAGCTCACGCGATGTGTCATCATCGTCAGGATCCAAGCGGCCGCACCAAGGCGAAAAAGGATCTCGGAGTGGAGAACGGAGTGCAGTGGGATCAGGATCGGAGGATGAGTCCGAGAACCATGATCACCCATCTAAGGTACGAGCAGCACATATATTCTTTTCTCACATATTCGAAAACCATTGCAACTTGCTCCGATTCAATTACTGACATTTCGTTTGTATTTTCTGCATGTTCTCCTTGTGGTCCAAAAAAAATACAGAAATCAAAACCTGGTGTCGAGGATAGCACGGAAGCTACTGAAAATGAGTCGACCAAAGATGTACCAATGAAGGACGCCAATGGTGAAGGCGAGGAAGCAAAAGAAGCCACCCCTGCCAACTAATAAGATGCTACTTCCTTCTGACAAAGAAAATAAAAGAAACCAATCGAAAAGGGCATCACGCACTCTTCAGTCAAGCAAACGAAGCGAAGTGTAGACGGGGAATTCAATTTTTTGAGATTTTTAATCGTTAATGTATGGTTAACTGGACAAAAAGAATGGGGAGGGTTGTTTGGTTTTGGCGGATGTATAATTTTGAGATGAAAGGGCGAAGTGGGGAGATGTAGTAAGAAAGAAAACAAAAATGACAAAAAAAGACACAATAAGAAAAGAAACTGCAATTTTTTTCTGTCAGATTTAGGCCTTGTTGGAGGCAATCTTCTCGACCTGGCTGATGGACTCGTCGAGGATCTTGGCCTGGAGCTTGGGGTCCAAGAGATCGGCCTTGATCTTCTCGATCATGTAGGCGGCCAACTTGGACTGCTCGCGCTCACGGACGGAGGTCTCGTAGCGGACCCAGGAGTCAAGGACGGACTTGACCTCGGCGGTCATGGCGGTCTTCTGCTTAAGCTCAAAGGCCTCGGCCTCGAGCTTGGCGGTCTCCTTGGAAAGAGCGTAGAGGGCCTTGGTGACCTCGACAACATCCTTCATCTGACCGACCTGGTCAATTCGGTCCTCAACGGCGGCCTTGTGGTCGACGCGAGCCTTCTCGAGGACGGAGCGGATCTTGTTGATGTGGACATCAGCCCACTCGTTGAAGGGCTCGCGGGCAGCCTTAACGATACCGCCGAAGGTGGCAGCGAAAGCCAAGAGAACCAAGGACTCCTCGTTGAAAACGTAGATCTCCTTAGAGATCAAGTAGGTAGCGGCACCAGCAATGGCGGTGACGTATCCAGTCTTGGAGATCAAAGAGTTGCCGGGGAGGGAGTCAATGATGCTCTGGGCCTTGGACTCGGGGGAGACCTGCTTCTCTGTGTTTGTTTTTGGTTTGTTATTGGATGGAGATTGGCGGTTGGTAGGAGTGCATAGAAAGGGAAGAAGATGTCGAAGGCGACTCTTGTCAATATCCAAATTGATCAATTGAAAATTGTCCAATGTAAGTGCATCCAGGTTGGTGGCGGAATATCATTTCCAGTTCTCCAGAATTCAGATACAGCGCTCGTCCTTATACCATCCTATTTTTTTTGTCGATATATGTTTGATAGTCGACATATGTTTGGTAGTCGATAAGGGAGTACTGTCGACATATTGATACATCCTGGCTTCCTGAAGTCGCGATCCATAACTCTTAATATCTCCAAATCCTGGCTGTAAAGACGAAAGGAGAGCTAAAGGGTGAAGCTGCTTGCTAACCTTCAGTGGAGGTGGCCATGTGGCGGATGCTGTTGATATAGATATGAACGAGAAACGGGGACTTGGTCAGCGAATTGACGTCACCATCAAAATACATATGGCGGTCTGATCACGCCTTCTACAAGTTGACTGGAGGGCAATGGAGGCTACTTACGCAACGGAGGCAGTGGAGCGCTGGGCAGCGAGCATGGGGCGCACGGCGGCGACTATTGTAGGAAGAATGGAATCGAAAAGTCATTGGTTAGCGCGAAGGTAACTGATGGAAAGAACAGGATTATGTCTGAGCGCGATGGATGATTGATCGTGAAGAGTGGCGATGTAGGTGAATCGTGATCGTGATCAATGGTTGCTGAACAGGAGGAGTGAACGTGGGTGTATGTTTGCAGGAGTAGGTAGTGTTGTGAGGGTTTGGAGGGTGTTTAAGTCAAGTCAAAGGTTCGATGGCTTGCTGGAGGGGAAGGGCGTGTGAAGGTGATTGCGATGGAGGTGAAGTGAAATGAAGCCGAATCGACCCGTTGAGATGGCTTTGAGAAGAGAGTGAGAGGCAGTGGATCGTGCGAGAAGTTGAGTTGTAAGTGTGAGTGCGGAGAGAGTGTCGATCGAAGGGTGAGGGTGAGGGTGAGGAGGCAACAGTGTTTTACCCGAGGAGCTCTTGGTCAAAAGTCTAAGGGCCATGGCGAAAGGGGGGAGGATGTATGATGGGGGGAGTGAGTGGAGAGAAGGAGAGGGAGAAGAGAGTGTCAAGGACTATTCAGGGCGGGAAGGGAAGGGTCGCTTCCTTGGTTGGAGTGGCTGGCAGAGGACAGAAAACTGGCACATGGGAATAGCACGCCTCTTCGGAACAGATCTCATCAATACAAACAAAAAAGTGAAAATAGAATCATCACCGATTTATATCGCTTCGCAATTGCTGCTAGGATTTCCAAGAGGCCGTTGTCCCTGAATCAGCAGTCACAATGCCTACAAGGAAATCGTAAACACATAATAGTCCCCTCGGACTACACCTTTCCCCTGTCAGGAACCTCCGCTTTGCCTCACTCTCCAGCAACAGGTCCCATCCACCCTCTCTCTCTCTCTCTCTCTTTCTCGGGACGCCCTCCATCGGATTCACCTGCAGGACACTCTCACGACCCACGCCACTCCCTACTCTCTCACTCTTCCTCACACACACATATACACATCATTCACAGGATGGCACACAGATTCCTTGCATCAACACCTCTCCTCTCCAGGACTTCGCTCTCCTTGACGGCACGTGCCAGGGCTGCAGTCCCAGCTCAGTATGCCAACTATGTCACCGCCTCCGCCGTTGTCATGGCTGGTGGCAAGGCCAAGAAAGGTAGCCTGTCGGCCTCTTGCAAAACTGCATGGATCGGATATGGAGCACTGAATCACAGCTTCTCGACGGACTTTAGTACTGACCCATTTTGATCCGATCTGCAACTTGTATCATTTAGCCGCACCCAAGGTCAAGGCACAGTCTAACTCCTTCCGCAAAAAGAAGGCCGCCGATGATGACAAGGGCGAGGTATGCTTCTCAATCCGCACGCGGGACGCGATGGGCATTTTTTGATCAGAAAGACAATCAATCATACCAACCGATCTAGGGACACAGCGACGCGCCGAAAATCTAACTTTCACGACACCTGGGGTCGGATATTCGCATTTTTTTGAACAACGATTAGTCTGGATCAGGAGGCGCCACTCGTTTGAACGAGAAATACTACAAGCCTTCGGTTCCCGTCAAGGTCGAGGAGTTCCTTCCCGTAAGTCAATCTCAGAGGTTCTAGAGTTTGAGGCAGGTCTTTGATTATGATGACAGGAGCATATACTAACCTATGTCTCATCTCCTTGTAGTCGACCGCCACCAAGGAGCATGTTGGACAAGTCCTCGGATTCCCCTCCACTGTCATCCCCGCACTGGCACAGACCGCTTACCCTACACTCTTGAGCGAGCAGGTATTATTTACTGGAAACAACGACTGAACTGGACGCGGATCTGATCAGGGCTTCACTTCGACCTCGACACAAAGATCGACAACTCACTCGTTTCATACATTACATGTCATTGCCAAACTAGTTCGAGTTGATCAAGCCCGCTGCTTTAGTCGTCCGTGAGTCGACTGTCAGCTTCTTGGAGAAGGTCGACAATGCCATGAAGACACCATCATCACAGAGCAGGATCGTTCTCACTGGAGAGGCTGGATCTGGAAAGAGTGCTTTGCTTTTGCAAACTGTCAGCCACTGCCTTTCTGCTGGATGGATCGTTATCTATGTTCCCAAGGGTATGTTCTGGAATCATTAGGATAAATTGCAGGAACAAGATGCAAAAAGGGCGAGAAGGAAGCAGCACTGTCACTAACGCCGCACATATCGTCTCTCAAACCTGTCACCCATAGCTAGCACATGGATGAACAGCTCTTTCGCATACAACAAGGTCGCCAACACAACCTCCTTCGTCCAGCCTTTGCTCGCCTCCAACCTTGTTGGTCAAATCCAGAACGTTAACAAATCCGTTTTGGACAAGATCACCACCTCAGAGACCGCCATGGTTGGTCGTCACGAGGTTGAGAAGGGCACCAAGTTGAGCGCTCTTCTTGAGGTTGGAGTCAAGGATCAATTTGCTGCTCAGGATGTCATGGAGGTTTTCATGAAGGAGATTGGCGCCCAGAATGGGTACGTCTGTCACTCTTAATTTCATGTTTTTCAGCTTTTGGATGAGCCATGCGTCGTGATATGTCGAGGTAAGGTTTATTAATCACAGTTTTTATATTACGTAATAGTATCCCTACTTTGATCGCAGTGGACGAGGTCAACAGCTTCTTCCGTCCCTCACAATACTTGAGCCAGGACGGAAAGGAGCTCGACCCTGAGCACTTGAAGTTGCCCAAGCTCTTCTTGAACTACATCTCTGGTAAGAGCACCTTCAAGCATGGAGCCATCGTCGCTGCCACTAGCGACACCCTTTTGGCCAACAAGAGCGAGGTCTTGGATGTCACTCTTGGCGTCAAAGAGGTTTCCCCTTACAAGCGTCTGTCCCAGACCATCTTGCCCTGGACTCAGGGTTTGACCTCTGTCGAGGTACCGAACTACACGCGGGAGGAGGCCAAGGGTGTATTTGATTACTACAAGAAGGCCAACATCTTCTTCGATGGTATGTCCTCGTTTCTTTTTTTCTTCTTTCATATTGTTTTAATGTTGTTGTTGCTAAAAATTGCTATTGGGTGAAGGTCTTTGTTTGACTAACTAGTGTGTGCCTGTTTTTTCTTTGGTGTCCCTATTTTACAGCCGCATCAGAACCCCTTTTCCTCAACAAGTTCATCACCTCGAACGGCAACCCTCGTAAATTCTTCACTTCCTGCGCAAAGGGCATCTAAGTAATGGCATTCACGAGATAGAGTAGAGAGGGAGAGATGGCTGAAGCAGATATATGTACACATAGAGTCGAATCATTAGCATTATTGGTTAACAACACATAAAAATATTAGTTCCAACATACAAATTTAAGATACTTTTTTGTTCACACATAGGCATGGACAAAACGTAACGTATGAACATCGGAGACATTATTGTTGGTTTCTTGCGTTTCTTATTTTTATTTTTATTCATATGCCGCACAAAATGGGGAGGGTGAAAAAAATCTCCGGGTCATCCTACCGACTGTCTGTCTGGCGTCCGTGCTGTTACTACAAGTCGAAAGCAAGGTCCGGTCGCATCTTCTTGATAAACCCATGAATGTTTTGTGTCTGGTTCCGACGATCGTTCGTTTGGCGGATTGTAAATCTTTCCAGGCGAGGCCATCGAACTGGATTGTGGACGGTCTCCATTCTGCCGCTATAGCTGTGTGATCGACTGTGGTAGCTGTGTGATCGACTGTGGTAGCTGTGGTGGCGGTAGCTGTTCCTAATGCTTGACCTTGAGCCGTTTGAGAGGGTTCTTTGATGGTGTTGGTGTTGGCTCTGGTTCTGGGTCGGGCTGGCTGTAGATCGGAAAGTGGCAGTGGTGTTCAAAGATGGAGTAGAGGGGGAGGATAGAGTGGATAGAGATGGGATCAAGCCCAGGAGCTCTAGGCGCTGCTGATCGACATGCCTGCTATCCCTACAACCGAGCCATTCATAGCGAGACCGGAAGCTCCTCTGGACACGCGAGTCGTTTAAAGACATCTTGTCGGCGAGGCGTTGCAGAACTGTCGGTTCGTTGTCCATCCATCCAAAGTCCCAGAGGTTCAGGATGGTCAAGGTCGTGGTTTTGATTTCCAGTGTCCTGAGATCGTCCAGCTCGCTAAGGAGACAGAGCCCGCCGTCCAATGAACAGTCGATGGCATCTCGACAGATCTTGAGGTGCTGAAGTCGTGGGCAGACTTGGGAGAGGTATCCAAAAATAATCCTTGATGACTCGGCGAGGTTGCGGGCTGCATTGTCCTGCGTATTGAAGGAGATGTTGAGTGAGGTGAGATCACGGCAGGCCCAAATCTTGTCGGGGGTGGTAAGAGTTGTCGTCGGGAGTTGGGCAACAATGGTTGTGAGGGGAGTGATGGGTGTCGGAGGAGTGATGACTTTGAGATTCAAGAGCCGATCATCTAGGTTGACATGGGGTGCGTCCAATTGCTTCAGATTCCGTGCTGACGTGCTGCAGAGATACCAGTGGAGACTCTCGGAAAGCTCTGCATTATTATCGGGAACTCCCTCGATTGTCAACGATGTCAGCATACTAGTGTAGTCTTGGATGATGGTGACGAGCTCGGGACAGATGGTTTGTGCTGGGAGGCCTAGGGATCTTAGGTTGGTGAAGAGTGACATTGGCGAGACCATGGCTCGGTGTCCTTGGTTGGCCGAGCAGTGAAAGTGTCTGAGGTTCGGGCATGACTCGCCAATGGTTGTTATCAACCGTTCCTTGTCAGTCCTTCGTACTACTGTTGACGGGGTTGTCGTTGTCAGTTCTGTGGATGTTATCGCATTAGATCCAGGGATGGGCAGTGGCGGATCAATAAGGTCGATAAGCGATAGGGACTCCAGCGCCGGACAGTTGGCGACGGTGGCTTCGATCGAATCCTGAGTAATGCACACCATGTAGAGCGATAGCGTGTCGAGCCTGTATGGACCTTGCAGCTCGCCAGCCTCCAGTACTTGAACTCGTCGAGGACGCAGCGACGAGCCTGAATGGATATCGAGGGTCCGTAACCGAGGGCAGTTATCAAGAAGGAGGGCAATGGTGTAACTCGAAGGACCGACAGACCGCAGTTGGAGGGCGGTCAAGGATGTCATGTAAGGGAGCAATGGTGCAATCCGCACCTGTACGTTGACAGGTCCGCTGACCGTCAAAGATTGAAGACACGCCGTCTGACCGACCTTGACACGGTCCTTGAGCCGACTCCACGCAACCTGAACGTTGGGCATGTTGTCATAGTCCCTCTGTCTCAATGAGTAGGTCAAGGAATCGATCCCTCCAAGACCTCGAAGGACATGGTACTGGTTAGCTGGGACGGGGTTCTCCTGCCAGACGGTCTGTACTCGAAGGAGTCGCCTGCTAGCCGCATACCACTGTTTGCAGACAAGTCGCGTTGAGAGCCTGTCCTCTAGATTTAGGAAGGTCAGAATCCGTTCCAGGACCTCGGGGACATCGAGCATCGAAGTATGCCGGGAAGATAGTCCGCCGGGGGGGAGAAGAGCCCTTTGTGGGGGTTTTTGAGGAAGTTGATTTTGGAAGGGGAGGTAACAGTGGTTATGGAAGCCGTTATAGATTCTGGGCGCCGAGTATGGGTGGTCGAGGGCCGTTGTCCAGGAACGTGAGTGGGTTGTGTCGCCGTGGGACTTTGAGAGGGCATGAATGAGCCAAGGCATGGTGAAAAAGGAATTGGGGACGAGAGAGAGGGAGGAGGGGTGTCAATGGAGGACGAATGTTAATGAGGCTCCAGACGAAGGAAAGAAGGAGGAGGACGGGAGTGAAGAAAGGAAGAGAGAGAGAGAGGCAGACGACAGCGAATAAACAAACAAAGACAAAGAAGAAAAATGAGGGCGCATCAATCGATGATGTACAACAACTGCAGCTGGCAAAAGAGGCACGGGTGAGGAGAACGGAGGGTTCATTTTTTCCCATCTCACATCTTTCCTTCTTTCAAATCGGCACGGAGTCCTTGCCCACGGATGCAAATTAGGGCGACAGGGCTGGGTCACTTGCAGTCACTCTTTTTTGTTTGTCGCCTTTCGGCTCTGTTCTATGTAAGAATGGAGTAGACCGGGCACTGTTCTGTAGGGTAATTGTGGAACGGGCCATAGTTTTGCCCCATGACGCCCATTTCTGATTTACAAAGCTCAGTGCGCGCCTTCTCTTTCTCTTTTGTTTTGTCTCTCTCAGAAGGGAGAAACCCAGATGAATAGAAAAATGACGAGAAATGTAAGGAAGAGGACGTGGTATTTATTAGCACCATTTATATGTGGCCGGAGGCCCTACCCTGGTGTCGGACTTCAATCAACTACCAACCTAGTACAGCTCAGTATCTCTATTCCTCGAGGCTTTTCTTTTCCCATCTTCCTAGACGATCTTCGTCCTAGGTCGATACTCCTTCCCCCCGTCATGTTCCTGTCTGCTGAGAAACAGTCAATCAGTCAGCAATATTCATCAGTGATAATTCTGAGACCAAGAAGCTTTGATTGATGTGCTGCATAGCTTTAGCATTTCGAACATTCACTACAAAATTAAACAAGAAACATCTCACTTGGTGGTTCTTTATGCCTTGTTCTATATTTTTTTCATCAATGGGCTTGCGTCAAGAAACGGAAGGCATACCTGGTTCATTGTGTCAATTGAACTATCTATTCTATCCGGTTGTTCTCGTTCATAGCGAGGGTGGAGGAGACAAGTCTATAGTGTCTTCCCTCTCACACAGACCTACTACATTATGAACACTCCATCCGGTATTCATTGTAAACCGCAACCGCGCAGGGGAAATAAACGAGTGGATGGTAAGGGATGAGTCGTGAGCTTATTACAAGCCATTTTCCTTTGTTTATGCATCAGGTCGAAATCGATTTGGCAAAACACCCAAACACAACTGCCTTCACTAGGTTTTTTTGTGCTTCACAAGTGAGGAGAAGCAACGAAAGTAGGTTGCTGCATCTATAAACAAAATAGTTAGCCCCATGGAAGACCTCGACATAAACAGGCATCGACCGACAACAAGGATAAAATATGACTTGTGGTTGTATCTTGCACGATGAGCTATCCAGTCAGTCAGTGATGCGTGCAGGTGGATACAATAATAAGCGTCTGTTTTGTGTGACGCAAAAGTATGTTAGAGTAGAATGGCGCCCACTGGCAGGAGGTTCAAAGAAAGAAGGAACGAAGCGTTAGGAGACGCTCTCATATGCATCTGTCAGCCCCATTGACACTTCTTCCTTTTGATGTTGACGGAAAGAGAGGAAGGAAAGAAAAACAAAAAAACAAAAAAACACAAAGCAAACACACGACAACAACAAAAGTCAAGGAAAAAATCCAGCGAGGTGTGCGCCGCCCATTGGCGCATTACCATTTAGTCTTAAGTTTATGTAGTGTTTGGGCATTAACATGCTTCTCCAGAGTAGTACTTTATCCAAGATAAAAAACGACGTAGTGAGCGACATGCATGAAAATAAAGGCATGAGCCGAGCATGAATGGGGTCTTGATGTACCATAGTATCCATTGCCACGAGCCAACCAGGTTGGATGTCATCTCTCCTTTGTATCTTCATTCCTTCATTCCTTTCCTACATTCTTCATCCATAGCTGTCTTTTGATAGTGTGTGTTTGTTGGGAGAAAGAATGCCCCTCCCTCGTTCGTTGATTCAAATGCCTACCCGCCTTCCTGCCTGCCAGCCAATGAGCCGTGAATGACCTTGAAGAGAAGGCATGAAGGCTAGAATAAGGTTGGACAACAATAACAAGTTCAAGACCAGTGCTCTCAGTGCTCCTTCCCCCTGTAGAGCAGAGCGGGCCATTCAAATTCATCGAAAGAACAGAAAGAAAGAAGAGAGGGAAAAAAAAGAAAACAAAAAAAGAACAAGGCATATTTATGTACGGTTGTGTTGGGTTGCCAGGTTTGAGCAGTTACGACAACAACAATTAGGAGCCAAAGGCAGAGATGACAACGGAAAAGGTGCAACCAGGGGAGTGAGCAACCAGCCAGCCAGCCAGCCAGTCAGAGGAAATAGATTGTCATCTGGATTTTCCTTCCCTTCTTTTTCCTCCTCCTATCCCCCCTGGCTGGCCCCTCTTATTATTTTTCTCAGTTCACTTCGCTTCATTTCTTCTCTTCTTCCCTCCCTCCTCTTGGTTCCTGTTGCCCTTCTGCCCCTTCCATCCCGCCCTCAACTTTCTCCCACACCTGATCTCCCACCAGCCTTCCTTCCGACCCTTCTCATTCCACTCTTTCCATCTCTACGACTCACCCTTCCCCTCCTTCTCCATCACTCACCACTCTGCCTCTCTTTCTCTTCCTCTCTCCCTCTCCCCTCTCTCTTTCTCACTCTCCTCTCCGCTCCATCCCCCCAAGAAGTACCCGAAGTCTGGAAATAGACTAAATAGACTCTTGCTCAGTCGCACCACATATCAAATGACACCTGCACCCTCCTCGTCAAGGAACAGGAGGTCTGCTACTCTGGCCAACATCCCTACTCCTGCAGGGCCTCCTCCTCCACCTCCTGGCGGACACCCAGGAACCTACACTCACGAAACCCTCGGCCGTAGTCAGACTGTCAGCAACCACTCGCCTCATTCCTCATTCTCATCGCACTCTGGTCCCATCAACAACAATTACTCGACGGCACCTTCATCCTACGCCCCACCCCGGGCATCCTTTTCTTCTTCTTCTCGTGCGAGCCCCGTGGGTGCTCCTCCTGGACGATCGGGTCGGGACAGAGACCAGGAGGCATGGAACGATAGTGCATGGAGGAGTATCTTCGATGCGGCGCTTGTTAAGGCTCAACAGGCGGTTCAGCTGGACGAGCTTCAGGAGACGACGTTGGCGGCAAATCTTTATGCACAGGCAGCTAATGATCTCGGTCGGGTCATCCCCATGTGTTCGAGCGAGAAGAAGAAGCAATCCATGCTTGCTATTGTAAGTTAATTTTCTTATTTTTTGCCGGATCAATTCCAAACAACAAATTCAGGGCGCGTGTACGACTGAAACAAAACCACTTATTACCAAAGATCAAAATTCGCCCGACTCTTAAATGTTCACTGATGGTGCCTGAATCATGTCACACACAATCACCTTTACATATCACTCAACACATCTCCTGTCGCTCTACCATCTGCTTTTCTAGCAAGCCATCTACCTCGACAGAGTCAATCAGTTGAGAGAGTCTGCCCTGGCCAAGAACGGTGGATCGCATCCAGGAGTATCTCCTACCCATTCTGCAGCTACCAGCGAAAGCAACGATGGCCCCAACAACTACCGCTATTCTGTCAGCAACCGCAACATGGGCTATGCCGACGATCAATACCAACCCCAGCAGTATCAGTCCCAACAGTATCAACCTCATGTCCAGCAACAGCAGCAGTATCAACAACAGCAGCAGAGATATCAACTACCAATGCAGCAACAACAACAGCACCCCTACCAATCGCCAGTCCTGTCGCCTGTTCAGCACTACCACGCACCACAGTTTCAGCAAACGCAGCATCCGGAACCGCTACCACAACCGACACAACAGCAAAGCTCAGGACTTCGACTCTTTGGCAAGAAGCGGTCCAAAACGCAATCCTCCGTACCACAACCGCCTCCAGAATTCGCTCAACAATTTCAGAATCAGGGTCAGGACTACAACAACGTTAATAATCACAGCAATAATTTCAACAACAACAACCATCCCAAAGGCTACGGATACGAAGAATATGCTCAACCCGCCGACAACTACACAGTTCCATTCGTTGCTCCTCCAAGAACTCCCAGCCCACCACCTATCGCGGTACCCTCAATTTTCATGGCTCAGCCTCCTACATCATCAAGCAAGAACCAAAAAAATGAAGCCGCTGCTGCCGCCCCAGTGGTGCTACAGGAACAACCCACCAAATCTTCCAAGTGGAGACCTTTCGGCAAAAAGAAATCCAAATCGCTTTCCCATCCCGAAACCTCAACAGCCTTCACTCCTCCTCCCGAAATGGCACCGGCAGTTCCCGTATTCACGCCTCATATTGACCCAGTATCGGTACCGGCACAGTACTTGCAACAACAGGAGCACTTTCACGAGCAGAAACAGTCCCATGAACAAGAGCAACAGCAACAAGAAGTGGAACAGCAACAGCAGCAGAATGAGGAGGCTGTCGAGTATCAAGAGGAGTTCAAAAACCCAGCACAAGGTGATTGGTACGTCGAGACTGCCACCCCCGAAGAGGACTCCTACGAGTACGACGAGTTCAAAAACCCTGCCCATTACTTTGACGAAGAGGATGAGGATGTCGATCCTTACTACATTGCCGATACCAAAGGTCGTGCTAAAGCCTTTGAAGGCCAGGTAAGACTACATTTTCCTTTCATACCCCGTCGGTACCATGACGATGTTTACAGAGTGCAATACTAACTTGGCCTTTGTTGAATTTGCAATAGGACACTGGTGATGCGGATTTAGGCAAGGAGAAGGCTTCCAAAGTCGCCGCGCTCGATGCCGAGCCCAAAACTCGCAGGCCCTTGACCCAAAGCTCTTCATCGTACTCCCAAGAACAGAGCTTCTCGCCCAAGTTCGACTTTTCTCAGGCACAACCGACCACTGGAATTCAAGCGCAACTCGCCAGCCAGGGGCCTGTTGACGAAGACCGCGAAGACGACAGCCATTTGGCTAACGGCTCTCATCAACATATCCAAGGACAACACCACCAGGAAACGAGCGAATCTATTGCTCCCAGTCAGCTCGAGGACGAGGAGATGGCCAAGTCGACACTGGAGTCCGTCGGAAAGGACGCCGAGGTCGAACCTGCAGCTGTTGGCGATGCTGTTATCGAAAAGCAAAAGACCAAACGCACCTGGTACGGCAAGAAGAAGAAAGAGAAGGACCCCGAGAGGGAGAAAGAGAAGCAGCGACAGAGGGAACAGGATCGTCTGGATACGGTCGCCCGACTCATGGACGACGCTCTCTTTGGCGCTTCACCCAAGTCAAAGCTTGAGAAGGACAAGTTGAAGGAAAAACCAAGCGTTGTTTCGCTGGGAAAGCCCGTCTCCCATCACTCCAACGACCACTATACCGATCGCTCCCAACAGAACGTCGAGCTGACCGCGCCCGCCCTTCAAGAGGTCAACTTTTCAGAGTCCCATATCTCCTCGCAGCAAGGTGAAGATAAGGCTGTCACGGTGGAGAAGGACGAGTCCAACATCGAGGAGCCCTATACTCTCCCCGAAGTTACCGAACCTTCCGAGTCTTATATTCTCCCTGAGATTTCCGAGCCTGCCAACAGCGAGTCCAGCATCACTACCGCAACAAAAGGTCAGGACGCCCCCTCCATTATGTCTGACGCCCCCAAACGCTCAAAGTCGAGGCATCTCAGTATCTTCAAGTCCAAGAAGAACAAGGATCTGGAGACCCAGCCACAGATCTTGGAGAGCTCGCCTTTGTCCCCGACCGTCACCAACGACGACTCGAAGTCGATTCAAAGTCAACATACCCGCAAGAGCTCCTTCAGCACAGACCGTAAGGTTGAGCCACCAACTCCAGTAGTCGTGCGCCCTAAGGAGAAAGAAGTCAAGAAGAGGGATAGCGACGAGTATGTGCCTTACGAGTACCAGGAAGACGTCGAGGGGCCACTTATGGAGCGTGTCGAAGTGCCCGAAAATCGTGAAGTCATTGGCTTTGTCTTGGTAAGTTTTAATATTCACAAAGCATCTGTGAACTAACCTTTGAAGTCTCAACCACCGATAGTTGCTGTTAGCTGACAAACATCACCTTACGTTTCTTTAAATCCAAATAGCCTGTTGAGGAGGTCATCGATTACACCTTGGAGGGCAACGAAGAGGCGGCTCTTGAGAACTGGGACTCTTGGGTGAGCCAGCTGGAGTCGTTCGAGAAGGTTCTGTCTAACAAGGGCCTTAAGAAGGAGAAGGCCAAGAAGGCGAAGAAGGTCAAGGAGATCCCTCCACCAAAGGAAGATCTGCCTCTTGGACCGATGAGCTCGACCAAGGCCAACCGCTCCAGCATTTTTGGCTCACTCGGACGATCCGACACCCTGAAGTCCCGCAACAACACCACCTTGGATCTGAACGCTCACGCCTTGGATAACCGTCCCCTGAGCATGAGCACCACTCTTTTGGACGACTTCTCGACTCGCCCCTCATTCCAGTCTTCCCGATCTGGCGAATCTGAGGCCCCCTCTCAGTTTTTGGTCGCTCCTCAGACCAAGAAGCGTTGGTGGAAGCGTAAGGAGACCAATTCTTTTTACCGCGCCTCTCACGCTCTTTCGACCGCTGATCTTGAACAGGATCAGCATTTGTCGGCTCTTTTGCGATCCCAGTCTCAGGTCCGGTCGAGTGACAACCTGCCTATGGACCGTGGCATGATGTCGATGCCCATTTCCTTTGTGGAGCCAGCGTCTCCTGTACGAGAAGTTAGCAAGGAAGCACCTGCCGCTATGGAGTCTGTTCCCACTCCCGCACCCGCACCAGAAGTCAAAGAGCAGGAACAAGAGCAGGAGCAGGAACTGGAGCAAAAAGAGAAGGTAGAGAAGAAGGTTGAAGAAACTCCAGCTGAGACCAAAAAGGACGAAGAGGAACAGGAGGCCGAAGCTGAGGTTGCTATTGCTCCGATGCCCAAGCCCAAGGCCAAGAGCAACAAGCCCAAGCTCCTGCCTATTTCGACCCCCTTGGCCCAGCTTCTCAAGATCCAGAACGCCGAGGAACTTTGGCAGTATGTTCAGCAGGCCAAGACCTATGCTACCAGTCGTATGAACAAGGGAGACAAGCGATCGGCCGCAATCGCCCTGAAGCGTGGCCAGGCTCTCGAGGCACGCTGGCAGGAAATCTTGCTGGAGATGGCTTCCAGTGACGAGGATACTGATGAAATCCTGGAGGAGGATGATGAGGAAAGTTCTGAGAGTGGCGAGGAGGCTCCTGCCCCTTTGGTCGTGACCCCACCTCCCAAGGAGAAGAAGGCTAGGAAGGTCGTTGTTCAAGCACCTGTTGTAGACGACGAGGAAGACGTTACTGCTCCCGTCCCCGCCCTAGTGATGGCTCCTGTTCCTGTTCCTGCTCCAGTACCTTCTCCCACACCAGTCCCCGTTCTCGCGGCAGCTACCAAGCCAGTGTCGACCGTCATTGCCCCAGTCGAGGATGAGAATGACGAAGATGAGGAGGTTGAGAACTACGCCGCCCACCGTCGGAGGAACACCATCAGCCGGAGCAGCAGCACCCCAGACAAGTACTCCAAGTACAAGAACATCAACAAGACAGCAGCGGCAGTGGCGTCTGCCAGCAACACCAACGTCGCTTCGTCGCAGGCGACCCCCGCGACCGAGGATAACGCAGACGCCAAGAGTGTGTCGTCCGTCAAGACTGCCGCCACCACGACCTCCGAAAGTGGCGCCGACACTATCGGTCGTCTGGGACCCGAAGCGACTCTGGAACAGATGCTGGAGTCCAAGAATGTAGATCATGTCAAGTACTATATCCAGCGGATGAAGACCGACACTGTCACCAAGGCTCGCAATGGTAGCAAGTTTGCTGCGTTGGAGGGTATGAAGAATGTCAAAGTTCTTCAACAGCATCTTGCTGACCTTTTGGATCCCAAGAGCGAGGACGAGGCGGTGGAAGAAGAGAGTGATGCCCAAACAAAGCCTTCGGCGCCATCACCGAGTGAGGAGAGGATGATTACTGTCCAGCCCACTATCCAGGAGGAGGACGAGGAAGAGGATGAGGAGGACCAGAAGGAGACTCAAGCACCAACAGAAACGAAGGAGACCCAGGAGGAGACCAAAGCACCCATTGAGAAGGAAGAGTAGGCCAATACCCCCACCTTAACCTACATCATCGTTTAGAACGAAAACAAACATGCCACACACACCCTTACCAAATAATATCGGCTCGCTTATAATGCAATTACCCTCTCTAGCGATAAAAGCCTTCACGTATTTTCATGACCATACACTTCTGTGCAGCACGTGTGTTCGAGTATGTTGATTATTTGTAATAGATGTTCATGCTTCTAAGCTGGGTGTGGCTGCTCCTGAAGGCAGTGGCGAATCCGAAGGTGTATCAAGAGAAAGGGCCGTGTCTACCGGGCCGTCAACCCCATCCTCTGCTGATTCATCAGTTCTGACAGTTGTCTCTGAAGGAACTCCTGGTGCCTGCCCCGCCAGTGGTTTCCTGAATTTGCCCTGCAACCAAACACGATACATCTTGACCTTCCGCAGCCTGTTAACAATCAGCCGCCGATCAACCGCATTCTGCTCAATCGTAAACCGCGACCCAAACAACTTTACAATTTCGTCCGACTCGAAAAAGTAGACTCTCGTTCCATCTCCACGGACATAAAAGTTATCGGACAAGAGTCGGTTCTTCTTAAACCGCAGCTGGGCCATATCGTATCGTCCATAGTCCCTGAACACGATCAATCCACCCGGTTTGAGGAGCTTGTACAAGTTGTTCATGGCGTGTTCCCAGCGGTCGGGGTGGAGCGCTGAGAGAACAAAGATTAGGACTAGGACGTCCATGGATTCGGGTTCGACTTCGGGAGGGATATCGTCGCCCGCCAGGTCCCAGACAAAAGCCTTTCCGCGTTTGGGGTCGTATTCGGTGTTGTTCTTGACGACGTCGACGGCGGTGGATGAAAAGTCGCAGGCGTAGACAAAGAGCTTTGGGTTCTTGGACTCGATTATGAGTGGAAACATTGTGTTCCCTGCGCCGCATCCAATCTCCATCACGTTCTTCTCTCCCGCCTAATCCATCATGTACAATTAATAGCCGATTTGCGTTAATTGACGGTGAGGACTCTTGTCCGTTTAAGATTCGCTAGTTGTATACGCAAAATGATCTCAAGTTTACCTCGGCTTCGATCATGTCAAAGAGTTCTGGGAACTCTATCCGGAGCCAATGACGGTCCTTGAAGAACTTGTTCTCGTTCTTTGTATAAAACTTGTTCCAGTTCTCGGCTGCCTCTGCATGATAGGTCTCGACAAGCTCCTGGGGTACGGGGTTGAGGTTCTGACGCGCGATTTCGTTCCTTGCGTGTTGTTCCTGTTCCTCGCCCCATGTTGCGTGATCCCTATTGTGTTTCGTCGAATCGTATTAATGCGACTTGTTAATCAGTGGTTGTTTGGTGTGGAGTGCTGTGCTTTTTTGCAGGGGGCGTATTTCGTGTCGAATCGTTGCAGCTCAACGTTCGTTTGTACCAGGCGTTTTGTTCAAAGACTGTAGACTCGTCGACTAGGAGTCGTCCGCCAAAGGGTGCACTAGAGGGCGAGTTGACGTCCCGTGAACTCGACTCTCGTTTTTTGATGTCTTCTGTTGTCGTTGGTTTTGCTGCTGGTTCCATTGTGAGTCTTGATGACTTTTCGTGTTGATGAAAGAAGGAAAGTGCCTCGTCGTTGAAGACGACTTCGCCATTTTTTTTTCTTTTTCTTCAAGTAACCAGTCACTATTGATTTTTGCAAGGAGGCAGAAGTATTTCTTTTTTCTTTTTTTTCCCCTTACCATTTCTCTTCCTTCATCCCTTCACACCCTACCACCCCTCCCTTTTTCCATATACCTCCATCCAACATGGCCACCCCTACTCAAGACTGGACCACCGAGCAGCTCCTCTCTGACGCTGTCAGCAAGAAGGACATTGTTACCTTCCTCCACGTCAACGCCACCCATGACTTTTTGGTCGAGTTCAAGTTGACCGGAAAGCTCCCCACCGTCGTCAAGAACGGTATGTTTCTTTTTCTTTTCTTTTTTAGCGCCACCGTTCTTCAAATGTCACTCTTCTTACTCGGTTGTTGTCTTCAATTAAAGGAAACGCCATGAAAAATACCTCCTTTCATTGCACGACAGTATCCTTCCACCCAAACGTACAAGTTGCATCTCGTACAAATGCTTACTTACCCGTTCGTTAATTGACACACAAAACTCAATAGCCAAGAAGGATTCGCTGTCGGAGGCATACAACTCGCTCTTCACCCGCAAGGCTTTCCGTGGTGCTGACGAGCCTTCGGAGGAGGACATCATGGCTGCCAAGACCACCGCCCCCACCGAGACCAAGGTTGAGGCCGCTGTCGAGACTGGCCCCCCAAAGTTCACCAAGACTGTCCTCAAGAAGGGTGACAAGATCGGTTTCCCCAGAAAGGGCAGCAATGGTAAACTATCCCCCCCCCCTTTTTTCTCTGTTTCTTTTTTTTCTTCAACTTGAATACAACAGGAATTCTTGAACATGAAGGATCGAATAATATCATTAACACGCTTTTCACTCATTCTAACTATCACAACAAATAACAGTCGCAGTGTTCTACACGGGATACTTTGACGACGGAACCATGTTCGACACTAACGACAACACAAAGAAGAAGAGCAACCCCCTCCGCTTCAGGGTCGGCGCTGGACGTGTGATCCCCGGATGGGACGATGCCATGTTGAGCATGTCCCGTGGCGAGAAGGCCAAGATTGTCATCGAGGCCGAGCACGCCTATGGCAAGAAGGGTGTCCCAGATGCAAAGGTCCCTATTCCCCCCAACGCCCGCCTTACTTTTGAGGTCGAGTTGGTTTCCTTGGACTAAATTCATCTATCTGCATTTTTTTCTGTTTTCCTTTGTTGCATTAAATAAAAAAAAAACTCGTGTACTCTTATGAAAAACTCTCTGCCTTTTCTTGTTTTTTTGGTGTGTGTTGGAGCCAGGGATGTGACGAAGATCGTTTCACTGATAAATGCATAAATAAGTCTGCAAAGGACCTCTTGATACTCCTTGTTGTCACGCATTGAACCTCGCCTGAAAGCTTTACGTTGATCCTTGAAAAACGTCCACGTGACATGCCAACATTTCAAGAAAAAAAAAGCGGCGAGTGCTTTTATGATTTCGCCCCTTTTCTCTCTCTATTATCATCTTTCCAACGAACAAGGATGGCCGCTTCCGCCTCCACCACCAACGCTGTCGCTGCAAGGACCAGGACCAGGACAGCTGACAGCAGCGCCAACACCAACAATAACAACAGTACCAATCCATTCACCCTCCCGGAACTTATCCACCGTCTCTCCCGCTTCACAACCCTCGCCGACTCTCTCTCCTGTGCCCTCGTCTCCCGTGCCTTCTCAGAAATATTCATCCCCGTCATCTGGTTCTCTGTCGATTTCGACTCCCAGCCCCGCTTCACCGACCTGCCTCCTTCAATCATCACAAAGCATGGGCACCACATCCGAATCGTGGAGAATATCCAATCCTGTGCCGAGATGAGAGTCTTGGCGAACCCACAGGTGCAGAGGTTGAGGAAGATCAAGTACATGGATACCACAGGGTCAAATCTACAGCATATCTTAGGGTTTGAGGTCGTTGCCAGGAATTGTGGGAGTTTGGTCAGGTTGGATTTGGTACCAGATGATCCGGTACCTCTGGGGGAGGAGAATCGGTTGGCGAATTATATCCCTGTTACGGCATTGATCCCCCCATTCGGCGCGATGCAGGAGTCGAGGTTGTATCGGCTGTGTATCATGGATTTGTATTTGACGTTTGAGGGCCTGATGACGATTTTTCGTGGTTGTCCTCAGTTGACGAAATTGGGGCTCGTCAACGTTACCATCCTGGGCAAACCAACAAATCCTGGACACCTCTACCAACATCCTAATATCAGCTTCTTATCCTGTCACCATCAAGCACTCTTCAGGACCGACCCCCTCGACGGCCACCATCCCGCCCCATCCCTCCTCCTCCATCTGCCGCACCTAAAAACTATCGAACTCTGTGACCACGAGGTCGAAAGCAATCCTTCCCCCTCCGGCACCCTCAACACCATCCCTCCCCAAATCATCCTCGCAGAACTCTCCCGCTACTGCCGAAACCTTACCGGCCTACGAGTCCAAGGCCTGAGGGACTGCACTGACCTCGTTTCGGCCTTCTGCTCAACACCGGCCTCCCGAAAAGTCTCAGAGCTCGCCTTTGATTATGACCATATCTCACTCGGCATCATTACCTCCCTCCTCTTCCACCCAGAAACCCTCACCAGCGTGAAAATCTATCGTGGTGTAGATTTTATCCTCGACCGGGACGCGGTACCAGCGGTGGACGACCATTTCTGGGCACAGGGACAGTTCTTGCAGCTTATACCTCGGACTTGTAAAGGACTCAGGATCTTGGATATTCATTTGCATGAGATGGATATGGATGTGGTCGAGATGGGGGAATGGGTCTGTAAGGATTTGAGGAGGTTGAGGGTTAGAGTCAAGGGATTGGATACTAGGGAGAGGATTCTGGAGACGATTGGGCTTTGGAGGAGGGAGTGGAGGGCTCGACGAGACAATCTGCCATCTACTCTCAGTGGCTCTGACAGCAACAGCAACCCTGTCAACGGTGAACAACAAAACGGCATGTCGATCGAAGAACGTCTCGTCCGCCACCTCCTCAAACTGGAGAAACTCGAGATAGTTTGGCTAGGCTGCCAGGACTGGTCTCCCTTCTAGTTATGGCTTTTTTTTGCATGCGGACCAAATTATCTTGACAACATGCTCGCATCTCATTAAAACAGTTCTTTGCCACTAACAAAGATTCGTTTGGGAAAACATTTTATTCAGATATGGTACAGGTTGGGAATGGGCCATGAAAAAGAAAGAGGACAGAAAACTATGTGCACAAAACAAATAGAACTTTGGAAGGGATCGCGTGTGAGATATGGAAGCAGAATTTCACAAAGTAAAACTGCATCCCATCGTGCTCGCGACAAGATGTATAGGTTAAAACTATTTTGGTTTTTCTCGGGCTTGGAGACAAAAGAGAAGACACGGCTTATGCTTTCCGAGCTTTCTTTGTGGCTGGGCCGGCATCGCCACCATCATTGCCGTCGCTGGAGGAAGATCTGGATCGAGCAGTGTTGGCATCCGGAGATCCATCTGCCGATCCAGTGTTGTTGGTCGAAGGTGATGAAGACGAAGCAGGAGTCAAAATAGGTGTCGATGTAATGCGTAAATTGGATCCCTTGGTCGTTGTAGTTCCTGAACCCGCAGCTGAAGAACCATCTCCCGCTGTCGAAGCCGAACCTGAGCTCGATGAAGCTACAGTCACGTTGTTACCCTTGGCCAATGGACTGGGCTGGTGAACACGGGAAAGCTCGCGCTCCCTAGGCACTGGCCAGTTGAATGCTGAACTGACTTGCGCACTTGTAGGGGTTTGTCCAAACACAATAGGGCTCAACTCTGCCTGGGAAGCATAGAACTCTGGATAGAATGTCGACGGAGATGGCAGGTTTTTAGCAAATTGCGAAGGGAGTGTTGAGGAGATGGGCGCAGACTCGAGGGGTCGCTTTTGGATCTACAAATAAAACAAAATGGAAGAGTTGTATGAGCATATGTGAGCAAAGGAAATGCATATGAATGCAATCTCGTTTGCATTTCGTATCTCGGAAGAAGAAATTCCGAGGCTTGCAACTTACTGGTGGCAGCTCGCTAGACTCTTCTTCCTTGATCATCGCACCAGCAAGAGTGCTGTTCTCTTTGCCCTCCGTTGGAATTTGAACTCGCAATCCCAGTTTGGGCTTTTTGATGCCCCCGTTGGTAGGACTAAGCACAGGTGACGTTGCTCCTGTTGAGGCGTTTGGAGGTGTCGAAGTCATAATGGACGAACCGTCAGTCATAGGCGAGTCTCCGTTCATGGGCGATTGACCAGCCTTCATGGCGCTATGATGGCTCAAGATAGGGGACGCGGACTGCGAGAGAGGCTGTTGCTGCATAGGGATGGACATGGGCGTAGACATGGGCGTGCTAGTCATAGGAAGCTGAAGTTCCTGTCCATTTGGAGGCTGCGACATGGGGCGGTTCAAAAATGGAGCGACTGGGGCCTGAAATTGAGGCTGGAATGGGCGCGACTGGGATGCCATCTGGTCGTGCTGTTGCATCGTTTGTATTGGCTGGGGTTGCTGTTGATAAGGTAATTGTTGGCGAGGGGGCTGAGGCGAAGAATGTTGCTGTTGTGAAGGCAGCGTTTGGAGGTGTTGCTGCTGCTGCTGCTGATGCTGTTGTTGTTGTTGTTGTTGTTGTTGTTGCTGCTGCTGCTGTTGCTGTTGATAGTGCTGTTGTTGTTGCTGGTACTGCTGCTGTTGCTGCTGTTGCTGCAAAAAGAGCTGTTGCTGTTGTTGTTGATGCTGCTGCTGCTGTTGATGCTGCTGCTGTTGCTGATGTTGTTGCTGTTGCTGATATTGTTGATGGGCTAGGTGCTGAGGGTGTTGTGCGTACTGTTGCTGAGGGCGGTATTGAGGGTCCAGATGCTGTGGCTGTTGAGGATGTTGCTGGTACTGCATTGAATCATACTGTTGAGGATGCACGACAACTGTAGGCGGGATCTGGAAGGGGCTGCGAGGCATGTGCGAAGGGACTGAGGGAGGTGTCTGTTGCATAGCTTGCTGGTGTGGAGGTGGGGGTGTTTGCATATGTCCTTGAGCAGGGGTATTGTGAGACTGGGGCGTCACTGACTGGGGTTGCGGTGTGACTGAGAGTTTGCTCCTGTCGTCGCCTGCTACGGACAATGCATCGTCGTCGTCGTCGTCGTCCTTGTTGCCGCTGTCTGCTGGGTTGAGGAACTCCTTGTTGGTGTAGGTCTCACAAGAATCGTTGTACTATTGAGCGAACAAAAAAGAACAAATATGTGCGCATTAGCAATCTCCCTTTTTGATCATATTGTCATCCTTCCGTTCTTCCTTCTTTTCTTCCAATGAACAACAGCCCAGACTTGTTCATCCCCTATTCAAGGGAGTGAGAGAAGGAGAAAAAAGGGTAGGGCAGGAGAAAGGTAGCGAGTGTAAAAGAGCACGATCATGCGCCGCGGCAAGTAGATAGAATAGTTCTCTCGCTCTCGCTCCCTCTCCTTTTGATCTCCTATGGGTAATTCGCACATGCTGTATATGTAATGCTGTTGCCGGTCGTGATGGTTAGGGTGGGCGGTGGTTATATCTAATGCCGGCTGGTCTAAGGGTTGCTGCTTTTGTGCTTCCGTACTGTCCGTCATTTACCTCGGTGTATCGGAGAAGAATTTGGTCGATATCATGCGACGAGTACTGGACAAGTTTGTTGTTGGAGTTGAAGATAATAAGGCCAATCTGACAGTCGCAGAGGACACTCAACTCCATCGCCTTCTTCATCAGTCCGAATCGTCGCTTCTGAAAGGTGACCTATGAATCAGAGAATACATCAAAGAACTGTCAGACGTTTTACGATAAAAAAGACAAATAAAAAATAAAAAAAAATTTGCTCCGATTCCGCGAACGTGCCACCCCCTCAGCGCAACCTTGACTGAGTGAGTTTATGGCACATCCCTTCTGGCTTCGTCCACTCTTGGAATCTAATCTCTATTTTTAACTGCACCCGAAAAGTTGAAACCGAACGGGTGGATGTTGTTTGCTTGAAAAAGGAAACAGAATGGGCAAAGCAACAAGAAACGAGACTGTCTGTGTGTGTTTGTTGGATCCATGAGAAGTGTCAGGAGAGAACGACCCTTTTTTTTTTGACTGGTCTGCAGACGACTTGTCCTGGGTGAGGTGGGAGGTAGGCGGCGTGAGGTAGGGTGCAAGGAGACAAGCCAGTTGAATGAAGGCGAGATGTTGCTCAATGGACACACTTCCAGGGACTAGGGGGAGATATCATGACAGTGTGAGCGGAAGTGCAAGTGTGTGTGAGTATGGGGGTGTTATTGAATTACCTGTCGGTTGCGCTCGTCGGTGATAGTTTTGATTTGGATCTTCTTTCGTCCCATGGTTGTGTAAAGTGTGTATGTGTGTAAGATGTGGGTGTGAGTTGTAGGATGTGCTGGGGTGTGAGTGAGAGAGTGCGCGAAAGAACGATGTTCCTGGTGCGAGTGACGGTTTTTGTCGAGAGGGCTGGTTGGAGAGGGGAGCGAAGGTACGAGGGAGAGAGAAAGCGGAAATAAAAGACAATAGGAGAATACAAGAAAGAGACGTAAGTTGTGAAGTTGTGAAAGGAAGAAGAAGAGGAATAAGAAGAAGAAAGAGAGGAGGGCAATGAGATCATCCCTTCCCCAAAGCAAAGCAAAAAAGGACACCCTTACCCACACACGAACACACATACGCCACTGCCTTCTGTCTGCTTACCTGTCTGCTTGTCTCTATATCCCTCCCTTTCTCCCACACACACACGCAAACGAGGCACTTTTTTTTTTTTTTTCTTTCGCAGACCGCAGAACATGGCCAACTCTCGCGAGTCACGTGTATCTAAAAATAACTTGCTCTTCGCCACCAATATCTGCCACAACAAGTCTCAGGTTATGCCTGGTCGACTGGTTGGTCAAGGCGCACTCTCTCACTTTCGCCTCAAGGTCCACTGGACCACAGCACATCAAAAGATGAAGAGCGAAAAACCACAGAACAAAAAAGGGCAAAAGTTTTGAATCGATTGAGATGGCTGTCCTTTCATTTGTGTGGTATTGGTATCTAAAAAATCAAAGGCACTATTGTCGTTCTGGGTGAGTGTAAACTTCACCAGGTAGTTGCATCGGTTGGTCTTGGTATTGCTGCTCTTCGATTATCCGTGTCCTGCCCTGATCCTCCCCTTGTTGGTTGTTGTGGATAGGTTGGTTGGTTGCTGGTTGTCCTGAATCAGTATAGCTATTGGATGGTTGTCCTGTCTCGGTGTAGACTGACTGTAGCTGAACCTCTCCTGTCTGATATGCCGACACTGGCTGTTGTTCCGCCATCGCCGCCTTTTCTGCATCCGTAGACATTCGAAGTTGTCGTTTTTGTTCGCGTTCCTGGGCATGAGGTCTTGGATCGGGCCCATCTCCCCAGGGGTGCGTAAGGTCCTTGAGCCGTCCCTTCTCCTCAATGTAGCGGTCGAAGATGTAGGTCCAGATGTAAAAGTTGCCTCCAGCTACATAGAACGCCACCAAGACATCAACCGTATAGTGGGCGCGATTGGCAATCACAATAATGGCAGATC
This sequence comes from Linnemannia elongata, assembly GCA_036320915.1. Classification (NCBI taxonomy): domain Eukaryota; kingdom Fungi; phylum Mortierellomycota; class Mortierellomycetes; order Mortierellales; family Mortierellaceae; genus Linnemannia; species Linnemannia elongata. The sequence continues at coordinate 1,001,210 of JAXBDG010000005.1, read as the reverse complement.
CAAAGGTCAATGCCCACACAAAGATAATACAGATCCACGCCAGCCATCGGTATCTCTTGGGAAAACGATGATAACCATGACTTGTCCAGACGAGTGCCGAGATTACAAAGATGACGGTGTGTCCACTGAACATGCAGTCACCACACCGGTGCAGCAGGAAAGTGGTGAAGAATTCCCCGACAGAATGCATGCAACCATCGCGTGGATCGGGGAAGGATGTGATGGCGACGGTCGTGATGCGCATCAGGTTACAGAGGGCCCAGGTCAACAAGACCTTACATAGGAGATAGAGAGGTCGATAGTGGGTGAGGACAAGAAGGATGGTAGGCACAAACAGGAGGGCGTCTGCGAGGTCGGTGAGCCAGAGGAGTTGGATTGAAGGAATGGCTTCGAAAAGTCGATCGGACAGTTTGGGTACTTTGGTGTTGTCGGGCGATAGGTACGACGCGACATTGGCCATGACGTTCTATTTTATTGTTATTGGAGAAGAATGAGGCTCAATTGGGAGAACAGTTGACAGGTGGACATACTCGCACGAAGCACAAGCGACGTTTTCGATTGGATTGGACATGGCTGGTCTGTGCAACAAATACAATTAAAGAAGCGGGATTTTTTTACCATAAAGTAGAGTGTCAAGGCAAAGACGATGATGCAGAAGAGGGTCCAAAAGATGCTCTGCCGGGTAAACTTGTACCTCTGAAAGAACCAGCGCTTGAAGCGCTCCCATAGTCCTCCCATGTGGCTGCTGGGTGGTGCCTCTGCTGAGTGGTGTCGACGAAAGAAGACGTAGGACGATCAACAAGTATGACTACTGAATGAATACGTGAAGCGAAGACGAAAGGGCGATTGAGTGAAACCTGAAAGAGGCGAGAAGAGACAAGAAGGTGAGTTGTTGGGTGTGGAGAAGTGCTAATGAGTGTGAATGAGAAGAATGAGAGGGAATGAGAGTGAGCGGGTAAGTGGAATGAGAAGTTCAAAGAACTTGAAAAGAAGGAATGGGTGTATGTATGAGGAATTAAAGAGAGAAGAAAGAGGATAGGAGTCGATGGGGTGAATGAGGAAGAAGTGAAGGATCTGATCCACGCTGACAAGGAAAGATACTGTCCATGGGGACGAGGGTCCATTGGGGGAAGTGTGGATAGAAAAGAAGAAGAATCGCGCGATGCAAGGGATAATGGTACATCTTGGTCAGATATGGAATCGTTTTCATCATCCCACTTCACTGTATGCTGCTATGGGTATGTTATGCGGATATGAAAATAAGGGTTCCAGGATTATACAGGATATTGGATCCGCTTCGTCCACTTTTTTTATAATGAGGTATCCTGGTGGTGTGTCTGTGATTGATGACAGACCAGGTTGCCGTCTCTTGTTACCTAGTGCCGTTTCATTTCGCACTGGATATGCGCCATTTCTTCTCCCTTTGAGTAAACGGGTTCGAACTTTGATCGTCTCCTGTTCATTCCTTTCCAATGTACCTTTCCTCTTCGCTCTCACCCACTTGCCTGTCTCCTCCCCTGAGAGGGTCGCCCGTCGCCACGTGGGACTAGCATGGACTCAGCGTGGACTTAGGGCAACCGCCACGACGCGAACTGATTGGCTCGCGGCAAAATAAGCACTACTGAGTTGGCTCCAGGGCATTTTGTTTGTTCTCTTTGTTTTTGTTGTCCTGAGCAATTGACGGGGCGACAAAAAAAAAAAAAAAAAAAAAAAAAAAAAAGATAAGAGAACCCCGTTGTGAAAAAAAAAAAAAAAGAAACGAAAACAAATAAAAAGAAGAGTGGTCTTTCTATTTTTCTTCTTTTTTTTCCTACTATACATCCTCTCCATCATTCTATCCCACATCCTTATGTCCGGGGATTGATTATCCCGCTGTTTGTTTTTTCCTTGTTCCTGACCCCTGAGTCCTAAATCCTGACCCTGCCCCCACCCCTGTTGTCTAGTACATACACCAAGTAACTTTCATTGTCAAGTCCATGTCCAAGTGCAGTGCGCATGCAGTGTGTTGAATCAATCCTGTCACCCGACATCCATCCCATCCATCCCCTCTTCCCTTTCCCTTTCCCTCCGAGAATACAATACAAAAAAGTACCCGATATAAAGCAGTGAGCATTTCAAGCAGTAGAAATTGCATTTTGCAAGGCAGTTAGAGGGTCCTTTTGTCCAACAACAACAACCTGTCGACTTGCTGGGTGTTCCAACCCCTATTCTCTCTTTCTCTTCCCTCTTTTCCTCTTTCTCTCCCTCTCCAACCCACACCCCCTTCTTTCTTAGCCGTAAAAAGTTGCTCACACGACAAAAAACTTTTGGCACTCCACTCGTTTTACTTCCTCTCTCGGATCCTATGCCATCATAGTTGTCATCATTCCAACTGCACTCACACGAGCAGCAACTCGCTCATTTTTTTTATTTATGTTGTTTTTCGATTTGGCTATCGAAACACACAAAGTATTTTTTTTCTTATTTTTGTCTCGTTTTTATCAACTTCTTTCCTCTCCCTCTTCCTCCTCCTCATCATTGCCTTTCAGCCCTTTGACCTCTTCCCTCTTCCCTCTTCCCTCTTCCCTCTTCCCTCTTCCTCTCTCCTTTCCATTCCCACTTGCATTCCCACTTTCATTCCCCCTCTCCCCCCTCTCACTCGCATCGATATCCCCTCCCCACTCTTACACCATCCAACACACACAGACGCACACACATACACAGCATAGGCAATCATGAAATTTGCAAAATATCTTCAGGACGAGGTCGTACCTGAATGGAGAAAGGCCTACATCAACTACAAGCAGGGCAAGAAGCACCTCAAGGCCATCGAGCGCGTCCTCGACGAACTCGACCTCGAAGCTGCTCAGGCATTCGAAGCATACGAAGCACACGAGGCCCTCCAAGACACCCACTCCCCTCTCCCCAACCTTATTCAACATCCTCATTCTCATCCTCATTCTCTCCCTCCAACAACACCAGCAACAACAATCGAGCCAGATTCAACAGCATCGACACCCATCATGTCGAGGAGGCGAGGGACTGGTCGAAATTACTCCTCCATCACTTTTCTCCCTCCTCTCGGCGCCTCGACCACCAACACTAACACTAGCACAACCAACTCGCGCGGACCTTTGGCGGAAGAGGATGAAAATCGGTCAGCGTTGGGAAGCCGGACTTTGAGCGGAGAGGGAGATGATGACGACGAGGAATCGGCAAGGACGGTTCGTCCGAGGAAGGAGTTTGATGGCCTGCGACAGTCGTTGGGGTCGACTGCCTTCCACATTGGCCAAACGGCCCGATCTCAGAGCTCACAGCTGTTGAAGAACCTGTCCAAGCGGTTTACCATTATCGGCCCCTCCGAGATTCCAGTTCGTGTCCGATCCATTCAGAGTAAGTAATGTGCAGCACTCTTTTCTTTTACTTTCGTTCCTCTTTTCTTGTTCGTTTACTACTGCAATCTTGTTTCTGTTGAGGCTCGCCTTGTTTTATTGTTGTTCCTGTTTGGAGATGATTTATTTTGTTTACTTGTGTGTACGGATGCACAAGCCTATGCATAGTCCTTTCTTCATTTTTACTCGTGTGATCAAAAAACAGCGCACCATTTTTTTTTTTTTTTTTTTTCAGCGTTGAGTTGAGCGGAGTGTGGTGTGGTGTAAGCATCTTCTGAATCTAAACCTTATGGCTATGTCCACTAAAACCTCCAATGCATGCACATCTCTCTTTTTCTCCTTCTCTCGGTTGCATATTCTTCTTCTTGAAGTCGATGACAACTCAATAGATAACATCCTTGACCAGCTCCTTCCTGAAGAACAAACCTTCTTCAAGTTCCTCGACTCCCAGCTCGAACTCGTTAACAGCTTCTATCAAGGTAACGAATAAGCACGATCAATCTGGTTACTTTTTTTTGTCGATCAATCCTCCTCCCATGCTACAGAGGAGAGATATCGTGCCCTATGCAGTGATGTAGCGATGCAGTGACAATATTTCTTTCATCCCTCCTCTACCGTCCCTCTCCTTTTTCCTTGTATATCTTTTATTCTTACCCCTCCCCCTTCTGTACTGATTTCCAATTGCCGGTTACTTCTTCGAAACCACATTTTCTCAACCCCTCTTCTTCTTCTGAATAACCGTAGAAAAGGAGCTCGAGGCAGTAACAAAGCTCAAGGTCATCCAACAACAGCTCTTTGTCGCCAGTCAATGGAAACGCCGTTATGACGACCACATGGTAATGAGTGTATCTGTCCCGACTAAGTAAGAATCTACTCTTGTCCACTTTATCCTTTGGCAGTTGTCTCATCTTTGCCCCTCCAATGGCCCTTCTATTCCTAGGCAAGAGCAAAGGCTGAACATGGATGGTACGCTGCGGAATGGTCGCGTGTCAGGAAGGGGTTTGATAATCTCATCAGGGTCGACACTGCTGTCACAGAGGACGTGACCCTGGGCTCCAAAAAGTCGGGTCTAACTCCCGTCGGTACTTTCAACGGAGGACAAGGCGGCAAATTGGGAAGTCCCATCGACAATCAATTTGGGACTGATCGCAAGGCTGGCCTGGATGCACATGCACTGGCATATCAGGAAGAGCTGGAGCTCCAGGAAGAAGAAGACCGGCGACAATACTTGAACCACAAGGTGGCACGGACCAGGATCAAGGCTGCGCTGTATGAGTTTTACCGAAGTCTGGAGATGATCAAGAACTACAAGGTCCTCAACCATACTGGGTTCGCCAAGATCTTAAAAAAGTTTGACAAGACTGCTGGTTGGAAGGGATCCAAGCCCTATATCAACTCGCGACTGAAGCCGGCCTACTTCATGACCTCGGGTGTGATCGAAGATCTCATCAAGGAGACCGAAGATTTGTTTATTGATACATTTGAGAAGGGCCATCGACGACGGGGTATGGCCAAACTCAGGATACCCGACTCCAAGAATCAGGTAAGGGCCCATGCCTCATATATTTGTAATTTTCCAGAACGCAGTGGTTAAGGCTCAAACTGAGAAACTCATGGTGTCTTTTTGTGCTTTTCCTAATCGGTGAAACTCATAGACGCACCATTTTACAACAACAAGGATCGGGATGTACATGGGACTGGCGGCGCCATTGATGTTTCAGGCACTCCAGGCTGCGTTCTCGAGCGAGACTCCCGCCGAGGTTCCCTACTGGGATGGTTTACTGCTTGTATACGCAGGGCTCTTTCTCACGTTCCTCTTTGCATGCCTTTTTGGCATTAACATGTATGTTTGGGCCAAGGCGAGGATCAACTACAAGTTCATCTTTGAGTTTGACCCAAGAGACAACCTCGACTATCATGAATACTTTGAGGTGAGTGAATACAACAAAATAGACAGCTTTCAGTGCGGACCAATCTAAGGAAACTGCGCTCACTCCTGTATCACTCTCCAACTCTCACTTTGCTTCTTAGCTACCGATACTGCTGATACTGCTGTTGACGCTGGCAGTCTACCTCGACTTTGGATCTAAGCTCACGCAGCATGTGGCGACAGCATACTGGCCTCTTATCCTTATGTCGATCACAGCGGCAATCATTTTCTGTCCTCTCCCGATCGCTCATTTCACGGCACGTCGCTGGTTCATCTCGAGTATCGGGCGTATTCTGGCGAGTGGTTACTATCGAGTTGAGTTTCGGGATTTCTTCTTGGCGGATGAAATGAACTCACTCTCGTATTCGATTGAGCAGTTCGAATTTGCTATGTGCGCCTACTCTGAGCAATGGGAGGACCTTGGTAAGTCCGTGTGGCGCATTTTATCTCCGCGTTCTTATGAATGTTTGCTTCGCTCAAGTGGTCCTCATGCTAACCTTTTGACTTGTGTACGATTGCCAAACTACTCAACGTAGCCAACCAATGCTCGACAAGCCACATGTGGATAACACCATTTCTGACAGCTCTACCAGCCTGGTTCCGTTTCCTCCAATGCCTCCGTCGATATCGCGACACGCTCGAATGGTTCCCCCACCTGGTCAACGCAGGGAAATACACTGCCAGTCTCATCAACCTTTTTGTCTACTTTTCATTCCGACACTATGGAGGCTCTCAACTCAAAACCGCCTGGATCTTTGTCTCCACCATCACCAGCTGCTACACCTTTGCTTGGGATATCTATATGGATTGGGGTTTGTTCCGATTTGGCAAGAATGGCGGGGGCGCGAATGGACATCCGTTCCTGAGACAGGAGTTGGTCTATTCGAGAACCTGGGTTTACTATATGGCAATTGTGTTGGATTTTGTGGGGCGGTTTTCATGGACTGTGAGGCTGATCCCGATGAATGTCAATGTCACGCTTCTTTCTTTTGCTTTGGCTTTTCTGGAGGTTCTCAGGTACATTGTCTCCCCCCTCCCCTTTTTTTTTGTGTCCGTTGTTGACATTTTGTAATACGCCCTCGGTGCTAACAGCATCTTTTTCATATCGTGTGTTGATGAATGCAATAGGCGGTGGCAGTGGAACTTTTTCCGTCTGGAGAACGAACACCTGAACAATTGTGGTCAGTTCCGTGCAATCAAGGATATCCCCCTCCCATTCCACATTCGTGTCCAAGGCGAATCCGACGACGAGGACGACGAGGACGATAACAGCGACAATAACAGGAGTATTAACCAACAATACCCACATGAGGACCCGGATTTTGTTGTTCATCAGGAGGGAGTCTTCCACCTCCACGACGGCGATCAAGAGCTGGAGGATCGCGGTCAGGATGGTCATTTTGCGGATCGGGACTCGATCTTCCCACAAATGTCTATGGCTTCTTCTTCGCCGCGCCGGTCAGGGTTTGGAGTCGGTGGTGGTGGAGGAGGAGGTCTGGTCCGGTCCTCGAGTTCGCAGAGCAGTCTCTTTGGCGCGTTCAGTAATGGGAGCCATGCTCATGGTTTGTCGAACCTGGGTTCGAGTATTGGTGCTGGAATTGGTACTGGTGGTGGTGGTAGTGTTGCAGGAGAAATGGGAGTAGCAGGACAAAACCGTGAGGCAAGTAGGAGTCGAACCTCGATCCATTCTGCAACCTCGCTCTCCCAACCCAGACGACCCTACGGCGGCATGGCCCAGCGATCTTTCAGTCATGGCACTACGACCCAAGGCATCGCCGGCGGAGTAGGAGGAGAGAGGGCATCCCTAAAGCCGAAACAGAGCATGGCTTCCTTGAAGACGAAACGGAGCAGGGCCAGTCTCCACGACTCTGTTACGGCGGGGGCGGCAGCCAGCAATACAAGTCTCCACCATCCGTTCAGTACTTCGCGCAGCAACTCATTCGTCGATACTGCAGTCGCTGAAGCCGGATTCACGGGGTCCCAACGTGAGATCTTGGAGGTAGAGACGGCCAGCAGCAAAAAGTTTTATGACCGCCGCGATTTCGATTCCAAGATTATCGAGGTCGATAGTAGTAGTGACCTCTGGAGGAGACAGCCACGCGCGCCGAAAGAAAGGTCTATGACGGGCGGGGCAACGTCTTTGCATGGTTTGCAGGCTCTGAGCGCCGATGGTGCTTTAGGTGGAGTTGGAGGAGGGTTGGATGAGAGGATGCTCGACTCGGAGAGACGGGCGAGGTCGCAGGTGGTGGTTCCGAGACGCAAAATGAGTATGGGGACGAGGATGCGGAATAGTATCTTTGGGCGTGGGCGGGGGCAGAGTAGTGATTCTGAGGATGATGAGGAGGCCGATACCGAGTAGGGGTGTGGGGGTCTTTAGATGATAATGATATGCATTTTTTTTTTTAATTTATTTACAGAACTTAATGATGTTAAACGACCATAAACATAAAGCATTTGTCGATGCTGCTCCTTCCTTTAAACGAGCACTAAAGTAACAAGCCTTGTCCATTGAACAGATACATTCCATCCTCGGTGATGGTGTTACGCGAATAAAGATCCTGCGGCGACCCAATGAGAGGAAGATCGAGCGAGCGGCAGGACCACCCCAAAGAACAGACAGACTAACGACAACACCAAGATCCGACCCCGGGTGTACTGCCACAGCAGCATGATTCTTGATTGTGCCTCCAAGGCATGAGCTTCTGACAACCCCAGCTTCTCCAGAACCTTCCTCCCAACCACTGCTGTTTCTGTAGACAATGATGATGGTGGTGAGGCCATTGGCGATATTATTGCTCCGGGCGACGACGACGATGACAACAGCGACTTGTTGTTGTTGTTGTTGTTGTTGTTGTTGGGGGAGTAGTTGGGTGATTCCGTACTAACAGGTTCTTCAGCAATAGTTGACGTGATGAGGTTGGGACCACTCTGAAAAGTCGAAGGGTTCAACGAGACCGAGTTCCGTTTCGACGATCGACCACTGCTACTCCCATGCCCACTATCCGAGGCTGTAGGACTGGCTGGGAAGTGATAGTCCATCGAACCCCTTGGCGTATTAATGGGTGTAAACAGCGTCGGATATATCCCCGGAGACGTCGACGCAGCCGAAGTCGTGCTAGCCGCAGAACTGTTCGATAGCCGACGTCCAACACCACCGATCGACACAACGGTCGGGCGCATGGATTCAGAGTATTGCCAGCGTTCAAAGACTTGCTGACGGGACCGTTGAGGTGGCAGACGGGATAGGTCGATGGCTTGAAGGGGCGGGGAGATAGTGGTAGTGGTTGAGGAGGATGTGGCTGAGGAAGAGGAGAGTGATCCGGTGTCGTCTTCGGGGTCTCGTATTGAGAGTGGGGAGACGGAGACGCAGGGGATGTAACATTCTATGAACCTCTTCGGATCCAGCGACTTCCACTGTATGATGGATCAAAATACAAACATGGGACAAGATGTTGTTACAATAGATGTTTCAATTACGAGAAAAGACGGTTAGGATGAGGGACTGTGCATGGAGATGTGGAGATGGATGACAAACTTACGCTGCGAGAATCTATCGACTTGGCTTCCTCGTCGTCCTTCAGTACAATGCACTGAAGCAGGAATCTGTCTTGCGGGCTGATCCAATTGTCACAACGAACTATTTGTCCGAGCGAGCAAAGGCATCGAGGAACAAGAGGGATTTGCCACATGTGAGAGAGATGGACAAGATAGATCTGCACGCAGCAGGTTGTTTTTTTCTTCCTATCATTCACGCCTCGCCTTGCATATATGCCTGGAAATGTGAATGTGGGTGAACAGAAATTTAAAAAAGCCGTTTTTTTTTACCAAAGATCTTGATGGACTCATCTGGGGCCAATACACCAAGCACGGGTTTGACGGAGTACTTCATGGGCGCATTGGTCTTGAACTTGTATCCCACTGGCGATGACGACAGGTTCTTGAGTTTGACCTTTGAGACCTGGCCTGGGGAGACCCTCGACGCTATTTGGACGGGCGGCAAATGAGTTGAAAGATAGAAAAGAGTTTGTTAAGTTGAGAAATGAATGAAATGGACGCGTTTATGATAGATGGACATTTTGTGGCCAATCAGCGCCTTCGAATGTGCCCTGCTGCGATAGTTCTTGGCTATGCTCAATTCCGAGTTGACCCTTCCAATGGCCCCCCCTTAGAACCAACAACCTAAAAACCATCTTTTTTTGTCATGCTATTTCAAGTGTACATTGAACTCCACCAGCCAGCCAGGATGGAGCATTCCACCTAGTGCATTGCTAGCTTCTGTATGTTTATTCATCCCCCTATCCAAAAAAAAAAAAAAAAAAAAAAAAAAAAAAAAATGGTAGAGACAAACCGTGACCTCAAGGCCATGTTTTCCACAGATTGTCAACCCTCCTTGTCCTTGTCTTTGTCATCGAAGTCGACACCCACTGTTCAGCAAGCGATAAGAGGGGGAATGTCCACCATCCATACTGTACTCACTGTACTCATTCACAAAAGAAAAAAATATGCTTGGACCAATCTGTGCTCGATATCCAATGCGCGTGCAACAAGAACACATACCACAACCCGCACTTCCAGTTGGCGGAACCTTTTTTTTTTTTCCTTCTCTTATTGGAGCCAACCAACCGTGCACGATATGCCACGATGTTTTTGTTTGTGTATTCTTCCACAAAAGGGAGATGCGTTGCTGGTTGGTTGGGTGCACAAGCCCATTATAGAGTCATCCCCCCTCCCCACATACACTCATTTTTTCTTTCCTCACATCTCAACCTACAACCACCCCCTTCCCTCATTTGAAAATCCAAGATGACCAGCAAAAGACTTGGCGCTCAGAATATGATGACAGTGAAGAAGGGTAACTGCGGTATTGACGACAGGAAAAGAGAAAAGAAAAAAAAAAGAAAAACTCGAGGTGATCTGGAGGAGAAGTAGCGAGAGTGATGTAATAATAACAAAAAGTGTCCGAGCCCTGTCTTTGTGTTTTTGTGAACAGTCGGGCCAGAAGTTGCCGTTATTTTCTGTTATTTTCTGCTTCGATAAAGTCAAGAGCAAGCTCTTGGTGATGAAAGAGTATCCCTTGTTTTTCCAGTCAGGAAAAGGATGTACCTGTGAAGTGGAACTGCTGAGGTGATATCCGGAGGATTTCGTTGGAAGGAGAGGTGCTGCATTCTTGTTGTGAGTCTGGTTGTTGTAGCTGTGAAGTTGTTGACATTGTGATGTAAGGTTGAGAGGGGAGAGGGGAGAGATAAAGTGAAGAGTGGAGAATGAGAAAGGTAGCGAAGGGGAGTAGTAACGGTTGAGGAAGGGAGGGTCGAAGTAAGTAACCGTGAGAAGAGAAAAGAAGCAAAGGTGAAAAAAAAATAAAAAATAAAATTAGGGTGCAGTCCTTTTATTTCATTTTTTTTTTTTCCTGATACCTTTTCGTGATCAATGATTACAAAAACACCGGTGAAGCACGTTTGAGAGAAACTTGCCTCCAACTGGCAGTCATCTTTCCTGGCCAGTCCTTATAGTGCATGCATGAATGTGATCGTTTTGCGTCGAACCCTTCTTCAATAAGTTCGGACCTCGAATCGGCTCCAGGAAACCTACTCCGAGTGCGCCACCAAAGTGACCGACCACGGAGCCTCCTCGCAGAACAAGCGATCCGATTATTTTCTAACAGTAAGTCACTCGAAAGCAAAAGCTTCGAGCAACAAACAATAAAACTATTCGACAAATTTTTTTCTTTTCTTTTTTCTTTAACCTTCTCCCTCATAATCACCTCCGTCTTGCTCATTCATCAGAGTCGCGAGTTAAACGATCGGAGAAAGACACAATCAGCCTGCAATCCATCCTTCCTCAAAAACGCACATTTCCTTCTTTCCACTCTTTCCTTTCACATATATCTCTCTTCTCACAAGGGTCATCTTATTACTTGTTTACTCACGTATACTCGAAACAGAAGAAAGACTCTTGCCGAGAAGGAGGTATGGAAGGATAGAGAAGGATTGTTGGAACGTGTTATTATTGTGGTCTGGAAAGGATCCAGGTATGTCATCGCTGCAGATCGCCCTGGAACCCCTTGTTGGGTCGGGACTCTGGGGACTTTTAACCATGGCCCCGGATCAGCCCATTACCTTTGGCGATTTGAGTGAGCGGCACATCCTCTCTCTTATTTAAAAACAAAAGGCATAATCGAATATCAATGGATGCAAGTTGGGGATGTTATGAAGTGGTGTGGATTGGATTAGAAGAGATCATCACGAAGAAAGAAGAGGATGGATGAGAAGAGGATGGATGAGAAGAGGGGTATAGAGCTACGAGAGGAGATTCATATTCACAGAATGAGTTGTCAAGATCAGAAAGAAAAACGACGGATGCGAAGATCGATCGAATTGTGCGAGGAGATCCATATCGTGAAAAGGAAGGCGATCGAAGGATATCGTCAACAACAAAACTACCAGAAAAGTATCGATTGATCGTGAGGGGAGTAGAGGAAAGGTTTATGGTACTAATAGTCGGCGGCTTCGGGTGCCCAGAGCTTGAATGTTCTATCAAACCCAGTAGAGCCAATGTAGCGACCATCGTTGGAAATGTCGATGCCGCTGACCTTGCCAGTATGTCCCACCAAACTCTTCTGAAGCTTCCAGTCATCAGCACTCCAGACCTTGATCGTGCCGTCGAAACTGCTGCTTCCGAGGTACAGTCCGCTCTTGCTCGGCCGTGGCTCCTCTCCTTCAACATGCATCCTTGCATCAGGGTCATTTTCATACGGCGATCCAGCAAAGAACTTGATATCCGAGACGAGGTTGGTATGAGCAGGGATGGAATGGATCGACCGGAGTGCCCTCAAGTCCCAGATTCGGATAGTATTGTCTGCACTTCCGGTGGCGATCTGGTAACCGTTAGGCGAAAAGTCAATACCCAGAATATCAGACACATGTCCCTCCATCGTCAACGCTGACCGTCCTGTCCTCAGATCCCATACTCTTCCGACAGCATCCAGACCTCCCGTTGCAACTAACGATCCATCGCACTGGAATCCAATCGCGTACACTTCTCGAGAATGTCCACGTTGTGTCAAGACCTCTGTTCCAGCCTCAATATCCCACAGTCTCCATGTTCCGTCGAATCCTGCGCTGCCCAAAAAGCGACCCATTGGGTGGAATCCAATACGAGCAACTCTGGCCTCATGGCCCTTCAACGACTGGATCGGTGTGTCGCTGTGAAGTTGAAAATAAAAATACAGATAGTTACAGAGTTAGTAAGATGTGTGCAAAAAGCGGGGTTGGATATGACAGACGATGCCTAGGAACGACATATATCGCAAGCATACCTTTCGAGTGACCACAGGTTCACAATGCCGTCTCCTCCTCCCGAGGCGAGGTTCACTGCTCCACGATCCTGACTGATATGTGCCTTTGGGTGCCACTTGAGTCCTCCAATCTTGTCCGTGTGACCTATCAGCAACATGAAAGGCATAATTAATACATGTTCATATCCATAGAGATCTAATGTTTGCCCATTTGTCTTGTTTGGTTGCAATAACTACCTCTTAATGTATGCGAAAGTTTTGAATCGGCTACACTCCAGATCTTGCAGAGTCCTCCGAATGATCCTGTTGCCAAGTATTGACTATCGGGTGAAAATGCGCATTGAGAAAGCGGCCTGTCATCACCGATCTGCGACGAGTGGTTTGCGTATGTCTATGTGAAAAGAACGTGTTAATGGCTTAGTATCCGTTTTCACTACAGTTGTCGATCTAATGTCGTTTGCAACAAAACTAGCAAAGACCATTACCATCAGTTTTCCAAACTCTTCAGCGCGCATTGCTTTAAACACGCCAATCGGGATCTCGGTTTCTGCATTCTGCCTCTTAACTCTCTCAGCAGCCCTAATAGCCAACAAGAAATAGCATTAGTTACATCGTTAGTAGTTGAATCTTTTTGCGGATCCACTCTTTCATAAATGGATGTCGAATTAATTGGTAATCCTTACTTAGGCAGAGAGTAGTGAGCAATATCCCGTCTTGCTTTCAATAGACTGTCTGTTCCTGGAGTGTATACTTCCTATTGTACAAATATAAGATGTATGTCAATACCTTTGAAAGCAAGATCCGATTGATTGCAATGCACTCATGTCAACTGAAAGTATAGGACAATACCTCGTCCTCATCTGAGCCACTCTCGCCTTCCTCGTCTCCTGAAGCCATCTTTTCATCAGCTCCTTCAATAACTGTATCCTTTGCCAACAAATGTCTGAGACGTGCTCGTCGATCCATATTCTATAGCGAGTTTGAGTGCATGTTGATCGATTAGTGTTTCGTTGTTGTAAACGACTCCCGCTTCTCAAGACGTTCATTCACGAAAGACAAAAGCAGCGAGCAAGATCCTGTTACATACATCTTCAGCGAAAAGGCAAACGGGTTCGTCGAGTTCCCGAAGCTTTTCTCTGACTTTCTTGTCGTCTGTTGGAACGACAACTGTCCTTGCTCGCTTCTTTCGCTCGAACATCTCTATGACATCCATGTGCTGGTCTCTTGCGCGCTTGGACGAGTCTGCGAGCTCATACTTATTGTCCACCTCTATTATATGTCAATTAGGATCGTAGTATAAAGTGAGTTGCTTTCCTCCCGTATTGTCTTCGTATTCTCCTGAACAAAAAGAATCCTGTAGAGTGCTTACTGAGGTTGTCGAGGGTGGTTCCTTTGGGTTGTGATGGGGCAGGGACGGGATCAGCAGCTGCTGCGGCGGCTGCGGCCTGACGGTTCCTTGCCTCGACGTCCTCGAGCGAGCCAAAGTAAATGCGGCCTGCTGGTGGTTTTCCGTTTGTGCCGTCCATTATATTGGTTGTGAGGATGGGTGGCGATGTAGAAAAGGCAAAGATGTCGAGAAAAGAGTTGCAGAAGGTTCAGTCGCGTAGGGCAAATAAAAAAATGATTTGTAGTGGCTTAGCAACCCTTCAGGCAACGTTAGAACCCAATCATTTGTACTCCTGTGCTCTTGCTTCAAACCTTTTCCTAGATGCTGCTGGAAGAACAGCTTGCAGCTGTTGTCTGAATATACACACTGTCAGAAATTGCGGTAGGCGCGGTGGAACAAAGGTTGAAGAGGTTAGAAAGAACATTCACCTAATGGAGTTACAAATGTTTGTTGCAGTGGTAACCTTAAGGGAGGTGGAGAAAAAACGTGTATTGCAAAAAAAATAAAATAAAAAAATTAAGAAATTGTGATGGGGACAGCGAACGCGAGAAAAGTAGTGGAGGTCAGTGGGTTTCGGTCGGGTGAGTAAGTCAATGTTTTCTATGAAACTATATACGAGTGAGTGAAAGACCAAGAACCAAAGTGGTTGTACGACCAAGAGAAGAACCATTGGTCCGGAGCGATCGCGCACCGGCCTTGTGTCTTGTAAAGGAGGAGGAAGAGTGAGCCGAAGCCGATGGGTCGGAACCGAGGACATTTCTGTGAAGCGAAGTTGTGTCAGCCAAGACCACATACATTAGACGGCAATTAGAGAGGGTTGCAGGCGTGGCTATGATAGATCCCCTTCCCTCTCCTCAACTTCAAATCAGGCACGGCGCAAGTCCATTTGACGGTTGTAGGGGCAAGAAAAGAGTGTTGTCAAATGGAATAGGCGGGACTGGACCAAACTGGTCTTTCCGTCCACTCCCCACAAATAGTACAAAAGGGAACTAACCTCCACTTTCTTATTTCTCTTTTACTTTTTATTTTGTTCGTTTTCTCCATTCTCCATCCTTTCATTCACTCACATTCATTCTCGCGCGTTCTTTCCTTCGCTTTGCTCATCACCTTCCTCCCTCTTCGTGCAACAAAATAGTCGTCCAACCGTCAGTTATACACTCGGACCTCTCACCTTACCTTCCCTCGGTAGAATCAAGTGCCGATACTCTTCATTCCTACTTAAAAAACTAGACCGACCCCTTCCTCTTTCTATCTCTTCTTCTTCTTCTCCTTCTTCTTCTTCCTCTCCCTCCCTCCCTTAGACTTACTCCTTCTCCTTTAACACCATGCCCGCTGCACCTCCACCTAAACCCAGATTGACAGACGACCAAATCAAGGTTGTCTACGCCATTATCGACACCTTCATCCCCGAACTCACCGGTCAGGAACTCGAGGACTTTGTTCGCAAACACTCCAATGGCACCAACGACGACACCCTCCGTGCCTTTGGAAAGTCTGGCATCATGAACGAGGACCTCGGACGCCTCGTCATTGACAAGTTGCACTCTCTTCCTGCAGAAAAGATTGACGAACTCGGCACCGTCTTCAAGGTCCTTAACACCAAGTAAGGCAACGAAAACCTCTACACAATACCTCAAACTTAGCTCAGCCCACTCCCATCAAACTCTCCTTCGATCCCCATTTTCAACTCCTACTCATGCATTCTGCTTTCTATTTTCCTTTCTTTCTGTCCTTACTCATTGACCAATTGCACCTGAAGGGTGGGAACATTAGCTCTTGGAGGAACCTACGGCGAGTTTGCCTCGCTCTCTCGTGAGCAGCGCACCCAGATCGTTCTTGGATGGTCCACCAGCATGATTGGCAAGCTCCGTATCTTTTCCCGTGCCATGTTGACCTTGGCCGGTATCAGCTACTTCTCCCACCCCGTTGAGTCAGCCCAACGCGCAATGGGCTACCCTGGAGCTGATCCCGAGATGCACTCTGACCGCTTCACTTCAAAGACTTTCCCTATATACGACTTTATTCAGGTCCCTCCACAGGGTCTTGAGCAGTCGTATGATGTGGTGATTGTTGGATCGGGTGCCGGAGGTGGAGTGATGGCAGCCGAGCTTTCCAAGGCTGGAAAGCGTGTTATTGTGATTGAGAAAGGCCACCATTACCAGCAGAGTGAGTTGACTCTTGTCCAGTCGGATGGTTTCACCAACCTCTATGAGAACGGTAAGATCAGAACCAGAATAGTAGCTTGTGTGGTTTTCTTTTTAAGCATTTTTTGACGTTGAAGTGTGGGTTGTGGTTGATAACGGGCATTGTTCACTTTGGTTGGAGAAGTAAACCAAGTTTTTATTTTACTGCAATTGGTACAAGAGCGATTTTTGAGTTTTATGTATGGGTCCCTTCTCTCGGAGAGAAGAGAACAGAAATGAGAGGGGGAATTGGGTGCTCGAAATGTTTGCTCAAAGTAAAAGTCTCACCCTCTTCTCACCACAGAATACACGCAAACATACACACGAAGACAGAAAACGAAGACATCTGACATTAACAACGCCAATTGGATGCATTGACAAAATGGGGCAAAAGGGAGATACTTGTGAATGTAACGACAACAAAAGGAGCACCTGCATGTGCATGTGCTAAAAACATGTACTAACCAATCCTTCCTAAATATGCTCCCATTTTTGGTTGTGCCGTTCATTAGGCGGTTCATTGACCAGCTCGGACGGAGCTGTAACCATTCTTGCTGGTGGCACCTGGGGCGGTGGAACCACCGTCAACTGGTGCGCATCCCTTCAGGTAATTGTCCAGCTTTTGTTTTGCAATGGTTGTTGGGGCCCACGGTCACCTTCTTGACTTTTGACTCCACAAACCAATTCTACTACGCCTTTTGTGCTCACTGCAATCAAGTCGGCTCACAACTTTTTCTGTTTAATTCATTTCTTTAGCTCCCCCACTATGTTCGCGAAGAGTGGGCCAAGCAGGGACTTCCTCACTTCAACACCCCCGCCTACCAAGAATCCATTGACGCCATCACCGCCCGCCTCAATATCTCGGACAAATACATCAAGCACAACACCGCTAACTCGCTCTTGTTGGAAGGCTGCCGTAAGCTCGGATACCCCACCAAGAACATCCCCCAGAACACGGGCGGTCAGGAGCACTCTTGCGGATGGTGCGGATTCGGCTGCCGATTCGGAGAAAAGCAAGGAACAATGATGACCTTCTTGGCAGACGCAAAGGAGCATGGCGCCAAGTTCATGCAGGATTCCTTTGTTGATCGCGTCTTGATCGAGAAGGGCAAGGCTGTTGGAGTTATTGGTACTCAAAACGGACGCAAGTTCACCATCCGGGCTTCCAAGGTTGTTGTCTCTTCGGGATCGATCCACACGCCCTCGCTCTTGAAACGCAGTGGACTGAAGAACAAGAACATTGGACAGAACTTGCACCTTCACCCTGTCTCGTATGTCTTTGGCGAGTTTGAGCAGCGCGTTGACTGCTACCAGGGCTCCATCATGACCGCTGTAAGTTTCAGATGTGGTTGTCGAATTTGGAAAGTAGTCCTTTCATGTTCACTTTGAAGCTCTATTTTCTGTTCACTTTCCTAACTTTCTTTTTTCTTGGGGACGATCGATCTTTTGTTGGCATATGATAAATCTATTAGCTGACGACGGTTGCAGAAAACACTGACGGACACGGCTATGGATCTAAGATTGAGGTCCCTTCGCACCACCCAGGACTCAACGCCGTTTTTGTCAAGTGGGAAAACGCGGCCGCATACAAGGGAGCTATGCTGAACCTCAACCATATCGTACCCCTCATTGTTCTCAGTCGCGACCGTGATGGAGGATCGATCGTGAACGGTGCCGATGGCCTGCCTCGTATCAACTACACGGTCTCTAAACACGATACTCTGTCGCTGGAGGAGGGCATTGAGCGTTCCTTGAGCCTCTTGGTCGCTGCTGGTGCCAAGAAAGTCTGGACCTGCCAACGTTTCATTCCTGAATTCACGGTTAAATCGGATCTTGGAGTTGAAGATCCCGAGTTCAAGAAGTACCTCAAGGCCGTAGTACGCGAATCCATCAAGCCCGGCTCGGCTACCATCGGTAGCGCCCACCAAATGGGATCCTGGTACGTTCCTTTTTTTTTTTTTTTTTTTTTTTTTTTGTTCCTTTGTCTTCTTTCCTTTTCCTTGTCTCAACGTGACAATAGAAACTGAACCTGACATCGTTTTCTTCTTTTTTTCTTCAGCCGCATGGGTAACAACCCCAAGACATCCGCTGTCAAACCTACAGGAGAGACCTGGGAAGTCAAGGGTCTGTATGTTGCCGATGCCTCAGTCTTCCCAACTGCCAGCGGCGTCAACCCCATGTTGACCACCTACTCTATTGCTCACTCCATTGCCCAGTTCATCAAGAAGGCCGATGGCTCCTCCAAGCTTTAAAAAACGGAAGAGACAAAAAAAAAAATAACCACAACGTCCAAAAGAGTTGATGATTGTCGATACCAAAACAAAAGAAATAATAAAATACAAAAAGTGCTTTTCCATCGCCTTCTTCGCGATTGTACATACTCAAAACATATCAACCACCACGTTTTCGTCATTGTTTTACGTGTTTTTTAATTATCGTTTTACATGTTTTTTTTTTCTTATCATACAGTGGTCTATCAAATGGATCCGACGATTTCCTCACCGCCTTCGTCTTCAACGATTTCTTCCTGTGGCTCCATTACCTCATCTGCATATTCATCGCCATATTCGTCCTCAAAAGCTGGGTCAAACAGTGGCTCCTCCCCGTCCTCTTCTGGCTTCTTGACAAGACCGAGCTCGTCCACCTCAGGGAACTCTGTGTTTGTCATCTGAGAATATGACTCCAGATCTATAAAAGTTTTCATTTGCAGACAAAAAAGGACGGACAATGTTAGTATCTAAAGTCTGCCTCCCTTCTTCTTCTTAAGCACTCCAAGAAGTTTCGTGATATTTACCAATAGGGGTTTTCTTGTTTAACGCCTGCTCGACTCGTGCATGGTTGATGCGGTCCTCGCGCTTGAACTTGTTTCTGATAGCAATACGCGACTTCTTGGGGAATATCTTGCAAATAATCCCAAAGTCTGTTCCCCACTGTGACAATGCCTATTAATGACATCGATAAACGCCCAAGTCTGTCAGAACCACTATCCTCCACATCCCTCCATTAAAATAATAACATGACTCTGGAGGAATAAACACAAGGGAGCTCACCTCAAAAAAGAGTTCTGTATCTTCCTCGGACCATTTCTCAGACTTGTTCTTTTTCGAATAACTAGCGCTGTTGGTGAAGCGTGTCGCTGCGGATTCATCGACATACTCCAAGGGTTCCAAGTGATCCGCTGCATCCACAACGGCATGGTCGACTGTCAAAGAATCCATGTCCAGCTCAATGCGTCCATCAACAACTCGCACCTGCGGAGCAAATCTAAGATTGTAAATAAATAAATAAATATGATGTTAATCCTTAATTTTCCTTCACTCTTCAAAACTATGAGCAATGGCAAACATGATACCTTTGCAACTTACGTTTTCACTGGAGCAGCCTTTGGTGTTACGGTCTCTGATTTGGCGCGCTGCTTGTCCTTCTCGTCCTTCTTGACAGACGTGTTATCGTCCTCGCCCTCAGGATATTCTTCATCCTCCTCGCCCTCGGGAGTCGGTGTTTCTGAAGGCTCCCGTCCCTCTGCAATCCGCATCTCACGATTAATCTTTTCTTGCCGCTTGACTCGTCTCTTCTCATCCATAATCTTTTGGTGCTCCAAGAAAATCTTTGATCTCCGTCCTGTGCCCATATCCTTGACAAACTCGTACATGGGCGTATCCGAGTAGTCGGGCACAATTTCCTCACCATCCTCCGTCAGCTGTGGCTCTTCTGCTGCCCCTACTCCGAAGCGATTGTTCTTGGGTCGGATATATTTGGCCTTTGCCTTTTTCTTGGGTGGAGTAAAGCCGTCGTTGTCGTCTTCTTCGTCTTCTCCAGAGATATCTTCAGATTCGGCGCGGCCCCTTGTTGATGGGAGAGAGATGACAGAAGCTCCTCCCTTGACGGCGGGTGGTTTTGTAGCTAACGAAGAAGATCCTGGGATAATGGCGACTGCAACTGGTTTGGGCGTATGCGAGGAGGAGGAGGAGGCGAAGGCGGAGGACGAGGAGGAAGGGGTTTGGATCTCCTGAGCAGGTTTTGACACCACCTTTGTAGGTGAGAAGACGGGTGATTTAGGTGTGCCCATAACACGGATATTAGATGAAGGTGGAGACATGAGTGTAGCGGTCGAAAGTCTCCTTGAAGCTGTTCCAGCAGCTGATTTCTCTGGTACTGTAGACAGGGTAGAGTTGCCGGTATTGTTGTTGCTAGTGCTTCCTATGTCGGACTCTGTCAAGGATGCGCCAAAGGATCCGGTGTCACTGCCATCGATAGAGGGTGTTTGTGTGGGTGTTCCATCTTCCGAGGCGGCTGCGGCCTTGCCGCGGTTGGGCCGTGCCTTGAGTTTTGGAGCGAACCTAGTTGTGCCCTTGTCTATCCATTGTCATTGTTTTTATTTTGAAAATACGTTAGTGATGGTGATGACTTTGTACGGTAGGAGGTGTCGTTGTTGCTGGAGAAGAACAGAGAGGTATTGCTTATGTTGATGGAGATGTGCCTTACCGATGCGAGTGCTGATGCCCGACATTGCAAGTTCGTTGGTAGGGTTGTCGTGCGAGGGGGAAGTTGAAAGAAGGAGAGAACCAGCTTCTATTCTTTAGCCCAGGCCAAGGAGTGTCAAAAACAAATTTGACGGTGGCTTGTCTCATCAGGAAGGTTGGAGGCGCCCATTTTTTTTGCCACCAACTTGGCAGAGAAACTGGAGTTGAACAGGCCAGGCAGAGAGCGACAACTACGACTGGCGATTACGAAGGAGCTACTTTTGTCGCTACTTTTGTAGCTTTTGTGAATAAATATGGCATTGAGATGGACCCAAGGTATCAAGCAGAAGAGAGAAATAGACTGTAACTAATGACAGGAGCTGTAGAGCTGTAGCCTGCAAGCGATCCGACAAGTTAACCCCTTGCCAGGATCACAAAGCGGTCACTCTGCCACCAATTTTTTCAACTCGGGTTGATCACAAGGTTAACGAAGAGATCATTCACCTTTTGCCTTTGCACACTCATTCCTCACAATTCACCATGCTGCCCACTCCTGACCTCTCACATCTCAAACGCAAGGACTACGAGTTCGTCTACGAGCCGGCTGGTAATCAGAGCTTTTGCATACCTGCACTCTGAATGGCCGAACACTGCACTTCAGGCAAACCCTTTAACACCTTCCTTTCAAACACCATACCATACTTTATTAGAGGATACATTCCTATTCTTGGACGCGTTTGAGGATGAGGTTAACTTCTTGAAGGAGCTCCAACCGACCATTTCGCTGGAGATCGGGTAAAGGCTTGATACTCTTGTTTTATTGTGTAAATGAGTGGCGATACTTAGAACCCTCAATTGATCAGATTATTTTATCATTCCTTAGATCTGGCTCCGGCTGTGTCACTGCTTTTGTGGGCAAAATCCTCGGAGAATCGAACTGCTGTAAGATCGGGGCTAATGCTCTTTGCACTATTTGCAATTGATCCACGAATTGAGTTAACTAACATAACATCTCTCCGTTTGCAACGTGTAGTGAAGTACTGCACTGATATCAACCCCAAGGCAGCAAGAGCCACACAAGGCACCGCAAAGCAAAATCAGGTACATACTCGCCGCTAGAGTCCTACAAAGTCCGCCTGAACATGAGTTTCCAGGGCTATCTTATTCAACGCTATTGCTTGTGGTTTTATTTTACCATAGCTCTCAGTTGATATCATCGAGACACATCTTGTAAGCGGGCTGCTTCCTCGTCTCGAGGGACAGATCGACTTGATGTACTTCAACCCACCCTATGTACTGACCCCTTCCGAGGAAGTCGGATCACACTCTGTCGAGGCAGCCTGGGCAGGTGGAATTGACGGTCGCGAAGTGATTGACGAGTTCTTGCCATACATCAAGGTAAGCCTAGTTCAATTGTTTTTATCGAATGGCTGTTGGATGACTATTAGTCGCTGACACAATCAATTGGTTTTTGAAATCTTTCTAGCGGTTGCTCTCGGCAAAGGGGGCGTTCTATATGGTTGTGGTGAACGAGAATAAGCCAGACGAGATCCGCGAGATCATGAAGAACGAAGGCTTCGATTCAAGTGTAGGTTTTATAGTTATCAGTCGATTGTTTGTGTTGGTGGTTGTTGGTGAACAACATATCGTACTTTGCTAACTTCCCTTTCCTTTAACACACGCTAGGTTGTAAGGACTCGCCTTGCAGGAAGAGAAAAGCTCTTCATTTTGAAGTTTGTGAGAACGGCACCCTGAAAAATAAAATAATTCGTTTTTGATATCACCGTAGACGCGTCTCCCTCTGTACAGCCAAGAGCCTCTGGCTAAAAGTGCAAAGCCACCGAATTCTTTTTTTTTTCTAACAGACAGTTGATGAGTGCTGGAACGATTGGCTGCATCCATCCTTTTTCCCTTTCTTTGTTTCTTCAGCGCTCAATCACACCTTCAACCAATGGGTAAATCTCATCGCCCCCCTCCCACGGGGAGACAGTTTCAACAGTCGATCGCATTCCTCCCAACTACCTACTTCGCTACTATCAACCAGCATCAACAAGCATAACGACAACAGACTGCATAGACAACAAACAACAACGAAATCTACCCTTGGTGGGACACAGACGGTTGTCTCGAGTCTAACTACTGACATATAGCATACTGCTTCACCTCTCACTACTTAGAACACCCAAATAACTCCAAGGGCGAACCACTCTCAGGAAGAGCTTCCGAGTTGGCCAACTCGTTCCTGAGCGAGCTCACTACTGAACTGTCGACGCCACCTATGGGTTCCTCTGCCAAACGTAAGCTTAACCAGAGTATGTATTAAACACAAAGATCTAATACTCAAGTACAGGATGTCGCTAACAAACTGTTCGGGTCCTTTGATCTATTCCTTTTTTGTTTACTAAATAGGCGAGTTCAGCGGACATGAGGAATCGGATCGCAGAAGCTCTCGCCACAGAGGAGAACGGGGCGAATCCAGGGACGGGGACAGGGACAGAGAAAGGGAGCGAGACAGAGACAGACATCGTTCTTCCAGCTCACGACACGAACGCAGCGACCGTGAGCGCAGCGAGAGGAGCGAAAGACATCGCAGCGAAAGAGGCGAGAGAGGCGAGCGTGGCTATGATGAGCGCGAGCGTAGTGATCGTGAGAGGCGTGGAGGCGAGCGGGAGCACAAGGACCGCAGCGAGCGCGGTGAACGCGACCGGGGCGACAGGGATCGTGGCGACCGTGATCGCCGAGACAGAGATCGCGACTACGAGAGATATGAGAGAGACCGTCGCGACCGTGACCGTAGCCGTGAGAGACGCTCTGGACGGGACGATCGCCACCGTGACAGCAGATATGGCGGCAGGAGATCGAGCAGGAGCCGCAGCCCTCCTCGCGACATGTCGCCCATGATGGACGAGCACAACATTTTGCCCATCAACAAGCGTGTCCGAAAGCTCAAGAACTGGGACCTTCCTCCTCCTGGATATGAAGACAAGACCGTGCAGGAAGTCAAGGCGTTGGGTAAGGGGTGATTTCTATTGCAGGGACACAGGAGGTGTCCTACCGTTGGCAGTATTTTTATAGCAACGATTACTCGTAAATGACTGACAACCTGATCATTCCTTGGACAACAATAGGTATTTTCCCTCCTCCTGGACAGCCTGCTGTTCTTCGATCAGAGATTCTTCAAGGAATGGACCCTGAGCGTGCAGCCCAGTTGGTGCACGAGTTGCCGCCTCGTCCTCTCCGTATGAACTATCCTCCTATGGGCGGACCAGGTGGTATGGGCGGACATTTCAACAATATGGGCTTTGGAGGATTCCGTAACAATCACCACCACAATAACAACGGCGGTCCCCCAGGTCCTAATGGCGTCGATCATACAGTCGGAAGGCAGCAGCGGAGACTTTACTGTGGAAACCTTCCTGCAGGCATCAACGAGGTAACACGCCCGCTTGATTTTTTTTCTGACTTGGCTTTTTTCTATGTCCATTCTCGGGGTTGATACTGACAACTTTATTATGGATGCTTTTTGCCTTATCGTTGTGTTCGCTTTTCTTTAGGAATCTTTGGCCGACTTTTTCAACCAGACTATGATGAGCATGAATCTTACAACAGCATCGGGAGCACCCGTCGTGTCTGTGCATATCAATTTTGACAAGAACTATGCCTTCGTCGAGGTACGTCAGGTTGCTTCCCAAGCAACAAGTGTGCACACAGGATAGATTATTTACGTTGTGAAACTAATTGACGGTTGTTATTCTCGAACGTGTTTAGTTCCGCACGCCTGAGGAGGCCACTGCTGCGATGGCATTTGATGGTATTGTTTTCCAATCCCAGACGCTTAAGATCCGTCGCCCTAAAGATTACCAGCCCCCAGAGGGAACCATCCAAGAGGTTCCTCAGATCCATGTTCCAGGAGTTATCTCAACAAATGTTCCGGACAGCGAAAACAAGATTTTCATTGGAGGTCTCCCTCTGTACCTGAACGACGAGCAAGTTATCGAGTTGCTCACTGCTTTCGGAGAATTGAAGGCGTTCAACCTTGTCAAGGAAAACAACATCGGACCTTCCAAGGTATACCATTGCTCGATTTATTTTGTTTCAAAGACGGCGTTTGTTGGGCGTCGTATGTTATTTGAAATTAGAAATTAACGCCCTGTGTTTTTGTTTATGGTTCTTTAGGGATTTGCATTCTGCGAGTATCTTGATCCAAACTTGACGGATATTGCATGCCAGGGTCTCAACAACATGATGCTGGGAGAGAAGAAGCTGGTGGTGCAGCGTGCTAGCGTTGGATCGTCCAGGAACAACCAGAACCCCGCGGGAGGCGCCAATGCGATCGCGTTGCATCCCAACTTGATGCTCCCTGGTGCAGGACCGACTGAAGTCGTTCCCACCAACGTTTTGCAGCTGTTGAACATGGTCAGCCCCGAGGAACTTGAAGACGATCAAGAATACGAAGGTACATTCCAGAATGCTGGTTGATCTTTATATGGGCTTTCTTATGTATGTTGACAACTGTTACTAACACCACTGCCGCCATTGCTGCCTCTATAGATATTATTGATGATATTCGGGATGAGTGCTCCAAGTTTGGGCAGGTTCTTGAGGTCAAGATTCCTAGGCCGGTTGCGGGACATGCGGTGTCAGGAGTGGGCAAGATCTTTGTGAAGTATGCCAGTGCCGAGGAGACGACGGTAGCGTTGAGCGCGTTGTCGGGACGTAAATTCGCGGACCGCACAGTGTTGACATCATTCTACGACCCTGAGAGGTTTGCTGCGAATGAGTTTTAAAATGACTATGTAGCCAAGTTGAAAGGAACCGCAACAGAAAACAAAACAATGACAGATATCATAAACCTGCGAGTGACATACAGCATGCGTTTTGCCCAGGAGAGAATGACGATGAGGGCCTCTTTTTCTTTCTGTCAAACATGTATGTGTAGCTGCAATGTACATACATGCGGCATGGTACGGTATTCGGTTAGACTGGTTTTCTCTGAAAGAAAAGAAAAGAAAAAAAAAAAAAAAAAAAGGGAAATTGATTGAGCTGGAAGAGAAGAACGCATGCAGAGGGGAAATATCCCGTGGATGCAATGGACCGCGGAATGGAAAATAAGAACAAAAGAGAAAGGTGGAAGGACAGACGCGTCCTTAGTTTGGGCAACAGGGAGGCGAGAGGGGAGTGAGAGAAGGGGCAACAAGCTGGGGAGAAATACCTAAATTTGATTGAAGGAGGATGGAAATAAAAACGAGGGAGTAGAGTATGGATGGTTGACCATTGGCCATCGGATGGTTTATTGTTTTTGATGGTTATAAATGTGCCGTTTTTGATGCTCCCGAGCAAAGGGAGAGGGTTAAGAAAAATAAAATAAAAAACAGGGCGCTGATATCTTTACAAGGTTTTTTTGTCGTAAGATGAGAGGCCATCTCACTTTTCCTGAAAAATTACAAAGTGATACTGCCCCCACATAGAACCCACAGCGAACCCTGTCCATTTTGTATGTAATACATTTGTCCCATTGCCCATAGCATGGCTCATTATTTTTATTATGTGGTTTCCCCATTGCTTCCTTCTGCTCTCCCTTGGCTCTTGTTTGTTTTTGTTCCCTTCCTTCTCTTTTCTCGTTTCTCTTTTCTCGTTTTCTCTTTTCTCTCTCTTTTGTTTTTGTTCTTTGGTCTCGTCCACCCTCCTTCCTTTACCACTTCCTTAACCCCCTACTCTCAGCCCCTGTACCCTTTTCTCACGTCCCTCTCTACTTTTCTTCGCATTCACTCTCCACCTCATCACCGCTCAAAACAATCTGCCCTCTTGCATTACCCTTCCTTTTCTCTGACGCCCATTTACGCCCTTCCTCGGACCCACCCTTGCACGCTCTTGTCCGCCACAATAACTCACCACCAGACAAGACGACGCTGACGCCGGATCCCGACAACACAGACACGACCCTTGTATATCACTTTCTTTCCTTAGTTGCTATTCCTCCGCTTCGAGCTCACTTTATTCTCTTCTCGGCTAGACCCAACGAACGACGACCTCTCTTTTGTTTTGTTTTCAAAGTGAGTTTATTAGTGTTGCGAACACAGTTATTATTAGTGATAGTAATTTGGTCAAGCTTTTGTTCGTTATTGTTAGCTAGTTGACTAGCCCTTTTTTTTTTCTTTTCTTTTCTTTTCTTTTCTTGCTTTTTTTTGTGTATCCATGCACTAGCTTGGTACCCTATGGCGATCATTTTGTTGTTGCCATGGATGATCTCGTGGAGGGTAGAACGATGTTTTTGTTGAGTGAGATAAGTGTAAAAAAGTGTGTGTGAGAGAAAGAGAGAGAAAGAGAGAGTTTGTGTTTGAATGGGTGTAAAATAGAGGAGATAAATTATGATTCGCGTGTGCCCACATATTCCCGTCCGCTCCTCTTCCAACGCAGACGACTGACGAAGAGACTTTCTCTTCTCTTCCCTCACCCACAAAAAGAAGCAATTTTTTTTTTTTTTTTCAGTCAGGGACCATCACCACTTGATTATTTCTGGTTTTTTTTGATCGGTGTCCAATAAGCGGACTGACTGTCGAACATAACTGTGTGTGTTTGTTCCTCTCTCTTTTTTCAGGCACAGGGATTTGATTGTTTGATTGACTGATTGATGATGATTTTTTTTTATTTCAGGATGTGCCTGAATATCACTTGTCATCTTGCTGATCAGTCTGAGTCAATCAGTTCTACCATTCCCTCGTTCCCTTGCTCGTTCGTTAGCCTTTTTACTCTTCGGTCCTCCCTCTCTTTTTTTTTTTTTTTTTTTCTTTTTTTTCTGGTGATTGAGCAAGTTGTGTGCATGTCTATAAGAGAGTGTGTTTGTTCAGGAAGAGAACATTCAAAAGCAATTGGAACTTTCAGGGTACAGAAAGCACTAATGGCGCCTGTTTGTGTATCCGTGTGTGATTTGCTGCAAGAAAGAAATGAAGAAGCAAACCTTTTCTAACAAAGGAATATTGGCCTGGGGACTGGGTAACAACATCAACAACGATTACAGCAACAACAGCAACAACGACAACAATATTGTTTACAAACAAAGACAATTGTACAACGAGTCTCTCTCTCTCTCGCCTTTTTTTTTTTTTTTTTCTCGTCTTCGTCTTCACTTATGGCTCTTTGTAGCCTCTAATTCTCGTTGTTTAGCGTCTATTTTTTCTTCTGCTGTTGCTAGTCGTTTGATATGTTGTTTTTAGTGCGCTGTCATCATCATTATCCATTGCTTGTTTGTTGTTGGCACTGTCATTTTGTCTTTTTTTTTTTTCATAACAATAGCTGGTTCTTGTCCCTTATTCATTCATTCATTCATTCTTCTTCCCTTTTGATCTCGGCTCCTCTCTCTTTCTTTATATCTCCTTTTTTTACTGCCGTATTATCATTTCTCTCCGCTCCCACGTTTTTATTCCTCTTCTTTCTCTTTCTCTTCGTCCTCTCTCTTCACTTCAATTGTCTGTCTCTTTCCTCTGTTACTAACTCAATCCACCTCTCTTCTCCTTCTTCTTCTTCTTCTTCTTCTCTCTCTCATTCTTCCTCCTTCACTCCTCCTCCCTTCTCACGCAACTTCTCTCACTCTTTCCATCTCTTCGCATCTTCACTCAACATTCATCCCATTCCTCACTTTTCCCTTCACTGATCACTCTCACTCACATTCATCCATCACTCCTTCCATCCAACCATAACTCACTCGACCTAATATTCATTCAACAACAACAACAGCAAAGAGTAACGACCCACCCTTTGACCCATCCCTCACTTTCCTAATCTCCTTCCTTCTCCCCTTTTTCACGCTCCCTCACGCCGACACTTTTTTTTGCCGCCCTTTTTTTCCTCCTTTCACTCCTCCTTTTCCACTCCTCCCTCGCACACTTTCCAACATACTGGAGGCACTCATACCCCTTCCTCCTCCTCCTCCACCTCCTCCTCCACAACTGTTGCCACTCCCTCTTTCTCGGGCCCCCGACCCTCTCAAACTGGCTTTGCTATGAGTGAACAACGCTACTCTGTCATGCCTCATCAACTTCCGCAGGATCCTGCTACTCACCATCAACAACAATACCATCAACAGCAACACCATCATCAACATCATCAACAACAGCAAAGTAGATCCTCCAGAGACATGGCCGCCCAAAACTTCCCTCAACAAACAAACCAAACGCGCCTTCAGAGTCAACCCGTCCAAACCACCCCTGCCCCGGAGCTGGCTCCTGCTGTGCAAAAGTGTGGAAAGTGCGAGCTTCAGATGAAGGGTTCGTTCGTGCGTGCCCTCGGCAGCACCTATCATCTCGACTGCTTCAAGTGCTTGGTAAGGCTCCACCTCCCTTACCTCTTCCTCTTCAGTTCATGAGAAACATCTCCTCCTCACCTTTTCCTCTCCAACTCAAAAACCTAACAACGTACACAACTAAGACACAGGACAGGGAATGAATGTTATTGTCAACATAACTCAATTCAACACAACTCGACTATTTTTTCACACCAGCACTCGACTCACTCAACTCACTCACTCATTCACACCTTCTTTCTACCTTTCTCATCACTTGTTCTCAGGACTGTGGCGACATTGTGGCCTCCAAGTTTTTCCCCATTACAGAGCCCGATGGGACGCAGTATCCACTCTGTGAGCGCGACTATTTCCGGCGCCTCAACCTTGTGTGCCAATCCTGTGGAGGAGCTCTTCGAGGCTCCTACATCACGGCACTCGACTACAAATATCATATAGAGCACTTCACATGCTCTGTTTGCCCAACTGTCTTTGGTCCCCAGGACTCGTACTACGAGCACGATGGCATGGTTTACTGCCACTATCACTACTCGCTCTGCTACGCTGCAAAGTGTGCTGGTTGTCGAACCGCGATCTTAAAACAATTCGTCGAGATCAACCGCAACAGTCAGGACGAGCACTGGCATCCAGAATGCTACATGATTCACAAGGTAAGAAAACAGAATAAGCATCGATCGAGCTCCTGGCAGCACGCCCCTTTTCCTCCCGGCTAAATGATTGCAGGTAGCCTTTGGTTTTGGCTCATTATTTTATTTACCAGGCGAAAACAACAACGATGTTGACAAAGGAGGAGAGAACAAGAAAAACGCTGTGGATTGAACGGTGTCTCTTGAACGGGCGGCGAACAAAATAAAATGACAATGAACAATGGATAATGAACCTACCGTGAGCATCTCGACATTTCGACACCAATCCATGTGGAGACACCAGTAACTCAATTATTCCCCTCTACTCCCCCTCTCTCTCTCTATAAACATTTATAGTTCTGGAACGTCAAATTGTCCTTCTCAACTCAGAGCGATGACCCAGTCGACAACAATAACAGGATTGACGCTGCCCCCACCGACCCGGTCTCACCAACAGGAGAAGGCAGCGGAGAATTGCAGATGTTGACTATCGTGGATGGACCGACAAATGGCGGGAGCTCTGCCCCACTCTCACCAGTGAATGCATCACACTCAAACACTGCGCTGGAAACCAAATCACCCGCCGAGTTGAAGTTGGTCCAACAGCAGATGGAGGAAAAGGTGTATCAAATCTGGACGGTTCTCTCGGCCTTTGAGGAGTCTTCGGCTGGTTGTATCTCTGAGATGTTGCTTCACGTCTCAAACGGAGCTTATTACGACGGCGTGCAAATGGCAGGCAGATTTATCCTCCATGTTGACATTCTTTTTAGTGCCATTGATGACCTCGAGGCCCAAATGAAGGAGGTCGGCGATCAAAGCGGTAAGCAAGTGCTTGCAAACTAACAAACAACGACAACAACAAACGAGACAAGGGGACTGATTTTGTCTACGCGTGATGTAATGTGGAGTGGGGTGGTTGTGGAGATGCAGCATCGACTGACTGACCAACAATTGTTTCCCCTTTTCTTTCTTCCTTTTTTGCCCTCTTTTTTTTCTGATCTTTGACGCTTGGACCAGATATGGCACATGGACGGGAAGCAAAGATGCTTTGCAAAAAGATTGTGAACTTCTTTTCGCTCCTGTCTCATACGCAAGAGAGCGGGGTGCGCCGGTTAGGAATGACACAGGAGCTGCTTTCGCTAGTCACTGGACTTGCCCACTACCTCAAGATCTTGATTCGCATCGCCCTAACCTGTGCGCTTAAGCTGGTAAGCGCCTTTGGGTCGACTCTTGTTGTTTGTGTTGTGAACGTATGGAAACATATGACTAATGCTATTTTCTCCACACGAACCTCTGTATTTTTTTTTCTTTATCTATCGACACTAAAAACACGACTGGTACCTCTCTTTCACTGGATATATAACATGACGACATAACTTGGACAACATTACACTCGACTGCATGCATCGACCAACCGAACCACTAAAATTCACACCATGCATGTTAAACTTATCCAGGAACGGCAGTACAACTCGACTTCGGTAATTGCTCGATTCCTCAACAAACTGGTCGAGCTCGCTAATAGGGACAAGTTCCAGAGTGAGGTCCAAGGAAAGCCGACGGTCGATGCCGAGGTGACCTCTGATTTGTGTTCTGCGTGCAGAGTGACTATTGAGGACGAGTGCTTTACATTCAACAACCACCATCGCTGGCATCCCAAGTGTTTGATCTGTGCCAAATGTGCCAAACCGCAAGCGACAGTCTACTACGACGCACTTTTTGACGCTGACCGCGGGACGGTTCTGTGTCAACAGTGCAAGACACCGGAATCGCAAACGGGATTCTCGCATGTCACCAAGCTGGAGCAATATACCTTTTTATTACGTGTCGCTCTTATCCGTCTAGAGAACTTACTTCACCTCAAAGGTATGTCTGCTAACAGCCCAACTATTGCTGCGCCTTCTATCTTGTTTTCTTCAAGGACAAAATTATTGATCAAACCAGTTCATATTTGAAACAATTTTTTAATCGCTAGGTGATGATCAAGGGGCTGTTGATCAGCGGTCGCGCCAGATGGCCACTTCTCCAACGTTGAATCCGCTCTCACCACCAGGATTGATGAGTAACGACTCCCGGTCGAAATCTTACTCATCGGACGACAACCGGCAGTACGAACCTATTCATTTGGGCGATATCAAGCGCGTCAAGTCGACTCACTTGGATCGCAAGTTGTCAAACTCGGCTCGAATCCCCAGGCGGAAGACTGTGATTGAGCGCCATCGGAGGCAGCCTCGGGCGATCGATGCAACACTGAGTGAGCACCTTTCGAGCGAGAATGCGAATGCCAAAATAGGAGCCTCAGGAACGTCGGGTGAGGGTGCTGAACCAGCCACATTGGAGATTGAGATTGTTGATGAAAGACCAGAGCCAGGACTATTGTCCGAGGAAGATGAAGATATCGATGGACCTAGTCCGGATGCGCCTGCGACCCTTTCGGATTTGACAGAGCGCCTTCGTATCAACACCGCGATCAATGTGCTGCCTGGATCGTCGCCGCGCAGTGCTCGTCCAGGACATGTCTCCCTACACGGATCTACTGGTTCAGGTCATCCTTCACGCCATCCCAAGAGACAATACTTGAATGAGCTGTCGGCACTGGAATTGTTCATTGTCAAGCACTTGGCCGTTCTGACATTGGCACCGATTGTTTCAGAGTACTTTACTCTGGAGGAGCTCTTGGACTTGATTGGACAGCGGAAGCAGACTCTCTGGGGTAGACTTGTCAAAGGACTTAAAACTGACAAGAAAAAGCCCAAAGGTACAACTTTTTGCCCCATTATTGCCAATGCCATATGGAAGGAGCGATTTGTAAGAAATATGCTAATCATTGTTTTCTTTCGACTACTTTGCATATAGTTGAAGGTACCTTCAATGTTCCCTTGGAGGTTTTGGTAGAGAGAAATGGCGTGGACTCGGCACTGGGAGCAGGACCAGGCAGAATCAGAATTCCAAGTTTTGTAGACGACAGTATCTCGGCGATGCGCAACATGGGTACGCCTCTCATACTTAAATGACGCTGTCTCGTTTGAAATTTGTAACACATTAGTTCTAACCCGGCTCGTGTATTTATTTGCCTGTGAAATAGATATGTCTGTTGAGGGCGTTTTCAGAAAGAACGGTAACATTAGGCGCCTAAAGGAGCTCAGCGAGTCGATTGACAAGGATCCATCTGCGGTCAACCTGAGTGAAGACAACCCCGTCCAAGTCGCTGCTCTTCTGAAAAAGTTCCTCCGAGACCTTCCTGATCCACTGTTGACGTTCAAACTCCATCGACTCTTCATCGTTTCTCAGAGTAAGTGTCTTCCGTGCATCGCTCTTGTTTGATAATCTTTTTCGTCAATCCGCATGGTTATGTAATGCAAGACGCTCATGCTAACCGCACACTCTCATCATCCCATGGTTTGATTGATAATAGAGGTGGAGGAGGAGTCAGTCAGGAAGACGATTTTGCACTTGACTTGCTGTCTGTTGCCAAAGGCCAACCGTGACAGTATGGAGGCGATCTGCCTGTTCTTGCGGTGGGTTGCGTCGTTCTCGCATGTGGATGAGGAGACAGGAAGCAAGATGGATCTTCACAACCTGGCGACTGTGATCACCCCCAACATCCTCTACTCAAAATCCAAGGACCCCACTAAGGATGAGAGTTTCCTTGCCATTGAAGCCGTCATGGGTCTTTTGGAATATCAAGACGACTTCTGCGTGGTAAGTCATCGCTTTCTAAGCGATATGCTCCCTACTACATTTGTTTTCGTTCAGGTTCATTGAGGCTGATCCTTTGACATATGTTGAATATGATAGGTGCCAATGGATTTGTCATCAATCTTGAGTGACCAGGATCTTGTCGAGTCTTCGACGGATCTCTCATCAAAAGATATTCTCAAACGGTGTGAGAATCTTGTCCGATCCAAAGTCAAGAAGTCTCATTCCCTGGGCGATCTCTACGCAGATACCAGCAATAACAACGGACACCACTCTAACCATAACAACAACAATCAGCACCACAACCAGCACCATCACCAAGGTGGCCATGGACACACTGTCACGGGAGCCGGTGATATTGTTGGCAGTGGCACCGTCAATGGCAGCCATGGCGAGAATGGTCACCATCAATATCACCATAACAACAACAACGGCCATCAGCATGGCCATCATCAGCAGGCTTCGAACGGTCATGCCTCGACAGGTGCGATCCGGATCCCTGAACGGCCACGACCGTATCACCACTCGCACTCTTCGCATGCTGTTACAACTGGAGGCGGTGCCTCCAGAGAGCGAGGAGCGACGCCCATGTCTCTTTAATGAATGTCAAGAAGAAAAAAAGAACAAAACTGCAAGCTATTACAAGTAAACAACAAAAACATTTATCATTCTTCGTCATATTTTTTTGTTGAACCTTGGAAATTGCCTAGACGTAGACTTTTTAACACCTCTTTTTCTTTCTAGTACATGTCACGTGCAAAGAATGTAAAGAACCCAACCAACACAGCAGCACCCTCAACGAAAACAAAGTTGTCCCTCTTTTAAGCTTTTTGGCCCTTTTCTTTTTTTCTCTTCTCCTCCTCTTCTTCTTTACTCATCACCCTCCCTCTTTCTTGACAGTCTGGGCGACCTCTTTCTTTCACTTCATCCTCATCTTCTTTCACATTTACCAAAGCACTCCTTCACATAACCACACCATCATGTTTGAACGGATGGGAGACTGGCTTCTGAATGTCGCCGCCGAGATGCCCTTCGAGACCGACTGGGACTCATCCCTCAACGGATCCTGGTAACCTTTTTCTCCTCTTCCAGCTCACTCATCAGCGTACACAGAAAACGGCCACTAGCCCTCGCCCAAAGGACCGGAATCCCTGTTATCTCTCGATTCGGACTCAAAAGACAGATCCTGACACCCCTTTCTCCGATCCATTCGTATCTCGTCGTTCTCTTCTCGTCCTGACTTGATTCATCTTTCCAACCTGGTGTATGTTCATTAGGTACCTCTCACCTCGTCGGCACACTGTCGAGTTCGTTATCTATAATGCACTGTTCCTCTACACCGTCCGCTATTTTTATAAGCGCGCTCTCTATCCTGGGTAAATATTGGCACTTTTTTTTTTTTTTAGCGATCTGCGATTTTTCGGAGATATCATACGACTCTCATGGAACAAAGTGGTTCAGGGAAGGAAGATGAAAAGAAGGAGATGGACAAAGGAAATGATTCAGAGGAAGAGGGGCTAGAAGAGTGATTTACAAAGGTTATCGACGGCAACAACAAAAAATAAGCATTGAGGTCCAACAAATCAACAGCTGCAAGCAACCGATATTAAATTGGGACATTTGGGAAAATGGGAAGAAAAAAACATAAATCTTATTATCAATCACCATCGTACCAGGGGTACCCTTCTGCCACCCAGTACCAAGATGAGGATCGGTTTCAGGGACCACACCCAACCTCCACCATGGGACGGCAATATACTTCTTGGTAGAACAGGAACAAAGGAACTCCGCCTGGGTCTTGCATGTCTATACAAACCGAGTATTGTTTGTATTTGCCAAAGTATCGCGAATGTTATCGTGGATTTAGCGCACACGAAATGAAGAAAAAAATGCGACAGAGATGACACTGAGAAAGGGAGCCCACCTGTTCCATACTCTGTTTCTATTTTTTTTTTCCATCTCTTCCTTTCCTTCCTTCGACAGGAGGTTGTCTGGAGAATCATTGCCACTTTTTCTTCTCTTCGCTGGATCTTCTAGAGATAGAACACGGGAAAGAAACAACATAAGGACCAGGATAACTCGAACGGGAACAGGAACGAGAGAGAGAGAGAGAGAGAAAGGGATTGTGCAAACAGAGACCAAAAGGATGCGAACAAAACAACGAACGCGAGAAAACAGGGATCATGATCACCACAACTGCTAACCATTCCAATTGTTTACTTAACCAATTCTTTGCCTGTTCTCATGAATAATAGATCGCCAATCTCAAAGCTCTTTGCGGCCTATACTCCTCCAGCAAAAAAGTCCAAGATTGAGATCTCGGTGATGGTCATCTTGGCGGCTTCATTGTTGACCACGGTTTACCAGAAGTGGGCTCGAGGAGGACTCTTGTACTTGTTGCAACCCTGCCACATGTCGGCCATGCTCCTGATCTCGATCTTGGCCGGTCCCAAGGAGAAGAAGTGGCCTCATATCTTTCTTAACATTTACTTTCATATCATGTGGGGAACGTAAGTTGCATCGGAAGAAAAAGCAAAGGCCAAGGAGAAAGACCTAGGCAATATCGCAAACCACCTTCCCTTTTTCTATCTCTCTTCCGCCCTCATTCATGCATCCCTTTTCCTTTCCAGCTCAACCCCTTGTCCACTTTTCTTCTGCGTTCTGTTTGTGTTGCGCTTTAATTGGTTGCACTAAGCTGCATGGTGATTCTATCTGGACATGGGTATTGATCCACTCTGAGTCTGGGTAGTTGAGCTGTGTAACGATGCTTGGACAGTAACCATTGAGATTGCACACCAGATATTTTTGACTAACATGATCCTTTTGTTCGCACTATTTTCATCCTATGGATACCTTCACGTGGTAGCATGCTGGCCTTGTTGTCCCCCGACTTGCGCGACTATGATCTCTTCTTTGAGGTCGAGAACTTTTTCATCGGTAAGTTCAAGCTTTGAACAAAAAAAAGGGGGGAGGTGGACAAACGCTTAATGTTTGGTAGAAAGAGTGGAAACATAAGATCGGGCCACAATGAGAGTGAGGCAACCGGTGGGTTGGGTTGTGTATTTTTCTAGATTATGAGATGAGTTTGTCCCCTCGCTTACTGAACTCAAATTCTCCCTTTCTACCCCATCGCCCCAATCTTTTTTTTTCTCCTTCTTAGAGCATTACTTGTTGCTGTTGGCGCCTGTTTACATGATTTGGTCGAACCGTTATGTGATCTGGCCCTTCTCGATGGATGTCGCCCTTATGTCATTCTCGCTTTTTGCGCTCTACCATTCGTTCATCCTCAGCACCATGGCCTTGATTAAGGGACAGAACTTGAACTACCTCCTTATGCCCCCACCAGGTAATTGCTCTGACTTATCTTCTGTGTTTCGTTATGAAGCTATTTTTGTCAAACCATTGTTGATATTCGTATTTCGTCTTTGTCAGGACCAGTTTTAATTAACACACGCGTATCAAAAACGCACATACCTCTTCTTCCGTTGATTAAACAATTAGGTCCTTTGCAAGCATTCGGAAAGTGGTACCGCCCAGTGATGTACCTGTTCTGTGTGTTGTTGACAATGACGCGTTTTATCTTGGTCGAGGTCGTCATCCAGATCTTGCCCCGTCGCAAGATCGTTCCTGCCGTGCGCGAGGCTGAAACTGGAGATACCAAGCGCAAGGTTCTCTAAATCGTTTGACTTTGGTAGAAAAAGAAATATAAACGAAGTAAATTGAGCTTCTCCTATTATCTCTTACTGTTCCTCATTACTTGGACGCTGGGCGTTCAAGGTTGCAACCCGCCCTTCAGGGGGAGGTGTGGTCAACAATAGAATATTCGGTGGTAGTTTTTTTTTTGCGTAGAGTATGAATATACTGCATTGAAAGGAAAGCGGGTTGTGGTTATTGGATGGTTTTATGATTGTTTTGAGATTAATGTCTACATGAAATATGCAAGAAAAGAAAAAAACGTTACAGGAACTGAACTACAAAAGAACCAACAAATGGGCAAAGAAAAAAAAAGGGGGGAGGGGAAGTTCTACTGACGCCATTGTTGCTGCTGTTGAGAATATGACCGCAAAGTGGAGGAAGGAAGAGAATCCGCCCACCTCAACGTTCGCGATGCATCATGAGTGGAGAAGGAGAGTTGGAGGGGGAGTAAGGGGTCGGGGACATGGAGACTCGGATGACCCCATCATCTTCACGGCGGCCTTGGATGTTTCCATTCCCGTTACCCGTCAAGCGGATCACGCTCATCTTCTTCTTCATCACGCGTTTTGAGCGCATGGACCGGTCGCTGCCGGTTCCTGTGCCCGTGCCGGTTCCACCGTCGTCTGAGGGGCCGAGGTCGAAGGCGACTGAACTCCGTTGAGGGGGTGCAAGTTGCTGGGCCGAGGAAGGAGGGAATTGGCGGTTGGCTTTGGAGGCGGAGTTGGCGATCTTTAGGGGTTGGATCGGCGAGAATGTCGGTGACGAGGAAGTTGGGTGAGAAGCGGAAGAAGAGGAGGAAGCAGGAGGAGGAAGAGAAAGGGACGCAAAGACGGGAGGGATGGTTGGTTGACCAGAGACCTTCTTCTGAAGCTTGAGATCATCCCATCCCTTCTGATGCTCCCTCTCGGCAGTCGCCAAAAGGGCCTCAAAGTCCAAAGATTTCAAATCTGCAGGTGTGGTCGGTGGAAAGTCCTCGGAGGGGTCAAACTCCTCCACCTCCATGGTCGAGATCCCACGACGCAGTTGCTGGCCGTATCCCGAAAGTGTGCGTCCGGAGTATCCCGAGCCTGTAGACATGTTAGATCCGTTCTTGTGATGGCTAGGGACCAGAGTGTCGGCAGAGGGATGGTTCGGGTGCTGACGGTAAGACGACGAAGACGATGAGAATTGTTGGTGGTGGTGAATACCATGGTCCAAGGACTCGTAAGTAGGGGAGAGAGCTCTTGGAGATTGAGACAACAAGGCCGCAGAGTGGGGCGTCCGCGAAGAAGGCACCAAAGTCGTCGACGACGAGAGTCCGCTTCCCCGAGTAGGCTTCAATGGCTTTGTATCCAGAGCCGGGACAAACGGGCGAGGGTGCTGTTGTTGTTGAGAGTACATAGTCCTAGGCTTCCAAGAGACAACCTCCTCCATCGACATGGGAGCACCTCCACGTGGCGACTTCGCAACAGGGGCGGGGGAATCCGAGGCTGAGGATCCACCTTCAGCAACGCTGTTGAGAGTCATCATGCCACGACTAAACTTGCGCTGAAATGCAGGAGACATGGCACCACCTGCACGTCTGGGTGACCGAGGACTAGATGCCTCGGCAGCATTGCCCTGCTGCTCATAGTCCATCTCGAACGATGATCCCGATACCGGTCTGGGCTTGCTCGAAAACCCACCACCACTGCTCCTGTTCAGATCACGGGTCCGGATCATGAGTGAAGGCAGCTCCGAGACAGTATCCGAGTCACCGTCTACGCTCGAGATCTTCCTTCTTGGAAACATGTCGGTAGGCATAGCATTGGATTCACGAGCACGCGTCTTTAAGAGACCAAGACTAGGTCTAGGCGTCGTGGGAGTCTTGGGCCGGACATGGATCTCTTCCATCGAAATATCAGCATCGCCAGTGTACCCACTAATGGCATCCCCATCAGAGTCGAATCCTCGGAAGTCCTGGTCGGTATCAATATCCATGCCGACATGAGAAGACACCGTGAGTCTAGACTGGCGTCTCTTGAAATTGAACAGCCCAGGCGTGGCCGAGTTGTTGACGACCTCATGGGCATACATGTCCGCTAGCTCCAAGGTGAAACTCGTGAACGTGTGGGTAACATTAGTGGTCGAGTAGTTATCGAGGCTGAAAAAGTCGGACGACCTGGGCAAGGATGGAGGGATGTCGGTGTCGCTGATGTTGGTCCGGGCGACACTACTCTGACGACGACGACGCATCGCCATCTCAAGTGTCTCGCGACGAAGACCTGGGGTTCGGGGCTTGGCAATTGTTGTTGCCAGGAGGGCCGGGTGGGTCGAGGTCGTCAAAGATCGGGACCGGATCGAGACAACGCTGTCAGCTCCGACGACAGCATCGGTGTCAGCAGCAGTGCCTGAGTCTTGAGCGCTTTCAGGGACGGTGTCAAGTGATGCATTAGCAGCCTGGGTTGACGTTTCAGCCGCTGCGATAGCCTTGGACCCTTGCTGGTTCTTGCCGATATGGAGAGATTTCATGATCGACCTTCGCCATTCCGAGGCTTGTTGGCCTGTACGCTTGGCCACAGATCCCCTGGTCTCCGTTGAGGATGGAGGTCGCTTTTTGCTGTTGCCCGGAGTGCCCAGATCGCGCTCAGTCACGACTTCCTCCGTCGCGTCACCACCTGCCGTCGTCGTAGTCGTTGAAGTGTCCTTCCGCTGCAGAGTCAAGAACCTCTTCATAGCATCAGCACCAACGCGGACCGAACTATCGCGCTTGCTTGGCTGCTCGCCATTTGCGGCTGCCGCAGCAGCAGCAGCAAAGGAGCGCTCCAGTTTTTTCCGCTTCTTGAGAGGCAATTCGGCAAACTGGGTATAATCCTCATAATCGCCAGGTTGGATAATGTCAAGGGAATGATCCGAGTCGAGCTCTTCGACTTTCAGCTCCTCCAACTGCTCATGCAACGATGTCGCTCCATCCTCTGCAGGCCCAGGCTCTAACGAACGCATGGTCACGTCCTCCACAACCAATTCATCTTGCACTGGTGCTGATGCTTTCTCTGCTGCTGCTGCTGCTGTTGATGCTGCAGCAAGGGTATCGAACGAGTTTGGCTGGCGCTTGGACCCTTGACTCGATTCGAGACGAACACGTGGGAAGGTCCAAAAGGTCTTGGACTGACGATTCTTGCCCGACCCTGATGTCGTACTAGAGCTGACATTAGAGCCGGTCCCTTGCTTCTGCTGTTGCTGCTGTTGAGGCTCTTCTGTGGATGGAGAAAAGGTGACAAAGGCTGATTGGCGGCGCTCATTGGATTGGGATGTAGTATTGTCGCTGGTCGAGGACTGTTGTTGTGCTTTGGCCTTGTCGCGAAGGTTGGAAGATGACTTCATGGAAGCCAGGGTACTGCTCATCCGGTTCTTGAGCTTGATACGCAAAGAAGATGAGCCTTCCAGCGCCAGTTCCTCAGAGGCAGGAATATCTTCAAACTGGACCTGAGGACTTTGAGCAGGTGCCTCTGGCGAAGCGGAGGAGGAGGATTCGAGGACGTTCGAGATCGGCTTGTCGTTCTCTTGGTCATTGAACTGGATTGGTGGGATTATATAGGACGCCCGTCGGTCAGAAAGAGATGACGGTGTGTCGATGGCTACGATTACAGGAGGGGCACTCGATCTAAATGAATTTTGGTTTGTTTTTTTTGTGCGACAGCAAAGAGGCGGAAGAAGAGAACGGCGTGGTGACACGAGGGAGGAAAGAAGGAAAGAAACGACGAAGTTTTAGCATTAGAATGAAATAATTGGTGGAGTAACCGACTCCATGCTCACGCAAAAAAAAAAAAAAGAGTCGAGGACCCAGAGGACTACGGCCGGGCCATCTCTCGCAAATAAAAAAAAAAAAAAAAAAAAAAAAAAAAAAAAGCGCAATGATTCGGGTCCTCAAGGGTGTCTTTGT
Source organism: Linnemannia elongata (assembly GCA_036320915.1). NCBI lineage: Eukaryota > Fungi > Mortierellomycota > Mortierellomycetes > Mortierellales > Mortierellaceae > Linnemannia > Linnemannia elongata. Next base: position 960,361 of record JAXBDG010000005.1, on the reverse strand, counting down.
TATATCGTTTCGACAACTGTGTTTACCTTTTCTGTTGGAGGTGCTTGCTCTTGAACTTGCCGAGGGCCTTCAAGAAACTAGACTTTGCTGAAGGCGCTACTAGCGCATTGGACTCATCTTGAACTTTTGATCCTGATGGAGTAGAGGCTGTTGTTGTCGTTATTATTTTTGTGGGGGTTGTGCCGTTGGTCTTCTTTTGAGGACCTCCTGCAGTTGGGGGGCTATTATTTTTGTGTGAGGATGTGCATGGCGGTGTAATTACGGTAGGGGATGCAGATGAGGGAGAAGGGGTATTATCGGTTGAGTTGTTGTTTGAAGATTGGCGCTGTCCCTTCAGTGCATGCGACGCTGTGGTAGAGTTGGTATTGGCGCCGGATGCCTGTTGGGGTGGTGATGATGTTGCAGAGGAGGAGAAAGCGGAAGGGAGAGTGGATAGGGGTTGCATGCCGGATGCTCCTGTATGGATACCTGGTCCCGGACCAAGAGTAATGGAAGCCCTCCCTCCTGCCCTACCTCCACGCCCGCCTCCTCCACCACCACCAGCCGCAGCAGCAGTAGTAGCCGATGCTACTCGCCTTCCTCCTCCTTCTCCTGCAGCCTCCTCTGTCTTTTTGAGTCGAGCCAGGGTGCGACGGTCGACTTTGAGGTCAATGTCCCAGTCACCAAAGATAGCACTAGAGGTTGTGGCGACGAACTGCCTTGAGGGCCGGTCGTGGTGGTGATGGTTCAGGCGATGTTGAAACCGGGAGTGGCGAGAGTATTGGGTAGTTTTAGAGAGTTTTGAGAGTCTGGCGTTTGGGGAGGACCGTTGGTGTCGAAGTGAATGATGGTGGTTATGATGGTGTTGACTGTTGTTGTATTCTCCTGATATTGAAAGCCATGCAGCGTCGGAGAGGAGGAGGGTGGATGGGATCAGGTTGCTGTAGCTGTTTGAGGAGTCTGCTGGTGCCTGACATACCGAGGGGGCCGGAGTCAACATGCAGGTTCAATTGAGAGGGGGGTATCGAAACAGGAAAGCCGGGAGTTGTTTGTTGGTGTATGATGCTGTTGTTGTTATTGTTTTAACAGTCGATTGTCGTTTCTTGGAAGGAAGGAGAGGAAGGTAAGGGGTGTCTTGCTATTTGTTTTGCTTTTTGTTTTGTTGTTCAGTGGTGTTGGTATGTGAGTGTGCAAAAAAGGGGGTGGTGTGAATGCTATGTGAGTTCAGGAACAAGTGAGAAGGGAAACAGTGTAGTGTGAATAAATAGGTCTTGTGTGATCGTGATTTCGGGTATGGAAGGGGAGGAGGGAGGTGATGGATGAGTTGAACGCGTCTGGACTCACGCAAGGCGGGATCGGCAAGAGGAAAAAGTGAGAGAGAGATGAGGTGAATGAGGGGAGAGACAATGAGGGCGATGAGGGGTGAAAAAAAGAGGTACGGGCAGTGATGAAGATGGAGAGTGAGAGTGAGAGAGATAGAGAAAGGGAGTGGTGGGGTAAGGATGGAAGAGAGAGTGGGAGAGAAGCGAAAGAAAGACTGAGAGAGGGAAGCGAAAAAAGCGAAGAGAGGTGAGAGCAAAGAAAAAAAAAAGAAAAAGAAAAAATGATAATAATTGATGCTGTAGGCAGCGAGTACAAAGGTAGCATTTAAAATAGGCAAGATGCTCTTGTGTCTAAATTGAAACTTTAAAAAAAAAAAAAAAAAAAAAAAAAAAATTCAACTGCCACCACTAGCTCATAGGAACCAGTCAGGCACCCCTCAGTAGCCATCAGGCAAACATCAGTCAGTCAGGGACCAGGCACAACAAAAGTATGCACTTCTTTGTCACTGGCCATTACCACTGCAGTGAGAAGAAAAAAAAAGGATCCTCGGGGGAGGAAGAAGAGTGGACGGTGGGCCATAATGACAATAAATAGCCTGGGCCAATTGAACGAACGAACGAGCGAGCAAAGGAGAAGAAAAGGGAGACAAGAGATATTACTGACGAAGATGAAAGAAAAGGAGGCGAGCGAGGAGAGTCCAATGGACAGTCATCGCACGGCCATCGAACCGTCCTCCTAACAGTCATCTCACTAACTAGCGAGTAAGCCATTCGCATTCCTCATCCTTCTTTCTCTCTCCTTGAATTGAACACAAACGTACAGCAGCATGTATTTTCTTGTTTTCTTTGTTGTTTACAACGTGGTTTGCGAGTGATGATAATGTGTGATTTATGGTTCATTACCCGCCCCTCTTTTTCTACAAGTGTATCTCCTTGTACACATCGCATTACGACAAAAAAAAAAAGGGTTGCTGTCTTCTCGTAGTCATCTTCGAAGGGAAAATGAGAAAATTACGGCGAGTTGTTGCTGGCTGAAATGAATAGAAAAAGGTACTTGGAAAGGCACGGTTCAGGGAAAAGTTATCAAAGTGTAATAATAGAGAACAGTGTGCTTGTGCACTTTCGACTTCCCCTTTTCACTTCACCCCCGAGGAGAGACAGACAATAAAAGAAGGAGTAGTAATCCAAAAAGGGTGCTAGCACCGTTTCTGTTCCCTTTTTCCTTTTCTTAACAAAGTAATAGTGGCGGCTGCATGCATCTTCTATTTGAAATGCGAGACACAGTGCCCAAACTAGCTAATACTGGTTGCCATAAGAGGGGCGCAACAAGTTAGAGGCTATCTGCGTTGTCTTACCTCGGGGTGTATAGAGTTGAAAAGTCGGGATAAGAGATAGGAAGGGAGTTGTCGTGGAAGAGTCGTAGCTGTTGTGATGTTGTTGTTGTTGTTGTTGTTGTTGTTGTTGTTGTCGTTGTTGTTGTTGTTGGCTAGCTACGAAAATAGCATACCGAGCGGAGGGTGTGTTGAAGTAGGATAGAGTGGCGAGGAGGTGGTTAAAGAGGAAGAGATGAGGTGGTGAATGCCAGGGGAGAAGATCGTCGTGCAGGATATAAATGAAAGAAAGAAAGGGGAGAAAAAGAAGAAAGTTGACGGTGGGTCGTTGTGTCGGGTCGTTAAAGAGTCGTAACAGTTTGGAACCAAAGTCAACTCCAGGGACAGGGGGGGACAGGTACAAGGAGGACGGGGAATAGGGACAGGGGGAGAATGGAACGAGGAAAAAGGAGAAGAAAGGGAAGAGAAGAAAAAGAGAGAGAAGAGTAGAAAAGAGAGGGAAAACAAGAGGTAGCTGGACATTCATAAGGTTCAAGCAGGGGCTGTTGATTCCTCGCTCGGTCGACCATTCCTCCATCCATCCGCCCAAACACTCTTCTCCACCTCCTTTTGCCTCCTTCCTTCTCTCACCCAGACCCCAAACAAACGCCTCGAAAGAACAACAACAGATCCCCTACTTTTTCCACTAACGGTTGCTCACCGCTCATTAAATTGTTATGAAGTGGTAGGAGGATTACAATGGAAAAAGAAAGAAAAGAAAAAAGAGCAAACCATATCTAATTTGGCGGCAGCTTCTAGCCTGCTAGTCTCCGAGGACACAAAAAAGTACGCCTGTCCCCTTCCTAGCTGTTCTTCTTTCTACCTTGATACCCTCCATATGATTGATGCCGGTGACTGAAGAGCCAGAACTTGATAAATGACATTTTTCCATGATTCAGCTCATCAACACTTATTGTGTGCAGAGCAAAATCGAGCCACCAGGTTGGACACCTTGGATTTCGATCTTATTGTTGGGTACTTTTCATTGCTCTTTGTGACACTGACAACTATTCTTGTACAAAATAGCAGGGGTTTCCTATGAATAACGTCGAAACCAGAGCCATCTTTTTCTAAAACAACCTCTCACCATGAGCGAGCCACTGTTCTGCAAAATGCCACCAAGATGCCAAGAAAGGATGGGCGAAACAGGAATAAGTTTCTATTGGCAAGTGACAAGGAGAACGAAGAGCGAGTGACCGACACGAGGTAAGAATAGGCCTGAAATTGGGCTCGTAGGGGTGTTGAAATCATCAACAAGAGCAATCAACAATAGCTTGACAGAAACATCCTCCTGTAGAAGCAAGGAAAGGGGGGAGGGGCTCACACGTTCAGGCCCTGTAACATAACGACTGTCGACAGGATCTGAGGCAGGTTTCGGATGGTTTCCCCCTGGAACAATTAAACTGATCAAACAGCGACGCGACCTTGACGCGTGCCCTTGATCGATCAGCGATCGTCCCAGCCCCTTCCCCATTAACATTGTCAGGAACAAGCAGAATGTTTTGAGCACATCATTTATTTGGCTTTTTTCATTGTTTGCCTTGGCTATTCACATGCATCAAACACCAACATAGTATTACATAAACATCACCATCCTCGGTACTTGTCAAAATAAACATGTTCAATGCCTCCATGTGCTGACTGAAGTAGATGGTCTATGTCTTCTTTCTCATCTCCAGCATCATTCAAGGAGAGAATATATCTAGGGTGAACTCTCTTGCGGAGACAGCAACAACTAGCACATTCATTAATATGGAAGACAGAGTGATGCGATTATATCATAGTTTTATTATTGCTACAGTTGGTATTTTACAAAAGAGAAAGGGTGTGAATGTGTAATCAGTGGACAGAGACCAGTTCAAAGTCATGGTCCATGGGTTCCGAGGACCGTGCAAGCTCCAATGCTGCGTCCATGATCAAATCAAGAGGGTCGGACACTGGCGCCTCGTCAACCTTTTCGTCACTCTCTTGCTCAGATTCTTCCTCGGACTCGTTCTCGTGCTCAGGTGCGGCTGAATCGGAGACTGGTGCCTCGATGGATGAAGACTCGACGACTGTATCATTGGTATCGGTAGGGATGTTCTCGTCAGAGGCGTCGTGAGTGTGATCAGCTTCGGCATCGGGGAGGGACTCGATGTCGGAAAGGGTGTCGAGCAGCTGGGTCTCCTCCTGCTCTTCCTCGGTAGGCTCAGAAGCGACGGTGGTCTCAGCGACAGGGGTCTCGGTAGATTCAGCCTCGGGTGCAGTCTCGGTAGATTCGGCCTCAAGTGCAGCCTCGGGAGCAGACTCTGCCATCTCGACATCGTTCTCGACACCAGGAGTGGTATCAATCTCGGTGGTTGCGGTGATGGTGGGCGTGGCGTCAGAGGCAGTGCTGCGTGCCTTGAACTCATCGACAACATCGAGAAGGGCCTGGCTCTTCTTGATCAACTCCTTTCTGCGGCGGCGGACACTGACCTCACCATCGCTCTCAACAGAGTCAATCCGGACCATGGCCTTGGTCAAGTTCTCCTCGGTCTGAAGGATCTGCTTCTTGTTCTCGACATGGCCGGCAACAATCTCGTCCAGCTCACGAGAGAGATCGTCAAGGGTGGCGGCAATCTGGTTCAGAGTTGTGTGCTTCTCCTCGACCGAAATATCGTGCTCGCGTTGGCGCTGCTGGCGTTGTTGGAGGATATCGGCGGCGCGGAGCTCGGGGGATGAGTGAGTCGAGGATGGGGTCGATGCGGGCTTGGCCTCGACAGCTGGCTTGGACTCGGCGACCTTGGTAGGAGCGGGAGTAGAGGTGGTAGACTTGGTGGGAGTAGCGGCCTTCTTGGCGGGAGTAGCGGCCTTCTTGGCGGCAACCTCGACCTTGGCTCCGAGAGCGGCCTCGACCATCGACTTGATGTCAGGGAAGGTCAAGAAGTAGTTGCCAATCAGATCCTCACCATCCGACTCGGAGGCACGCTGGCTCTCCTGTTGCTGCTTCTTGGCGGCGGCGGCTGCCTTGGCCTTGGCTTGCTCGGCCTCCTTCTGCTTCTTGGCCTGCTCCTCAATCTGCTTCTGCTTCTTGGCTTGTTCCTCGGCGGCGGCGGTCTGCTTCTGCTTCTCGAGCTCATGGTTGTGGCGCTTGGAGGGATACTTCTGGTCATCGGTCTGCTGGCGCTTGAGCTGGTGCTGGGGGAAGAAGATGGCCTTCAAGAGTTGACCAAGGACATCCTGCTCCTCATTTTCACTCTCTTCTTGCTCTGACTCGGATGACTCGGATGACTCGGCGGCGGCGGCCTCGAGAGCAAGCTGAAGCTTCCTCTGCTGCTCCAACTGTTGCTGCTTTTGCTTGTTCTTGGCTTCAGCGACTGCCTTAGCCTTGGCGGCCTTGGCTGCTTCCTCCTGTCGCTTGATCTCCTGGGCTTGCTCGATCTGCTGCTGCTCCTGGAGGTGCTGGAGCAAAAATTGTTCAAGAGTGACAAAAGGCTGCTGTTGCTGGCGACGACGCTGACGTTCCTGTTGCTCACGGATCTGTTGCTGTTGCTTCAAGATCTGCTGTTGCTTTTTGTACTGGCGGATAGCCTCCTGCTCGGCTTCATACTTGGCCTGAGCGATAGCACGAGCCTTGGCCTCAGCCTTAGCCTTGGCCTCAGCCTGAGCCTGGGCAAGGGCTTGACGACGACGGTACTCCTGTTCGATCCACTGCTGCTCGAGAGCCTGTTGATGCTGCTGCTGTTGGATGTATTGCTGGCGAGCGAGCTTCTGTTGGCGCTTGCGTTCGAGGGCGGCGAGGAGGAGTTGTTCCTCTTCATCGGTTTCGTCGTCGGCAGAGTTGTAGGAGTATGTATGGGTGGGCGCGTAAGGGTTGTATGAGTAGGATGTGGGGTAGGAGGTGTGTTGGCGACGGGATGTTGCCGCGGGGTGAGAGAAGAGGGAGTACATATTGTGTCGAGGTGTTCTTGTGCTTTTTTGAAGTGAGGAGTTGGTAGTAGTAATAGTGGGTATGAGTGTGATTGAAGGAAAGAGCGGAAGAAAAGCGAGAGACACTAGTGCTGGTGGTTGATAGTTGCTGTTGCTGCTGGTGAGCTGTGCGTATTCTTTTTTTTGTTGGATGATGGTTGGATTGTGGTCCGAGAGCGGGTCCTTTTATTATGTTTGGATAAAGTATTCTAGAGGCGTGTGGAATGTTCGCTGACAAAAAAAAGGTGGAGGTGCCAATGATTTATCATCTGCGGTAACTGTGCAACACAGATCGAGAGCCTTCTAGGTTTTTCTATCGTCAACACAATCAATGACGCAATGCACGTGACTATTTTCAGAGTTGTCTTGCTCATCAGGTACCAACTTGCTCATGCTTTGCTGCTTGTTCATCTCTCGCATCCCTTTTTTTTTTGTTTCGCGTGCGCGTGCAACCGACAAACACGCAAACTCAGCTCTCCTAGCTATAGTCAACTCGACTGCCAACAGCACCTAGGACATATCCCTCTTTCGACACTTCACACTCACACATTCACTCATGTCCACCCTGCGTATTCTGCCAGCATTCCAAACAGTCCGAGTGGGAGGACACTCACTCCTCTCCAGGACACCCCTCGTCTCAGTCTCGGGTGTTCAGGCACGTCCCCTCTTGACCCGATCTCCTCCTCCTATCAACAAATCAATCATTCAAAGATCCTACTCCACCTCAACACCACCAGGATCATCAATAGCAGCAGCCACTACCACCACCAATACCACAGTGACCTCCGAGATACCCAAGAAACTGAGCAAGTTCCGCCAGTACGCCGAGCAGTTCAAGAACAAACCCGCAAGTCATCTCATCTCCTTTGGCATCCTACACGAAATCACCGCAATTGTGCCTCTGCCAATCGTATACTTTGCACTGGTCGAGACAGGTGTTAAAATCCCGTTCCCAGAACAAGCGATCGAGGAAGGGAACCGGTTCGTCGGTCGTGTTGCCAAGTACTATGGATGGGATTTGGAAGGTGCTGATGGAGCTCGGACTATGCTCAACATGGCTACCAGCTATGCCGTTGTCAAGGTAACACACATTCGCATGTGTGTATGAGGAGAGGAATGTTCAATTGCTCATGGAAAGGTTTCTAACGATGTATCATTTCTTGTCTGAGACTAGGCGTTATTGCCACTGAGATTGGCGCTGTGTGTGTGGATGACACCATGGACAGCCACCAGGATTGTCTCGCCCGCAATGAACTTTTGGCGACGATTCAAGAAATAAAAAAGGGAATTTCATACCTTACTCACTTTTGTATCTCATGCAGAGATGTGTGTCAGTGTTTTTGTTCTTTCTGGTTCTATCTCAATTGACAATGTTACCGACGCCCTGCCTTTTTTTTTCCTGGCTTCCATTACTTCATGTAGTACCGGTACTCTCCCTTCCCTCGTTATTTTTTCCCACTCTGTTTGACATGTGCGCAGCATGGCATTGAGATTGACAGCGTGGTAGAAGGGCGTGGAAAAGCAAGATGAAAAAAAAAAGGTTCATTTCCGGTTCTGGTCATGATACGGATAAAAGATACTTGGATATGGATGCACAGGGTCTTTTTTGCTCCATTCCCCCGTCTCGCTGTCAAAGTATGTGGGGAGGCAACGAATCAGAAGAAACCAAAAAGGCCGTTTTGACTCATTGTCATTGGAGTCCTCCTTTGAGCCATCGACAACAGTGAAAAGTAAAAAAAAACAAAAAAGAGAACACAAACAAGGGGGAACAAGTGGGAAACAACAACAGTAAAAACAACAACAACAACAACAACAGGAAAAACAAAGAACGATTTGATCCTTCAGACTCTTCTCCTTTCCATCCAATCCTCCCCTCAAGACTCCCTTTGTCAGCACTTTAAAAACTCTCAACCGGAGACTTTTTTTTTCTTCCTTTTTCTTTATCTTTGTTATCCTCAATTGACCCGACCGTACTGTCGCACCAAGCCAAATTAGCCGGTAATTCATACCCGCACCCCTTGTATACCAAGTTCAAGTTCAAGTTCAAGTTTCCCTTCATCCTATGACCGTCATGCCTGCTCCTATCTCAGCAACCACTCCCACAACCATCTTGGTCAATGTCCCCTCGAGACCCTCGAGCCGTTCAGCATCTTCGTTTTCCTCGGTCAGCTCGGCAGATACCGTCTCCTCCACCACAACCACCTCTGTCAATGAAGTCGTCTACCGCCACGGCAGGGTCGAGGATGCGGCCCTGATGACTGAGATGCAGTTTTCCAACTACCTGCACCACTACCGCAAGTTCCTCCCCAGCTCCTTCCTCGACAACCTGAACTATCAGGCCATGACTGACTTTCATGCCAAGAGAATGACTCGTATGTTGCCTTTCGATTGACATTTTGCCTGATAATGTGAAAAGGGTAGAGCGGCGGTGGCGGTTAAAAAAAGAACGCTTGGTCCTTTCCTTTTGACAGAGATAACGCATGCCCACATGCACACCTCGGAACAAGATCCCCAATCCTAACCGACTGTCGTTTTCTCTTTCATTACGATATACAGCTCCGGTCGACGACCGAGAGATGGCCTACGTGATCGCCGAGAGACGCAACGCCGAGACAGGAGTTCTCGAACCCATCGGCATGTCGCAATCCATGGTCCCTTGGTGGGACCGCGCCTACAACCACCGCTGGAATGAGGGCTGGTCTCAGGAGAGCTTTGACTGCGAGATCGACACTCTCTATGTTAAGATTGGCATTCAGGGTGGCGGGATCGGCCGGAAGCTGGTCTTGGGAGCTTTACAGGAAGCCTATGATCGCTTCAACATGAGGAAGGGGGTTATTATCTGGACCCTTGTCGCAAACACTCAGGCGAGGGAATTTTATAAGCGCATTGGGTGTGAGGAGGCTGGGTTCCGGACTCTGGATCTGAAAGATTACCCTGCCGAGTGTGTTGGGTATGCTTTCCGATCTGTTGGTGAGGCCATTGGCAAGTGAAGACACTTCGACTTGAGGATGTCTATCCTATGAGACACCTCCACAACGCCTGTAGCAAATCTGACTCTGTCGATAGCTGCTCCCCTCCAAAAAGGCCAACCCGCCGCCTCCCCCCTCCGTCCCTCCGTTCTCCTTTGCTCTCGCGCCTCTGTCCCATTGCCGCCCGAGTCAATCACTCGATCTCTCTACACACATGTAGCACTTGGTAACAGGTAGTCGTCGACTCCTCCCATTCCCATCCCGGATACATGTCCGATCCATGTTGTTGCTCGTGAAAAAGATAATAATAATATTCTTGTTTTTATTTTGTGTTGTTGTATTCCTGAAAAAATTATCGCTTCGTCCAGTGGTTCTGCCAAAAATATGTTACATGGGAAGACCGGCTCCAGACATCTGCTGAAGCTTGGTACCGACAGACTTGTTGACCTCGAAGAACTTGGCGACGCAACGATCGATGCAGACAGCCTCGCCCTTGTTAAGCTCGCCCTCGATGTAGGTCTTGGGAATGCACTTCTGATGGCAAGAGCTGACAATGCTGTTTTTCGTTGATATGTCCCGTTTGGGTAAGGTGTCGATTGGTGGCAATGATATCGTTGACATGGATACAAGGTGAATCCAGATAGGTTTGCAAGTTGCCAATGATCCAGCATGATGATTCGGCATATTTGACATCCAGAAGTCGTTGTTTTTGTTGTGTTGTTTGTTGTAGTTGATGATGACGATCAATGGACCAGTTGTTGTGATCGGAAAAGACAAGACGAAGCAGAAGTCGATCCGTTATGAGAGTCAGAGGCATAGAAAGTATGAAGAAATAAAAAGAAAATAGACAGAGTTGTTAGTAGTCTGTAATGGAAAGGTAAGTCTCTGGTATCCGATAGATCCAAATATCCGCGAAAGTCTCTCCATGAAAGTCGGCATCAATATCTTCGGGCGTATATGAAGTTGACCACAGCTCTCCCGCACGGCACGGATGCAACGGCAAAAGCGGAACGTGAAGCAAGCATTAACAGCAATGTAAATAACGATCAGCGTACCGGTTGAACAAGTCGGAGACCATCTCGAGCTCCTGCTCGGCCATGGCCATGTTCTGCATGTTGACCGACTGGTTGGCGGCGTTGTTCATAAAGAAGGACATGGCGGAAGTGTGGTGATGTTCTTGAAGGGAGTGAAGAAGTGATTAAAACAAAAGGTCGCTCGCTTCCCTTTCTTTTCTCCTTGTGCGCCTGCTGCACTCGCTTGCCTGCTTGCCTGCAGTCTTGCACACACAAAACACACAGAAGGGGTGTTACGAAGGTGGCTTGGGTCAATCGAAACGACTGCCTTTTTTTTTTATTTCCATTCTCCGGGGTAGGAAGGAAATCAACTCGCAGTTGTAACCATCGAAGAAGCAAGAAAGAGAGCGCGCCCGCCATCCGACCAACCAGCAGGCGGCTTCACTGGCTCGATTTGATTGGTCAATTACCAAGTCTCCCTTCACCAATTCTCTTGTGCTCTCACACTCCTTTATTCTGAGGCCTTCATCTCAAAAGATCTTTATCCTTTCCCACTCCCCTCTTTCTTCTCTTCTCTTCACACCACACTCCCTCTCCCTCCACCACCTACCCACACACACACACACACACACACACACACATCATAATGGACAACGAATTCGCTCAGACCGCCGTCGAAGGCCCCAAGCAGTTTATCAAGGACGGTGTCGCCTTCATCAACCGTTGCGCAAAGCCTGATCGCAAAGGTACACATCATCAACTCTTTATTACTTCTCACGTCGCACCTGATGCCGACCAGAGGAGTACAGCAAGGATAAAGCGAGCCAAGGACAAGCTAGGCTGGCATTTTTTGCGAGGAATAACGACCAGCCAGTAAAGAGCAGAGAGTCTGCCCGTGTCGACGGTCGGTCTCGTCAACTCTTCGCTAAGCACAGAAAAGGATGACGCGCGCCTTCCATCATCTCTACAGGAGAGGGCGCCATCTGGTTCACCTGATGACTCTTTTTTCAGTCTGCACCATCTGGATCAACCAACAAGCGCGGACACCAAAGGCAACACTCAGGTTGAGACCTGGTCTGCTGCATAGATCGGATAGCTCCTACCACCTGCACTCGATCCCCTCTGAGGACTCTATCATTACTCTATGACCAGGGTCTTTTCACTTACAACTCTTTCCTCACTTTATTTGACTTTCTAGAGTTCATGCAGATCACCCAAGCCGTGTCTATGGGCTTCTTCGTCATGGGAGTTATCGGCTTTGTCGTCAAGCTGATCCACATCCCCATCAACAACATCCTTGTGTAAGGCGACAGCCCCCTCTTTTGTTTCTCCTTCGAGTCTGGTTCAGTTGGTTGATCAGCTGCAAAAGTTACTATATGTTCGATATACTAATCATTTGTCTCTTCTTCTCTCTCTCCTCTATAGCGGTGGTGCTTAAACGCTTTGTACACTATCTTCGCACTCTGTTCTTTTATCTACCTCTTTGTTTCTAATAAACCAACCTACAAAACAAACAAAAACAATCAAAACAACCTATCCTTTGCGCGTGTCTTTTGGAAGTGACTGACCTGGATATCATGGACACCAACTACCAGCTGGGATCAATGGCTCAGCATACAGCACACATGTGAATTGAATCCAGCTTAATGCACTGAATCCAGCTTAATGCACTTCATCTTCTTCCGAGAACGCGAATAGCGATGAACACCAACCTCTGTGGCAACTGGTTCAAGGTAAAGAAGCATGAGCGGGATCCTGCTTGTGGCTTGTCTTCCACCCCTTTGTCTCTCTCCACCCCTCTTTACTTCGATGGCGCCCTAAGTCCGGGTTGTAGTTAGTGAGCATGGTTCACGATTGGTTTGACAGGGGTGGGATTTCTCTCCTCTTTGTTGTCCCTCCTTCTGAGTGCAACAGGGAAAGAGCACTTTGTCGCTCCCCTCCTTCTTTCTTGCCAGACCTGAAATTGACACGGTGTCAATTCAGAGAGCGGTGGCTTAGGTGTAGTGTCAATTATGAGACTGATCATTGTTTGATCAGTTGGTGCCACTAATTTCGACGCGTTTTCGTGCCTGAGAAGCTGAGGAAGGGTGTCTTTGATTACTGCCTTAAATACCAAACATGCCTTCTCCTGCCTCTTCTTTTACTTCTGATCTTCACCTGAACTCTCCTTTCCTCACTCTTTTATACACACAAAAGGACCATTCAATCCATATCCTTCCAACCTTACTCCTTACCTAGATACTCTTCGTTTCTACAATGATTCGCTCCCGAAACCCACCCATCTTCACCAGCCGCGGCTACCAACCCTCCATCCTTATGGGCACCTCTCAAAAGACTGTCGCATCGGCCAGACAGCGTCGCTTTCTTCTTCAAGCTCAAGCCGCTGCTTCTACTTCTACTAGGGAAGTACCTGGCATGACTCAGCCACCACCTCCACCACATTCCAGCACTGGCTACATCCCGATCTGGCTGTTCGCCGAAGTTCCTCATCAAGCCTTTACTTTCACCCCGCCTCCTATGCAAATCCAAGTCCCAGACTTAATGACGGACGTGTCGATGATTGCAGTCCCATCTCAAGAATGCTTTCAAGCAGCCACTACGCCAGCTCCGTCCGAGTTCTCCATGGATACTGATGCTATGGACTGGGTCACCTGTCCTTCCTCGCCAATGTCGGTAATGTCGCGTATTGTTCCTGATCTGAACTGGAGGTCGGCACCGCCTTCTCCTTCTCCTTCTCCCTCACCATCAACAGCGCCTATGGCCGTGGCTCCCGCATCCATGACCTTTCAACAACACTCCATACTGCCAGAGCTTCCTTTCCAAGGTCGAAGCCGGAGCATCTTTTTGGACGACCAGTTGACGGGCAACAACGGCGTCAACTCTAGGGTGCGAGACCTTCTCCACAACACGGCGATACAGCGGATCCGTGCCTGGCTCCTCAAGACGATCGAGCCAAATGCCATGACGCAGTGGGCGAACCGGTCATTCTTTGATCAAATGTCGCGTCAAGCCGGTGCAGTCCCTGCTGGATCCATCTTCATTGACCACAACACCACCGTGACCAAAGAGTGCTCGATCTGCTATCATGTCGAGGATGTAGTCAAGGTCATATCTGGATGCAACCACGAGATCTGTTGGAAGTGCGAGGCCGACCTGGATCGATTTGGGAACATTTCTTGTCCGCTGTGCCGAGGCTTACGACTGACGACCAGGTACAAGAGTCCACACGATCTCTTTGCCACGACGATTGGTATCAAACCGAGCGATTACACCCATCATCTTTGTCCCCAACCTTCAAGTACTCCTGAGAGGTGGCCTCCTCTCAATTTTTCGCAGCACTGGCACGAGAACGATGACCGAGAGGAACACGACGCTAGGATCGAGCACGAACTCTCCGATCGATACCTCTGGGAGCCGAGCAACTCGTTCTTGGAACATCTCGCGTCGATGAAGGATCACCCTGCCAACCAGTATTTCCGGCTCAACGCCGCTCAGGATCTTTGCCTCAAATCATCGAATGACGATCATTTCCGCGAGTACGACGATCAGATCTCTCTTAACCCACCCACCTCGGGCTTGGTCCTCCCTCCGCATCGACTGTACATTGCTCTGATCCACTTTTCCCTAGACATGTTAACACTCCCCAACCCAGCGCGATTCCAGAATCAGCGCAAGTTCAAGGCCGAGCTAATGCTCCTGGAGTTGGTCACGCTGTTCTTGGTCCCTACAGACGAGTTTTCACCACGACGCCCTGACCGGATCTACAATGCAAAAGCATGGATTGAGCAGGGGGACTTTATCTTGTCCAGGATCCGTCGTTTCATGCGAGCCAAGATTGCGCAACATAAGGCTGAGACCGAGGAAGGGGAGAATGAATTGGGAGTGCCGTCGACACCGATCTCTCGAGAGATTTTGTACCTGGGCGTGGCACGGTGGAGTTGGATCGCCCAGTCGCTGACTATCCTGTTGACGTGGATCCAGCTGGCGGACTCGAACCCGTCGATGGTCCCTCCTGTCGTTCATTCTCATCTGGGCAAGCATCATGAGCCGTACTCGGACCCTGACCCTCGTGTAACAAAGCGACCGCGTCATCATCGACGCTGGATGAGCAACTGATGCTTCCTCTGTAGTGGCAGTATTCGCCGCCAACTACTCGTCCTTGTTTTCATTAATATCAACCACTTTTCTTCCAAAAAAAAAAAAGGCTTACAAACAAAATAAGTGTGAACAAAGGCAAAAAAGGCTTGCTTTTATTGCGATGTTGCACTCTGTCCAGACTTTGAGCTTACTTCCTGGAGAATCTGGCTGTAGTCTGCCATGTCCTCTGGGAATGCGTCGCCCAAGTTCTGTGCCAACGCCGCCTCGAAGCTCTATTATTTTGACATGTTTTCATCATGATGATAACAAAGGGAGCAACACTGTTAGCTCTGTATGCTCCGTCCGTAAATGGTTCCTGAACGCATGATGGACAAATGATACAAGCGGAGAGGGACTTGCCTTCATGGCTGTGACTTTTCCGTTCGTGAACTGGTTCTCTCCCGCAACGGCCTCCACAAACGTCTTTGAGAACAGATCCGGGTTCTTTCCATCCTCAATGTAGCTATCCCGATTGACAAGGATAATATCAAATGTTGTTAGAAATCGACTGGGATGAGAGACTAACGAGGTCTGGATCGCCGATAAAAGGATAAACCCCATGCTTGCTGTTGTTATAGAGTACCTCAAGACCTCCCAAGGCACCATCATGTCCAATTGATCCTTGAACGCCTCAATCTCGCCTAATTGCTTCGTAAGTTCCTGACTATTTTATTCCGTAAAATAATATAAAGGAATCAGTTGCAGGATTCGTTAATCATGCTCGCTCCATGCATTGTGCCTACCAATTGACCATGTTTGCTCGTCAGATTCTGGGGTTATTCTGCTTACATTTTCTGGTGGACAAGAGAGTTGCTCTCGGCCTGGAAATCGTAGACTGTGATACTGAGCTCCAACAGACTCTGGATCAACTCCTGCAGCTTCTTCTCCAAAGCCTCCCGCTGTTTTTCCGTTTCTGCAGCCGCCAACTCTGTAGCATCCGGTTGTGCACTTCCACCACCAACACCTGCTGCTGCTGCTGCTGTTGTTGACGGTGCAGACGTTGACGTTGATGATAATGGTGGTTCTTGTGTTGTTGTAGCTCCTGGCACGACACCGGTGGCACCTACTAGCCCCCCTGCGCCCTGTGCTGATGGTATTGTGGATGGGGTGGTCTGTGATGGTGTTGGGACCATGTTGTTCTGGATGGAGGATTGGGAGTCGTTGTATGCAGATGCCATTCGGTTGATTGTATTGTTGTTGTTGTTGTTGCTGTTGCTGTTGTTGCTG
This sequence comes from Linnemannia elongata, assembly GCA_036320915.1. Taxonomy (NCBI): domain Eukaryota; kingdom Fungi; phylum Mortierellomycota; class Mortierellomycetes; order Mortierellales; family Mortierellaceae; genus Linnemannia; species Linnemannia elongata. The sequence goes on along the minus strand of JAXBDG010000005.1, from coordinate 944,414 downwards.
TGGGTTTGTTTGTCCTTATGTGCCCTCGCTTGTCCTTTGCTAACGCCGTTCCTTATTGCGTCGTTGTATGCTTGTTTGCTTTGTCTGTAGTGAAAAGTAGGAAGGGGGGCAAAGACACAGGCTTGGTTTGTATTTTTCGTCCGTCTCCCAGTTCCCTTGCGTGACGTGCAAATTGAAGTTAGGGAGAGAGATGGAAACAGCACAAGATGAAAGGAGATCTTTAAAATACGCGTATTCTCCATGTAGATAGCCACTCAGTGGTGGGATACCGGGGGCGTTTGCCTGATTAAGTGATTAAGATAGATGGAGGTTATGTTAGAGTGTCCAGGTTGGAGGCGTATTACGCAAGGAACTAGATAGAAGAATGGGGGCTGACAAAAGGACGGTGGGAGGGGTGGAAGGTTCAAGAAGTGAGGGGGAATGGCAATGTCTTTGATTGGTCACCGATGGTTCGAGAAAAATCTCGACTGCTGTCGAACTGACAAATTTAAATTTACACAAAGGAGGCGGTGACAAATGGACAAATGGATCACTTTTTACGTCATATGAATTTGATGCGTGGGCGGAGCACAAAGGGGAAAAAAAAAAAAAAAAAAAAAAAAAAAAAAAAGAAATAAAAAGGAGCGACAAGTCCACCGACATTCCTCAATTCACTCAACTTTGCAGATACCTCTACAGCTACCACCACCAACTCACCAACCACCAGCACTAGTGTCTCTCGCTTTTCTTCCGCTCTTTCCTTCAATCACACTCATACCCACTATTACTACTACCAACTCCTCACTTCAAAAAAGCACAAGAACACCTCGACACAATATGTACTCCCTCTTCTCTCACCCCGCGACAACATCCCGTCGCCAACACACCTCCTACCCCACATCCTACTCATACAACCCTTACGCGCCCACCCATACATACTCCTACAACTCTGCCGACGACGAAACCGATGAAGAGGAACAACTCCTCCTCGCCGCCCTCGAACGCAAACGCCAACAGAAGCTCGCTCGCCAGCAATACATCCAACAGCAGCAGCATCAACAGGCTCTCGAGCAGCAGTGGATCGAACAGGAGTACCGTCGTCGTCAAGCCCTTGCCCAGGCTCAGGCTGAGGCCAAGGCTAAGGCTGAGGCCAAGGCTCGTGCTATCGCTCAGGCCAAGTATGAAGCCGAGCAGGAGGCTATCCGCCAGTACAAAAAGCAACAGCAGATCTTGAAGCAACAGCAACAGATCCGTGAGCAACAGGAACGTCAGCGTCGTCGCCAGCAACAGCAGCCTTTTGTCACTCTTGAACAATTTTTGCTCCAGCACCTCCAGGAGCAGCAGCAGATCGAGCAAGCCCAGGAGATCAAGCGACAGGAGGAAGCAGCCAAGGCCGCCAAGGCTAAGGCAGTCGCTGAAGCCAAGAACAAGCAAAAGCAGCAACAGTTGGAGCAGCAGAGGAAGCTTCAGCTTGCTCTCGAGGCCGCCGCCGCCGAGTCATCCGAGTCATCCGAGTCAGAGCAAGAAGAGAGTGAAAATGAGGAGCAGGATGTCCTTGGTCAACTCTTGAAGGCCATCTTCTTCCCCCAGCACCAGCTCAAGCGCCAGCAGACCGATGACCAGAAGTATCCCTCCAAGCGCCACAACCATGAGCTCGAGAAGCAGAAGCAGACCGCCGCCGCCGAGGAACAAGCCAAGAAGCAGAAGCAGATTGAGGAGCAGGCCAAGAAGCAGAAGGAGGCCGAGCAAGCCAAGGCCAAGGCAGCCGCCGCCGCCAAGAAGCAGCAACAGGAGAGCCAGCGTGCCTCCGAGTCGGATGGTGAGGATCTGATTGGCAACTACTTCTTGACCTTCCCTGACATCAAGTCGATGGTCGAGGCCGCTCTCGGAGCCAAGGTCGAGGTTGCCGCCAAGAAGGCCGCTACTCCCGCCAAGAAGGCCGCTACTCCCACCAAGTCTACCACCTCTACTCCCGCTCCTACCAAGGTCGCCGAGTCCAAGCCAGCTGTCGAGGCCAAGCCCGCATCGACCCCATCCTCGACTCACTCATCCCCCGAGCTCCGCGCCGCCGATATCCTCCAACAACGCCAGCAGCGCCAACGCGAGCACGATATTTCGGTCGAGGAGAAGCACACAACTCTGAACCAGATTGCCGCCACCCTTGACGATCTCTCTCGTGAGCTGGACGAGATTGTTGCCGGCCATGTCGAGAACAAGAAGCAGATCCTTCAGACCGAGGAGAACTTGACCAAGGCCATGGTCCGGATTGACTCTGTTGAGAGCGATGGTGAGGTCAGTGTCCGCCGCCGCAGAAAGGAGTTGATCAAGAAGAGCCAGGCCCTTCTCGATGTTGTCGATGAGTTCAAGGCACGCAGCACTGCCTCTGACGCCACGCCCACCATCACCGCAACCACCGAGATTGATACCACTCCTGGTGTCGAGAACGATGTCGAGATGGCAGAGTCTGCTCCCGAGGCTGCACTTGAGGCCGAATCTACCGAGACTGCACCCGAGGCTGAATCTACCGAGACCCCTGTCGCTGAGACCACCGTCGCTTCTGAGCCTACCGAGGAAGAGCAGGAGGAGACCCAGCTGCTCGACACCCTTTCCGACATCGAGTCCCTCCCCGATGCCGAAGCTGATCACACTCACGACGCCTCTGACGAGAACATCCCTACCGATACCAATGATACAGTCGTCGAGTCTTCATCCATCGAGGCACCAGTCTCCGATTCAGCCGCACCTGAGCACGAGAACGAGTCCGAGGAAGAATCTGAGCAAGAGAGTGACGAAAAGGTTGACGAGGCGCCAGTGTCCGACCCTCTTGATTTGATCATGGACGCAGCATTGGAGCTTGCACGGTCCTCGGAACCCATGGACCATGACTTTGAACTGGTCTCTGTCCACTGATTACACATTCACACCCTTTCTCTTTTGTAAAATACCAACTGTAGCAATAATAAAACGATAATATAATCGCAACTGTCTGTTTCGTCGTATTTTAATGGATGTCTTTGTTGCAATGCAATGCCAAAAAAAATATATGAAGTTTTCGTCCCTCACTCTCAGCAATCACAAAAGAAGTTAATAAACTGAAAATAAAGAAAAAAAAAAAAGCATCGCCCAGCTCTTTCCCTGGCCATTGGCCATGATTCTTTTCAACATATCGTATCACCACGCTTCATTTGTCCTTCTCTTTTTCACAATCAATTTGCTAGCAAGTAAGGCGCAGGAAAACATATGAATTACGGATGTGGGTGAAGGGACATGTTTTGACGCGCCCACGAATATTCTTTGTCACGTCTTAGGTCGACGTCCAAGACTTGTATCCGAGCCAGACATCGTCTAAATGTTCAAACTTGAGAAGGTGGCGCGCGACGCGTGCTTCAATCGAGGAATCCATGCCATTCAACCTCATTGCCCTTTTTGTCTCTTCCTCAAATCCCTCTATCTCCTTGTCCTCCTCTTCCTGATATCGTCTCTTACAACCAGCTCTCCACAGGACAATCGCCTTTTGGATCGTCTCCTTGGTGTCGAGCCCCTTGACTCTGATCCGAAGGGTCGTTAGGCCCTTGCAAGTCCACTCGCCCATCTCCACCTCGTCCATATCCATCTCGTGGAGAGCAAGGTCAAATGTCTCCAAGTGCGGACACCCTCTAGGGATCAGCTGCAAAAGGTGACTGAATTCTTGGAAATGCCTCGACACCGCCGGTACCTCATCAGCTTCGAGGTCAACGTCTGGAGATGCTCCGAACACCATCAATTGTCTCAAGGTTGCTTGGTGCAAGAGAATGGCGGTGATGCCCTCGAGGGAGATGTGCTCATAGTCGAACGTTAACTCAGAGATGTTTCTTCCAATGTGCATGCAAAAACAAGAGAGAAGGGTGCTCGGTTGTTCTAGCTCGAACGCAGTGAGATAAGGGCAGTACCGAGCGATGTCCTCCTTGATTTTGGCGGTTGGGATGGTGAGATCCGGATCGTCCTGCCAAGTGGATAAAATCGTCAAACTTGGGAAGTGGGACAACAGTGGTGGACCGAACGGATAGACTTGAGATATACACTCAACACTTGCATACAGCATTTTCATACCTAAGTGCTGGAATGACTGTGTTGCTTTTCCAACAATCTCAGTACCACCCAATGCCAGTTCGTACAACTGCGGACTCGCCTGCAGGATCGCCACAAGACCATCATGAGTCAAGCACAACTCGGAAAGCCTCAGGATCTTAAGTTTCGAAGCGATCCCCTCGGAAGCGCCAAAGAAAGGGACCAAGGCTGGGACGGACACATAATGGACAGAAGAGTCGTGTTTGTCCATGTCATCGGGGTCAGATGCCGCGAATAGATGGATAATTTCAAGGCTGCGAATGTTCCTAGACACGACCTCGTAGGCATGGACGTGCTGCCTGGCAGAGCCAGTTGTTTCGATATGTAACTCTCTCAGTCTGGCGACGCTCGCGTTGGCGAGGACATAGACGCGGCGAAAGGACCTGGCGTTCTCTACGATCCGGATATGCCGTCCATGCTTGGCGACGACGTCTAACGGTAGGGTGGTGAATCGAAGCTGGGTGTGAAAGTCGATGTGGAACCAGATGACAGATAAGAAGTGGGCGCTCCATGACTTGGCGACGAGTGCGCATGAGAGTGCGTCCTTGACGGAGACGAAGAGACTAATCCGACGGACAAGTTCCGGAATGTCGAAGGGAGTTGCAGCCATTTCGGTAATGTCGAGTTGGATGTCCTAAACGGCGATGTGGAGTGATGGAGAGCGAGAGTGATCTATTTGCCCTTGAGAACCTGTCTGTTGCTTGTCAAGATATCTTTGGCTCTGACCTTGCACTTTCGATTGGTCAATTGCTCGAGAATTCTCGTACCATTGAACTTGCACAAAAAAAATATATTCAATCTGTTGACTGTTGCAAACAAGTGTGTTATTTGGTAGCGACTTCTACGGGCGTATCTACAAAAAAAATGCGGGTGGTGAATTGGTAGTAGTGTTGGTGTTGCTGTTGTTGTTCGTGGTGAGTACTGAGATGGACTGGTTGTCTTTAGGCAGAAGCCTCCACCTCAGCAGCAGCAGTAGCGGGAGCGGGGGCATCAGTCGTTGACTCTTTGGCAGCAGCAACGGGAGCGGCGGTTCCTTCCTTCTTCTCCTTCAAGGCCTTGTTCTTCTCCTTGCGCTGATCTCTCACGGCCTGTTTGCGAGCCTCCTCCTCCTTCCTGTGTTCCAACTCCTTTTGCATCTGCTTGGTCTTCTCGTGCATCACCTATTTCACCACAATCAATCATACGCATGACGTTAGTGCTGCTTGTCGTTTCAAGAAAAAAAAAACGCAAGAGAGGGTCAAGGGGGTACAGGGGGTTAGGGTTTTCAACAACATCAAGGATCTTTACCATCTCACTGGCAGTCTGAAGAATGGATTGACCCCAGTTCTCCTTGAATGTGTTGGCCTCCTCGACAATAGCCATGATCTCAGCCTCGAGCTCCTTCTCAGAAAGGGTAAATTGGGTCCAGATATCATCACCAACGGTGCCCTGCTTGACCAAATTGGCCAGAACCTGCTTATCCTCGCGCATCGACAAAACACGGACAACGCCCTCCATGGCGCGGCGAAGAAGTGCTGCTGTCAATTGGGTCTCGGTTGCCTCGGGCTCCTCCTGCTGGAGGAGGGCAATATACTGGCTGCGTGCAATGTTCTCGCCGAACCAGGGCTCAGCATCGTTGATTGCTAAACAATATAACAAGAAAAACGATTGAGCATCAGTTTACCTGATTTATTTTTTTTTTTACTTTCTGTTTGAGGTTGATGAACTTTGGCTGCATCTCTTTTCTTTGCCAAAAATCGAGTTCAGGGTACTGAGGCGTAAAATACAGCGCAGACTGACTTCATTCCAATAAACTAACTGGTGTTGGTATCCTCTGTGCGCTGTTCATCCTTTCTATCCTGTGCTCTTCAGGCATATCGTCCAGACAAAACAGCGAACTAGTTGTTTCACCCGATAATAAGAAGAGAAGACACATCCTGTCGCTGGATGCCTTCTAGGCTGCTGCAGTAATCCTGTAAGAGTGAAAGAGGACTACTGCAACTCACCGAGCTTCCTGTTCTTCCAGAAGTAACCAAAGATTCTCATCGAGAGGATCCAGCCTCCGATGTAGATGATTGCGAGCCAGACAGATCCCATCCTGTTAGTGGTTGTTGTGTAAAGTTGGTTGGTGGGGTGAAAGGTGAGAGGTGCGTTAAGGAAGAGAGAAGAAAGAAAAGGGTAGGAAGGAAGACGTGTTTGGTGGGAAGAGTGGATGAACAAGAAAGAAGAGAGAAGAGGTGAAGGAAGGGGTCAGAGAGGGGTAACTACTGTGCTCGCAGGCAGCCAGTCAATCAGCCCCTTCTCACTGGTGCATTGTCCGTATTTGATTGGCTACTGATCAAATTTATTTATTCTTATTACACTCTCTGCTGGCTCACCCTCTCGTTGGATGGATCTGGTTGTATTTGGACATGAGCCAGGTAATACGACTGCTACTGCTGCCACTGCTGTCTACTATGAACCATGCTTAGGCTTTGACAGCCTTGAAACGGAGACGCTGGTACATAATATGCCAAACACCATCATCTGCAGAGAACGGCAAGTTCGCTTGCACCTCCTCAATTACCTTCCTTCTCTCTTCCACATCCCCCTCAAAAGGTCTCAAGAAAGAGAACCCAAAGGTATCAATCCACCCCGCAACATCCGTGTTCAACTTTGTCAATCTCGGGATCAACTCGATCGATTCCACACGGAAGCCTTGCTCCTCCAACATCTTGCGGTAGGTTTGGACGCCGGGGAAGAACCAGGGGTCGTACTCGTCAGGGTTGTAACCGCGCTTGCGGAGGGCCCAGTGGAGGCCTGTTCGGACTTCTGCGACGTTCATGTAGCCGCCGCATTCGGCTACGAACCGGCCGCCGGGCTTGAGGCATTTATGGACACCTTGGATGACTCGTACTGGATCCTTCTTCATCCAGTGGAGCGCTATTTGGTTATTTCGACACGGTTGAAAGGTGGTTAGATCAGTTCACAATCGTATATCCACGCCAAAACGCGGTTAACATAGTACTAAACATCAAAAAAAAGTATTTACCTGCACTAGAAAAGACGGCATCAAACTGCTCGTTGGCAAGCTCCTTATGATCGACAAGATCATGGCCATCAACGACTTGGGCATCGCGACATCCGTTCTTGCGCGCAGCCTCAATCATATCAGCGCTGGCATCAATTGCCACTACAGACTGACACTGCTTCTCGAGATCGAGAGTCAAGACACCATCACCGGCACCGAGATCCAAGATCCGTTCATGAGGCTGAGGGGCCAACAACTGGACGACGGGGGCGCCGAGGGCTGGAACGAAGGAGGCGTGCTTGGAATACATCTGGGACGACCATTTGTCGTCGTTGGCGGCGGGGGTGGCGGTTGGGACGGAGGCAGTCGTGTCGGTCATTCTTGTAAGACTTGGTAGTTGACGTATCAAGGAAGAGGAAGAGGGAGGGCGTCTATGCTGTTTTTGTTTTGTTCGCTTGCTCGGATAACACTCCAAAAGAGTAAAAAGAAAAGTGCTGCGTAGGAATTGAAAACGTAGAAAGGTGTAGAAGATGATTGTAGAAGAGAAAAATATTCCAAGTGCGATCGATTGTGTTGTCGTCAGAGATGACTGAGAATGAATGTAGATTTTGCTGTTGCTGTTGAGAAGTAAAAAAAAATGAGTGTTCGCATTACCCCATTTAAATATTTTTCTGTGCCCCATGCATGAGTCAGGTCTGTCAAAATTATTTGACGCCGGGGATTCTTTTGTTGTTTACGCCGTGTGTGTTTCGGCGTATAGGGCCAATATTGTCAACATTGGGCATAAAAGAACGAGAAAAAGAGGGTCTAGCCTCGAGTTTATCCGTTTATCCATGACATACTTTTGTCGTCCTGGAGACGAAGCTGGGTAACAGCGTGAAAGATAAGAAACTGCCTTCCAATGGGTCATCCTTGTCACTTTGTTGACAAGCAAGAGAAGGATTGAGGATTTACGAATGAGATTGTCTGTGGTTTCCCGGCTAATCGGATAATCTAGTCTTGTTCCTGGAAGATTGGAAGGTGCATTCTTTATCGCAATGCATGATGTATTATGTTGGAAAAGAAGGAGCGAGCCTTCGTTTAGGCTGCCTTGTAGGTCTGTCAACGAAGGAACAGAGATAAACAAACCTAGGCAGACGCGTCTTTAAGTATCGGTGCTTGCACTTCTAAAAAGCATTAAGTTCATAGATGTAGATGTATGATATGACTGCTGGTCTTTTGAAAAGTAGACCTCTTAAATTGCCGTGAGAATTAAAGGTGGCCGTTAAGTTAAAAATAAAAGAAAGTCGTTTGGCTGTAGGAGCAAGTCTGATCGGCCTGTCTGCCTTTCTTAGAAGAGAATAAGGCGCCGTTTGCTGACCAATTGGATGATAAGGTCCCCAAAGCGAAGTAAAAAAAAAAGCGAAGTCGTTAAGGACCTACGCTCGGTGTAGTAAGTATCTTTTCAAGAGAAGGGATACGTACCTGTTGCGAGTCAATTCCCCCTTCTCTCTGTATCGTATGCATTGTGAATCAGCGAAAAGAAAAGAGCTTATTTTTCGCACGATCCCGTGCTTCTGGTAAAAAAAGTGCCGCCGATTTCAATTGAACCCTCTTTCCTACAAAAGAACTCCTCCTCCACTCTGCTCATTCCTTTTCTTTTTTCATCTCTTTTTTTTTCTCTCTCTCTTTCTCTCATTCACACAACACAGCCCTCTTCCCCTCCTCAACGACACCAACGACCTTTGACAAAGAATGACGAGCACTCAACTCCCCACTGCCGCCAACCCCGGACCCTTTGGCCATCAACAGCGCAAGAACTTCTTGTTCCCTGAGAATTACACTCAGTTCAACCATGGCTCCTTCGGTATGTCTCTATCCTCCTTTTCCTCCTTGAACCTTTCATTACCACGGTGGTCCCGCCTCGTCCACGTTTGAGTCTTCCTTCGAGCTGAGCATTTTGTTTCTGCTCTGTGAACACTGAGTATGCAATCTTACATGTTGTCGTCGACTGAGCACTCACCCCCCCTTTTTTTTACATCCATTCACCCCTTTAGGCACATTCCCCAAGGTCGTCCAGGATGACATGCGTGCCTGGCAGGACCGCGTTGAAAAAAATCCAGGTACCCGCCAGTTCTATTCATTCTCGATGCATACCAAAGAGACAACTGCAACCAAGCCCGATCGCCTTTATTCTCAGGACCTTGTGTTTAATCTTCTCCTGGCTCTCGTCGCACAAACGGAAGTGGCTTCTTTGTTAACAAACTTGTGTGCTTTCTCTGCTCACCGTGACTCACTGGACCGTTTCCCCGAATAGACGTCTGGATGCGCCGAGACTTGTATGTGGCCCTGGACGACATCCGTACCCAGCTTGCAGAGTTCGTCAACTGTGACAAGGATGAACTCGCCCTCGTCACCAACACCACCGTCGGCATCAACACCGTCCTCCGCTCCCTTCCCTTTGTCCCCGGTGACCGCATCCTCGTCCTCTCGACCGGTTACGTCTCTGTCAACCAGACCGTCCGTTATATCTGTGACACCCACCAGGACGTTAAAGTCATCGAAGTCCCTGTTACCTTCCCTATTAGTGACAAGGATCTGTTGGTCAAGGTTGAAGATGCGCTAAAGGCACACCAGGAGTTGAAGGATGGGTCGAGGATCAAGTTGGGAATTGTGGATTGGATCTCGAGTGTGCCATCGGTTGTGCATCCTGTCAAGGAGTTGGTCGAGCTTTTGCACAGTTATGGCGCCTTGGTCTATGTCGATGGCGCCCATTCAATTGGTCAGGTCCCTGTCGATTTGAGTTATCTCCGCCCCGACTTTTACATCACCAACTGCCACAAGGTACGTTTAGAGACTTCTTTGAAAAGGTGCTTTTCGCTAACGTGTTCTTCAAGTATTGCGAGTGATGTGCTCACCATACCCAACCTCTTTTCAACAGTGGCTGTTCAGTGTCCGTGGATCAGCTCTGTTATATGTCGCCAAGCGCCACCAACACCTAATCCATCCAACGTCCATCACCGGAGACTACACTTCAGGTTTCGAAAAGGAATTTGGCTGGGCCGGCACCCAGGACTACTCCTCCCTTATGTCCATCCTCTCCGCCTTAAAGTTCCGTAAACAATTCGGTGAAGACGCCATCATCTCCTACTCCCACTCATTGGCCCTCGAGGGTGGAAAGGCCATGGCCAAGATCCTTGGCACCCACTGCCTCACCCCCGAAGACCACCAGGTCGGCAACATGGTGAATGTTGCTCTTCCTATCAAGGATTTGAAGCACCCCAAGGCCAACTTCAAGGACTTGATGGAGATCTTGATGGAAAAGTATAATGTCTTCACACCTGCTTTCCGTCATGGAGACCATTTTTATACCCGTATCTCTGCTCAGATCTATCTTGAACTTGAGGATTTTGTCCGCCTGGCTAACATCTGGAAGGAAGTCGTTGACGACCTCAACGCCTCTTCTTAAAGCATCACCCAGCCACCAATACTTATCATCAACCACACACACATTTGGTAAAAGTTACAAAATAAATGATTTTTATTGCAAAACAAGAAAACGAAAAATGAAAAATTAATAAATGCGCTCCATGATGGTTTCAAGGGAAACACGCTCCTCCGGGTTGACGGTCATCATATCCCGCAACAACTTGGCAATCGATCCCGAGGGATCCAAAGTCTGACTCCTCTCATACGGCGAATTCGTCTCTGACTCATTCGTTGGTGGCGCAACACCCCCAGCAGAAGGCGAAGGTGGGTAAGGGACTTGGAAGTTCTTGGACGACCAGAGTCCCGTCTGCTCCCATCCTCCCACCAATCCCCAGGCTTCAGTCTCGGTCGGGAAGAGCGGTTGTCCAGTCAAGATCTCATAGTAGAGACAGCCCAGAGACCATGTGTCCATGTTGGCCTCGACCGGGAAGTTGATATCGCCCGCGCGCCAGGCTTCGAGCAACTCGGGAGCGGTGTACGCCGCAGGGAGAGGGTTGCCACCGATGCGATCCATTTGACGATCGTGTTGCTGCTGATCCATGTACGGGAACGAGTCGGGATTGGATGGGTTGGCGGGCGGGTGGTACTGAGTTGGCATAGCTGTCTCGCCACTGCCGCCAAAGGGTCCAATACGCTCACCAATATACCGGGCGCATGTGAAATCCCACAACTTCCAAGAAGCATCCTCAGTCCGAGGGTCGATGTCATCCTCCAAGAAGAAACTGCCAGGCTGGATGTTAAGATGGACGACTCCGTGACGATGGCACCACTCAACAGCAGCAGAAATAGACCGGAGGATGGCTCGGGTATGCGGAGCAGACTTGACGGGACTGAGATCCGAAAGAAGACTGGTCCGTCCACCCATAGCGTTGACAAAGGGGTAGGTAAAGGCGCGGTTCTGAAGGGCGGGGATACAATATGACTCTAGAAGCTCCATCACAAAGATAGGACTCTTGAGACGCTTCAACAGTGCCGCCTCACGCTTCCAGTGGATCTCGGTCATATACCACTTCAACGTCGCTCCTTCAAACGTGTGCTGGTTCTCGGCGTCGGTCAAGAGCATCGAACTTTCCTCGGCCATCTCAACAAGAGGCGAGTTGCGTCCTGAAAGCATCGACGCCCGGCTCTTTCTCACCACAACTGTTCCTGAACGCGCCAGACCCTGATTGTTCTTGCACTGGGGTTTGAGCGAACGTGCGCTCTTGGGATCCGAGATGATGTGGTAAGTACCAAGAACCAAGCGTCCGATCGTGCCGTGAGGGGCCATCAGATGAGCATCTGGGACCTCGTATCGAATGACCTGGAGCTGAATCTTTTCCTCAAACAACTTGCCGCTCTTCGCACTGTGTCGGGGGAACCTGGAGGTGACAGAACTGACAGAAATCGAGTGATGAAGTCCCTGTGGAGTATGTTTATCGTGACGGTGGTGGGCAAGCGCGGCTTCGACGGGTATACTCTCGTCCATGGATGGTTGAGCGCCGCTCCTGTACTGATGATGGCTCAAGAATGCTGTTCGCTCGGGAGTTTCTGTCGAGTGCATTCCTTGATGTGGCATGTATCCCATCCGTTCCAGATCGTCGTCCTGATGGGGTGGGGGTGGGAGACTGCGATCCTGGTTGTAGAGGCCGAGGGGTACAAGAGAGTCGTCTGCCTTGGGTGGGAAGAGATCCTGCTGCTTCTTGCTGAAAAGTGACCGACTTGTGGTTTTATTACCGCCTCTCCGTGTCTTTCTCCGACGAATGATCAAGAATGCAACGATGACGACCAAGGCCAATGCGCCTACAACGCCCCCAATGATGGCCGTTAATTGATTGGCGGCGGGCTTGGGTTTTGCTTCCGGAAGTGGGGATGCTGGTGATGGAAGAGGTTGTCCAGGTGCAACTGTTTGCCAGCCGCCATCTCCCGATGAAAGTGGAGGCATAAGACCCCCTCCGGTGACAACGTGAATACCACTCTGATCCAGAATAAATAGTTCGTCGGGGATGGGACCATTGCTCGAGAGTTTGTAATTGGCTTGACGAGAGGCTGTCAGGCTGTCGCTATAATATGTCACTGAGGCAGTACCGGGGGGACTTTGCTAACACAGCAAAGAAGGGAAGCATGCATTGGTTTCGTTAACACATGTGTTATTGTCAATACCATAAATATGCACAAGATTCATATCATCCACAACTCACCATGTTGACTAGAGCTACGCCACCGCCTGATACTGGTACAAGCTTCATAGTTTGACCGACGTAGATTGGGGGTGTGGCTTGCTTGCGTCCTGACGGAATGTTGACTAGGGCGAGTCGTGGATTTGATGGACCAACACCATTGTAGTGGATAAAGAGGTTGTCTCCTGATAAAGCCATGTCAATGATGTCAGTTTTTTTAAGAGGCGCGGTGCCGTTGCTGATTCTAGTCAGACTAATTATTTAGATAGAAAAGATGGATGCTTAGTACTTTGCGAACGATGTCCGTTTCCTTATGGCCAGGCGTTGGGTAATAGGGGACGAAAAGAATAATCTTACTCGGTTAGATCGGCCACGCCGGTGTGAGATTGTGCGCCGGGATTCCATAGAGTAATGTTCTTGTCGGTGACGGCAATAAAGGTGACAATTCCTTGTCTCATTCCGATGGCAGTTGTTGCTTTTGTAAAGTCTTTTTGAACAATAGGATTTCCGTTCCTGCCTCCTGCACCTGCTGGTGGGAAGGAATCGTCGTCCCAGTCGTAAACTCCGTTTTTTTTGGTGAGATTTCCTGTGGCGTAATCGGATATAAAGTAGAGTGAACCGCTGGATTCGAGACAATGACCTCCTGTGTACCCGGTTCCAAACGTGCGACCATCGTTTACAGGAATCACAGTTCCGTCGCTGTTGACAAACGTAAAGCGGCCAGTAAGATCGACGCCAACTGTCCATGCGCCCGTTGCGCTCGCGCATGTTGTGAACGTATTTTGCTTCAAAGTGAGGGCATCTCCGGGAGCGGCGGACACTGACATGACCAAGGTTGATACGACGGACAGGAGCAGGCAGATATGCTTGGCTGACTGGCTTGTGCCCATCCTTGGAAGCAGCATTGCGGGAAGGGTGTGTATGTGTAGGCGTGTGTGCGGTTCTTATCGACCAAGAATGAAAATGGGCTATGTCGATATGGTCTGGAGTTGAAAGTGATTGCGATGAGTGATTTTTGATCTTTGTTGTTTTTATGCGATTGAGAGTGAATGGCAAGGAGGTGAGAAAAGAAAAGAGAAATGAGGAGAGAGGATGAGTGATGCGAGTGGAGAAGAGTGGAGGGGCAGAAAGAAGAAGTGAGGCTGTGTTTGCACTGGGTGAAGACAAGGCGACTGATAGTCGACTTTTTCGGAGAGGAAGGAGGAGAGGTGAAAGAAAAGAAGGTTTGTTTCTTTTGGGCTGGTAGCGGCAGGGGAGCGAAGAAAGCGAAAAGAAAGAGAGGAGAGAAGAGAAGAGAAAAGGAAGAGGTCAAGGAAGGGAGAGGAAAGAGGAGAAGGAAGGCATTGATGGTGCCTGAAACTAGGGAAAGACATATGGATCAGTCACTCACTGATCACCCATCACCATATCCATATCAATCCAAATCAGAACGATAGCATAAAATGAAGAACCGTGTCCATCCTCCAATGGAACCATCCTTCGATGAAAAGGAAGACGACGCTATCAATAGATATTTACAAGGAACGCGGCGCCAGACTCTCTTTCTTTCTCTCACTCACTCTCTCTCTCTCTCTCTCTCTCTCTTTATCTCTTTCTGCTTGTGAGTGTGTGTAAAATCATCATCATCATCATCATCATCATCATCATCATCATCATGATCGCCCCCTTCAGCCCTGCTGAAAAAGAAACTCAGACAGACAGACTGTGTGTTAAAAATGGATGTGCTATTCGGCTGTGCCAGGGAGTACAAGAGTACGGGAGCGAGAGGGCTGAAATGTAGGGAAGAATTGTGTGCTTGATACTGCTACTGCCACTGTTACCATGCAACCATGGTTTCCAACAGAAGATAATAAAAAAGAGGGGTTATGCCGCCCACGCACGAACAGCCATCATACACCATATATGTAAGTATGCCTCTTTTTCTTATTGCCTCGTGCACATGCACCCTCACTCACAAATATATGTATATGCTGCGAAGTCAGCCATATGGGCCGATAATATAGGGGTTGGCGGGCATGCTTGCCCTTCTCGTTCTTTCTTGGCATACCACAAGGACAGCAAGGAAGGATGGTGATGTCGTCTTCTTCTTCTTTTCCTTCTCTTTTCTTACACATCATCGTCCTTTTTTTTTTTCTGCAACAAGCACACTGCGACTGGCAGTTCTCTTTTTTTTTTTTTTTTTTTTTTTTTTTTTGTCCAACCTTCCTCTCACTCGCCCCTTGCGCTCATTTTTCAGAAAATATTTTCTGGTTGTTGTTGCTCACTTTTCTCCCTCACCCCCCTCATCGCCACCCTTTCTTCCTTCTTCACTCACGCGCACATCCCGCACAAACAACAATAACAACAGCAACAACAACAACAAACACCACCACCAAACACCAACAAAAGCAACAACACAATGTCATTCATGGACAAGTTCAAACTCGCCGCCCAGGGTACTTTCACAAAAAAAAATCTCCCACACTCTTGCTCATGGAACTAAAAGAGGAAGCCTCGGCAGAATTACCAACTATGAGGGAATGAACTACGCGGGAGAAAAGAGGGGAAAAAAAGAAACATACCTGACGTGTGCGCGATGACGATTATGTGTTGTTACAGAGCGAAAGAGAGAGGCAGGGTTGGAGGTGGCAATGCAAATAGGGAAGAGAGGGGAAGAGGGAAGAAAAGAAGGCAAAGGGTGGTCCGAGGGAGAGGAGGCGAGGATATGGCAAAGGGAAAGAAGAAGGTTGAGGGCGAGATGTATTAATGAAGGGACAACAGGCAGTGGAAAGAAAGGGATGGTACGGTGACCAGTTGAAGGGGGAGTTGTGTAAGTATAGGTGTGTGGATTAGGGACAGGGCTGAAGAAGGAGCGCAAAGGCGAAGGAGGAGTGAGCGAAGCACGGATTGTTTTGTTGCTTTGTCCTTGTCGTCGTTCGTTGTTCGTTGTTCGTTGTTGGAGAGCCAAAGCGACGAAGAAGAGAGAGGGGTGGGGGGGGGATAATAAGCTTTTCGGTCAAGAAAAGAGAGAAAGAAAACGAACTGAGGATATACAAGGAAAAAAGAAAAGAAGAAAAGAACAAAAGGAGAGATTGGTTGATGGAGATGTAAGTGAATCAATGAAAAGAAACCTTGTTGATCGCAGAAGAGACAGAGAGAGAGAAAGGGAGAGGGTAATGGCAATGGCAATGGGCGGGATGCAGCAAAAGAAGACCAAGGGCTAGTCTTATATTTAGAACCGAGGGTTCTACTCTTATGGCTGGCTGACTGACTGTTGCGGGTCGTAGGTTGTTGTTTTCTTTGTTTGTTGATGTCTGTGTCGACAATCATATATCCGCCCCCTTTTTCTCTCTCCCGCTCTCTCGACTCTCATTTTACAATATTGGTGTGTGCACAGCCGAACCTTTTTCTTTTCTCTTTCTCTTACTCTTTCGCCGTTGTTCTCGCCCTTGACGGATCGGATATCATCTATCATTCCTCTCTTCCCCTTCTTTCCCTTTTACGCACCGGGGAACAAGCAGCGTGCTTGCCCTCCTCCCCCCTTGTCATTTATTGATAAAGTACATTAACAACTCTATAATCAACGTTTCAATAGAGGTCGGCAAGAAGGCTACCGAGGCTGGAAAGCGTTTCCAGGAGACTGCCACCGTCGCCACCCGCCAAATGCAAGAGTCCGCAAAGAATGCCAACATCTCCTCCCCTCTCCCCGATACCAATGCCACCGAAGACCTGAAGAAGGCCGCTCACCTCCTCAGCGGGTTTGTCGATAAGGACGAGAACGAGGCCGGATTCGACAACATCATCCCTCCTGAGATCCTTCGCAAAGCCCGTGGTCTGGCTATCTACACCGTCGTCAAAGCCGTAAGTTACTATTCTTAAAGGAGAGGGAGCAGAGGGTGTTTTCTGTCGGTCGTACCATGACATGTAGGGGTGTTTTTTCGATTTATTTACAACAGATGGTGTTAATGTTTGAGCTCAATGATAAACGGCGTGTGGTTTGGTGGCGGTGACAGTGGCGTATTATTTTTCTATTTGTGCCGCAATGTACCTCTACGGCCATAGTCCAAACCATCCAGACAAAAAGAGACAGAACCTGAAGAGCATACACCATCTACACAATAACATCATGCACACAAGAGAGGAACAGGGATGACTTTTATCAATATGTTTTCACGCCCTGCATATGAGATACACGAGAGGAACGCGAGTCATGTTTACAAGCAAATCCCCTTTTCGTGTTTTCTCTTATCCGATTTGACGGTACATCCACCACCTTGCGAATGACGGCTGATCCATACCCTGCCGACAATGTACTTCTGAACATGTTTATAATAGGGCTTTATTGTTAGCGCGCGTGGAGGCAGTGGTGTGGTCGTTGTCAGGAACCAGGATAACCAATGGTCTGCACCCAGCTTCATTGCCACAGGAGGCGTTGGCTTTGGTGCGTTGGCTGGAGCTGATATCACCGACATTGTCCTAGTCCTCATGACGGACGAGGCTGTCGAGACAACCTTTGTCCAAGGCGGCAGTGTGACCCTCGGTGGTGGATTGTCTGTCAGTGCTGGCCCTGTCGGTGTCGGTGGTGAGGTTGGAATGTCTGCCAACACCCAGACCACGAGCACGTCATCGATCTACTCGTACACGAAGTCCAAGGGTCTCTTTGCCGGAGTCTCATTCGAGGGCACTGTGCTGTTGGAGCGCAAGGAGGCCAATGCTGCATTCTACGGACGCGCCATCTCTGCCGCCGAGATTCTTCGCACCATGCCCCAGCCTCCCGAGGCCCTGGAGCTTTACACTGTGATCGAGAAGGGACTCAGCCGCGAGCTTTAGGGACATCCTGTACCTGAGCAAACTTTTTTTTGAGTGTTTCCATCTACTCCAGTTCGATTCACTCTTATGTTTTATCCACCGTTTATTTGGTCATTTTTTGGCTATCATGGACACATACGCGCGCGTGTTGTTGCTATTCATGGAATAAAAAACAATAACGAAAAAAACGCGCTTGTTTGTAAAATGTGTGCTCATATGCGTTATGCGCCCAACATGGGATTTGCTGCTCCCTCTCCCGCTGTGTGATGTATGATCGCTCTGCTTATCCAACCATCCCTCCTTTCCCACTCTTCCCTTTCCCGTCTGCTTGAAAAACAGAACTTCTTTGACTTCTTTTACTTTTTCTTTTTCTTTGTCTGTCTGTCTGTCTCTCTTTCTCTCTTTCTTCTTTTTTGCTCCCATTCCAACCTTTTTCACTACTCATTCATTACCTGTCGTTGGAACACTGTCATTCACTCTCACCCTCCACAAGGACTCAAGCACAAAGGAACTCAACCAACAAACAACAACCAGAAACAAAGAGGGAGACCAACCATGGCCACCTTCCGATTCTTCGACATCTACTCGTCCACCGTCCAGGACGTCAAGAACGACAAGGACATCTCCGAGGACCTGTACAAGCAAACCAACTCCAGGTCCCTCGACGTCTACGCAGACCTTGTCCTCGTCTTCAAGTACAAGCAACCTACCCTCAAAGAAGCCACTGTCTCTAAACCAGAGTACGAGCAAAAGACCCTTGCTGCCTACCAGGAAGTGCTGACCAACCTTACACGCGTTGGACTTCAGTATGAGACTCGGCCCAGTGGAAGCGACACTCTCCTCATCTTTATCCTCTGCCCGTGGGCAGTTCTTAAACGCGAGGCCACTCGTGCCAGGTAAAGCGAAGCATGCGCTTTTTCTTTTCTCACGCCTTGCGATAGATTATGTCGATGATCCTATACCAGAGGAAACTGAACTAGTTTTGATTGACGTGGATTCCTTTTGTTTTTCCTTGTAATAGCATCAATGACTGGCTGGTAGGAGTCAAAGTCGCCGATACGAGCGAGACAGAGCAGTTACTTCAGCCAGCAAAGGAGCGCGACCAGTCGCTGGATCAACTCACAGAGTCGGATCGCCTTCGCTTGATCTCGGACCTTATCACCAATATGCACAGCGAGGGAGGCGCTGGCATCCATCCTAGCCATCACGATTATGTCGATAGCATCCTACCCTTGCACGACAAGACCTTCAACAAGGTACGATTGCAGGAAACCAAGCGGGGACATAATTGACGGGAGAATGACGATGTGTTACCTCAGATTTTTTCTTTTTTTGGACCTTTGGAGATCCCCCAGTCTGTTTCTTTGGATTGAGCCAGACTCACGTCACCATTGATATAAATATCTGACCACCTTTACAACTCTTACAATGAACAGTCATGGCTCAAGGCATGGTCGAAGAAGGTCATTGTGAACGAGCAGGATCTGTCGCGCGTCCGGGATCACTTTGGAGAAAAGGTCGCCTATTACTTTGAGTTCCTCCAGTACTACTTCCAATGGCTCGCTGCCCCCACCGCTCTCGGTGTCTTCGTCCACTTCTTCGGATCCTCCTTCTCAATCTTCTACGGAGTCTTTGTCATCATCTGGGCCGCCTTCTTCACCGAGACCTGGAAACGTCGCGAAAAGGAATTGGCGCTCTTGTGGAAGGTCCAAAATGTCTCCAAGACTGAGCAGAGACGACCCTCGTTCAAGGGAACCATGGCAGCAGATCCCGTCACTGGAGAGATGGTCCCTTTCTTTTCTCCCTGGAAGCGATGGACCCGCAAGATGCTCGGTATCCCCATTGTCCTCGGAGGCGCCCTTGCTTTGACTACCGTGATCAGCGCTGTCTTTGGAATTGAGGTCTTCTTGACCATCTACTACGACGGCTACTTGAAGGAGTATCTGGTACGTTGTTTTTGTTTGTGTTGTTCCTGTGGCTGTCGACATATTTGAAATGCTGTTACTTCTCCGTCTGGGTCATTAACGCCTTTTATCCAATCTTTGTAGATATACGCGCCTATGGTCCTGTATTCTCTTGCTATCCCTAACGTTGCAGCTATCTGCAAGTCTGTTTCGTACCGTTTGACCGAGTACGAGAACTACGAGACTCGTGGCAGCCACGAGTACCACCTTATGCAAAAGGTGTTCATCTTTAATGCCCTGACCAGCTACATGTCGATCCTGTTGACCGCCTACGTCTATATCCCCTACGGTCCTCAAGTCATCTCAACCTTCCAGGCTTATGGACTTTCCTTCTCTTCGGCCACAATCGACCCTCACATGCTCCAGAACCGGCTGAAGGCCTTTATGATCACGACTCAGGCCATCAGCTTTGCAACCGAGACCATTGTTCCTTGGTTGACTAGACGTGCCAAGGTCCAGGCTGTCAAGATCCAGAAGGAGGTGGCAGAAAAGTTGCATCGCGATACACATGAAGATGGCTCCTTGACTGTTCTCGAGGATTCGGAGGACGCCAAGAAGTTTTTGAAGCGTGTCCAGAAGCAGGCTGACTTGCCCGAGTACGACGTCAATGAGGACTATGCTGAGATGGTTTTGCAGGTACGGAAAACGTCCTTGGTCACAGAGTGGTTGCTGACTTTATCATGGCTTTGCACTCACCCTCCAATTGCTTACCATTCGTTCACTTTATCTCTAGTTTGGATACGTGTCGTTGTTCAGTGTTATTTGGCCATTGACAGGTCTGTGCGCGTTTATCAACAACTGGGTTGAGTTGAGGTCAGACGCTGCCAAGATCAGTTACAACGCCCGCCGTCCTATCCCCTCCCGCACCGACACCATTGGACCATGGTTGGATAACCTCCAGCATCTTGCCTGGTTCTCGTCTTTGACCAACGCTTCGATCCTTTACTTGTTCCATGGCACTATCGATTCTGCTGACAGCCATGGACCTCGTTTGGGACTCGGCATGCTTCTTTTCACGCTTTTGGTCTCGGAGCACGCCTACCTCGCGTTGAGGACGGTTGTAGGGTTGATTTTGGACAGTCTCCCTACTGAGGCTGAGCTCGATGTTCGTAGGAGGGAGTTTGGTGTCAAGCGCAGCTGGTTGTCGCGTCTTGGCGATGCGATCGGGTTCAACTCTGCGGGTGGTGTCAATGGTTTGGCGAAGCGGGCGGACGAGATTGTTGATCTGAGCGCACAGTTGGAGAATGATTTTGGTGTTCAGGCCATCCGATCCAACCTCAAGACGAATTAAAATGTCATTGACATTGGCTGTATCTGTTAGCGGAAGCGAGCAAGAATATGAATCTGAATAAATACAAACAAATTTTTATCCCAAATGATGAACAAAATGGTGGCACTACGATTACAATCTACATGGCACGTCCAGACTCGCGACGCTCCTGTTGAGCCCTCTTCTGCCAGAACTCGGTATCAGTCTCTTCAGCCTCCTGACCCATCTCCTTCAACTTCTCGCCAGCCTTATTCAGACCCGAGTGTAACTCTGACTCCAGCCCACGGGCCTTGCGTTCGGCATCCTTGGTCCTATAACTCCACCAACCCTGGGCGTCCTTAGCAGTCTTTTCGACATTTGACTTGGCTTCCTTGGCGACTGGAGAGGACGAAGAAGAATACGTGAAGGGAGTCTCCTTGACGGACTCCTTGGTGTTGACGCTGGACTTGGGGATGCCACTGAGGACAGAGTCCTTCAAGTGGTGGAGGCCGTCAGAGATGTCGTCTTTGGTCTGCTTGATGTCCTCGACAATGTGCTCCAAGAGGTGTGGGGTGCTGTCGAAGCCGCCCTCGCCGCCCTCGTGGTCGTGAGTTTGCTTGGTTGCCTTGGTTGACACCTTCTCGGTTAAGACCTCGGTGCCGTGAGACTTGGACGACCATGGCCAGCTCCATCCAGAGCTAGAGGATGAGGAGGAAGGAGTTGTGGTAGTGGAGTAGACGGTAGAGTCGGCAACGTCCTTGGCGGATCGCTCAGTAGCACGTCTGGTCTCGGCCAACAGGGCGTCGGCACGGTTCTTGGCCGCCAATGCTGCAGCCTCTGCCTTCTCGAACGACAACCTCTGTTCCAACTCCTTGGATGCGCGATCGCTGGCACG
Source organism: Linnemannia elongata (assembly GCA_036320915.1). Classification (NCBI taxonomy): domain Eukaryota; kingdom Fungi; phylum Mortierellomycota; class Mortierellomycetes; order Mortierellales; family Mortierellaceae; genus Linnemannia; species Linnemannia elongata. Next base: position 922,819 of record JAXBDG010000005.1, on the reverse strand, counting down.
CTTCTTGGCCAGCAGCTCAGCCTCCATACGGATCCTAGCCTCCTCCGCCGCCTTCTGAGCTCGCTCAAGCGACAATCTCTCCTCCCACTCGCGTGCAGCCTTCTCCATCTTGCTCTTCTCCTCTCTAGCCAATGCCTCGGCGTGGGCAAGAAGGGTGGCCTGGGTCTCTTCTTCCTTGAGCTTCTCAAAACGGATCCTCTCTTGGATCTCGCGGGCCGTCTGCTCGACCTTGAGCTTCTCCTGCTGGATCTTGAGCTCCAGAGCTGCCTTGGCCTCGCGGGCTGCCTTCTCGGCAGAAGCGGTCTCGTGGACCACACGGTCGTGAATCTCTTTGGCGGCCAGTTCGGCCTTTTCCTTTTGTTCTTGCGCCCAGGCTTCCGCACGGGCCTTGAGACGGGCAGCGGATTCCTCAGCGGCAAGTTTTTCACGCAAGACAAGGTCCTCGACATCCTTTGCAGACTGCTCAGCCCACTGACGCTGCTCGAGCTCCCAGGCATGGGCTTTTGCCTTAGTCTCAGCCGCTGCACGTTCTGCAGCCTCCTTTTCCATCGCGAACCGGACCTCCATCTCCTTGGCGGCACGATCAATAGCCGCCTGACGGTCGCGGAGCAAAGCCTCACTCTGGGCCTTAGCAAGACGAGCAGCCTCCTCTGCACGAGCGCGAGCAGCCACCGCAGATTTCTCCAACATCGCCGACTCGGCAGCCAACTTGTTGGCCATATCCAACGCGGCGCGTTCAGAAGCCTGCTTGGTCTCCCAGACGATAGCTTCGGCCTTGTCGCGGAGACTGTTCATTTCATTATCGTGGTCAATTGTAGCACGACGGGTGCTCCACCAGGATGTACGGCCGAGGGAACTGCCGGCAAAGGAACCAGGGTAATTGTAGTAAGTCGAGTCGCGGACGCTGGCCGAGGACATTTCTTCACCGTTCGACCAATACTCGGGTTCGCGGGGACGGAAGCCGTAAAGTACATAATCGTTGCCGCCGGTGATGTTGTTGGTGCCGTAGGTGTGGTAGGAGGTTGGGGAAGTACCCTCGAGGCGGGAGGAGCCGATTTCTTCTTTGGTCAGAGTCCAATGGTCGATGTCGTTGTCGTCCAAGAGGCCATCCATAAAGCTGTCGCTGCTGGTGTAGGTTGAGGTGGCGTTATGGAAAGGACCGGGGTTGCGGTAACGATGATCGAGATCGTACTCGTGCATCTTAGCAGATCCCATCTCTTCACCAGTACTCCAGCGCTCTGTCGAATCCAAATCAATTCCGACGGCAGAGCGAGTGCGACGACTCGAGAACCAATGTTTCTCTGCGTCTTTTCTCTCCTTCGCCAACTGCTCCTTTTGCTTCTTCTCCTCCTCCGCCGCATGAGCCTTCCACCATTCCTCATCCTTCTTGGTAGACTCCTCCAACTTCTTGTCAATTGTCGCCGTCGTTTCGTCCACCAGATCCTTGGCCTTGTGAGCCACATCCTCAGCCTTGTGAGCCACATCTTCGGCAACCTTCCCGGCCTCGTGCGCCTTCTCTTCAATCCAGTGCTTGGCATCTTTGGACTTGTCCTTCAGATCATGGAAAGTATCCTTGGACTTGTCCGCCATGGTGACAATCGTGGCGGAAGCCTGTTTGGAGACATCCTTAGCCTTGGCAGTGGCTTCTTGGATCTTTTCTTCGACCTCTGGAGCATGTTTGTTCCACCAGTGCTTAGCATCCTTGGACGCCTCCTTCGCCTTACCCGCAACCTCCTTAGCCTTGTCTCCAACCTCTTGCAACTTTTCCTCGACTTCAGGAGCTTTCTTATCCCACCAGTGCTTAGCATCCTTGGACGCCTCTTTCGCCTTGCCTGCAACTTCTTTGGCCTTGTCTCCAACCTCTTGCACCTTCTCCTCCACATCCGAGGAATGCTTGTCCCACCAATGCTTAGCATCTTTGGACACCTCCTTCGCCTTATCCCCAACCTCGTGGGCCTTCTCCTCAACATCCGAGGACCGACTGAACCACCAACTCTTGACGTCCTTCGACACCTCTTTGGCCTTGCCCTCAGCTTCATGGAGCTTGCTCTCGGCCTCGGAGTATTTCTCGTCACCCCAGCGCTTGGCATCATGTTTGGCGGTGCGGGCTCTACCCTTGACGTTGTCAATCGCTTCCTCGGCGTCGGAGTACTTATCGTCCTTCCAGTGCCTAGCATCGCGCAGTTTACCCTCGGCCTCGGAGTACTTCTCATCCTTCCAATGTCTGGCGTCACGCATCTTTCCCTCGGCTTCAGAGTACTTCTCGTCACCCCATCTCTGGGCGTTGCGTTGGGCAGTACGGGCTCGATCCTTGGCATTCTCAATCGCGTCGTCGTCCTCAACCTCGGAAGATTTGGATTTTCTCCAATGACGAGACTTCCTGGTGGCCATGTCGGCTTCATCGTCATCTGAGTAATGGAACCATCTCGAGTCCGAATTCGAAACCATACGACGATGACCACGATCACCATGGTGCAAATGGTGCTCAACATCCTCCTGAGCACCTCTGAGACGGTGTCCCACAGAATCCCTCATATCTTCCATCGTATCCCTAGCATCCTCAGACCGTTGGCTCCACCAACGCTTCGCCCTCTCCGCCCCTTCCTCCATACCTTCACGTGCAGAGTCGGTAGCACCCTCGGCACGATGCCATGCATCTCTTGCACGCGATGACAACTCACTCTTGCCACCCCTAACCTTCTCTCCGATCGTGTCTGACACCGACGAGTGCGATGAAGAAGAAGAGGAGGAGGTAGTGGGCTGGGCCCACCCAGGCTTCGAGAACCCATCTGGGTGCTGGGGACAAGGTTCCGACATGGGTCCACCGATAGAATCGATGATTGCATGAGTTGTGTTGGGGAGGACGTATGCACCCGCGGCGGCTGCGAAAGCCAATGGCGAGAACATCCTGAACAAGATGTTTCCTACATTACCATCAAAAAAAAAAAAAAAAAAAAAAAAAAAAAAAAAAAAAAGTGTTCCCCAAAACCAAAAACGACAACAAAAATTGGCAGTAAGACAAGAAAGAAAAAAAAATTGGTCAGAGGGGGTGGGGGGGATAGGTGCATGAATGAATTATTTTTTTTTTTAAAAAAATGCGAAACATAAGGTGAAAAAAATGAGCTCATCGTAAACAACAACAAAAAAAAAAAAAAAAAAAAAAAAAAAAAAAAGGGTAGTGTGGGGCAAACTTACTCTGACGAGCAACAAGGGATCCGGAGAGACCAGCAAGGGCGACGTAGAGCAAGCCTGGGAGAAGCTCCTCCTCGTTCGCAACGAGAGAATGGCGGTTCGATAAGCGGTGGTGCTCTGGGGGTGGGTGACGGAACCGCATCACGCGAGTGTCTTCGTCGGCATCGTTGTCGTAGTGGCCGTGGTGCTGGCGACGGTTATACTCGCGATCGTCATTTCGCTGTTCCAAAAAAAATAATTAAAAGCTCTGTTAGAGGAAGGTGATGGTGTGCTTGATATATTTCTCATGGTCAAAAGAAAACGTACGTTGTACTCGTCGGCGTAGACGGTGGTGTAGGATGTGAAGGCACCGCCGGAAACAAGGCTTGTTGCGACAGCGATACTCATGGGCTAAATAACAGACAAATGGTAAACGCAAGAACTTAGTTTCTCGTTTTTTCGTCGTGCTTTTGCGAATAAAATGAGAGATGATTGTGTGTAACATACTCGGAGAAGTGGCGCGACCATGATGGATAGTTAACGATGCGTAGAGGAAGAAAAAGAGAAATTGGACGGTAGGAGGTACGAGGAGTTCGATAGTAAGATACGAGAGGAGGCGTTTGTAAGCAAGCCGGTAGAGCAAGAGCGGAGGTGAGAGGTGAGAGTGGATCGAATGTATATGTGGATGAAATAGGTGGTGGCGATGTATGAGTTTGAGTAGACACCCGTGGAGTGGAGTAGATGAAGATGTGTGGAGATATCTGTGTAATGGGTGGAAGGGAAAGAAAAGGAAGGGAAGGATAGGTAAGGGACGATAAAAAGAACAGAAGAGAAAAAAGTGAAAAATGGCGAGATGTAGCAAATCGATCGAACGCGTTTTGGTTTTGCTCAGTACCGCGTTGCTGGGTGGGAAACACGAAAAGATTTTTTTAGAAACCGCGTCGGTTGATTTGCTGCTCTAATGCAACCTTGCTGACACATATGCGCGCTATTTGGTCTTGCACCTACCCTCGCAGTTTCACTTCCCTCGGTACGATGACAACAGCAATGATCATTACAAACAAACCCTGCATAGCTAATAGCATATCGCATTGCACCTGCACGATGTATTAACCACACTCACAGTCACTGCATAGAAAAACACTCGAATAAGAGTGGCTGAGGCTTTGACATTTTTCATCGTTAGGTTGCACGACCTTGACAGAAGACAGTATGATAACACGTTGATGTCCTGCAAACTAGGCCGGGATAAAGACTACTTTGGTCCCTTTTCCTCATACTATTCTTCATCTACTCGTCCATATTTTCGACCCTCCTCTTCTTTTTTTCTTCCCAGGCGAAGTAGCACGACGGAATCATAAGAAGTGCCGATGAGAGGAAGATAATAGTAGGTGACATTAGGCAATCATTCTTTCTCGCACAGTAACAAGTTTGAGGTAGTGATCGCCTCCTGGGGTCTACTCTTCTTCACTCTCACCCTGAAAGTTGTACCCTCGTTCACACCTCTCTTTCTTACCCTTTGTTTTGTTCACTGCCTTGCAATGACATACATTTCTAGAGCAAACACGGCCAGTCCATAGAAACAGGCTGGGATGAATGTTCTCAGGGAGAGTGAATGGAAGAAAGAGTGGAAACGGGGATCACTTTCCAGACAGCTTCCTAGCTCACTCCCTACACACATTAAAATCAGCTATGCTTCAAAGACGGGAATATCGTTGTGTTCAGGACCTGTTTCTTATGTTTACTTCCTCCCGATTATTCATAGCTTCTGGTCTCCCCCCATCACACCACCTTTTGGTGTGGAAGAAACATTAACTCCTTTTCAATCCCCCCCCTCCCCCCAATCGACGAACAACTACACATTCTCTTGTACTTTATTCTGGCAAAGCAATCTTGACCCTCGATTTTCCTTCTGTGAGATTAGTGTCACCCTTTTTTGTTCTGTGTTCCTTGAATTCATCATAGTTTCTTTTCACCCCGTCTCCTAGACTTCTCTTCTTCCTCCGTCCCCCTTGAGATAGAACTGAAAGAACAAAATCCCCGTTCACCTTCTCCCTCGACTTCTTCTTTTCCCTCCTTCTCTTAATCGTTCTCTCTCTCTCCCTTCTCCCTTTTTCACTCTCCCTTTCAGTCAAACAGTCTCCTACAGTGAAAATTCGCTTTATCTCTTCCTACGATTTCATTATTCTATGGCGTCTTTTCACTCACTGCTCCTTTGGTGCATTTGAAATAAAGGTCTAGCCCGTTCTCTTCCCCCTCTTGCTATCTCTAGTTGTATATTGTCTTTATAGCCTCTATACTCTCTCGACCGTCAGCAAAGCCCAGACCACAGCAACAAAGTGAAAACGTTAAGCATACAATGGGGTAAGAGAGGGAGGAAGTACCCAAATATTTATTTTATCGATACGATCCTCTTACCTCTGATCCTATTGCTACGTATTCCTTGACGAGAGAGGGATTACCGATGTTACATCTGTCTGTACGTTCATGTCAAAAAAAGTAAAAGAACCTAGACTGCGCGAACGTCTACGTTACTGTGTACTCAATCTTACGCATTAACCATGCTTCTCTTTTTTTGAGATTGGTAAACATCGGATGTCAACAAACCGGTGTTGGTTGGTGGGGTAGGGAAGAATCACGCATGAGGTGCCTGCAAAAGGCATGAGAGAAGATGAAAAAGGGTGCAAGACGGGAAGATCTGTCCATTACCTGCCAAAGGAGAAATGAATGATTGGATGGGACGCGCTGGTGGTCATTCTGAAACAGTAGACTTTGACGCGTCTTGGTTTTGGTTTTTGGGCAAGGAAAGGAAAACATGGGCTGGCGTGTAACATGAGTGAAAGAAAGGTAAGACATCCCTGGACCAAGGTGGTTGAATTGAAGGGATGGCTGGCTAGTGCTATGATCGTCTTACTATTCATCTCTCCCTCAAAGAATGGCAATGGATGGGGGAGAATGAGTGAAAAAATAACAAAGATGAATGATTGAGTGAGTGAGAGAGAGAGAGTGAGAGAGGGGATGAGAAGTGGGAGGCAGAAAGAAAGAGGGGAGAGCGAGAGATTGAAAAGGGATACTATAGAAGCGAGGCAAAGAAGGATCTGCGATGAATAAACAAATAGCTGATACCAAAGGTGGTTCACTCGTACTCTGTTCTTTGCTATGGTTACTTCATCCTCACCTGCGTCTCCTGCATTCCCTGTACACACTCGTTTTTTGTTGTTATCGCTCTTTTCCTTCGTGGGGTTTGCTCCACAGTTCAATATCTTTCTTTCCTCTTCTTTTCTCTCTTTCTCACTTTATCTAAAACAATATTTTCCGGCAGACTGCGACGGGTAGAGCACCAACGCATTCGAACGTATTCAACAATAACGACACATCCTCACAAGTCGCCTTTCCCTCCAGCAAGAAACTTCTTTTGAGCTCGTTAAAGTCTTGTTCTTTCTTCATGGCACCACCAGCACCCTCGTCTTCTTCAGCCCCTGAGTCCATCCCATCACCTGTGGCACCCTTGATGACAGAACTCTACACATTCGATACCTTGCTGCTGACATTCCTTGGAAAAAAATCCGCCTTGCCACCAACACAACCGACAACAACAATAACACAAGCAAATCCGCTAGACACCAGCAACGGAGCATCCAATGCAAATGCAAAAGCAGATGCAGATGCAGCAAATGCAGCAGCTCAGATGGATCAGAAGACCACACTCACTTCTTCCTCTTCCTTTTCACCATCAATACCGTCACCTCCACCGACTTCGCCCAATTTAATCGACGAGGCTCTCAAAGTCTTGCTCTCCAAAGAAGTGGCGTCTTCTCCTTCCACCGGTGCGATTTCGAGTTCTGGCGACCACAGCAGCAGCGCCAGCTCCAATTCCAACTTGACATCCTGGCTCGAACTCATGTCGTCTCCCTCTACCTCAGGTTCTTCTTCCCCTTCTTCCTCTTCTTCGACATCTCCGTCAGGATCAAGGAAGTCCAGCACCAACAGCGACGAATTTGTTGGAGGTAAATCGACAATGATGCATGGAACTTCAGCTACATCAACAGGAGGTGGAGTAAGGGGTCCAGGTGAAGCGAGAGTCAGAGGTGGAATCACACTCGCCTACCAGGCCTGTCAAATGCTTCCAGAGCCGATCCATCTCCGTCATGTTAACACCACCTTACTACCACTCAGCATCAACGCACCTTCCAGCAATGGTACTATCATCGCACCTTCCAGCAACGGCGAGGGGATTCAGGATTCGTACGCGATAGAGTACTTTGCGGACATAGGGTGCACCCAGTTTGTGATGGCGACTGCGGGGACGAGGGTGAATGTTTGGCAGGCAGAGTTGGATCTTCTTGAGAGTACTTCTGAGAAGGAAAGAGGGGACAAGGTGGTGAGATATGACAGTAGTAGAGGTGGCGAGAACGGGACTGCGCGCAAGAGAGACAACGACGACGGTGTTCTTCGGATCGTCAGACGACAATCTTCTCCGCCCTCACCGTCAGGTATCTACACACCATGGACACCACCCCCGACAACAAAGCATGGACTGAAAAGTCTCGATAGGGTGGTCAGTGTACGGTGGGTCGGGATCATGAGACCGACAGAGTTCACACTGTCCAAAGCTCTGATTGCGAGTCGACGTCCTCCGAATCTGAATAGGCTCCTTGTCGACCCGTTGCTGGAGCGCAGAACCAACGTTAATGACAACGCTAATGACCAACAGGGTAATGACGGCGACGGGGATAACAACAACGCCGACACCCCTTCTTCTTCAGAAACTGTCACGGAAATAGACGAGAGGAAGGATGAGGGGTCAGATAAAGGAGCTACAGGCGACGGGACGAGCACCCCAACAACGTCAGTATCACTACTAGTACCACCATTGCAGCACGGGAAGGACGATGGTGGCGATGGTGTGGTAGGGTTCGTGAGCTGGACACCGTTCAACGAGACAACACAACTACAAGCACCGACTCAACGAGATACCGGATCGTTTCCGTTGGACGACATGGTCTTCAATCTAGCACTACGAGGGAAGATCAACTCGCTTAATGGGACAAGGAACCCGACGTCAACGGCTGTAGGAAGTGGAGGCGGACATGTGGGAATCTCGCATATGACATCGCAGATTGTTATGGCAGGGTTGATAGCTGGCCTGTTGTTGATACTAGGGTCATTGTTGACAGCGATTTATTATCGACAGCGGAGAAGGAAGTGGTATGAGGAGGATGGAGAGGTCTAGTCCTATGGTTGTAGTTGTTGTCTGATAAAAAAAAACGAGCTGAGAGGACAGGTTGCATTGGGCTGAGCACAAGTACCCCTTGTTTTTGATTGTTTTCCAAGGCTCGTTGAAGGCGGTGTCAATTGAGGCAGTGTTTGACGACTAGGTGTATCTTAACAACGGGTAAACGATGAATTGGACGGACTAGGGCGGTTTGATGATGATTGAACAAGGAGCAGTAAATGAGAGAAGATAAGACTAGTCCGTAAGACCTACTTCTCCCTTTTTCAAGTGTGTACTGGGATAATGGATGAGTGTAGCGTGGCCTAAAAATACATGGCAACAAATCCATGCGGTGTCTCTCTCGGTCTGCGGGATAGCGGGATACTACCAATTATTGGACCGGGGACTGTGTATGACAAACGCCCAAGAAGAATTGATCTGTCAGAAAGTGGTACTTTTCTCTTTTCCTTCTTCCAACCCACTTCGCACCAACAAAACACCGAACACCGTACGCCAGCCAGGTAAACATACAACAGCAACCCACTACAAGCAGGACACTTACACAACCAATCAACCAGGAGGAATCAAGAGCAACACACCACTTCCACTCTCTGCAGCTTCACAATCACATTAATTACCACAAAGATCATCATGAAGACCTCCAAATCAGCAGCACTCATTGCTGCAGTCACCCTCTTCGCCATCATTTCATCAGTACAAGGACAAGGAACAGTAGCCGGACCTAGACCTCCCCCACAACCAGGCCAAACCGTCAACATCCTCTACTCAAACTCGGCCAACGACGACACCGGCTCAGACGACGTTCCCTTCAACGCCTGTTTCGCCTCCGAGACCGCCTTCAAACCCTACGCCTACCTCACTTTCGCGCCCAAGAACGCCACCATCAACTTTTACAAGGACACGAGTTGTGAAGAGTTTACGTTTGCATTGGATGGGTATTATGGAGGTTACCCGGGCCAGGCGAGGTCGTTCCGTTGGGTTGGCTGGACGGAGGATACACTTGGGGATTTGTTTTTGAAGCCCATTGCTGGACAGGGAGAGGCAGCGGTTCATCCTGGAGGACCTGTTGTCGTTACACCACCGCCGACAGAGGGGGGCGGAAATACTAATAATCCACCACCACCGCCTTTGAAGACCCCGGATCAGGAGACTGGAGGCGGTAGCGGCAATGGTCCTACCAAAAGAACGCCAACCTTCTTTGGAGTTCTCTTTGTGGGCATGGTGGTGCTGTCGGTTGGAGGATTGATCTATTGGAGGACGGCGGGAAAGAAGGAGACCTTGGATAAGGGCAAAGGCATCTTGCCATCTTATGGCCGTGGAGCGACTCGGGACGAGGAGGGGGACAATGATATTCTGCTGACGACGCATAATAGGAGCCATCTCAACAATGACAACAACTCGTTCTCGATTGGTGATGAGGAGGATTCAGACGACGACGAGGAGGATCGTCGCCATGTCCGTCGACCTAACAGCGATGGTGATGAGGAGGAAGAGGAGCATGAGGATATGCGTGAACAGAAGCCACGGGCAGGACAACATGACCGCTACAATGACGATGATGATCGCGCATAAGAGGAGACAGTAGCTGCCTCGCTTTTTTTTTACTGTACATTTCCTTACTCCTCCCCCACACTTTTGCATATCATCCATGTCCGAAATAAACGGAATAGGCACATTTTTTTTTCTTGTCCAGTATAGTCGTATCCAGCATTGGCATAGGTACTAGGTTTTTCTCTTGGCAAATGGTCTGGACAACCACGATTGTGAGGATGGCATGGATAGAGAAGTGTAACCAGAAGAGCACAAAGACAAAGAAAAAAAACAATTGCAGCTAACAAGCAAGCTGAACACGTTTGCCCGCCTGTCTACCCTGCTCACTAGAATTTTGTTCTGGGCGATGCCAGAATTCATCCCACCCATGCAACGTGTCCAATGTGTCCGTCCTCAAACACAAACAAAGTGGGCAAAAAATAAAGGCGCAAAAAATAACAAAATAATACAAGACGATAATTGCTCATTTCCTCACATTTCTTCCCTGTCACCAATGCGTTACAAAAGAACAAACGGAGGGAATAGAGAGAAAGGGCTCAGAAACCGACAGTGGGGATCGAGAGATGAGGAAGTGAGGGAGGGAAGAGAGAGAGAGAGAGAGAGAGTGAGAGAGAGAGAGCGAACAATCGTTTCGGTTAGAGTGTGTGCAAGTGGGATATAGAGTGAGACGCCCTTCCTCATTCTTGTGTAAGGTGCAATAATAATAATAATAGTGTTGTAGGGTATGTCTTTCGGAGATGATTGCTTGAAATGGACTTCTGGCCGAGAGGTGGAGTAAGGGAGACAAGAGAAATGCAAGACACTGCCTGCCTGTCTGCCTGTCTGTATGTCTACCCGCCGTCTTTCTTTCCCTCCTCTCAGGCATTGTTGTTGGAGAGGAGGGGAAGGGCGTAAAGAACTCGACGACGAATGTCCGGTGCTGTTGTTCCAGACGAAAATAAAACGAAAGAGAGTTGATCAACGTAGACTGATAAAACACATATCTTTTCAGGCACAATCAGTTATGATGATGGCTGGCTGAGGATACTTTGTGGACCTCCTCACCCACTATCTCTCCCGTCCTCAGGTGTTTGTTCGCTGCTGCTCTGAAAATACCAAGTGGTGCTACAACAAAAGGTGTCAAGGTGTTCTTCGACTTCCCAAAAGGGGTGCGATGTCCGTGTGAGAATGTGAGAAGCAAATCCACCTCTAGGTTGTGCTTCCTCCGCCCTAGCCAACGCTTTTACAGCAACAGGCAGCGGGCGGGTCTAGTACAGGGATGTAAGGACAGGGCAGGGGTCATGTTGGATAAAAATAGAATATTTCAGTCGATGGACATGGGTAACTGTGCAATCTGTAAATGAACGAATGGGCGATGTGGTGTCTGCCCCGATACGAAAGAACAAAGAGACGAAGGGCCAGCCACAGTTCCGTTTAAAAGGCGGAAGATAAAAAAAATATATGTTCACAGTGAACTTCACTCCTCTCCTTCTTCTTCTCTCCTTTACTTCTCTTCTTTCCCTTTACTTCTTCTTCTTCTTCTTCTTCATTACCTCTTACACCTCTCCTCTTTCCCTTCTCTCTTCCCATCACAACATAACACAACACAACACAACACTACAACTCGACCACAACCCTCCTTTTTAACGCCCTTCAACGAGGAAACACAAAAATCAAACGCACAGCCAGCATCAACACCACAAAAAACACAGGAGCCTTCACCACTGACACAACAACAATCTCACAATGGCTCGATGGACAATCACCGCAGCAGCAGCAGTGCTACTCATCGCCCTCTCTCCAACACTAATCTCGGCCGCCGTCGAGCGTCTCCCTGACTCAGCCCAGACCATCGAGCTGACCATCGAGGCCGAGGACAACTACTACCTCGAGACTCTTGAACTCAACAAGTGCCATAGCACATTCTCCCTCGCCGACACCTCCAAGTACAACGCCATCAATGCCGAGGAGGACGATATGGGCATCAATTTCTACTTGGACGACAAGTGTGAGGAGTATGACTTTTCGGTCCTTTCCCAGATCACAGAGTACCAGGGTGCTTTTGCTGGGTTGAAGTACACAGGCGAGTATAAGGGCGCCAAGACCGGGTTCTATGAGAATCGTGAGTTTTCAGAGACGGTCCTTCCTGACCCTGTGGGAACCCCCGATGACACTCCGGCGCCTGATACCACCAACCCCAATACAGGCACCGGAAGCGGAACTGGAACCAATCCTCCCGAAGGCTCCTCGACGGCTCTTGCGGGTCTTGCAGCGGATGGCAACACAACTTTCACCAGCCCAAGCGTAGGATTGGCGGTCGGTATGGGTATCATTGGCACGGTTGTTGTTGCAGGTATTGTTGCCCTCAGCGTCGTTGTCTACCGCAAATATGGCGGCAAGAAGCGTGGCGACGGACGAGCCTTTATGACACTGTCGACGGGCCGGGATGATTACGATGAAGAGACCGGACTCGCTGGCGAGAATGGGCCTCACTCCTCTGCTCTGATGCAGTCCCGTGTTGGTGTCTCCTTTGATGACGAGCGGTACCCACACAACTACCGCGACGAGGTAATTTTTCAAAACCTTTTTCTTCTTTGCGCATCAGAGGTCCCTATCTACAGAGACACATGTAACTTGTTCAAAACAACTAAATTCTTCCTTTCTTTAAATGTGTAATGTTAATAGGCTGAGAAGAGTGACGATGATGAGGATGAGGTGGGATTGGGAGGATACCCTCAGGTCCCTGAAGGACCTATCCAGTACAGCCATGAAAAAGGAACCCTCCCTCAGAACCTCCGCGCACCATAAGTTCTATTTCCAATACAACAAACACACAACACAGCATCTCAAATACAACCAGCTTGGAAAAAAAAAAAAAAAAAAAACAACTAAAAAAAAACGCAATAAAAAAATAAACAGTTCAATCCAAATGCCACTCTTGAAAGTGTTTTTGAATGGCGAGCATAGCGGTCCTTCAAGAAAGAGGAAAATATCTCATGTGGTTGCAAGTAGAACGACTATTACGTTTGTTAAAAAAAAAAGAGAGGGACAAGAGCAGGTACAATTCATGCGCTTGTCGTTTTTTATTTATTTTTTTCACCCCATCAAAAAAGAATAACTAAAACATAAAAAAAAAAAGGTGGTATGGCGTTACACTATAAAACAACTAAAATGCTTGATAACAAAAAACTGTTTTAAGCATGGCTACCGGGAACGGTGTTTTGGAGGTTGACGAGGTACTGGAGCTCGCGCTTGAGGTCACGGCAGAAGTCGTCCATGTGCAAATCGTTGGCGTCCTTACCGAAGGGGTTCTCGATCTCACGACCGATACCCTCCATACCGAAAAGGGTGAAGGAGACGAGGGCCATGAGGGGGACGGTGCTCCAGCCGAGGTCCTTGATGAAGGTGAAGGGGAGGGCGAGAGTGTACAAGTACACGACCTGACGCCTATTTTTTTTTGTTGAACGTGGTAAGGCAGGGAAGAGAAGTGGTTAGAGATGAGTATCAATCAACTCAATGTTCATGTGAGTTGAAGATCAGAGCCATAGCGAGAAAAGCAAGATAATAGGACTTACAAGTGGATTGAGTAGGCGAGGGGGATGGGGGTGAAGACGATCCGCTCCATGTTGGTAAAAATATCGACCATGGTGTTGATGGATCCCAAAAGGTTTCCAATCAACGAGCTCTCAATACGACCTCCACGGGCTTCGCCCAGAACCCAAAGCGACAGAGCATAGGCAATCTCGAGTGGCAATGACATCTGACCCTCATCGTTTCCAGAGCGAATGGTCCAGGGGTCCTCGTTGTAGTGGCGCTGACGATCTCCAAGAGCCTTGTCATGAACAATCTTGATCTCGACGTGGTCTGTAGAGGCGCAGGGGGCGAAACCCTCGGGAAGGAGGTATTCGAGATCGAAGTAGCGGACACCAAACTCTTGACGCAAATGGTGCTTGACCGAGACGGCGTAGGCGAGGAGGAGCTTGATGACGAGGACCTTCTCGTAATCGTCGGCGTGGTGGAATTCGGTCAAAGTGTTAGGGGTGGTGTTCTTGCCGTTAGGGCTGACCTTTCCAGAGTTGCGACCAAAGAGGTGGAGACCGTTGCTGGGGGCAGCAGCGGGGGCAGCAGCGGGGGCGCCGGGGGTAGGGGCAGCAGCGGTGAGCGAGACATTGGATCCGGCAGCGTGGACCTGATGGTTGGTCTCCTTCATACCCACCCAGATCATGCGCGAAAAGTTACGCATCTGAACATCCAACGACGACCACAACTTGCGACCCTCCCAGAAACGATCATAGGCAGTGTTGGTACGGAACGCCAAGATCAAACCGACAACGACGGACAAAGCAGGAACTATTGTGGGGGATTTTTTTGTTATCGAGGGGTAAGAAAAGTGAGAAAAATGAGGGTGGGACATGGTTAGTGTTGTTCTTCCTTTTCTGTTTTTGAGCATTGGCCTTCCTTTTCCTTGCATATTGAGTTCCTTTTTTCTGCTTTCTCTTTTCCATTGGTTATGTTTGTTTTCTTCCTCTTTTCCTTGCTGTAATTGATCCCGTTGTATCCTTTCAATTGGCCTCCTCATGTTTCCTTACCGATGACAGCGTGAAAGTAGAGGTTGAAGGGGAGGATCTGCTGGGTCTGGATGAACTGGATGGTGGCAGTGAATCCGGTGACGATCAGGACATCAGGCAAAACGGTGGGGATAACCGATCCAGTAATACGAAGGGAATCTATACGAGGTTCGTTGTTAAAAGGATAAGAGGCGGTTTAAATCAGTTTGTTTTGAAAGTTCCTCGCTGTCGTATTCTCGACCCTTTGTTCATTTCAATGAAGATAATGTAGTTCCTCCTCTTCCATGTTGCTGCTCCTTCATCGCACCAAACTTATATCAAGAAAGCGAGAACGAAAAAAAAAATAATAATAAAGGAAAGAGAAAAAGTCCGCCGTGGGTGTGTTTGCGTGCGTTTTCGCTTCATCTTCCCGCGGGAAAAAAAAGAACCAAGTGTCAGGAAATTGGATCCAGCCCGCGTGTCCCTCCTTGATGGGAGAGTGGGGAGTAAGATCGAAGGGAGATGATGATGATTGCCCAGTCGTCAAGTCAGAAACATCAGAGACATCAAAAAAATAAAATATTCAGGCACAAAGAAAAGGATAAGGGCAAAGGGGAAAACACATGTCCATGCATTCAGACTCCCACACAACACTAAAACGACCTCGAAGAAGGGTGCCCAATGAGGTGTGCCCTGAACACTCTGAAAAAAGCCAGGGGAGAGAAGTAAGGGCAAGGGGGGGGGGGGGGGGCACAAACAAAATCCGATCTACTGCCACCCTTTCGTTATTTTTTCACACACCCACGCACAGAGAGCTGTGAAAGAACTAGTAGACGAAGGGGGGAGGAAGGGGGGAAGAAGGGTGCCAAATGGGCAAGGAACAAAGAGGATTGAATTCCTCACTAATCCTTCCACTTTCCAACTGTCGAAAAATTGAATTCACGGGAAGACAACAATAGTAAAGGACAACCGCGTCTCGATCGTTCCATCGTCTAAAGGAGAGTGAAAAGAAAGCTTTTGTATCCCATTGGAAAACAAACAAGAAAAAATGGAAAAGATTCGAACCAAAGAGTGCCGAGAGTACCGAGGAAACGAAAAAAAAGTAAAGATAAAAGGAATGAAGAGAGAAGGACGGACTGGGAGAAGGAAGAAAGGAGGGTGAGATCTGGCTATTGTGTTATGTTCCTGTACCTGGATAGGTCCACTGAGTCCTTCTGTAGAACTCTGCTGGCCTCTTGAAGTATGACATGGCTTGTTGCTGTGGCGGTTGGTAGGCGGTGGTTGAACTCCTGAGGGTAGTGGTGGTGGTGAGAGGGGATAGGGTTAAAGAAAAGAAAAAAGAAAAAAGAAAAAAGAAAAAGAGAGAAAAGGCAGAGAAGAAAAAGGGAATGTGA
Organism: Linnemannia elongata; assembly: GCA_036320915.1. Taxonomy (NCBI): domain Eukaryota; kingdom Fungi; phylum Mortierellomycota; class Mortierellomycetes; order Mortierellales; family Mortierellaceae; genus Linnemannia; species Linnemannia elongata. The sequence continues at coordinate 906,941 of JAXBDG010000005.1, read as the reverse complement.
GGACGAGGCTGAAAGGTGGACACAAAAACACACACGACAAAATGATGACTTCAGCTGTTTGTTGCTGTCTTTCCAGTTCAACTCATTCGGAAAGAGTACGGTATTGTACTAAACATATCGATTGGGACACTTTGTCCATGTCATTTTTCATTGAGAGCCTTCGGCCAAAAAGACGAATGGACAACAGGATGAGATTGAAGGTATGAAAAAGGAAGCGGCACAGGGAAGGGAAGGGGCTCTGCATTAGGTTTGGGCATCGACCCCTCTCTCTTTTCCCTTCTCGCTTGCTCTCTCTCTCTAGGGCTGGATTGTTTTTCTTACAGAAAAATTCAATACGATGAAAAGCACGCAGTATTGCAACGGCAAAAGCCGCTGGCTACCTGGCTGGCTGGCTTCTATCTTTTTATGACGCATGTACTGGTACAGTTTTCTCTTCTTGTCGGTCTCCGCAAAGGAAAAAAAAAGTGCGCTAACTTCTCACTACTCGAGCGCGCAAGTACATAGACAAAAGGCGAAGGAATAAACGAGGTAAAGAGAAGTCCAAAGACCACGATTGCCCTCCAACTATCTAAATTAATCTGCCTCTCACCCAATTGAACCGGCAATACCTTGTCCTCATTCCAGGCCCATCCATCCATCTTGTCAAAGTACATCTTGTCCCCTCCCCCTGACTACTTCTTCCCTTCATCCATTCATTCGTTCATCAAGAGGGAACGAGTCAGTCCAATCCCTTGGTTGCGTTGAACTTGATTTGATTTCCGTTCCCTTCTCTCTTTTTTTATTATTTTTTTTTGTTGTAGTTGAGAGCCCTTTTTCCTCAGAGTGAAATAATCTGTTGAACGAACGAACGACATTGAAAAAAAAAAAGAAGGGTGGGCTGGAGAGAAAATACAAACAAAAAGGAGACTAATAACGAGAACAAAGGGAGGAGAAGGAAGGAGGAGCTCGAGCAGGTGTCAAGACAAGTGAGCAGAGGAGGCGGTGGCAAAAATTGTTGCAGCTAAATAGAAGGCACTTGTAATGTGGCAGAGAAAAATATCAAAGGGAAAAGGAAATACACTATATCCATGTCTCCATCAACCATCTACAATGCATGAGTGTGTGCATAGGGCTAGGTATTGATTGACCATCGATCACCCCTTTCACAACAACCACCACCATCGCCATGCAAGGGGAGAAGGTGAATATGCCTTTTCTTGCAAAAAAATAAAAAAAAATAAAGATAGCTTCGTAGATGTTCATACCGATGTCGATGGTCGGCGGTTCAGACTCAAAGCAAGTTTTTTGCTGTTGACGATCGATCTCGAGCCAAACACGCCTGCTTTATGCAAAATAGATCCTTGTCATAATTTGTCCTTGTTCCTATCATACACGATAATGAACGGGAGAAAAAACAAACCCTAAGCCCTCCCTTCCATCCCATGTCCCATCCCATCATGCCAACTGTTCCCTTATCACACGAGCAAAATAAAAGGAATAACAAGCACAAACAAAAAAAAACAACGCTACACGCTGAAGAATAAATCTGGCCTTGGTCATTCCCTTCCTCCTTCGCTTATTTCTCTCACATCAGACGTAACCACAACAGAACAGGAGTGCAGCATAGCCGACTAATCAGATTATCATGGTTTTAGGCTGGGCTGGTGTTGTTGTGAACAAGCAAATTGAATTTCAGCGTATCTATGGCATGGTACAGAGAAGGGGGGACGAAACAGAAAGCGATATCATACACCTCCTGTTCTGTTCTGTTCTGTTCTGTTCTGTATTGTTGCGCCACCGCAAGCACCGGCCCACAAGCTCGATCATATATACATGTCCGAGGAGAAATCACATAAACGTACAGTAGCTTTATGCATGGGGGCTCAACACTTTTATTTTATTTTTTTAAAAAAAAACGCCACCGACTACGGCACTCCAATGCGGCACTCCACTCCCGGGTATACTCTTTTTTTTTTTTTTTTTTTTTTTTTTTTTTTTTTGCTTTCGCTCTCTCAGTCTCAAGATAAAAGAGCCTTTCTTGTATCCCTTTGACAGTCTTTTGTTTGTTATTTGAACAAACGAAGAGTTGACATCTCTCGTTTCCATATTTTTATTTACAGATGCATGCTTGATGCGTTGGATAATTAAGAAAGCTGTGTGGTGTTTGGGTGTGTCGATGTTCACGTCAAGAGGGAAACGACCTCAACGCGAACGTGTGAACAAAGAGACCTAGAGACTACCCCCCATCCGATCGCGACTGGAAGTGAACGACAGAGAAGATATTTAGGTGATGACGGTGGGCTCCTTACGACCGGTGAACTCGGTCAGTTGGCTGAGCTTGAGGGCAACCTCGATCAAGGGACGGAGGGCCTCCTGGGTCTTGTCCTCGTACTTGGCAGGGTTCGACTCGTACTTCTCAACATAGAGACGGACAGTGGCACCCTGCGATCCAGTGCCAGACAAGCGAATGATCAAGCGCGAGCCATCCTCAAAGATAATGCGAACACCCTATTTCATCGGTGCACATTGACGGTAAGTACATAGTCATGATTGTATGCATGGTATGGTGCAATTGAACAGCCAGCTTCAGGAAGAGAAGAAAGCAGTCCCGAAAATGTCCATTAGAAAAGAAAAAAAATTGCCCACTTGCCTGCTTCTTGGAGACACTACCATCAATGGGGTCGGTGTACTCAAAGTCGTCGCCATCCTTCACAACAAATCCGTTGCCGAGATCCTTGCCGATCAATTGAGCGCGATCAGTCGAAACCAAGGCACGGAGGCGATCCACCATCTTGTTGGCACCCTCAGAATCAACCTCCTCGTAATCGTATCTATCAAAGAAATAAACAGAGTTTGTTAATGTTACTCAGTTCTATCAAACACTAACAAACAAGAGTTAGACGTCACAGTTCGTACCTAGAGAAAAAGTTGCGTCCGTATTCGTTGTAATGGGCTAGGAGGATGTCGTTGATGCTTGAGGGCTTGGTCTGGTTGGCAGCGGCAATAATGTTGAGCCATGCTATCATCAAAGAAGTAAGGATAAAAAGAAAAGGTTAGAACATCATTGCGTGGTACCGACCAGAACGAACAAATACACAGTCATTCTCCAATGACTTACCGACAACGGCCCAGACACCATCCTTCTCGCGAATGTGGTCTGATCCAGTTCCGAAAGACTCCTCACCGCAAATTGAGAGACGACCAGCGTCCATCAAGTTGCCAAAGAACTTCCAGCCAGTAGGAACCTCGAAGTGCTCATAACCCTTCTTCTTGGCAACCAAGTCCAAGGCAGTACTGGTAGGCATACTTCTGGCCAAACCCTTGACTCCGGTGCGCCTGAAGTAAGGGATGGAATCGGCCTGGGCGGCAATAATGGCGACAGAGTCTGAGGGAGTGACAAAAGCTCCCTTGCCAATGATCATGTTGCGGTCACCATCGCCATCGGAGGCAGCACCAAAGCTGATGTTCTCCTTTTCGACGCGCTCAACCAACTCGTGGGCATAGGTCAAATTGGGGTCAGGGTGTCCACCGCCAAAGTCGGGACTGGGTTTGCAGTTCATGACGGACTTTTGGGGGAGACCGAGCTCCTCGACAAAGATGCGCTGACCATAGGGACCGGTGACACCATGCATGCCGTCAAAGAGGACGGTGAAGCTGGGTGTTTTGTGCAAGAAGCTCTTGATGAGGTCAAAGTCAAAGATATCCTTGAGGAGGACGACATAGTCGGCAACGGAGTCGACAATCTCAACCTCGAGGTTACCGACCTTCTGAGTACCAATGGCGGAGAGATCAACCTATCGATTTGAATTTCCAATGCATGTGCGACCGACCACAACAACAACGAAAAGTTGGGGTTGTAAGAAATAAACGGAAAAGAGAGGGCCGGAAGGTAAAATAAGAAACGAGAAATAAAAGGAATGTGTAACAGATTGGGTAAGTTGACGAGCTGGCGGTGATTGAGTTGTCCGCCAATCATTCAGAACACGCCATAGGCAGCTAAGGTTAAGAAAGATCCTGAAGGATGGGGGTTGGGTACATACAGGTGGCAGCTGAGCCTCCTTGTAGGAAGTCAGCTTCTGAGTGATCTCGTAGATCTTTTCGGTGACACTCTCAGGAGCGGGGCCTCCGTTGCTCATGTTGTATTTGATACCAAAGTCATTGTCGGGTCCTATTGGAGGAGGATGGATGAGCGATGGACGGTTAATATCTTTGATAGAGAAAAGGCTGGTGCCGAAGGGAAGAAAGATAGTTTTTGTGGTTGAAACACTAAAAGTGGTAGTGGTGTGTGGGGAAAGAGTGAGAGGTAGGGAGAGCGAGACTTGATAAGACTGGGCTTTTTATCTCTCCGCTGGGCCCATTTTGAGTTGGGTCGTTCTTTTGTGTAGCATTGACCACCCTCCCAATGAGGGGCGCCGATGCAAGCAGCAGAGAGATAAAGGAGAACAGATAAAGAGTATCAGTCAGTACCCTTCTCCATTCCCAACCCCAAAGCAAAAAAAATAAATAATAAGAAACAAGAAATGAACACAAGAAAAGCTTTGGGCACATCGAAAAGGCGAAATGCATCCTCTGATCGGGGATTCATCTCTATCTCCCTCTTTGCAACCATAAAAAAAATAAGCAAGGTGACCATGCAGTGGGAGTAATTATAGATAAGAGGAGCAAGAGCATTGAATGAAGAGAAGGCGATCCATCTCGTATTGAAATATACAATGGTGAGTGAGCACTTGCCTCCAGGATTGTGGGATGCCGTCAAGAGGATTCCACCTAAAAAGTTGGAGGGAGAAAGAGGAGAGACCGATAGCAATTAGTGACTGAATCCGATGCTGATAACAAACCTCTTCCTCTGGTTCTGTTTCTTTGTGGTTTTGTTGGTTTGTTGAAAGAGGTGAAACAGGAACGAGAAGACAAGAACAATGGGTCTTGTTCTGTCTCTTTTGTGCCTGTTCCCTTTGGGTATGATCCTCTCGCTAAGCCTTTTCCTTGGTCTTGAAAGATTGTCTTTGCTGTATCCATACTGTGTTTACTCCATGATCCCTCCTTATCTTCATCTCTCAAGCCCAGTTTCCCACGAATGTCAGATAACTGAGTCAATTGCCAAAAATGAAACTTACCGGTAGCCTTGCGCATGCGGATGAGGTTGGAGGCAGCAGGAGTCGAGAGGATGGTGTGCTGTCCGATGATAAGCCTGGCAACCTATAATGAAGAAAGGAAAAAGGTAGGTACGGAGAATATGCCGTGGTTAATATTAAATACGCGCCGATGGTAACGGACATAATTCTTCACACGCCCTTTTATGCCGACATCAGATCCATTTCAATCTCTCTGCACTGTTTCTAAAGAGTGTCGATTGTGCATTGTGCATTGGTCCGTCGGCCACCATAGAGAGGAGGTAAAGAGAAATAATCCATGGCGCGATGGTGCGATGGTGCTGCATAGAAAACATAACACGCTGATGTCGCGTTGACATCATTTTCATAAAGACTTGCCTCGTTACCAGCGGCGATACGGATAATCATCTGGACGGCCTCAGGTGAGAAGTAGCGACCGTCACCTCCGATGACAAGAGTGGCACCCTTGGCTCCGGTGGGGATGGCATCGAGAGTGGCCTGGATGAAGTTTTGGGTGTAGTGCTCCTGCTGGAAGACCTTGACACGCTTGCGAAGACCGCTTGTGCCTGGACGCTGACCGTCGAATGGCTTGGTGGGGATGGACTGAATGGAGGCCATGAGGAAGTGGGGGAGATGGTTGTGGTTGTGTGTAGAGGAGTGGTTGGTGAAGAAGACGTAAGAGAACAAGAAGAAAAAAAAGAAGAAAAAGAAGAAGGTGAAAAGCGAGAAAGTGATGTTGCCCTTTTGTTCATTCCCCCCCCCCCCCCCCCATGAAAAGAAAGAAAGAAGAGAAAGTAGAGAGAGAAAAAGAGAGAGGATCAATCGTTACTTCCGTGCATGGAAATGGTGTAAATGTGCAAGGAATTAGCGTTTCCCCCTCCAAGAACTGATCACCCCTCCTCGCTGGTCTCACCTTTTCACTCATTTTTTTTTCCTTTCACACTCGTTTATCACTTTACCCGTTTCCTCTGCCATCAACTTCCTTCTCTGTCACCCTCGTTAACATCACTTTTCCTCATTCCATCCCTCATCCTCATATTGCTACCAATAAACACCTTTCTATTATCCGCCCTATCCACCCTTTTCGAACCGAACCCTTGTTTAATACAGTCCCAAGCACCTCCTTACACCTCGCTTTCTCCCTCACACTTCAACCCCCTTCTTCGCTCCTCGTCAACCCCACCCCTTCTTCCTCTCTGCAGCCCCAACCGCCACCGTTCCCTTCAACAACTACATTCAACGCAACAACAACCAGCTCCATCACTCACTGCTGCTGGCCATGCCTTCACGGAACAGCGGGCCAACCCTGCCCCTCTTTTCAACAGCAGGCGTCTCCGCAATGGCTTCAAGGACCATTCTCCTCCCGAGATCTTGTCTCTCACCTCGCATGTTCCTCACCGTCATCGTTGCCGTCTTTTGTCTCTCTTCTATCATGCTCTACTCCTACTCCAGCTTCTCGCTCCGCTTTAACCATGCAACCATCGACACTGAAGACTGGACAATACTCGAACAGCGGCTAGGGGGAGTTGCGTCCAAGACGATGCGCTGGAGAAACACTACCTTGGTCTCACAATTCGCTTGCCAGTCGAGTGCGGCTGCTCCTTCTACACACGGTCCATCCACACCATCTATTCATGGCTCAGGGTTCAACCGCGAGACTATCTGCACCGTTCAGAACCTGTGTGTCGATGCTGAGCGAGGTGAGGGTTTTAAAAGGAGGTTGTCCGCGCTGTATGAATGCTTCAATGGTTACGTAAAGAATTATTGTCCAAAAAAAAAAAAAAAAAAAAAAAAAAAAATCCTAACAATAGCTCCCTTGTTCTGTTCAATTAACAAGGTGCATGGATCCATCCTGCTAAGGATGCGGAGGAATTTCCTTTGATCAATGTCGTTGCAGCCGACCCTGGATCAGACTCTTACTATCGCCCGGCCATTATGAAAGAGTTCCCCGCTTCGACGTATCGCTTTGTGGATGAGACCATTTTCCTTTACGGAAGAGATCCGACGCATAGGCCGACATGGATCTTGAACAACTTGCTGCCTTTGCACAGGTAATATAGAGCGTTCAATTGAAAAGATCGACTGACGGCTTTTATGCAAGTTTCTGAACAGACTGTGGCAGATGTGGAGGACAACAATATCAACATCATGCTGTCTAGAGCCAACTTTGTTTACATATGAATCCCTACCGTGATGCTTTGTCCGCTTGAGCAAAACAGGATAGAACCTTTTTGATTATATTTTGTGCAACCCTTGTTCTCCGCCCCACCATTCGTCCGTTCATATGACAATCCCAATCAGCACCACTAGGAATAACCTTTTCGCTTCTTCCTTTGGGTGTCCATGCTCTCTATATACCACCGATGACTAACCACACATCGACTTCTAATCCTACCTAGTGTCATGTCGAGCTTCGGGGGATCGCGCACGTCGTGGTTTATGCGTGTCACTGGACAGGAAAAGAAGGACAGTGAGCGCAAGAAGCAGTACAGGAATCAGGACAACAGCGATTTGGAGCTTGACACATATCTCCTCGCACCCTTCGGACGGGATATCATTCTGGATCCCAAGAAGGACAGGCCATTGACAGGACACCAAATCAACGCTCCATCAAAGTCCTACCCTACTTGTTTCGCCAAAGCCGTCATCGGACTCCAGTCAAGATGCAGTCGTCCCTACTGTGAGAATACAATCGGAGGGCACGACCTTATTAGTTCACTCAGGACCAAAGTGCTCGACACTCTCTCTTCGTCCATGATTCGATTCCAAAAGACCGACCCCAACATTGTCCATCCACTCGCAGGAGAGAAGGTCCCCGTTGTTTCAAACACCAATTTGACGATCGTGGACGGAGAGTCGGCACCGCGATCCAAGATCAATGTCGCCCTTCTGGGTCGATACGGCAACACCAGCATTCCCAACGCCAACACCCTTGAGCTGGCTCTGCTTGCCAGAGGGTTTTCGGTGCAGACCATACATCTCGACTACCCTGACCAGGTCAGCTCCGCCCAGGCTGCTCAGCTTTTCGCCAACCAGAGTATTTTGGTCGCACCACAAGGAGAGGCGTTGGGTTACTCTACGTGGATGGGCCAGGGCACTGTTGTTATTTCGATCCTGCCACGGTTCACGAGGTCAAGCAAGATTTACACGGATCGGATGATGGCGTTCGGAAAGCGGTTCTTTGCATGGGACTGTCAGGATGAGAGCTGTGTTCAGCCCGATCGCGATCTTGCCCACGAGTGTATCGAGGCTATTCAGGATTCATACGAGCAGGAGCAAGGAATCACAGCGGCCGAGTTTGAACAGTTTGCAAACATGAACCAGGACTTTAGGCAGCGGTCAGTGGCTTGGAAGGCGATTGCGGATTGCTACACCAAGGAGGTCAGCAGGAGATTGAATGCCGAAGAGCTCACTGTGTTGATCGAGACCCTGGCCAAGGATTTTACATTTGGAGATGCCAAGCCGGTCGAGACCACAGAGCCCGTCACCAGGAGGTCACTGACCCGACGTGGAATTGATGAGGATGACGATGAAGGTTCAGAGGACGATGAAGAGGAGCCAGCCACTGAGCAGTCCGGAGAGGAATTTGTTGAAGTCGGGAATCCAGGCGAACAGGATGAGGTTGATGAAGGAATCACCACCACAGGCTCTCACGGTGGTGCAGAGGAAGAGGTCTTGGACGAAGAAGGCAATGTGCGGTTACAAGGTGAAAAGAAGCCAAACCAGGATGATGAGCAAGGGGGAAGCAACGATGATCAGGAGGAGGAGGATGTCAACGTCCACGAGTATGATGTCCAGCCTGCCCCAAAACCAGAAGATGAGACAACACCTGCGAAGCCAGCAACACCAGTACCGGAGTCTGAACAGGCACCAGCGCTAGAGCCAGAACAAGGACAGTCCATGACACAAAATCCAGGAACTGTTATAAGTGCCGATACCACCAACACTAACAAGGTGCAGGCGACGCACGCTCGGCCATCGCTTGCGTTTGTCGAGTTTTGCCAACGGGGTCACTGCTGCGGGTCGGCCAAGATCTCGGAGAAGGAGGTTATTGGATTGAACGGAGGCAAGGGTCTGACGCCTTGTGCGGCCAGTATGTCGGTGTTGGTGTTTGGGTCCAAAGGTGTCTGGGGCCAGATTGACGAATCGACGATTAAGGAGAGCCAGAGCCTTGTCTGGCAGGTCGATCTTGGACGCCACTAACGCGTCTAAACTACACATTGCACGCGCACAATAATACGCTACTAGAACTAATAAACTATCATTCACTAGACTTCAGTTCGGCAGGCTGTGGCTAGTTTGGCTAGGATGCCAGACATAGCCGCTGATTTGGGAAAGGACGCAAGTAGAAGCTGCGTTATTTTCTGGACCAAATGAGTGTGGGTCAAAGCAAGGGGTACAAGGTCGAAATAGGTAAGGAGAGTCAGCAATAGGCAACCTACCTCTGCTCCGCATCCACCATTCTCAATAAACTGCAAACAGCAAACCATCGACAACAGGAAACCAACCCACGCACAATGTCTTCGACTTCGACTCCACCCGTCAGAATCCCTGAGCTCATTCGCCCTCATAAGTTGGTTCGTTACTTTCAAGGATGCTGTCTCATGCACACGCGCCTCAAAGACATGGGCCAGTTTTTTTTATATCTGCCACTTGGTTCGAAATCGACTTTGATGTCCAACCCCGCTTCGCCGAGCTGCCGCCAGATATTGTCGGCAAGCATGGCCATCATATCCGGATAGTCAGGAACGCTAAATTGCTCCCGCAGATCTCCGTCCTCGCCCATTCAAGAGTCAAACAACTAAGCTGGTTATATGTCGAGACAACAGCAACAGCCAAGCAGAACGTGCTCGCCTACGAGATCGTTGCCAGGAACACCTCAACCCTCAAGGACCTTTGCCTCGGTTCGTGCCCCAGCCACGCCAAAACAACCGATTCCTTGGCACACTATGTGTTTACTCCTGGCTTGGCTCGCTTTCTCTGATGCCTCGCAATAATGCAGAACGAACCTCAGGTCCTGCGGTTCACTTGCCTGCGCCTGACTCACGATGGTCTCATGGCAATCCTGGAAGCAAGCCCTCTGTTATCCGAATCGGGGATGGTATCAACGGATGTAGTCGGAACTCGAACTCGATCATTCACGCACGCCAATGTCAAGCGATTGACTGTAAACCTTGACAGTCTCTTTCCAGTTTGTTCAGTCGGACCATCCCTATTGTCCTACTTCCCGAAATTGACGACGCTGTCAACATGGAGCTCCACATCATCTTTCGTCTTCCCGGCGACCAAGGTTAAGGAAGACATTGCCCGGTTCTGTCCTCGACTGACTGAACCCATTCTGTCCGACCATTTTGGTACTCTCGTCCCTAATTTTTGTTCTCACGTTAGCATAAAACTCTCTATGATTACCTTTTTATTCGATCGCCTCTCGATCCAGGGTATCATGGCCCTTCTTCTACATCAAGCGACGTTGAAAAGAATCTACGCATTTCAAGAGTCTGGTTTCGACTTTGAACAGCACGCATTTCCTCCATTATCGACTCATCTCCATGAATCCAGTCGGTTTCCTGCAGCTCATCCCGAGATGTTGTCCGCGATTGGAGATATTAAGCCTATATCTCCATGAGATGAACATGGATGAAATCGAGATGGGAGAATGGGCTTGCAAGGATTTGAAGGTATTCCGGATCAGGATCATGGATCTCGACACTAAGAACAAGGTACTCGGGACAATTGCACTTTGGAGAGCGGGTTGTAGGGAACAGTGGCAAGGGAACGCGTCAGAAGATGTGACGATGATAATGACGGTGAACGAGACCAACATTTCGATCGAGGACCGAGTCGCGCGCCATCTGCTTAAGTTTGAGAAGCTGTCAAGGGTCTGGCTTGGGTATTGAACATGGAGGCCGGTCTAGAATAGCAGGGGCAGGCCTCGTAGCTTTTGCAGAACACATACCCTGAACAAATGGTGGTGGATGAAAGTCTTGATTAAAAAAAACGTATCAACATTTAACCTTGTCAACACAGGGGGGTTGTTGTTGTTTGCAGCATCAGTATTTTTCTTGAAAGGAAGAGAAAAATCGCGTTTGATGTGAGGTCGCGTTTATGGTGAAATGCATTTATATCTTCGACTCATTTTGTCTCTGCCTCAGCCTTTTGGTCCTACCTCGCACCAACACCACACGATAGTGACCTTCTAAGCTCCGTACAGTTGCGTTCCGAGAATTTGGTAACTATCAAGGACCTTGCAGGAACAATCATTCAGGAAAGATCAATCCTAGAACGATCAGTTCAGGAGCGTCATCAGTCCAAGAGCGTATCACGATTAGAAGATTTTATCTTCACCATATGGAGATGGATGAGGTGGAGTTTGTGCAAATGGGTGTGTAAGGACTTGGACAACCTTTGGCGAGTTGGGACTAAGGGGTTGAACATCTAGGAGACGTTTCTCGCAGCGACCACAATTTGGCGCAAGGGATGTTGTAAGCGCTGTTAGAAGAAGGCTGGGACACCAGACCTGACAAAGGATCGAGAGGAGATCAACTAGACGACCGAAGCCCGAGCCGTGCGCCATCTCCTCAAGTTTGACAAGCTTTGGTGGTTTTGGCTCGGATATCAGACAGAGACTATGATGTAAAATCTGGACACGGACCAGCGAGGAGATTCAATGGATTTTTTTTGCTGCTTGCACAAACCAATAAAAAAAAAAAAAAAAAAAAAAAAAAAAAAAAAAAAAAAAAAAAGAGACGAATGAGCCATATCAGGTTGAAAGTCTAACTGTGAAGGTAACAGTCGGTGCGTGATCACACATGTGGATGGCTTAGATGTGAGTTTAGGTGAGAACATGGGTTGCACGTCCCCTTCTATTTCTCTTTGTCACAAGGAATCGACGACTCAGGACCAACAGGGTACAGGAAAAGAAATGCATGTTTGCTTCTCTTCACTCACCTCCAGACACCTAAGCGTCCGTCTCCACCTCAACATCCAATATGGCGTTTCCAGCAACATCCAAGAGCGTCTTCGAGCTGCCTGAACTTACACACCGTCTCAGCCGCTTCGTGACCGTCCAGGACGCCATCTCCTGCGCACTTGTGTCCAAGGCCTGGACTGAACACTTTATCTCCGTCATTTGGTTCAAAATCGACTTTCACGTCCATCCTCGGTTCCTCAACCTCTCGCCCGACATCGTCGCCAAACATGGACACCATATCCGAACCATCGTGAAAGCCAAAACTCTTCCCCAGGTCTCCATCCTCGCTAACGCAGGTGTCAATGGCCTGAGGAGTCTCAAGATCGAAACAACCACCTCGGCCAGTCAGCATGTGCGTGCATACGAGATCGTCTTCAGGAACAATCACTCGCTCGAAGATCTTTATTTAACAGCTATCAACTCCACCATCAGCAAGCAAGATTCCATAGCTCACTATGTCTCCACATCAGCTTTGATCCCTTCTTTGGGTTCACCGCCAACTCCATCTAAGCTTAGGAAGCTGAAAATCCAAAACATGTGTATGACACACGATAGCCTGGCTTTCATTCTTCAAGGCTGCCCAAGATTGTCCGAGCTGAGATTGGTATATACAGATGTCATCGATACTCCAACTCAGTCCATTCAGCACGCAGGTGTCAAGGTTTTCGGATCGACCTTCAAGAGTATTTTTCCAGCTGAACCCACCGATCGATCTCTGCTCTCCTACTTCCCGTGTTTGACGACTTTGTCCGCGTACAGCTACGAGAACTCCCACGATATTCCCTCGGCCAGGATCAAGGACGATATCACCCGATACTGCCCCCAATTGTCTGGATACCAGCTGGAGGATGACACAGGCGCCATCGTCCTCAACTTTCTGACCGACATCGCCGACAATGTGTCCGAGATTGTATACCGACATGACAACATCTCGTCGGAGACCATCACCGCCATGCTTCTACACCAAGCTACTCTGAAAATTGTCAAGCACTTCAACTTGGAGCTGGACTTTGACTTTGAAAGAGAAGAGGTTGCCAAGGTCGCGGATCATTTCCAAGTGTCTGATCGATTCCTTCAACTAATTCCGAGATGTTGCCCGAATCTTGAAGAATTACGTCTCTTTGGTCACGAGATGGACATGGACGTTGTGGAGCAAGGCAAGTGGGCATGCCAGGACCTGAAAACACTTCGGATCAGGATCAAGGGATTGGATACCAAGGAGAAGATCCTAAAGGCCATTGCACTTTGGCGCAAGGGGTGTTGGCGGCGCTGGCGAAAGAACGCCGGGACATCGGTGGCGGCAGAGGACGAGGAGGATGAGAATGACATGTCGATCGAGGCACGGGTTGCTCGTCATCTTCTGAAGTTAGAAAAGCTGTGGTGGGTCTGGCTTGGGTATCAGACATGGACCCCGATCTAGGAGGATGACAAGGTTCGGTCGATCCAGGCCAGTTTTGGGCGTCATATGCTGAAGTTTGAGAAGATGGGTCAATGTTCACGGATAGGACACCTGAAGATGGTACCGAGTCGGGCATCATATCTTTCTTGATCGTTTTTGTTTTCGTTCGAAGAATAGTGAATAAAAAACCGTTGGAATGCTAGCTACGCTACATGGTATGACATTAAAACCATTTGATTCTACGGCATGATTATTTTTATTGGGCCTGGCATGCATGCCTTCGCCAAGGTTGAAAGTCAACCAGTATCGACTCCACTGTCAAAAATAAGCATTCCTTCAGTGTATTCCTTCAGTGTATGTAACCCGCGTTCATTTTTCCTTAATTGCACACTGCTCAAAGGCATGACGAAAGTCCGCTCCAGCCCCGTTGACTTGTTTTGCCTTTCTTTTGCTTTCCCTGACATCATTACTTCTCCACCTCTTTCTTTTCTTTCTTTCCTTTTTCTCTCTCACTGTTCATCGCTCACCTCTCACTCATTCATCCCTTCTTATACACAACCAGCATCACCTTTCGACAATGCTGGATCCCATAGACCCCACCGAGCCCGCTCCATGGGACATCATCCGAGTCTCGATGGTCATCGGCCCCGTAACAGGATACTTCCACCAATACTATACAATGTACAAGATGAAGACCTCCATGGGGTTCAGTAGCGTCACCTGCGGTGTCCTCATAGTCTCTAGGTATCTTTTACCCTCCTGTACATTTGTTCTTTTTTTGTTAGTTCTATTCATGAACAAATGCTTTATCTAGCCAATGGACTAACCAGGGATTGTTTCTTTCCGTTATTTTTTGGTACTTAGTATTATCCGTATATTCTTCTGGTAACGGCTTGATACTTGCTTGTTTTTTGTTGCGCCAAGGAAGGACCAGGAAGGAAGGAGAGGAAGGAAGGACAGGATAACCCAGACTATCATCCTCCCTCGATTTTCGATTATGCTCCCCCCCTTTTCCACTTGGCATTGGCAAGAATGGTTGTCCCCTTTTATTTCTGACGAGACCATGGTCACCTTTCTTTTTTCACCCTATCCTTTGTGCATGTCTTGGCAATATTTTCCGTCTGGTCATTCATGCTTATGCTTGCACTCCCGCGGGTGACATATCATGGACACACACCTTTTGACTTATACAGGATCGGTGAACCGTAGGTTGAACTCGACGCCGTTGAAGGTCATCGAAGCGAATGAACAAGCGCATAGCACCGGACATATTGGAACCTCTTCGTCCTAAACCTCATTTCCCATTCTGCTGCTATCTACTCTTTCTAGATTCGATACCGCTTTGCTATACCAGTCCATCCTTATGACAATCGTCCAACTGTTCCTGCTGGAGCTCTGTGTCCGCTACTATCCATGGACTGTCCAACTCCCCGTCCCCGTCACACACTCAATCCCGTCTTCTCGACTTCACGATCGTGTCGGTTCGCCAGCGTTGGGCAACTCTTCGAACACAGGTTCAGGACCATCTCCTCAAGTAGGAGCAGGAGGAGTGAATAATGTCACCAGTCGCGCATCGAGACAAGGAACTGGATGGTACAGGGAACATGCCATCTACTGGGGGGCGCATTTCTGGAACTGGCCTACCATCGGTCCGTACTTCTTGTTTTTGGCTGTATTTACGTTGGTGATCGGCCTGTCGCTTCTGGTCATTGGCAACACGCCTTTCTATGTAGCTCTCCTTGGGTTGGCTGTAAGTCATCACTTATTAATTTGGGCTGTAAATATTGAATGGTTTTTTTTCTCCTTGTGAGCAGAGTCTTACAGCTAACACGCTATTTGTGTGAATGAACATAATAGGCCCTGGGAATCGAGGCAACAGTGCCATTACCCCAAGCAATCCAAAACTACCGTTCAAAATCCACAGCCGGCTTCTCACCGGCGATTCTCCTCATGTGGGTGATTGGAGACTCGTTCAAGACTTACTACTACATCTCGACCCACGCAAAGTACCAATTCGTCGGTTGTGGTATCATCCAGCTTTGTATCGACTGTGTGATTATTCTCCAGACGGTCATTTATTCAAAGTACTGGAAGGATGCTAGTCGGCACAAGGGCGGGGTCTTTGCGGGATTGTCGGCGCAGTTTTCCAAGGGGAACGGAAGGATTCATTCAGATGCTGTTGGTGGAAATAATAGCAGTGTGCGCAGGAATAGTTCTGAGGCGTTGTTGGCTGGTGAAGCTGAGGATGATGATTAGAGTTTGAGTGGTAGAAAAAGTTACATAATATAATATAGGTTCAACAATCTCCAAACACGATGATAAGTAACTCGCATGCTGGTCTATTAAGGCAGTCTACGTATGGATGAGGGAGATGGAAGGAGGACGTTTTGACGAACGATAGAATGGTACACGAAAAAGTCGAATCAAGAGGATGAAGTGAAGGAAGCGGCGGCACTTGGGGACAGAGTCGCAGAGTGAGAAGTGATTACAGATGACGCTGCTCCTGGACCTCGTTGCTTGTACCGATACGACAGGACGACATCACTTCCCGTCTTCCAATAGTGGGTCCGGACAGTGGCTAGAGTCATGGTCGGGGAGAGAACTTGCTCATGGCACAAAATCTCCAACCAGTTCTCGGGACGCAGAACATCCTGTCTCATGGCCTCGTCTTCTTCCTCTTGCTCCTTGGTTTTGGGTAGCACTTGGGGCGCTTGGGCATCTCCTTCTGCCTCGTTAGAAGCATCGCTAGCGTCTTTGTCATTGCGTGGTCCGTCATCTTCCTCCTGTACGGGTTCCAATGCCCTGCCGATCGAATCAGTAGCCCCGTTCTCATGTGTGGCAAGTGTCGTGTTGGAATCATTCTCTGCAGGCTGCTGATGTACCGTTGTTCCTGTTGCTGAGGAAACCTCAATTCTCCTCTTTGGAGGAACAAGCGCCAACTTTTCCACGACATGTGCCAAGACCTTCCTGATCCTCAACATCCTTGGGGCGGTCAATCGAGCGTTTCCACCAGGCAATTCTCCCAGCCGAGGAAGAAGCCCGCCCAATTCTCCTCCAACCGCAGCATTTCCTACAATGGCCGTTGTAGTACCTTCCTGGTGGTGATGTGGACGGAGGACAAAGGAGACCTTGGGCGACTCCTTGACAGGAATCGAGTTTTTCAACACAACCTCGAGCAACCACGTTGGGACAACCTGGACCAAGGGAATATAATCCTGGGCGAGGGTTCCAACACTGCCTCTGTACAAATCGACAGTTGAAGAAGCCTCACGAGACTGCTCAGAGATGATGACGGGGATATGTGCGGGTATGATGGTCTTTGGGAAATCGAGATGAGTCGGAGGGCTGAATGGTGGATGTGGAGGGCGGACACTGAGGGTGGGAGAGGGTAATTGGAGAACCGGGCTGGGTATCGAGTCGATCGAGTGCGACGATGTTGTGTCCGAGATCGACACAGATTGGTCGTCCCCACCATCAGCCTTGCCTGCAAGATCCAATCCCAATCCTCCAGGTCCCTCCACAATAGTTGTCCTGGGCGAGGAAGATGCCGAAGGAGGGGCTGTCGATGCAGTGTTGGTATTGTTCCCTGCAGTGGCAGCTTGATACTGCGCAGGGATCTCTGGTACCGATGGGCTGTGGAGAGGCTTAAGAATTGCACTTGTCGGTGGTGCGTTTGCTGCAGGAACATTGATACTCGAGGGGTTTCCTCCTGCCTTCCTGGACGCTACTGGCCGACCGTTTTCGAACCGCTGCTCTGCACTAGGAGTCCTTGCCAACTTCTTGACAGAATGCTTCAATCGACCCATGAAACCGCTGTTCGAACTCGAGCTGGAACCTGTCGGCGAGAAGGACGTCAAGGGAGTTGATGGGACGGAAGGCGAGGCAGTCAAGGATCCAGGCGCGTTCAGCTTTGCTCCAACAGCCGAAGTAGGTGGTGGCGCTGGCACAGAAGGGCTGGTGCCACCAGCTTGATGTGAGTCTGTTGAAGGTCCTTTGAGTCCCTCAGCAGAAGTGTTGACTGTTGGACGACTACCATTCAACTGACCAGCTCCTGACGATCCTGCATCTCCGTCACTACCATCATCCTGGCCGTTGACGACCTCATTCCTCTCGTTAGTGACCACTGTGGTCGGTACAGAGAGCTGAGCCGCGAGTTCTTCCAGGTGCTGTTGGCGGTAGACTTCCTTCTCGTACGCGTCGATATGGACTGGGACATACTGCTCGAAAAGGTTGTTCAAGACCCATTTTCCGATCACAACTATCAAAGAATTAACGAACGCTGGTTAATAAAGGTAGCCTACTAAATAAAAAATGATATGTTGGTTTTGTGAAGCCAAGAGCCTTACTTCGTTGATCTTCAGGGCGTTCAGGGTCAGGGGTCTCTTCGATTTCGTCAACATAGACCTCGGCGTCGAAGCAGCGTCCTTCATCCAAGTGAACTGTCAGGGCTCCAATGCGTGTGTCGATGGTGCACCAGGATGGAACAGACTCAATGGTGTTGAGCTCATTGACCACTTCTTCCAACTTGCGTCCTGTAAATGTCTCCAGTTGCACGCACTATTATTCAATCAGAAAAGCAGATTGAGAATGAGTTGAAATATGCATCATTTTGGTGGCGTCTTTCGTTTTTATGTCGTATTTTTTACCTTGATAAGATCCCAGAGAGCGATCTCGCCACACTTGTCCTCTGTGACGACCATGCGCCTGTTGTTCAACACAGTGTGCTTGATCAGTCCATGTTCTCCCTGAATCACATTCTCAGGATCCTCAAAGATGGGCGCAATTAGACCCTCATCGTCTTCCGAACTATGCTGACTCTGCTTGTCGCCTCGGCTGTTGACATAGATTGATCCCAAAGATGCAGCAGAGTAGACGGTCGAGGTTGGGTAAAGATGCTCAGGGGCAGATGACTCTGTAAAGCTGGACTCGTTCAGGCTCATCTTGAGCAAGTTGGCGGGCACAATGGCCGCTGCCAGTTCAGTCGAGCGGCTGACACGAGGAGGAATATCAGGCCATTGGAAGATACTGCTCGAGGATGTCGCTGTCCAAATCCGTGCATTATCATGCGCCACCAACTACACCATGTTCAACAAGGAGTATGTCAGCCGATGTAAGTAACTGTGCTTGTCTTGGAAAGCTTGTATATCGCTTCGATCCTGTGGGAATATTGGCTTACCCTTGCGACGCCTGTCTCAGCTTTGCAGATGACAACGCACTGTCCTGGGTCCTCGTCGTCATATCGGTTGATTTCCGTCTTTGTGACGAGACCGTCCTTGCCACCTCCATAGAACGTTTCCAGCTGTGGGTGGTCCGAGTACAATGACCAGACAGAATCCGAGTGCATCGTGTATGTGGTAATGCAGCGCTGTGCCGTCAGTGACCACAACTTAATGGTTGTATCTGAAGATGCCGACAGAATCTAATCGTCCGCACAATGATGAAAATGTAAGTCCGTCATGTCTTCTGGAGAACAGCGCGTCATATATCGAGCGAATTGGGAAAGCGGTTGGATGTTCTTACGGTATCTCCGCTCTCGCTGATCAAGAGTGCGCGAATATTGTCAGTGTGTCCAGCAAACTTTGTTATCCGCTGTCCTGACCTTGGATCCCAGACTCTAATTATCTACGCCATCCAAATTGGAAAAGAAACCATTTCAACTGTATGAGTGATTTTACTCCTGGGAGTATTCACTAACAAAAGAGACAAGTAATGGCAGGCTATTGGTTACCTTCTCCGGAGAACCCGTCGCCAGGACGGTTCCAGCAGGGTTACAAGCCAAAGCATAGATAGAAGCCTTGGACGAGGTTTCAGGGATGCTTCCTACAACATCCAGCAGAACAAAATGAGAAATATGAATATGAAGCTACCTGGGTTAAGAACTGAGCACATTTTGATGGCTGTATTGTTTCATTGATGATCCAGAGTCTTTTTCCATGCATGCGTGCTTGTGACATTACCTAGTGAGCCAAATTGCCCACTCCGCCCTTCCTTGATATCCCAGAGACGCACAGTCTTGTCAAGTCCGCCACTGGCAACCCATCCTGGTCCTGACGCGTACGCTAGTGTCTTGACGTAATCTTCGTGTGTTCCAATGATGTGTGCCGACGTTGGGTTATGCGAGTGTGGTCTGACGAGCTTGACTGTCCTGTCTGACGAAGCCGACACCACTGTTCCAAGGAAGAGTAGACGTTTGGCGAGTAAAGAGAAAAATTGGTTATTTAAGGATTGTCGACTTTTGAGTTTTTAGAAGCGTGATCATAGCCAGGCTCAGATAAAAAAAACGTTGGACAAAAGAAAGGAACACATACAACTCTCTCCGTTGTGGCAAAGGACAATATCATTCACCCAGTCTGTATGATGGTTGAAGGACTGTCGAAACGTGGAGGGTGGCAGACCCTATATAAGAAGAGAAAAAATAGAAAAGCAACGCCAGTTCATTCAATTAGATCCTTTGTTCTTTGTGTTCGAGTATGCAGATAATGTGTTGCGATGAGACTTGACTTTTCCTTCTGTGATGCGTCGGAGCCTTTTTTTTTTTTTTTTTTTTTTTTTTCGTTCAAAAGATAGATCCATGAAGGATCGTTCCATTTTGATATCCAAGCGGGCGTTTCCAATTTCCTGTCGCCTGTCGCTTTCGATTTTTCTTTCTATTTCAATGGGTGTGCAGATGGTATGCATCGAAAAATACGACGTGGCGTGGTATCCATTCGTGCCCTTCGTACCTTGGGGTTCTCTGGACCTTCGCCAGGTATATTTCGAGCTAAAGGCGACTGGAGGGTGTAGACAAGGCGTACGGAAGCAGTTTTTTTGAGCGAGAAACAACAAAAAGGCAGCAATAAAACGACTGTGGGTCAGTTACAGTACACAAGTACACACAAGGTTTAGTGTAGAAGATGGTCGTGAGAAAGGTCGACAAAAGCCTGATGCACAGAAGGGTGGGGTTGCATTGCAACGCAAACCAAAAACACACACCTCAAAGTGAAGGTCCCAAGCAGCAATCATGCCATCGCGTCCTCCCGTGTATAGGATGCCACCGGGAAGTTGATGCCTTGACGAGTGGTGGTGGTGGTGGTGATGGTGGTGGTGGTGGGCTGTTGGCTCGGGAGTGGCGGTCAAGGTGGTGGTGTCGAGGGCGAGAGCGTTGACGCCGAGGAGGTGGGCGTTCCTGTTTTCGTCCTTGCGGAGAACATAGGAGATTCGCTGGGTGACAGCTGGGCGTTGGTACATCAGCGCAAAGGAAGGAGAAGGCGGTAAGGGGAAGGTTGGCTCTTGGGATGAGTTATGAGGATGTAGTTGTTGTTTGTTGATGGGGAATATTCGCAGGAGGAGAGAAAGGAAGGCTGTGGGGCAAGTGGGGTTGGGTTTTTATTGCTTTGATTCTCTGCAGAGGTGGTATTATAGAAGGTGGAGGACAATTAAGAGTGATAGTAATAAGAAGAACAAAGAAAGAGAGGAGAGAGGATGGAGAGCAGAAGGAAGCAAAAAAAAGGAAGGAAAGAAGGAACAGAAGGAACAGAAGGAACAGAAGGATAGAAGGAAGGAAAGAAGCAAAAAAAAAGGTGCAAGGTGGGGTTGGTGGGGAGGGAAGGGGCCGTTGGAAAAAGTGGGAAAGAAGAGAAGAAGAGGGATGGGACCGCTTTTTTTTTGGGTTCTTTCAATTGGGTAGTTTCAGCCTAGGGTAATTCAATTCACACCTTTGAACTTTGACATATCTAACATATATCTACTCAATGTGTTCCATGAAGACACGAAAGGACAAAGTTTTTAGTAGAGTAGGTGATGAGTAGTTAATGAGTGTTTGCATCCTTTCTGTTGAACGATAAGAGAAGTAGTGCCAAGGATATTTTACAACGCGTGGTGTTCCTTTGATGATCGCGACGCGTTAACGTTCGAGATGATTAATGCTTGCCGTTTTTTTAGGCTCGCTTCGTGTTATTATCACCCCAGAAGCACTATACAATTATGGAGCAGCATTGACCAGAGTGAAGTAATGCATGATCGCACCTGACCAAGAGAGTGAAGGAAAAGAATGGTTTTAATTGACGATAAGAAAGGACGCCGTGGTGCTCGGGACACTTCAAAGACAATGCTGCCCCTCTCACTTTGATTCATAGAACGATTGACGGTCAACAGAAGGTCGGTTTCCATCCAGGCACCACCACCATCACCCTCTTTATCTTTGATTTTGATATCCCAGGCACCATCACTGATCACTTTATCATTTATCAGTGTCCAGAAATAATTAGCGAAAGGCAAGCGTGCATAGACAGTGAAACAGTGATCCAGAGAAGGCAAATAAATAGATGTAGAAAGGAGAGCCATTGACAGGGGAAGGAGGGAGGGAACAAATGTGTGCACGAGCTTACATCTTAAGTATTAGATATGTTGGCTGGCACCCATTGTTGTTGTTCCCTTCCTGACTCTCTTATTTTTCCCCTCTCGTTTGCCCCTCTTCTTGTCCTTACATCTACTCTTCCTTTCCCTCTGCCCTTTGCACGTCCACACATCTACACATCCACACATCCACACTTTCACACTTCCGCACGTCTACACGTCCACACTCTCGCACAACACTCACAAGAATAACAAAGACATTTAATCCTAAAAAACAACAACACCAGACATCCCCATGGCATCGTCGGCATCCACAGCTGCCTTTGCTGCAGTCCCCACATCAGACCCAGCTGACAACCGGCCAATCACCACCAAACCACGGCGAAAACTTACCTTTTCAGACAAAATTGAAATCCTCATCGACCGCACCAGCTCTAAACTGGGTCCCATCCTAATTACCGTCGCCTTCCTTCTCCTCTCGCTGACCATCAGCTGTTACTTCACAGTCTACATTCCTTTCCACTACCAATGGAACGAAGGCGAGGGGTTTCAAGGGAACACGGGATATATCCTGACGATGGTCTGGTCACTTTATCTCGTCTGGGGTATCGTTGCCAACTACTACTACGCAGTGACCACACCCCCAGGCTCTGTCCTTGATGGTCTTGCAGCCGAGAATGTACGTTGCTTGAGCGAGAATTGATGCATAGGGTTTGGTGGCGCACAATGGACTGGTTTTGAAATAACAAAGAAAGTCGAATTGGCTGACACTATTTACACTTTGTATGTGCATGGATTGTTTCTCTTCTAGGAGGGCACTCACTTCCAGGACGTCTTGATGGAGATGGAGAGTACGTTGTTGTTTTTGCCTCATGTTAAATACACGCGTAAGAACAAATCATGCAAGCACCAATGTCTTTGCGAACTCATCATGCTTCTCTTATATATCTTCCACTCTCGCTCGATTTACCCCTCCTCTATTAACGTGGTGGCGTAACTAGGCTTCACAGAGTTCCCTCCCACATGCAAACGATGTAAGCGAGCTACCACCCCATTCTTTATATATATCTTCAATTGAACTATGAAAACTATCTGCTTGATGTCCTACTTAAAACTCATCCGCCATTGAATCCACTGTATCGCCGTAGGCCATCTCCCAAAGCCAGAGCGGACTCACCATTGCAGTGTCTGCAAAAAATGCATCCTGAAATACGACCATGTATGTTTCTCTGTCGGATACTTTGGACAATTGCCATTGAACAACCTTTCCCCATAGTCTGACGCTCTCTCTTCCAATGTCGTTACGTCGTATAGCATTGTCCCTGGATTCACAACTGTGTCGGCCACTTTAATCACCGATACTTCCTCATGTTCTTGACTTACCTCACGACCGCGTGCGTGTACTTTGTGTACATGGGCATTGGACCCTTCAAGCTTTTGGCAGAGACTGAAGAACATCTTGTAAGTGAAGTTGTTGCTGTCAACTTAGCTCTACACAGCACCATTATTTTGCCATTCGATTATAATTGACGGACACTGATGGGTTGAACCTCCTTAACAATAATCAATTAGGCAACATGGCCGTATCAAATGCCTCAGGCTCTTGTTGCCTTCTCAGAAGTGTTGGCATGTGCCATTGGCCTTGCTGTGGGTGGTATGGGCTGCTGGCATTGGTATCTGGTGAGTCTTTCTCCTTTTCTCTTCAGTCGAAGCCGTCACATATTCATGTCCCCCTACACCAAATACTCACATCGCATTGCCATTTTTTTTTTGTCTATGTGTAGACATTGACAGCTCAAACTACCCTGGAGCAATACAACAACAACTACATCAAGGGCATCTGCAAAAAGAAAGGAGATCGATTTTCCAACATGTATGACTTTGGGATCATCGGTAATCTCCTCGACTTTTTCAATATCGGCAGACGAGGGTAAGTGTCTTTGGTCGCAGGTTGCCGCTTTTGTTCGTTTCTTTCTTTTTGTGATTGTCTATGAATGTCGCGAGTCTGACACTTTGTCGCAAATCTTTTCTGTTGTTTGCACCTTTGCGCTCTCACCTTCTAGTCACTAGTAAGTTTGATATGGCTGTGTTTCTTTTGTACTGTTTGCAAATGTGTGGAATAATTCACCGAGAGAACCCTTTCGCCCATTTGAGATATTGACTATGTTTTTCTTCATCCTCACTACTATTGACAATGTACCTCAAACAAAAATGCTATCAACATTCCAATAGCCCTTGGTACACTGCATTTTTGCCACTCAGGATCCCCCCGATTGGAAACGGCAAGAGATTTGAAAAGAGCGGGCGGGGCTATGTGCTTGATTTCGGACCAGACGATGAAGATGATCTCGTTTGATTTTAGATACAAACCGCAAAGGGAATTTTATTCAAGTAAAGCAAAAAACTTTTATCTTCTCTTGTATAGTGGAGGATGGAAAGAGATTCATTCTTCCTGGTGCGTCTCGAGTCCTTGGTGTCTGCTGTCCCAGTGGCTGTCTGTGGAACTCTCAAGGGTCGCATCGGAGTGGGACTGAGGGGTTGAGGTGGAGGAGGCTACGGCGGTCGAGAGGCGCATCTTTTGGTCGTCTCCTTTGAGAGCGAACATTGATTTGGGTCGACTTCCAGTCATGCACTTGTTCAGCAAAGGTGATGAGGATGTTGTTGGTGTTTGCCGTGACAGGGATTGCGCATACGATATGGAAAGACTGCGCCCATGCTCCCGGACCGGTGGTAGATGTACATGACGTATTGGTCTTTCCTCAACCTCGGAAAACGCCTTGAGTGAGGCAACGGTTCCCGACCAAGATCCTGGACGCTGTCGCTGACGCTGTTGCTTTATCAGCATGGCTCGATCCTTGGCCAGTGTCTGTTGCAGCTCCTGTTGTTGACGCAGTCTTTGTTCCGACTCCAATTGCATCTGTTGCTGGCGCTGACGGTGTTGTTGTTGCGTCTGCTTCACCTTGTCGACCTGTTCCAGTGTCATGGGTGGTGGAGGCGGTGGAGTTGAGCATCCAATATCAAAGTGGGCTAGAGACGCCCACCGGACATGACCACGTTGACCAGCTGACGACAGTACACCGTGTTCTGATCCTCGCGGGGTGGAAAGATTTGCAGCCACTATTCTTCGAGGTGCTGTGAGGGAGAGAGGTCTTGGGCGGCGGAGAGCGGAGAGAGAGGACATTTTTGCGAGAGTTTGTTTGTTGCTGGGTTGTAGAGGAATGATGAAGGCGAGGGTGGGAGAAAGAAAAGACAGTTGTATGAGAAGAGGAATGGGGGTGTGAAAATGGTGCTGTGTTGCTCTGGTGGATAAATGCTGAAGAGGGAAGAGGGAGAGAGAAGAAAGAGGCAGGCGAGGCTGAGTGTTATGGAGAAGTGCGAGTGGCGTGAGTGAAAGTTTTTTGTATCGCTTTTTGGGCGCAGAAGGGCGGGTTTTTATGAGAGTTGCGAATCTGGTTTTAGGAGAGAAAATGAGTAGAAACAAAAATGAAAGAGAGAGAATGAGCAATTTTGAAAAATGAATGAGGCTGAGAGTTGAGCCAAGGTGGGGTGGTTTGGAGGATCGCACGCAAGACTCGGCTGCTGAAAATAAACGAGGGGAAGGAAGACACCAAAAAAAGGAGCCAGGTGGGAATGTCAAGGGAGAGGCATTGGCAGAAAGGTCTGGAAGAGAGAAAAGATCAAATATGATGATGAGCAAAGTGAGGCCAAAATCAAAAGGAGAAAGGATACCGATGTGGTTGCTCAGCAACAGCTCTGGAATGGTTATTATTACGCACTTGACAAAAGGAGCATTGATGACCTCCTCCCCTGCTCCCTCTCCCTCCTGTCTCTTCTCTACACTGCTGAAAGGGTAAAAAAAACACCTAGGCGGTAATCCCTCCTCCATAGGTTTCTTGCTACCTCGTTGACACTAGGACCCAGACTTACACAATGGCAGGTCATGGTTTTTCTGACTCATTTTTGTTTTGTATGTTTGAGTGCTTTGGAGAAAAAATAAAGCAGAGAATATGGCTTGTTCAATGCAAACAACGGCTAACAGCAAATAGATCAGATTTCGGGGCTGCACAGCCGAAATGAATGTTTCGAGACATATTGCAACTCACGGAACAGTCAAAGGAAGAAACGCTATGCCATGCCGTGCAAATTCCGCTATGTGCATGACCGGGCTTCTGCACTTGACGAATGACACAAAGGAACTCATGATTTATTCGACATTAGCCTGTCAGCTTAAGCAGTCTGCAGCCATTCAGCCTGATCTGCTTAGTTTTGTCTTGCCTCACTTTCTGAAATCAAACGTGGCCTCCACATGGAATCACGAGAGTCGTGAGCATAGAGGTTCTCACTGCGAAAGAGTGCTAGGAAAAAGCACTCATAAGGCAAAACTATACCTGGAGCCGGTCTTGTGAGTCCAGACCATCACCGGTTGCTCGCTCGGCTGATTCCCCGTTCGTTAGAGATATAATCCTACCAGTCTAACCGTCAGGGAAAGCAACGGTTCTCGTGTCTGATAGAATCAAGTTTGCTCTGGACTCCTCTCGTCAGCCTCACTTCATCCGTTATTATCAGCTCACTCATCTTCAGAAGCGTCCAACCGCACAACTACGTAGAGCCCTCTCCTCCGTGAATTTCTCTACGTTCTCAATGATCTATTTTAAGTCCGTGTCTAGGTACACTCAACAGTGTTGGTAATGAGAGTAGCATCATGCTCTTTCTGCTCTTCTTTTTGTGAATCCTTAGTATCCAAGTCAACCCTTTTGTTCTAACTTTTGAGATAACTAAACCATAGCGGTTCTCGGTTGTACTTACCAAATTCCAATTTTGGGGTTGGTGTCGGAGAGGCACAAGAGAGGGAAAAAAATGACTCGTCTATTTGTGGGCAGGGTTGTTGGGAATAGTATCATTGAATGGTTCCTGGTTGCTGTGAAACATTCTGATGACTCGGTCGACGTAATCTGCAGTTTTATTTGTGGGCTGCTTTTTTTTTTTTTTGGCGCCAGTCGCGACGAACCTTGTCGCGACAACTCGCGCGGCACGCGTGTGAGTGAGTGGGACTGCTCTGTGGCTTTGGATTTTTAATTTAGGGTATCTGGAGATAAACAAAACAAAACGCGTTCAGTCGTTGGGACGGTCTCGAACAAACACTACCCCTGGGCTGCAGTGTATTAAAAAGTAGCCATCGCCGTTCTTTTTACTCGTCCTGTCTGCACTTCATCCTTCTTGCACATCCATCTCCCTTCTCCCTGAGTTTGTGCATCAGCTGAACTCGCCAACTGATACTCTTCGACTACTTGAGAATAACAGGAACGCCTCTACTCTCATACCCTTCCCCTCACCAGACAGACAGACGACACGATGGACTCGACCGACTTTGTCAACTCAGAGCATGACCTGACCTCCAGGATGGACGCCGCCAGCTTGGCCGACACCCCTCGCGCCCCTGCAGAAACCCCTGCTCCCGTGCCAAGATATACTCCCTTCGAGCCAACACGACAGGTCGCCAAGGTCAGGGATGAGACTGCCGAAAAGATTCGCATGGACTTTGAAGAGTTCATCGAGCGGTAAGACATCACTGCATTGACCCTTTTTTTTGCTCTCTGTCAAGAGGAGTTGGGACACTATGAAATCAATATGCTAACAGTACTCATATGCATCGTGTTGATATAGGTTCGATCCCAACGCTTTCCCTGATCAGACCAGTGCAAGATCGTCGCAGACAGGATCCACAGAGTCGCCTTACTTGCAACAGCTCAAGATGCTCAGCAACTACGATGGTCACACTCTTTTCGTCGACTACCACGATCTCATGATGCACGACCAGGTTCTTGCAGGCGCTATCGAAGATCAATACTACCGGTAAGGCCACGGTCAAGAGAAGCATACACTCTCCTCCGCATCTTTACTCTCCTTTTGGACAATTCTTCAGACTTTTATTTAACCATCTCGTTAACTGCAACGATAGCTTCTTGCCTTTTCTCCGACGCGCCGTTCAGAACTTGACATGGAAGCACAACCCTCAATACGCATTCATCAACACTACCATGGGAGAAAACAGCAATGTTCGTCCTACAGGAGCCATGTCTCGAGAGTTCTCGGTGGCGTTCCACAACGTACCCTCATATGAGGGTATTCGCGACCTCAGGATGAGCAGACTCGGAAAGTTGATGACCATTTCCGGAACTGTCACTCGTACAAGTGAAGTCAGACCCGAATTAATCCAGGGAACCTTTATCTGTAAGGACTGTGGCGCCAAGATGGACGATGTTGATCAGCAGTTCAAGTATACCGAGGTAACCACCACTCTTTGGGATTATTTGGAAACAAACCCCTGTTCTGCATTCAGGCAATTATTCGATATTGAATTGTGATTAACATGTCGCGTTCTTTCGGAACATTGTTCGGTAGCCTCTTATGTGCCAAAGTCCAACATGCGGCAACCGAACCAACTGGGAGTTGAACATTGAGCAGTCTAAGTTTATGGATTGGCAACGTGTCCGCATTCAGGAGAACCCCAACGAAATCCCCACTGGAAGCATGCCAAGAACGTATGTGTTTATTTTCCGGACTGAGATTGTTTCACGTTACTAAGGATGTTACTAAGATTCCACGATGGCTAACGATGCTTATGATCGCCTACATATAGGATGGACGTTATCTTGCGTGGAGAGGTCGTGGAAAAGGCCAAAGCAGGAGACAAGGCTCGTTTCACAGGAATGCTGATTGTTGTGCCTGATGTGAGCCAGCTTCGCGGCGCTGGCACAAGCGTCCAGTCGGAGCGTGAGACACAGGATCGCAATCGCGGCAAGGATGGTTTCTCGAACCAGGGTATTACAGGATTGAAGGCTTTGGGTGTTGGCGATTTGACCTACAAGTTGGCATTTTTGGGTGGCATGGTGCAAATCGGAGAGGTCAAGAATGACGCCGCTTTCGACCGTGACCCCGACAACACTGAGCATGAGCGTCAAAAGTTTTTGGATTCATTGCAGCAGGAGGAGATTGATGAGCTCCGCGATATGGTCAACATGGAGGGTCAGATCTACAACAGGCTGGCGTTGAGTATCGCTCCTGCTGTTTTCGGACACCACACTGTCAAGCAAGGATTGTTGCTCCAGATGATGGGAGGAGTTCACAAGGTCACCCCTGAAGGTATCAACCTCCGTGGAGATATCAACGTCTGCATTGTCGGTGATCCCTCCACAAGCAAATCTCAATTCCTCAAGTAAGTGCCGCTTGCCTACATTCACGAGGGAATAATTCTTTCGTATTGGTAGGGTTACAGCTGGACCGTGTTCTAACTCTCTTTTACTTTTCTCGTTAGGTATGTCTGTGGATTTTTGCCAAGGACAGTTTACACCTCCGGAAAGGCTTCGTCGGCTGCCGGTTTGACTGCCTCTGTTGTCAAGGATGAGGAGACTGGCGAGTTTACTATCGAAGCCGGTGCCTTGATGTTGGCTGATAATGTATATATACCTTTGCATTTTAACGAAGCTAATATGTTTCTGTGACATATCGACTTTGATGCTAACAAAAGGCCTCGACTGCAATTGTAACCTTTAGGGTATCTGTGCCATTGACGAGTTCGACAAGATGGATTTGAAGGATCAGGTGGCCATTCACGAAGCCATGGAGCAGCAGACCATTTCTATCGCTAAGGCCGGTATTCAGGCCACCTTGAATGCCAGGACATCTATCCTGGCTGCCGCCAACCCTGTGAATGGAAGATACAACAAGAAGCTGACCCTCAGAGTAAGTGGTTTCTCAGGAGTTCACCCGGAGGATATTTCTAATTGGATCGACACCTGCGTGAACCTCTTCTGACCTTGGTCATTTATTCGTTCTCTCTTTTAGCAAAACGTCGCCATGTCGCCACCAATTATGTCCCGTTTCGATCTCTTCTTCGTTGTCCTGGATGAGTGCGACGAGACCACAGATTACCAGATTGCTCGACACATTGTCAATGTCCACCGCTACCGTGACGAGGCTCTCCAGCCCCAATACAACACCGAACAGGTCCAGCGCTACATCCAGTACGCCAGAACATTCAAGCCTAAGGTACAGCAAACGACGAGGACAACATGCGGTCGATGCAATTCAATTCCCCGGTTGTTCGAAGGTTTTACTCATATCATTCTCTTTCTATAATTCACGTCAATAGCTGTCACTGGAGGCGATGCGTCTTCTCTCTGAAAAGTACCGTGATTTGAGACAGATGGACTCGCAGGGAAGCGGAAAGAACTCTTACAGGATCACTGTCCGTCAGCTGGAGAGTATGATTCGTCTTTCCGAGGCATTGGCTCGTGTTCACTGCACAGACGTCGTAAGTTTATGCTGGAATATCGATCGTGAAAAAAACAAAAGAAAAGATTGTTGTTCTCGCATCGGGCAATTGCTGACTGTTGTGAATTGTGTATAATATTGATAGATCACGGAAGAATTTGTGAAAGAGGCCAGTCGTCTTTTGCACTCGTCGATCTTGACAGTAGAGAAGGACAGAATTGACTTGGAGGATGAAACCGAGATGGACGCAGATGGTTTAACAGCAGAAGAGGCTGCGATGATTGATGCAGAGGAATCGAACACCATGGAGAGCGATGCTGCTCACTCTGCCTCACAAATCGACCGCAAGCGTCGCATGGACTATGAAGAGTTTGAGCGTGCCAAGGAGCTCTTGGTTAGCCGAGTTCGCCGCGCCGAGGATGGTAAGTCACTAAGAATACTTCACTCGGAAACAAATACCAATGTCCAAGTTATGATTATTATACCATCTCACTAACAATCTACGTCCTTACCCCAATACCACTCGTAGGCGGAGTTACCCAGGATGACCTTGTGGTTTGGTACATTGAGACGATTGCCCAGGATATTGTTGACCAAGGGTTGGATCTTGACGAGGAGGAGCTGATTATCCGCAAGGTTATCCGTCGTCTGACGAGGAAGGACCAGGTCTTCTTGGCAATCGCCAGTGGAGCGTCAGAAGGAGGTGTCTCGGCAGCTGATACTCCTAACCCCTTGCTCGTCATTCATCCCAGTTACATCTCTTCTGAGGACCTCTAAATTAGAGCTCGCATCGATACACCTTTTCACACCACCTACTCACTTCGCCCCTAACATAATAAACTATCGCGTGTTTTTTTTTCAAAGATATGGTGTTTAAGATATGTATATGTCTATTGGCATACAAAAAAACTGATGTACAAAAGAAGTGAAAGACGAAAAACGATAAAGTACACAGCTAGCATTTTGGCTTTAGCCAGCCTCAGGACTCTTCTTGGACCTTTTCGTAAACGCACTCTTCACGCGCTGCAAAAGAGTTTTCTTCTTGTTCTTCTTGCTCTTGCCGTCATTATTCAGGACTTGGGTATTATCATCTCCCTCTGCAAGCTTACTTTCGCCTCTAGCTTCTCGGTCTACGTCGTAGTATTCATCCTCATCAATGACTTGTTCCTCGTCGATATAATAATCATCCAGGATCTCTTGGATCTGGTCGTTTTGGAGTACCCGTTTCTGGATGTTCTGAAGTTGATTATCCCTGATTGACCTGTCCGTCTGCTTTCCGCGTCGTATTTCCTCATTCTCGGCTGTAGTGCGAGTCTTATGTGACTGACTGAGATATGAGCTTGATCCTCTGGTATTGACCTCCCACGCCGCGTTCCTGAGCACTGCAGGGAAAGGCTGCGAGGCCAGCTTCAAGACAGGGACGTCATTGTCTACTCTTCCCGGGGAGCTGTTGTTGGCGAGTCCTTGTGAAGCGGCGGACATTACTGCTTGCAGGATGGGGCTGACAGTGGCGGGTCTTGGTATGCGGTATTTCAGTGCTGGTAGGGATAGGTCTTCTAGACTGGGATTTGTCAGCCAGCTGGATTGAGGTGGTCCTGAGGACAGGAGGGTTGTCGAGTTTTCGAGAGTGGCTCCACCTGCAGTACCGTTCCTGATCTTACTACCACTACCGCTGTTGCTTGAACTGATACTGCTGCGAATCAGGGTTGACTTTGTCTCGTTTGTTTCTGGTGGTGGGGTCGCGAGTGACATTCTCTGACGCGATATGATTTCAAACGCGGGTCGAGAAGGCTGGACAGGCGCGCTGTTTCGGGATGGATGAGGTCCGGAAAGGGCGGCGGATGCAGGAGCTGAATGTCGACAGGGCGATCCGGTTAGTGAGGATGAGTTTTGACTGAGGTCTTGTGGAGGTGCAGGGAATAGTGAGATCACTTGTGCGTTTGTGTGTCGTCCTCCTTGTTGTCGCCTCGCTTGTTGTTGCTCCTGTTCCATTTCTCGCTGTCGTTGAGGCGATGAGCAAGAGAACGCCTCCGTTGGATTGGAGTTGGGGGCAGTTTGCAGCTGTCTGCTCATGATGGGCTGGTGTGAGGGGTAGCGAAATATGGATCCGGAGGGTGTTGCTTGAGGGACTGTGGTGGGCGATGTGTTTGAGTGGTTTGTTTGCGTTAGCGTGGGATTTGCTGGCGAGTGAGGTGATAAAATGGTCGAGCTGGGCTGTAATGATGAGGGTGAGAAGGTGGGTTGTGACGGCGGGGACAATAATGGCTTCCATCGAGAGGACCCGGAACCTTGACCAACGCCGGCACCATTATCCTCCTGATAGTGCGCAGAACCATCCTCTGTGAAATGGATGTTAATACTCGAATATGTTGCGACTGCGCTCAATTGATAAAACTGTGTTTGACGGGGATAGCAAGTGCTGTTTGAAGTTGCTGGGGCTGATCGGCGTTTGTGTTTCGGTCTAGAGCTCATTGGTGAGGACGAAGCGAATGTAGAACTGGTGTTCGTATTCGAGGTCGAGTAGCCTTGTGAGAAGCTGGTCGACGTCGAGTTGATTTGGCTGGTCGCGTTTGATGATGTTGAATCAGGGGTGCTCGCAGAAGATAAACCGACGTCGTTTGAAGAAGTCGATTCAGCAGCAGGGTCCGACAAGGCTGAATGCATAGAACCTGTTGAATGGAAATTCAAAGCTAATGGCTCGGTATCCCCCCACGGAGGCTCCAGGCCTGCTGCATGTGTCAACCAATCTTCAACATTAAACCGAGACATTTCAGGGCGATGATGATGTATACGAAAGTTCTCAAAATCAAAGTTAAACAATTCCGGCGAGGGCTGAAAGCGCCTAATGAAACTAGAGTGTCGTCCACCACCGCCATCCATGAGATTTCTAACCATCATATTGCCGTGAGTCAATGACGAGATCCGACCGGTATACTCGGGGACTGTGTTGGACCTTTTGAGCGTGATGACCCGTTGCGCATGGAGCATCTCATCCCAGAAAAAGTAGGCTTCTGCACGGCCATGGTTCCCGCTGTGGAATTCGCGCATAGCGTCGTCCTCGAGGGTTTCGAAGATGGAGCGGCCACATGAGATGTCGGTATCGGGAGGAAAGGGCTTTTTCCGGAACCTCTTTTTGCGCCTGTGGGTGTGCGGGTAAAGAGGAGGATTATTTATAGGGACATCCTTTTCAAAGTATTGAATGGATTCGTAGGACCGGAATCGGACATGGCGCTCGTTGTCGCTTTGATCTTCAGGTGAGGAAGAATCAAAGTCGGAGGAGGATTGGCAAGCTGAATGGGTAGGGGAGGGCGTGGGTGTTAATTCGGGACCACGTAAAGAATCGCTCGAACAAGATTCGCTCGGGGATGATGATGAGAGATTTGAGGTCTGGTGGTTGACTTGGTTCTGGCTATTTCTGCTCGTGTGGCTAATGACCGTCTGATCTGAGGGGTTGGTGGGATGGATTGGAACTTGATTGTCAGGGTGTTTGTTGGGGTCTTCTCCCGTCATGCTGGGAAAGTCGTGGTTGGTGGATCGATTAAAGGAAGGGGATGAGAGGACGAGAAAATGGGAAGGTTCTGTTGGGTGGTAGAAAGAGGATCAGGAGGTATGATCTGCAGGGTCAGAAATGGGAGTATGATAAAGTGAAAGACTGTGAATATGACGGCGTGAAGGGGCATGAGAAGGAGTGGGAAGGTAGGAGAAGTGGTCGAGGAGAAAGAACATTTGACGCAAGAGTCATCGCGATGCTTTATACAATTTTTGAACGATCGTGAGTAGGAAAGAGACAAAAGGAGCAGGAATCCAAAGGAGAACAGACAAATACTGCTTCGTCTGTCAGGGATGCAAAAGGAGTGGACAGAAATGAAACGGAAGTTGAGAATGAAAGATAGTTTTTTATATACGTGGTTGAAAGAAATGGTGCACGTACATGACAATGAAGTATGTGTGTGAGAGAGCAAGGCTCCGTGCTTGTCAAAGACGCGAAACAAAGAATACATTTGGGGGTAGATTGATTGTCGCTACCACAAAATGGTTCTTTGTCATCCTGCAAGCGGCTTCTCCCATTGTGCTGGCTTGTATTCACACACGAACGCGTACACAAACATGCGCTCCCTGCAAGACCTTCAGTTGCCGTGCTCACCTTCCACTCTTCCACAAAATGTAGTTTCCACAACGGCGGCAACAACGCGAAAAGTGACTGTTTTGAAAAGTAACGTGATATATATATATTGTCATTGCTGAATGGCGGGGGTTTTTAAAAGGTGAACGCCCTTGTTTGTGTGCATGCAAACAAACGATCAAACGCCAAACACCTCTCCTGCAGGACACATCAACAAACAAACAGCAACAGTAGGAAATCACCCCAGAAAATAAGGCGGCAAGGGCATCTCGGATCGGAACATCAACAACAGCAATAAGCAACCACGCCAGAACCATCAATCCCTTCCGCCACCCTCTCTTTCACTCTCCCTACTCTTCACAAAAACAAAGCAAGGAACCATGTCTGTGAGTGTTTCCCTGCTGCACTGCTGCAGCTGTGCGACTACAGGATTTACACTCACAAGCGCATTGCGCGTCTTCCCTTTGTCATGAGCAACGGCGTCGCCGCTAAGCATTACAATTACAGACAAAAAGGACAAACGCTAATCCACCCCTCTTGGTCATTCCATTCGCGATTACAATAGCGCAACACCGCGGCAGAAAGCAGCAGTGGGTCGAGCACTACCATAGACGCCATGCTTCAGTCCTTTCAGACACCGGATTCAATCCTAGAGCGCAAGATCACAGATAACATTGCAGGATATATTAAGGAAGGAGGACAGCCGCTGTTGCTGGTCAACGCACTCTCGAGCAGCTATGTTGGTGTCCCAGAAATGTGTAATCTCATGTCAGATTGGGCGCGCGAGTTTGATATCGACTCCGTGGACGTCATGCAGGAGGTTCTCAAGGAACTGCTCATGGAACGGTTCGATCCCGAGAGTGTCGACAAGGAGTTCAAGGAGGATCAGAGAGTGTTCTTGAGCGTAACGCCATCGCAAAAGGTTCGTTGCTGTTCTTGTTCACGATTGAGGTGCTCGACAAGTGCTGTTTACCATTACCACACGCCTTGAGTTCCTTGCACTGAAACTGTGTGCTTTGCTCTTTTTCCGTGTACTCCAGGGTCAGGACGACTGGCTTTCCATGATGATTCGACACCCCTTCTGGAGATCAGTTATCTATGAGCTTTCAGAGGAGCATCAAAAGTGCGCGTTCCTCAACTTTGCCATCCAGGTAACACCTTTATGCCTCGACCACATTCGCGACTCGGAGACTGTATGAGACTCTGTAAGGTTTGAATTGACTACTTAACCTTGCCATCTCTTTGTGATATATAGAGAATTTCGGATGCTGGATATCAAGGAGAGATTGCAAGTGTTGCGACAGCGTCGACGTTCGTCGGTGTGTTTTCAGGAGTGCTGCTTGAGTCTCTGGACAAGCTGAGAGAAGAAGACGACGTTGGCTTGCTGGACAAACTGCCCGATCTCATTGTACGACATTGCTCTTTAATGCAGTTTGCAACAAAGATTTCAAACCTTTTATGACATTGACTGAACTAACATGATGAATCTCAATGTCAATTGTAGAAAATTTGTTGTCAAAATGAACACACCTACCTCTACACCCAAATCCTGCTGTTCCGGTTGATGAAGACAGAGAGGGGACTACCATTGAAGCGGATATCAAAGGAACTGGAATCAGGCGTCTTGGAAAAGTTCAACAAGTAAGGCTTCCGACGCTGGTGACGCGTTGACATACCAGCGTTGTATCGTATCAACATTGTTGAAGTATACGTTACTGATTTCCAATTCATGCTTTCACATATTTTTCTTGTAGGCCGCCACTGGTGTCGACTTTGAGGATGTTGTTGTCAGGAGCCTCTCCAGCGGTTGCTAGTGCGATATCTGCTATCCTTCAGTCGCGTAGCCCCTCGCCTGGAGACGTCATGCTGGTAGGATGAGGACGATATATCGACTTCGAGTTAGGCGCAAGGAAACCATGGTCGTGCCATAAATCCAAAGACTGACAGCCTCCCTTCTCTCCCTTTTTTTGTTGATGGCTGACTACTAGTTACATAGAGCGTATAGCAGCGATGATCCGCCGTCATCGTTCTTTTTGCGTGACCCCGAGTTCTTTGGTAAGCCTCTGGGAAGATAATTTTTGAATACATTTATTTCAATCTTGCGGTGATAACATTTTACTAAACGTTTTTGCTTTTGTGGTTTTTGAACTATATTCTTTCCATAGAGATCATGCTCTCTTCGATCTTTGTGCCAAGTTTCAAGGGTGGCATGGTCAAACAAGATCACAAGGAGAAATACCTATGGCTAATTGCCTATGCTGCTAGTGTACATGAGAACGACGACATGGGTCCGGACGCAACGGAAGTTCAGTCGACCTACGACGCCATACTTGCGTTAGAGGACACCCTGTCAAAGAGGACGGCTGGAACGGACTTGACACCTATCCTTGCCAACCTCCTGGTTGCCATTGAGTACGTTTTCGTGAAAAATCAAAGACGGATGAGCTAAACGTTGAGTTTCTCCGTTATCGCCTCGTGTGTGTGGTTAGCGTTGCTCTAACCAACAATTTTTGATCCCTTCACGGCGTCCTGCATTTTTCTTTCTTTTTTTCATAGGACGCCGGTCGCTTCAATGGCCTTGTTGTACTGGATTCAGTTTGTGATTACAGAGACGAGTTACATCGAGACCTACTTTAGAAGTCATGAAGTACCCGTTCCATTGCTCCTGATTGAAGAGGTAGGTCGAGTGCTTGTTCGTCTGGGTGTTTTTACTCGTGTGGCTTGTTTTGTTTTCCTGCTAAGAGGATCAGTTCCGTTTTTGGGAGGGTTTTTCGCGAAAGAGTCCTTTGGGCTCTTTAGTGACAAAGGCGATGTGTTTTGTTTTTGTGGTTCGCTTTCTTTGTTTTCTTGTTTTCCTTGGTGCTGTTGTAGACGAAGCTAGCCACTGACACGCGTTTGAAAAATGATCATTGTTTACGTTGCTTAATCACATCTGAAAAACACTAGATGGCCTACAAGCATCCACTGCAGCAAACGGCAGTCTTTGCCACACTGGTCAACTTTTTCGAGGCTCCCTTGGAACTCAATCCTGAAATCATGGTAATGTTTCTTGAGAGACCCAGTCCTTTTTCATTGATGCCTATGAGGGATTTCCTTGATTGACTTGATCCTTTACTTACCGCGGGAAAAAACAACAAAGGAACAAAGAAAAAGAACTATGCATGCTCCTCCTCACCTCCACCTCCACGACCTCCTTTCTTTTTTCTCCTCCACATCGGCACATATTTACTAACTTCCTTTGGTTCATTCATTTTTCTTATTGCGCTTACCCCAATATGTAGATGACATATCGCAAGTCCATCTTAGAGAGGATGATTTACTTGATGCAGCTGAACTTCGCAATGCCGGTCCTAGATTATATCCGAGTGAGAGCGCGCAAGATGGATCAATCGCTCTCGATGCACTTTGTGAAACGAGTGCTGGAGATGGTGAGCGGACCATACTCGAAAAA
This sequence comes from Linnemannia elongata, assembly GCA_036320915.1. Classification (NCBI taxonomy): domain Eukaryota; kingdom Fungi; phylum Mortierellomycota; class Mortierellomycetes; order Mortierellales; family Mortierellaceae; genus Linnemannia; species Linnemannia elongata. Next base: position 869,300 of record JAXBDG010000005.1, on the reverse strand, counting down.
GTTCATCGAGGGCATGGGCCAAATGATTCAGGAAATTGTGGAGGTGATCAAGAAAACAGACACTGAACCCATTGTGAGAGCGTGGATCGGTAAGCTTTTGGGGTCAATTGTGCCTTTTGGATACGTGTCTTGGCTTTGTTTTGACAAGCACTTGTCTCTTTGTTTGTTTGTTTGTTTGTTTGTTTGTTTGTTTGTTTGTTTATTGTTCGTTGCGCTCCCTTGGGGTTTACTGCTTTTGTTCATGCTGTTGTGAGAGGGTCTGGTCTGGACCCATTGTTGATTCGTCTTCATTTTCCTGTGTGCTGATCTGCGCGATCTTGCGTCAAGGCGCTTACGGAAGTCCAGGGATACTAACCAAGTCTCTTTCATCTCCCTCGTTCCTTTCTTCCCTCTCTTCCCTTTTTCCTTTTGTACAAATGTGCTTTGGGGGTTCGTGCATGTGTTGTTTCCTTTTTGGTTGGGTCCCTTCTTCTCTCTTATCGTACCCACTTTTTGTTTATTTGCGTTGTTTTCTCTGTACCACACTACAGACGAGGTCGTATTACAACCTGTCGATGTGGAGATGCAGAGCTCTCCGACATCCGCGTCGTCGTTGACTCATGAGACGTCGACGTCGGCCGCCGCTGCTACTGCCAATGACAGTGGACTGAGCACCATCCAAGAGATCAAGAAACGCCTGGAAGAGCATCGACGCTAATTTTGTTTCATGAAGTTCCTCAATTGAACCAAATGCACGCTCGGAGGAAATACAGTTGTTTGTTCAATGGGCTTAGAGTCATTCATTCAATACAAAACGCGTCTCTTATTCTACGCTGCATTCAATTGCTTGCTCATCTCTCTGTGCGATGAGTAACATCTTTTGTTTTGGCCCACTTTTGCATTCTTTTTTCCCAAGTGCAATACATTTGCGTGGGAGTTTTTTGTCACAGCCTCCTTATAGACTCTTTTAGTAGGTCTCCTTTATTTTTTTGTCTTCATTGATTGCTCTTCAGTTCTATCGTGATCGCATGGTCCACTTTTTTCTCCTTTTTTTTCCCTTGTGCGACGTTCTACATCCAACAATAAACATTCTTCGTTCAGTTGAATGAGCAAAGTAAACAAGTATAGGAGAAAATGAGAGACAGTCAGATATGTGGAGAAAGTATAGGTTTGGTTTATTTGTTAGGCAGAGACAGAAAAGAAATGGTATATGTGTATGTGCGTAAAAACGAAGAGAGGCTTGTATGTACAGCTGAGCGAGTGAAGCAAACAGTAACGATAGGATGAGGGAAGGAGAGAGGAAATACACGAAGCAGAGAGCAAGAACGAGACGGCTAGAGTTACAGAGGGAAAGCAAGGAAAGCAAACGCGAAACTAAACGAAGAGAAAAAAAAAAAAAGACACAGAATATTTCTAGAGGGTAAGGAGACCGGTGGAATAGGTATCCAAGAAGGGGGTGAAGGAAGCCATGGCCTTGGAATGCTTCTCGGCAGCACGAGCACCGGAAGAATGACGGTGGATGCGAATATGCTGGTTCAAGTTATCGGAACGAGAGAAGCGCTTGGGGCAGTTGTTAATGGGGCATTCGAATGGCTTCTCGAGGGTGTGGATGGAACGAACGTGGCGCTTGAGGTGCTCGGAGCGCTTGAAGATCTTGCCGCAGTCGTCGAAGCGGCACTTGAAAATCTTGCAGCCAGAGTTGTCGGGGTGGCTGGAGACGCGGCGGCCGCGGGAGCGTTTGGGTGCGCCGATTGTGGCGGCTGTGGCAGAGGTGATGGGGCTGGTGGCCATGAGGAGGAGAGAGGACTTGGTATCTTCGAGGCCGTTGACGGAGTTGAAGTCGTGCAGGCTTGAGAGGTCGGATATCGAGGAGGAAGTCGACATTGTCTGGAAGATGGGCATGATGGAGGGCTCGCTCAGGGTCCGGGAGAGAGGGTAGGATGAGCCAGAGACGGTGGCCAAGGAGTTGGTTGAGCTCGAGAGCGAGAGGGAGCCGGTCGAGAAGGTCGATCTTGGAGACATGGACGAAGAGTTGTCAGAAGAGGACAGAGTTGATAGTGAGCTGGTGGAGTAGCTATGAGAATGATGGTGGTGCTGCTGGTAACCATGATGGTTATGGTACTGGGTAGAGTACAAGTTATGGTTGTGGTTGTTGCTGTGGTTTCGGTAGTGGTAGTCATCGGCAGAATCAAAGATGGCATGCTGAGGATAGAGCGAGGGGGAGTCGCAGAGTTCCATCTTGACGGTGGTAGTCCCCGAGAGGTTGGGGCTAGAGCAGATCTCGGAGAGCTGGCTATCAGAGAAGGAACGGGCCATCGACATCATGTATGAGGGGGCCATGGCGGCAAATTGGTCGTTCGAGTACTGTTGTTGAGAATTGCTGGAGTGTTGCATGTGTTGCTGCTGCGAGTACATATAATCGGTCGAAGCCTGGCAGTCTTCAGCGGCTGGTGAGGTGTAACCTTCGGACTCGTTGTGAGAGTTGTTGGACGATGAAGAGGCACCACGGGTGAAGGCGTCGGCGGGGAGGTCGAGGAAGGAGCAGCCGACGGGGGAGGCGGGGTGTTGTCCGAGGATCTGGAGGTGATGGTGTTGCTGCTCTGAGGTGAACATTGTTGTTGTGGGCTGTTGTTGGAAGTAAGAAGGAGAAGAGCAAGAAGACGAGGAAGAAATAGGTTGTGAAGAAATAGAAAAAGAGGATGATTGGCTGCAGTGGTGTGACTGTAAAAGGACTTTGGTCTGTGCCTGGTGCTGAAAAGAGTTGTTATGAATTGGAGAAGAAAGGATAGACGAAACGGTCATTTAGGGTAGTCTGTCAAGCGAGTGAGTGAGCAGCAAAGAAAAAGGGAAGCCTTTTTTTTTTTCTTTGTGTGTGAATGTCAATTGCAACACAGGTAGAAAAGGATAAGGAGGAAAAAGTAGAAAAGGGAAGGGAAAGGGGTTGGATGGTATGTCAATGGGTAGCAAGGAAAGGGGGGGATGAAAAGGGATGAAAAGACCGAGATGAATTGCTACGCTTTGGGTATGAAGAGAGAGAGAGAGAGAGAGAAGGAGAGAAAGACAAGGTTTGATGTTGAGTGAGTGAAGAATAATAAGAAAAAAAAAAAAAGGGAATCGGGCGAGGAGATGGCCCCTTTTTGTACTCTTTTTTTTTTTTTTTTTTTTTCTTGTGTGTGCCTTGGGATGTGTGTGCACAGTATAATTCATGTGTGCGGTACGAATGCCGTGTAAATGTGTATGTGCGTACATTCACCCTCCTGTGTTGTCTGTGTTTGTCTGGACAGAGCCCGAAGAGAAGGGACCACCAAACAAACAAAAAAAAACGCGCGTAGAGGGATGAAAGGAAGACACAAAACGAATGGTAAAATGAATTATTCAGTGTTATTCAATCTCGATTCAATCTAATTCATTCCAATAGAGCTGAAGATTTATTTTTATTTTTACCCATTTTGTTCATTCTTCAATACAAACAACACCATTCGATTGAATACTATTAGCAATTCGATTATTCTTAGCTATTCAGTCGCCTTCATTCATACTCATCTGTCTCTCTGTCATTTTTCAGTGCGGCCTTTCCAAAGAGGGCCATGTCGCATGTACACCTGTCGGTCTGTCGGCCAGCTCATTCAGTCCGCACTCATTTTGTGCTCAGCTCAGTCCATCCTCCATTCACTCACACGCCCTCATCACGCAGTTTACACACGCTCCCCTTCTTCACTCCTCCACTCTTTCATAACACAACCTTGTGTTGTCCTTCTTCGAGGTGTGTGTGAACAGCGGGTGTGCACTTTGCTGGTGTTGCCATTGAGCTCTGTCTCCATTATTTTATGTGAGTCGTGTTGTTGATGTCAATGTTGTGTATTTTTCCGTACCCTCGATTCACTCACTGGTGGCACATTCCTTGTACTATTTTGCTCATATTTGCACTCGCCATACCCTGCCTTCATCCTTTTTCCCCATCCCTTTGCCTTCGCCTCTTTCCTCTACACTCTCTTCCTCCACAGAAAATATATTCCCTTACATACAGCCAGCCAGCTAGCCAAGACCTTTTTGTATTTGGCCATAGGTCAAAAAAAAAAAAAAAAAAGACGCTAGCAGCATGAAGGGTCAACCCATTGGACGGACAATGGGAAACCACTCGACAGGCTGTTGCACAGAGGACGTACTGCGACTTGGCAAGAACAAGATTGATACGTCAAACAGCGTTGACGGCACCGTGGAGGGGCAGGGCAGTGTGTTGGACGAGGCTCGAGAGAACTTTAGCACTATTTTTTTTTGTTTTATTATTACTAAATAAAGAACATCTTTGGAAAAGTGGACAACGGACGAAGAAGGACGAAGGAGCATTGACTAGTTGTCGCCAAATAGCACAAGCGAACAACCTTTAGGCTGCCTTTTCGAATCCATTCGTTCGTCGTTCTGCGTGGATATGTAGGTATCTAGGCCGAAGGAGGAGGAAGAAGAAGAATAAAGAAGAATGACGGGAAGCAGGGTGAAAAGAAGGAAGAATAATCGAAATAGCTAATGAACGGAGTTAAGGTAAGGGAAACAGAAGGGGGTGGACAACAGAAAACAAATACGTAGAGAATCCTCCCCATTTTCTAGTCGTCGTATTTTTTTGCCCTTGTCGAAGTGTGCACTGGCTGACTAGCTACCTGCCTATGGGCAAACCCACTTATCATTATTTGTTGTAGCGATAGTAAAAAACACTTTGCGTTGCTGTTGTTGCTGTTTGCTGTTGGTTTCTATTTATTCATCGAATTGCGTCTTTTCTCCTCTACGAGCAAAAAGGTAGAGAGCAAGTGAGAAAAGAAGAAACGTATAACAAGAAAACACGGAGAAGGGCTGAGTGTTTGTATATATGTGGTGTGTGTGTTAATAGAAGTGCAAAGACACCCATTGGATGGGAAAGAGGACCCTTACTCTAGCTCCAACTTCTGTAACAATTCTCCCTCCCTTCTGGTTCATTTAGATATCTAGCCTGCCCTTTTTCGATTTCTCCTCGGACACAAGACGCAGCGGTGGTTCTTTTTGCTCATTTTATTCGAGTCAATGCCATTTCGTGTCGATGAGCTCCAATGAGTTGTAGTCGCGCTCTTTGAGTGGAAGATTGGTATCACGAACCCGTAGTGGTCAGGCAAGGTTATGGGGGTTGTGTTTGTAAATGGCACTTGTGTTTTTTTTGCTCTCAACAAAGTGTGGGTGTTACCAATGGTCATTTGGTCCTTTGGATGTTGTCCCGTTCTCGAGGTGCGTGTCCCTCCCCCCTTCTCTCCCGTCCTTTGACAACACAAACGCTCAAGCCATTGTTTTCGTTTCTCTGTCATCCTTTGAACCCTGAACGAGCAAAACCCTAAAATTCCCTCACCCTTTTCTTTGTTTTCCTTATTGTCACCCCTTCCCTTCCCTGTCGTCTTTCCCTGCCTCGTTCCTTGCCTCACTCCTTGCTTCCTTCCTTCGCTCCCTGCTTCAACTTTCTTTCATTGTCCGACGATTGTACTGTACCGGCGAAGCAAAAAAGCAAATGGCGCATTTTGTTGTGTTTGTTGCCGGTGATTGTAGTCCAATCAATTATAATTGAATCGGGTAGTGTTCATAAAATACTCGTGGGGTATGTATGAGAGTGTCTCACTCTTCACCGCTGTTCTGGTCATTGTTTTCCAAATAGCTCTTTCATTACACCCATCGCCTTTCTGCATCAAAACTACCTCTACTACCACCTCTTCCTTTCTTTTTTCTCCTGTCTACTCTGATTCAAGGAAACCGCAATGGGAAGGATAGAAAAGGAGGATGGAGAGAAAATGAGTTTGGCGCCTTTCTTTTCGCGTTCGAGGCGTTCGCTGCAAAGACGGGGACACAAAATCCAAGAGCCGTATCGTGTAAAAATATATGGGATATGCGAGGTGTGTAGGGCTGTCACCCACTTCTGCATGCACCAGGCGAGGTACATGGGATGGACCCTACTGTAGCTCTCAGAAAATACACCTAAATAAGCAAGGCAAACAGCAACCCTTGGATTATCTAAGTTGTCTACAAGGACATGACCACCCCTTCATCCCCAACCCCATGCTGCAAAGCATTGTTTCCCTTGCTTTTTTACCCCTCTTCTTCAATTGCCAATGCAAAAATGACAAGCAAATAAGGAGAAAGGGAGTGCTGTAAGAAGTAGAAGAGGAACGAGGAAGAGAGTAGATTGCTCCTAGATTGTTTTTTTCTCAGGTACCCCCTCGCTCTTTTCCTCCTCTTCGTTTGCAGTCGATGTTGTTGTGTCTTCTACACACTCTCTTACTCCCATTGCTCGTTTACCGTCTTTTTTAGCGTGTGAGTGTATGGTTTTGGAAAAGAAGGGAGTAGGATAAGGAGGAGGAGAAATAGGAGGGACACGTAGAACAGGCACCGAGACACTCACTCTCTTGCGTTCGAACCAGAAAATCTTTTTACAGAAACGAAAAGAACGGCACACCAACACGAACGACTGACGGACTAAAAGGAAGATTACACCGGACGTCCAAAAATCCACCTCCTCTCTTGTCCCTCTCTGTGTGTCTTTCTCCAAAAACCCATGTCATGCCACGAGGGGAAAGAAAGAAAGGTTCAGTTCCATCTCAAAAATTTAACACGGAGAAAAAAAAACATCTCTTAGCCAATTCTCCTCTTGATCTCGTCTGGTGGTTACTACTTTTCTTCTTTTTCTTTTTTTTTGTTGCTTCTCGGTTTTCGCGGTGTTGAGTAATGATGATGAAGATGAATGGTAAAAAAAAATGAATCGGATCGTTTGTTGTTGTCGTCAGACGAGTGGACAAGGGAACGAAAACACGAGACGAGATAGAGAGTGGTACAAGGAGAATGCTAAGCAGCAAAAAAATGAGGTAAGATAGTGTTGTGTTTTTGGGACCTGAATTATTCTTCCTTCAGTAAACGTAGTAATGATGGCAACAAGGAGAAGGTAACCACGATGGCGCCTCTTGCCATGCTTTAGCCAGCCCCGGCTAAAGTAATTGGTTGTTGTTCGCATGGCCTTTTCACAAGATCAAGAAGAAAGTAAAAGTAGTAGAGTTTTGGTCAGTATGATATGATGACTGCAAAAAAAAAGAAACTAGCTGTTGGACCCTGCTTTAAGGAACTATGCAAGGGTGGAGTCGAGGCAACCAAGAAGAAAAATGACCAAACATGATAAACAACGTAATGGAGAAGGAAGAGCCAACTGGATTAGTGGTTAACCACATAAATAGGTGATATGCCCCATCTAGGTCCTGCTCGGATGAATTCTTCTTTATTTTTGTTGGTTTTATGAATGGTGGATGTCGATGAGATCCAGGCAGCATGAATGGCGATACCGACTCAAAAAACCGGTTTATAAAAACTGCTGGTTCCATTAGCCCCTGTTTTTATTCAGACTCCGAGGTTGAGTTACCCCCTCTTTCTCCCTGTCATCTGTCGTCCTCATGCAAAAATAATAATAATAGCGAAAAGTTCACCCGAACGACGACGAGCTACAGCAAACGTTCACCACGGGCTCTCATCGAATGGAAGCCAGATAAATGCTGATGATAAGCAAGCCAAAAAGCGAAAGCATGCCAATAGGCACGAGGAACTAAAATTCTGAAAAATGCTATAGTCTCGGTTATGTTTGAGGAAGTTTTTTATTCGTTTCGCTTTATTCCTTGTGCGTCGTTTCTTAGCCAGCCAACCATTGCTGTCGCCAAGGGGACCGATTCGTTTTTTCTTCTTTTGAAAGGTGAGATCCCATGCGTGGGTCACAGCGTGCTCCATTTGGGTTCGTAGAAAGAAATGAATGAAGAAATGGACCCAGCCCAGACCTGGACGCGACAAGTAAAAGGAAATATCAGACATGAAACAGATATTTGACAGGCCCCATTGACGCGCCTTGATTGGCTGAAACCAATCACCAAAAGGACGAAGGTAGAGCAAGTAGGGAAATAGGGGGGTGAAGAGTGGATAACTGAAGAGAAGAGAGAAAGAGGGAGGGCCAGCCCAGCCCATCCCCGATCTGACTAGCACCAAAAAGAAAAAAAAAGTATGAAATGAAACCTCATGAACCCCAGTTGCTTTTTTTTTCTTTGAAAAATAAGGTGGAGGTATCTGATAGGGCAAAGGTAGTGTGACGGGAATGCCGCACCAAGAATTGAAGTAGAGGCTGCAAAGATGAATAAACATTGCTCATTCTCATGGGCACTGAGTGGTCCAGCATACAACACGTTCAGTTGACACGTCAACAAAGAAAAATAAAAAAAAAATAAAAAACTTCAATCCAACCCCCATGCCAGCATGAATCGATCGCACAAAAAAAATACCCATCAGAAGACCCTTCTATTTCTCTCCACACACAGGGCGCAAAAGATAAAGGATAAACTACTGCATGCGCACAATATTCACAAAACACACTCTCCTTCGCTCGGATCACCCTTTGATAGTAGAACTCTTTTTACCCTGGGACAAAAAGGTTTACTTTCTTTTTCATGCTCTCTTTGTAAACATGCGATTATGTTCACGTACACATCTGCATGTACACAAGGGAAAAGAAAAGAACAACAAGTCAACAACGAAAGGATGAGGGTGGTGGGGCTATGAACTGCAAAATGGTTCTATTATCCTGTTGGTGTTCTCGCCTTCACTCTGTCACTTTGTCACTAGGTTTATGATTCTCCCGCTCCTGATTGTAAAGTGTTACGGAGTAAATAAATGCACTTTGCATCTGCCTTATTTTACTTTGCTTATCTAGTCGGTTGAGTAACGACTACGATCCTCAACTGTCACACGAATACTCACTGTCTACCAAACTACATGTCTAATCTGAAGTTCCAGAAGGGATCATACCGTTGCATTTCAGTTGAGTGCGTTTTTGCACTGAAAGCGAGAGCGAAGAAAGACAGGTCTTGACAAACCACTATTCCTAACTAAACCCTCCATTTGCGAGCCCACCAAAGGAAAGTCCATCCACTATCACTCTCTTAGAGAATCTCAATGATATTGGAACGGCAATTCTTCCACTTGTTAGTAGTATTACACTTCACGGCTCGAATCAACACAGACAGTCGAGGTGGACTGAGTAATGAGTGTCTCGGTTTTTTCTTGTTTTCTTGGTCCTTCTTGACATAGTCCTCTGACTCTCTTCTCTCTTTGTCTTTGTCTTCCCGTCCCTTCTTTTCGTTCTCTTTAGAACAGTAAAGAACATAGTACGTTGCTTTCATTTTCTTTGTGTCTGTTTTCTTATGGAGTGATGGAATAACCATTTGGGACATCCACGTACACGCGCGTGGTGTAGTCGGTCTTTCTTTTTATGCGTTGTTTGTTGTGTGTGTAGACATTTTTTTTAGTTCTACTGCTTTCTTCTTTTTTACAGTGGTGCCAAATGAATTACTTTCGCAACGAAACTAACATCTTTCATTACTCTCTCTCTCTCTCTCTCTCTCTCTCTCTCTCTCTCTCTCTCTCTGTCTGTGTGTGTGTCTGCCTTCGTTAAAACGTTGGTTGGTGTAGATATGGTTCCCTCCCTTCCAATTGATCCTAATACGATTTAATCCTCTTGGTCTATCTGTCCTCTATACCCTTCAATGTTTTTTTTCTATTTTGCGAGGACACAGCGAGAGAGAAATAAGAAACCTTAGTAGAATGCTACAAGGGGTGCCTGGACAGTGTGTGTCTCTTTGGATGTTCTCAGGAGACAGAGGAGATGAGGAGAAAATGACCTCAATGGAGGGTTTTTGAAGGACAAACCGAATAGTCCAGGGAGACAAAGAAAGACAGGGAGACAATATGGAGGATATGCTGAGAACGGAAGGAGAGATAACGATGAGAGATGAATATGAAAAGGCGCGTAGAAAGTCATTAACAGGTAGATCGAACCAAATGAAATCATATCCCCATCCCTTTGCGATATTCCTAAACTCGGACTACTGCCTGCTTCTAAGGTAAACTCAACAACCAAACACTTTTATTAGCTCTGAAAGCCAATTGGAGACTTAAAGGAAAGGGCACATGGGAAAGCTGAGCGAGGTGAGAGGACCAATTGATTGAACGTAGGGGAGCACAGATGTTTAAAGAAGCAGCGAATGAGGAAGGATATTAGAAAGTGAATTGGAAGGTAGCTGCGAAATCGTAGACGATGGTGTGATTGAGGAGAGGAGAATGGTCTTGAAACATGGGCGGTAATCGTCTTTCCCTAAAATGGGTACCAGGCTGAAAGGGAGGGAGAAGGGGGCGCTGGGGGCTAGATCGCGGTCTTTCCCCCGCGTGGAGCTCAAGAAGATTGAATGGTGTAGAGAGGAAGTTAGAAGCCATTGAAACTCGTGCGTGTATTTGTCAAAGGGATTGAAGTGACGGCAGTAATGTAATGAACGGAGTGTTTTGTTCAGACGCGTGTTGAGAGCAATGAAGGAGGAGTAAGAGGGGAACAGGGGAAAGGAATGGAACTTATTTAGTCAGTACCACCATCGAATATGTGCTCCCTGCTCATTCTCTTACTCAATTAACATGGTCAATGTGAATGAATGAAGCGTGTATGATCCTGTTTGTCGAGGAGCCGCTACAATGGGTCAACAGCAATGAAAAGTGAAGACAAAGGAACGGAGGACCCCAGAAAAAGAGGACTCTTCTTGTCTCTTGACACACTTCTGTTGTTGTCTGTTGCTGCTTTTTACTCCCTTTCAGTCAGAATCAACATGTACAGACGAGCAGTGAACAGAGGAAAGACGAATCAAAAAACGAACGACAATAGGCACTTGCTGTTTAGTAGGGTGTACCAACCTAGGAACAATAACCAAAGAAAGAAAAGAAAAACGAGGAAAAAAACCACATCACACGAACACACATAGACCCTCTTTCTCGTTCCAAAGAGCGAGGAGAGAGAGAGAGAGAGAGAGAGAGAGAGAGAGAGGATACAGATGCACTAATCGAATCCCTGCGAGTATGTGAGTATGTGAGCCTACTGTTCCCTTTCCCCAGAAACAACCCCCTTGAATGCCCTCTATTCATTCTTTTGCTATTGTGCAGCCCTCCACCTTGATTGCATTTTTCTCCCGCGTACTCTCCTTTGTCTTGTTTTGTATCTCTATTACTGTCTTGTCGTCCTGTTCGCCCTCTTGACTGCTCCCAGTACACCAGATTTATCCTCCCCCTGCCTTAACACGGTGGGTACCTCGGTCATTTTTTTCGTCAGTCAGGGTCTCTTTTCTTTGCAAATGAGTGAAGGACACCAGACGACAGAGCGAGGAAAGTTGTAAGGAGGGACGAGAGGGTGTTGAAGAGAAACTGCTCACAATATGGATTGACAACAAGAGAGACACATCAGGATGAAAGGGCGGGGCGATGGTAAATAAGTGTCATCGCACAGAAAAAGAGCGCACAGGTGTTTGGGGAAGAGGACTCGTACATGGAACAAAAAGAGAGTAAGTGAGACCATAGATCCTTCTCAATCTCTCCTTACTACTCCTAAAGTGGGTACTGGGTCCTTCTTTGACACTGGCATGTTGGAAGGTAGTACAAGGTTCGTGCTCATTGTTCCAAGGGCATGGGGCAAGTGAATCGGAGTTGGATAATCTACCCCCTCCTCTTTAGCTTCGATTCAATTGTCTAACAGTGAATGTTTAGATCCTTTTTCCTCTCTCTCTCACACACACACACAGTCTCTCTCTCACTTTCTGACACACACACTTGCCCCTTGCACCCTCCCTTCAGTCCCTTCTTGTCTTTGCCCAAGAGACGGACGCACCAACTAGCACCCTTTTTTTTCCGCACTGTTCGTTTGATCCAAACTCAGGACCAAAAGAAAAATAGTGTCGGCGTGGTATGAATAGTCCATTCTTATCTCCTAGACTATACCCTTGCATTCAACAAGAATAATTCTTTCAGCACCTTTCTTGACAACAATTTTTCCTTTTTCCTTTGATTTGTCGGACCTTCGAAAGTCGCGTCCACATCGTCCTTCGTGCTTTGCGTTTGTAGGACGCGACATACCATTTCTCCCGTCGGGCTTGAGCCAGAAACAAAAATAAATGCGAATACAAAGAAAATATAATGCCAACTGCATGCAGGATGGAAAGGCCGAACAGCGATGCTGCTTTAACCTTCGTTGTTTTCTACAGCATGCCATACCACATCGCCACATCTCCTACCACTGAAACCCTCTCTCACGCCGATTGACTCTTTTTTTTTTCCTTCTCAGCCTACCATATTCTTCGTCCTGAGATATGCACGACTTTTATTTGTTGAGCAGGAAGAGGGATGCGGAAAAGAGCATAATGATATGTGGCATAAGGCATAAAGACCCCAACTTGGACAGATCGGGGAAGGGGGAAAAGAAAAAAAAATCCTAGGAATGACACGTACAAAGAACGCGACTTGGTGACCCAGCGTCTTTTTTTTCTTTTCAATTATTGCATCATAAACTTTCGCGCAGAGGCGATTTTTCTACGCGAGGTGCATGGTGAGGTAGGTGGTCAATAAGGTAGGTAGTCTTTACTGATTCATTTTTTGAACTGCCAGCCCTCCTTGCATAGGGAGCTCATCACAAGAAGGGGATGAATGACTGAGTGGGGAAAAAGAAGGGGGTGAGTGGAATGGTGCAAAAAGAGGGAAGAGAGCTCTCGTTCACTTGTCTATTGTCGCAAGTAATTGAGACACAAGGAAGGGCAGAGTCCATGACGGATGTATCGGGGGGAGTCAATCATTACAATCATTATCCCCCTTCCGCCTAATCTCCACCCCTTGAACAGTTCTTGGAGAGAAAATCGAAACCAAAAAAAAAGAGTACTACACCAGTGTGGTTTCTAGCAAGCTAGTCAGCTTGATATTCACTTCTTACCTCTTTTTTCTTGGTTTGATTCTTCAACCTTAACTGATTTGCCTGTTCGTACACATTTCCTTGGTGTTGTCGCACAACACCTTTATTCTTTGCTGTTGTTTTCTGTTTTATTTTCTTTTGGCCCATGACCGTCTCTCTTGCTAGATCGCCTATCTTCTGTGGACAATCGTTCGTTCACCCCCGAACCTGACACCTTTTTTTTATTTTCCTTGTCATCCTGAAAAACACACCCCTGAATTCTAACCTTGTTAGGCACACGTCCTTTCTAAGCTGACTCGATGGTACTTGTGCCCACACAAGGAACAACTCTGTGGTGACAAAAGGGTCTGTCCGCTTTAATTCTCACTGAAGGTCTGTTAGTGCACTGTGCTTTTTTTATGAGAAGGAAAAAAATGGTAGTGGTGTCCCCCAATACCATCCATCTCTACTCCCTTCATCACAACCCTTTTTTCTCGCGTTCTTTTCCTTCTTCCTTGCCCTTCCCCCTATGCTCCTAGCTGATATGATCAAAAACGATGGAAGGGAATCAGTCTGAGTCCTGGCCTCGCACTCGCGTCACATCATCAAAGCCAATAGCTCATATATCTAAATCGGGTAATGGGATATCAGGGGCACGTCTTTTATTATTTTCTTGAGCTTGGACCGTGTCCTCTCCTCCTCTACCATCCTCTTTGCATCTCTTTCCCTCTCACCTGCCTCTCCCTCTCCTGTGTCGTGCATTCACCTCTTCGTTTTTGTTCTGCTCGTCGATTACTCGCTCTTTAAGCGACAATCATTTGGAATTTGCAAAGAGTCGTGGATAGTAAGGGGTGTGAGAGAATGGAGGAGGGAGAGGGTCCTGTCAAAAGGAAAACATTGGCATTGACCCCCTCTTGCGGACACCAGTGAGAGCAAACAAGGAAAAATTGGTGAATGGGAATCGACTTGCCATGGTACTACGACGAGGCTTGCAGCACTTTTTACACAAAGAAGGGGAAGGTTCACACGTACTTTTTAATTATCATAAGCAACTCAAAGGCAAACTAGATATTCCGTCTTGTTTTTCCCAGTTGATTGCGCGCGACTTCGTCCGCGACTTTTTTTTTGATACCCTACATTTTCACCCCCCAACCCCTCATCCCTTTCTTGCCTACTTTTTCTTCCCACTTCACCCCTTCATTAGTCTTTCAAATTGGATGGCCTATCGGTCCAGGAAAAAAAATCCATCAACAATCAATGATGGAAAAAAGGTGCTTTGCGTAAAGGAAAAATCGGTGCCCCATGTAAACCGACAGACCCTGATGAAATTTGAACCAAGGAAAAATGATTGAACGCGTAGGATAACTTGGAAAGAAATTAGTTGTTGAGACGCGTTCTTTTCCCAGCTTCCTTCATTTATTTTTTTCACACACTTTCCTTCCCTTCTTGTTTGCTTTTCGTTATTGCTTACTGCCTTTTTCACTTCATCAAGTCCCTATTGTGGGCTCGTTTTTGTTGCGAGTCATGACCTCATTTCGTTCTCCTTTCTTCTACCAAGCAAAGAAAATAGACTCGGTTGACTTGCTCTATGCTTGTCTATTTGTTCATTGTGGTCAAGGATCCGTCTAACCACGAATCAATTGTTCCATCTTCTTCTACATTGCTCTGGAAGGGTGTATGGGGGTAATAAGGAAACTTAGTGTCCCCGTCTCGCAGTTGTTTTCTCTCAACATTTTTGTATAATTTCTTGTTGATTTGTTTACGCGCGAGCCCTTTGTTCCTTTGTTTTTTGCATTTTGTGTCTTTTTTCGCCCTGCCTAGTCTTCATCATCAATGAATCCCCTGTTCCTTTGAGTTCTTTGTTGTAGTCCTTTTGTTTCAGTCAAACACAACAAAGTAAAAAGCTATGGGGCCTCCTCTGATCACAAGGAAGTCAGTGGCGTTTCCAACTCACAAAACAATGATCCTTACTTAAAGTTTAGATTCGATCGATTCAGCATACGCGTAACAGAGTGCATCGGACAAAAGTAGTGCCTATCTTGTTTAAATTTATGTTTTTGTTTGTGTTGATAGATGAGGCATGGTAGCTGGTGTGCCGTGTGACAGAAAAAAAAAAGGTGAGCTCTCATAAATAATTTCAATGAACATGAATGATCCTTCTTGGAGCACAAAAAAAAAGAGGGTGCGCAGTGAACGATGATGACGATGATGCCGCTGCTTGTCAATTGAGGGTTGCCTTCTATCACCTCAGTCTCCTTACATCCCAACCTCCATCGAGGAGAGAGAGAGAGGATGCATGCCTTAAACTCCTTTTTCAATGGCGCCATTTTACCACCTCCCTCCTCCCTCCGCGTAACTTTTGTGCGCTCATCCTTTCGCTGTGCAGCAAAAATGGGTAATCTGATAGCTCCTTATCCGAAGTGACAGGTCATACAATGACTGCATAACTTAGTTGGTTTCTCATGCCATTGACGAGATTCAATTCATCCGGGCTTGGGTGCATTGGCAGTATGAGTTGAGCAGTAGAGTAAAAGAGGTGCGGTGCTCATTGTGCATACCTCGTTTTTCGTGTTTGCGTTTGACAATTGGACGGGCGAACCAGCCATTGGAACACCCCTCATGCGGGATATATTCCCAATGCCACAAACGCACAGGGCGTTCGATAGTTCAAGGAACGAGCTACGGTTTCATTTTTTTTTTTTTTTGTCTTCTTGGAGGAATTAAACCACTATCCGTATAATTCAGTTAATTCAATTCTTTGTGTGATATATGTAAAGAGCAGGGTAGGACAGACCTCCATGCCCCTGACATCCCCCATTTTTGATGAAACTACAGCGCTTCAGCTTGTTTTTTTTATGAATGGGCGATTGAGCGAGTCGAGGAGGAGTGAAGGCGAGGAGAAATGCGTTTGGGAGCAATTCTCGGAGAAAGTGAGGGTGTTGGTATAAGGAGAAAAGATGGAGGCGTTATCTGCTTTCACAAAATCGAGATTCACGTTTCCTAGAAAACACATCATCGCCAAGCCCTCAACTGACATAGGCTATTGTTGTTTAATGAATACTCGTTGTTGTTGCTATTCCCACCTTAATCTGCAATGAGAAAGAACGGAGCGATACAAAGGGCGTATGGAACGAAAAGAAAAAAAGTACAGATCGAGAGTAGACAGCAACCGTTTCTACACCATGTATTCCTCCTTTTGATTCTTACCTTTTCCTTCGGTCCTCGAGCCTCTATCCAAACGACGGACCTTATGTGCCCTCACCAGCCACACATTTGTGAGCATTACTTTCTCTCGCTAGCTTGTCCTTTTTCTTGCCTTCCTCCACTTTGATACGTGTACGGCTGTCTCACATACTGTTGGCCGACACTCTTACTTGTCTCATTCGTTCTCGTTCAGCCACACTGATCATAATTCCTTTCGACTGTGCAATTGCCTTGCCCCATCCTATCGCTCCTCTCTTTCTCTCTCTCTCTCTCTCTGTCTCCTCCTCCATCCTTGACCAGAACAATGGAGGCGGGTTACTTTTGAGTTATTGCGAAAGGCGGAAGATATTTTAGTTGTCGCAGAAACAAAATAGACAACGGATGCAAGGCAGACTAGTGTTATTCACAGAAAAACAAAAATAACTCAAAAATGTAAGGGTGTGAGCACTGCCACCTTTGCGCATCTAAACGCACACACATACGCTGCATTGCATGCTGATGGATATTGAACTCTGCCACCTCCTTCATAGGGCTTATGAGTAAAAGGGAGACCAATGGTTGTGGTTTCGAGGTGCTTAATATTTAGAAGAAATGTCCTTTAGGAGTTGTGCTACAGAAACGGCAGTGAGGAATAGGAAAAAGAAACCTGATGTTCATCTATCACAGTGCTAAACTGTAATTCGAACACGCTTCCTTTGGGCTCTGCTATCTAGGTATTTCTTCGTTTGTTTACATGCATGCGAGGCGAGGGAGAGGTAGGGTAATGACAGAAGAAAAGTAAAGCGGGTATTTTGAAGCAGAATGAGGGAGGGAGGGAAGAGAGGGACGCGTCTACATTTGTCACGATCACTACATCTCCGCCGCTAACTCCACTTGCTTCTGCCGTATTGCTGCAACAGCCAGGGAGGTAACTTAGTGAATGACTGCCAGAGTGCTGTTTTTTTTGTGCGTGCTTGGAATTTCCTGAAATACCGTCGTATGTTTTCGAGGATGGTCATCTGGAGACACAGCTGCGCAGCGTCAATTCGTTGTACCCTTACCTTCCCTTCTCAGTCCTTCCCTCCGTTGCACCTGTTGCATGCACCGCTTTTCATATTTGTGTTATTATAACTACGCTTCCCTCTACCAATTGAAGGGATTGATCCAACATCAATGGCAGCTCACAACAGGCTGGGAGCGTCTCAATTGCTCCATCCCAGCTGTTACGCTGTAGGTGCGTGTTTTGTTTGTTTTGCCACGATAAAAATGACAAATCCGTGTCATCCTTTCATTCCTCGCTTGATGGACCATGCCAACTTTGTTGCTTCATACATGTATGATGACGACGATGAGGGAAAGCGCAGCCGCAGTACGATGCACATCTTTTTATTAGCCCAGAAAAAAAAACAAAAGACTCCGTCGTTGTTTGTCTACGCCTTGACCTTTAGCCTTTGTTCAGTTGCAACCCCAGTTAGGCAGCGCTTGTTACTCTGGCGTTACACATGACGCGCCCTTGCAGTTGTGGTATGGATCGGTCCACGCCCTTGTCCTTTGTTAACGTTTTTGTGTATATAGGAGAGTGGATGGGCGAGGCTTGGTGCTTTGTCCTGTCCGATCGACTGCAGAGGATGTGTTGGATTGGTCACTCGCGTCTTGGGTCGAGTTAATTAATAGCTTGAGTCTGATGTTTGGTCCGTCAAAAAAGCCATTCAGAGGGATGACCAAGAGTCAGTCAGGTATGTTGTGTTGTTGGTTATTGACCATTTTGTTGCCATTCGCCTCCTTTCCTATGTCATAGCCGATTGAGTGGTCAGAACAACAAAGAGCGAAGAGGAATGACCTAAGGAGAGTGATAGAGATGAGAGTAGAAAAAGAAATGGTCTTTCCTCGGACTCCAACAGTCAATCATGATCCCGTTTACTCGCTATTCCACTAGAAGTACACTCTAGCTCTGGGCGAAAGAGGTCTTTGCTTTGCTGCGGCGAGAAATACAAACTAAAGAACACGATCGAATCGCAATTGGAGGCGCAATGAAGGTCTAGGTCTTTGAAAGGATGTGGCGAGTGAGGAATACAAAACTAGGTGGTCCTTTTTCTTGGTGAGTCAATTGGATGGATCTTGGAAGGCTCTTAAACCCTGCCCCACACATCTTCAGAAATACTTTTCCTGCCTACCTCGCCTTTTGGATTCTCATTACTTCATTTTTAGACAATTCTTCCGACCCCTTTTGCTTTGTCAACCACGCATAGGTGCATCGTCCATACATCCTCGCAACACCCTTGCTATCGATTTTCTTTGTCAGCTCTTTTTGTGTTTTGCGACCAAATGATGGTGGTGACCAGTGATCCGACCACATTCCCTCTTGTTTCTCTGCTTACACCTTGTCCCTCGCCTCAGCCTACTCTGATATCGTCACTGCACATTCTCGCCCTTGCTTACATGTCTCTTTTTCTTGTAGATGTACAATATATCTGTGTTGGCGAAGATGTTAAATGTACGACAGAGTCGACAAGTTGATCACCTTTTTTTTGTTTCGTCTCTCTTACACACCATGGACCCCATGGCATGCCTGGCACATGCTCATTCCTTCGTCCCTCAATCTCCATGTATGCCACGTTACACAACGAAAAATTCAATTGAAATCGAAACCTTTTCCCCTTTGATAGTTTGCTCAAACGAAAAGGGTACATGAGCCGACGAACATGCACCCTCGATTATGTTTTCAGAGGTACTTGGCCATACCACGCCTTGGTTTCTACTTCTTTCTTTACCTTTTCAGCCCATCTCTTGGCCCTTCTACTGTTTCTGATAGCCCTTTTTTTTTTTTCTTCCATCGGTTTTGCAATCGTCATCGCACTTGCTAAAGTTCAGTTTCTCTGCCATCCTAGTCTTCCTGTAGGGCAATTCGCCATTCCAGGCTTTTGGGATCAGGAGTTCAGGCACGGGATAGTATCCGTTATACTTCTTACTCTTTATTTCGAGAAAGTAAAGGACGGCATGCGGAAAATAAAACTGTATGTATGGATGCACGGATACATATACCTCTCTAGTCCGACTCTGACAGAAAATAATTGGAAAGGCGCAAGGACAAGATGGTAAATCGAGTCAAGGGCTGACATGCACAAGGTCTAAAGGGCCGACAGCCGACAATCGGTTCACCTTTTTGGAACACTTACCATGATGAAGGCAGACGGAGAGAAAAAGACGGTTTGGCTATTGTAGGTCAGTTACACTTCGTCCATGGGTCAGCTTCCGATCCTCTTAACGCACACGCACACATATACGCCTTTGGAGAAAGCTCTTGGCTGTGCCTGTTGTTTACCTGCACCAAATAATATTTTTTTTCCCTGTCTGCAGCCTTATTGCCACTCACAGATGCCTTTAAATTTTCGACAGACAAACGCTCTCGAACCTTCTTCATGCCCTCACATACAATTCTCGACTATGTTTGTTATTTTTGCAACAGCCAGGCAGACAGACAGCAGCTGCATCCTTGGCATTGACTCTTTTTTCAATTTGGACTTTTTTGAAGAGAGAGTCGAGATGAGCTGTAGAAGAGCGAGAGGAAAGAGCGACGAAGGTGAGTAACATGGGACACAACGGGCCTGGCAAATTACAGCGCCGTACATTTTTCTCTTCCTACTTTCTGTGTACTCGGTTTGTTTCTTTTGTTTTCTTCTACTTTTAGGCTCCAGGAATGCAAAAAAAAAAAAAAAAAAACGACCGCGCCCCTGATCAATTGAACCGTTGTATATGACTGTTTAATGAATGAAGATCAGAAATAGAACTCAGCGCGTCGAAAGTATTTTTACCTTCGCGCGGTGAGACGACTCGGTCACTTGGTCAATATTAGTTTATAGCCCTTCCTCGCTATCTTTGACGCGTATCGCAAAATACTCATAGTCGATACACAATAAAGAAGCAACACATTAAGCGGCTTGATAGCTCTTTTAAATAAAGGTCTAGTCGCAACAGAGGCGACCGGGAATAAACCCATTGTGTCACTCTCTTCCCTCGCGAATCTGGCCCTCTTTCCATCGACAGAGGCATGACCAACACACCGTCTACCATGCAAGCACACATGCCTGGCACAGAAAGACAAATGTCGAGAGGGGAACGCTAGGATGGGATGGATGGTCGGTGTGTTTGCATTCCTGTCCCCTTGAAATCATGAAGCACCCCCGTGAATGGAAAAAAAAAATGTACTTTGATTAGCTGTCAATAGGACTTTTTCCCATGTTGCAGCCACGCTACGAAAGAAGGAACGAGAGGGAATGAAAGAAATTGCTTCTTTCGAGAGATAAACAAGATAACAAGAGGAAGGAAGGAGAGAGAAAGAGAGAACAGAAAGAACAAGACGCTAGTGAGGGCGGCTGGATTAACCAACGGGTGTCTTAGCGTGAAGGACACATATATTTTTGCCACTTTGTTCATCCATAGTCTGACAACTGTTCTTTCTTTTTTTTTTCCCTCTCTTCAACCCATCGACTCGCTCGATTCCATCCACCCACTTTTGAACCTCATTCCACCCTTCGACCTAATCGACCCCATTGACCTTCCTTTCACATCCTCGTCTGCTCTGATACACCTCCCCTAATCCACCTGCATTAATTCTTCCCCCCTCCACACAGCAAACAACACCCAGCCACCCTTCCCTAAACCCAACCACAAACAAACAAACAAACAAACAAACAAACAACAATGAAGGAAAACAAGGCCAGCATCACCATACAAGCATCCCCAAGCGATGTGTGGAGTGTCCTCACAGACTTCAACAGCTATCACGACTGGAACCCCATGTTCACCTCAGCTAAGGGCAAACTTGCCGGTATGTTTGTTTCTTCGATACTCTCAGATCGACACTTGTTTTACTTTCGTCACTATTTTTGCTCACAAAACAATTTCTTGGTTGCGTTTGTAGAGGGAGAATCGCTTAGCATCAAGGTGAGGCTACCCAGGCGGGTCTTTTGTGGAGCACCACTCTGTAAGTCTTTTTTGCATTTAAATCCGAGAGTCGTGAATTGGTGTGTTGCAACGGAACATCGGTGTGAATCTTGTTTAACCCATATCCGTCTCTATACGGTATTCAAACAAATTACTTAAATAGCTTCCGTATGGTCCCCAAGGATCACCAAACTCGAACCCAACTCATGTCTAGAATGGTTCACTCCCGCCGGCCTCAAGGGCTTCGTCAATGTAAGCCATCTCACTCTCACTCTCTGGCTTATCTCTTCGTTTATATAGCCCCTTGTTACCCTCTAATCGACCCTTTACTAACCATCCCTCTCCCTTCCTCCCTCCTTTCTAAATACACTAAAAAAACAGGGCACACATTACTTCCAACTGGCAAGCTCTCACAACGGGACAGTAACAGAATTCACCCAAGGAGAGCGGTACACGGGTTGGGGCACAGGCCTCTTCTCCAGCTTCGGGACCATGGAGGATGCCCGCAAAGGGTTCATTGCCATGAACAATGCCCTCCAGATTGAGACCTTGCGCAGGAGGCAGGTCGCAGGCCTTGCCGAAAAAACGGGGTCTGCTGCTGGAGATGATGATAAGGGGACAAAGGAGACCGGTGATAATGATATTGCACAATTGGATATTAGCGACCCTGCTGCTGTCGCTGCCATTGCTGTCGCATCCACAACTACTACTACTACTGTTGACGCCAACAGAAACCACAACAGGGAGGAGAGTGCGTCAGAGAAGGAGCCCAGGACAAGTGACGTCTCTGCTTCCGATCCACCACCGGCCGCTTTTTCAGAGGGCGTCCAGGAACCCGCTGCTCCTGCCGCTCCTGCACCAGAGAAACCGGTTGAGAAGAGGACAAGCATCATCGACGCCGTCACATCCCTCTTCACAACCTCAAAAAATCCTTCAACCTCAGCCGACCGGCTGCCCCAGTCCACCTCCAAGGAGGACCTGATCTCCAAGACAGTCACTGAAGAGTCTGAAGAGCACTTGGACAACCAGAACAACAGCAACGAGGATGGAGATGACCATCACGAAGACGAAGACCGTGATGATAAGGGTGATGATGTCCATGAAGTCGAAGACCCAGAGGCCAAAAAGGCACGAGAAGCCAAGAATGCCGAGCGGATTGAACTTGACCTCGGATCCGGCGACCTCAGCCTTGGCGACTTTGGCATCTAGGCAGTTATGTGAAACTGTAATCATCACATATCCATCCCGCGCGCCGCGTATCGGCCCTAATATCTACAGCTAGCAGACACCTCTATCTCTCTCCCTCTTGCATCCAACCTACACTACTCACAACTAAAACCAGTAATACATATCCGTCTCCAGACGACACCTGCTTTTGATCATGTATCCAACCCGTGTTGATCTTTGTTAGAATTGATGTTTATTCATTTGTTTTTTGCGTTTGTTGATAATGTTTTCGGTTGAAGTTACTGTTTGTTGTTTGTTGGTTGTACTCTCCTAGTTTTTTTTAAAAAAAAACGCCGTCCACGCTTGACGCTGGTATTTTTTTGTGTAGCTGGCAATACGCCTGCCTCACCGATAAGTGCACGCCTGACACAGTAAGCGAAGCAGTCGTTACAGCCTCGAACTTTTTTTTCCCCAGCATGTTGTTTTTACATTTCCTCCGCCGAGCGTCTTGCAATGCGCTGAACCTTCTTCTTGTATGAAGGATAGTTCTCGCGCCACTCTTTCTAATAAGCCCAGAGTGAGTTGACAGTCATACTTAGTACTTCATTCAATAATTGACAATGACAATAATTGAAACGGTTACATCTGGACAGAGTAGAACTTACTGCGGCCTCAATGTTGGCGGGACTCTCGTCGTTGGGGCTGGACAACATCGAGATGACACTGATCAGGATGGTCTCGACGGTGTGGACTGGAGACCAACGCTCGCTCGCCTGCTCATAACCGTATTTGTCCTCGCCGGGAGGGTGCTATTAACACATCCACAGGATAGATAAAAGATGATTGAGTACCGATGATCTTACGTGGTTGTGGTACGAGTATACGTTGTGATCTCCTGTAGCAGTGGGTCTGGCGAACTCGCTTACCAAGATAGAAATGCAGACATCGCCGTTGGGGTAGACTATTACACAAATAGAATTCAGGACAAAAGTAATGAGTATATCTGACTTTGGCTCCCTAAAGCAACTCATTTCACTCAAGTCGATATCCAGTGATCATGTGTACCATTGGGGTGGTAAATATCGGTTGTAAAGCGCATCTTTGGAGGCATGAGAGGATATTCCTTGGGGAAGGTCATGATGGCTCTGAAGAAGCCGCCCTCACTAGAAGTAGGGTGGTTCAATCAAGAAATACAAAAGGCACAAGAACAATTAGTCCGCTTGCTAGGAACATCTCGAAACACCTGATGCAACATCGGCAGCATTGCTGATAAAATCGCGAAGAAACAAAAAGTTGGTGCAGGGGTTAAGGCATAAGGGGGTAGGAAATTTGTCGCAAATCGGCATCCGTCATCCTCTTTCTCCCCTCTTTTCTCCCACTTTATCCGAGTCCTTGGTTGGAATACGACAGTGTACTCAAGTCGACAAAGGCTAGTAGTCCATGATTGATCTGATTTGTCCGTTGGTGTTATTGCCCGTTGTTGTTGTCGTCTTGTTGGAATAGTCAAATTGAAAAGAATAAGATAAAGCAGATGGATTGCTCTTCCACGCAAGTTTGAGCCCTCCTCTTGCTGAAGAAAAAGTCGATTTGATAAAAATAGCATCTCCTTTCCATGTCGCTTTTGTGTCGTATGTCTCGTGTGAGAGTGCGTGCGTTCGTGCCACTGAAATGCTTGCCGAAATAATAAAGAAAACAAGGAAGCAACCATGCTTCTCCGCTGGTCTTTTCCTGTGTGTGCGTGTGTGTTTGTCGATGTGCGTGCAGTGCAGCAGCAGCATTGTTGATATTGAGCCTTACTAGAGAGTGTCGTGTGGGCCCATGATCATGATCTCCCACTAATCGATATCAAACGCAAGGAGAACAAAGAGGAAGAAGGGTTGAGGGATCGGTTGTTAGTCTCAGTCAACAAAGAGCAACCAACCAAGAGAAACGTTCTTCATTTGAAAACCACAAAAAGGCTTCCGTACCTCAAAAATATTGTTGTCATCGACAAGGCCAGCAGAGAAACCCTCGACGGGGCGCTTGGTAAGCTCTACACATACACACAATCGAACAAAAGGGTGGTAGAGTGTTAGTTAGTGAGTTCAAGGGAGGGTCGCATACACCTAACCACTAAAAGACACACCCTAGCGAGTTGTGGGCTCATTCCGACAACCTCCTTCCCTTCCTTCCCATTCACCCTCTTTCTCTTGGTTGTCGATTATTCACGACTGAGACTCTTGCGTGGTCATTCACTTTCCATCCCATGCGTGAATCAGGATTTAATAAAGGGGTGTGTTGGACCAGCGAAAGGAGGAAAGGGGAAGGGGGAGGAAGTGAAAGGGCAAGGAACAGACCGCAGCACAGGAGTGGGGAGAGGAGCGTGGAGAAGGCAACATAGCAACAAAGTGGGACAGAGGTGTCTTTTTTTTCTCCGTCGTTCACCCCCCCCCTCTTTACTGACAGCAGGGACAACCGAACTCTGTTGTCTGTCTTTCAGTCAGTGCACAGTGGGAACGAGGTTCTTTCTTCTGGTGGCGAGTGTGAGATCGACATCACGCCACTAGGGGGGGGTGAAATGGCTGTCAATGAACCTGTAAAAGAAAAAAATGGTTTGAGCTCCTCAACCTTCCTTTACCCTTGCTCGCCCTTATGCTCTCCTTCTGTAGGTGAGTGTGTTGCGTGCGTGGCCATGGTATGTACTAAGGAACCTTCTTTTTTTTTTGTTCTTTGGCCGAGACACACCGCCTGTGGGAATCAGTTCCCTTTTCTTCCATGAAGCGAGTACTTGTGAGAGTATATTATTACCTTTGAGTTGCTTTTTGAGCAAGAGCGTGGAGTGGTCGGTCATGGGTCAGTGAATGGTTTCGAGTGTGAAGCAAAGGGAAAGTAAGAAAGAAAGGTTGAATGGGTTGAGAGTGTAGGTGGGTGGGTTCTTCTGACGGTCAGCAAGCAGGCAGAAAGGGTGGGTATGCAATTTGGCTCATCTTTCTTTTTATGTGAGAGGGAGAAGTGAGATGGACTGCTCTTGAGGGGCATTCTTTCCATCTACAAGGGCAGGTTGCTCGGATCAGGCGAGCGACCACACACTCGGACCACCCTGTGGTATCCTCCCACCAATACATCCATACCTTGACTGGTGGATCCAGCCTCCCGTTGTTCTCTGCTCACATGCGATACCAGATAGTAGGGAAACATTGCTCATGTCAACTAGCACCTCTGACCGTTATCTCATAACCAACCTATCAATCGACATCAACTATCTTGTCCGCTTGTCTGCCTACTCATATCAGCATTGGACGCCAGGATCACCAAGAAAGAACAAGTCGACCATTGCACGTTTATTGTCTCCAGCTAGGAATATTCCTTCCTCTCTGCAAGGAGTCCAAAAGCACCGACTAAAAGCGGCAAAATACCAATGCGCACCACTACTTCTGCACCATAGTACCGTTGGTCATCAACCCAGAGCAACCAGCACACGCGTTCTAATATCTTCTCAAAAGCCGTTGGGGCCCGTTATTTCTTATAAAGACACCTCTACCTCCTTCCATCACTCATCACCCATTTCCTAACTCTTCCTCCTTCTCCTCTTCCTCCTTCATCAACCCACATCTCCACAATCCAATCTCATATCTCCACCAAAAGAATGAAGAACGCATGGGCCCTCACTCTGTTGTCGGTCGTCGTGTCACAGGTCATGGCTGTTGTCCCCATTCCGATCAAGGAGTGCACAAAGACTGTTGTCGTTGATCGTAAGTTATTAACAAATCGAATAAGAACACAAAGAATGGTGCACAAGCTACCACGTAATCTCACCCTCGCTCATTCCTCTTTCAACAAAACAAGCTAAATACGATGCATGCACTGATTTCGCAAGGGACTACAATATCACCTTCAAGGACCTCCTCCAATACAACGAGAAGTTGCGCAAGGATTGCATGAACCTCGACACTGGCGAGAAGATGTGCGTCTCCATCAACCCCGGCGGCGTTAACCCTCCTCTGGTTCCCAAGGCCAAGAAAGAAAAGACCGCCCCAGCAGCAGATGCAGATTCATCACCCAAGGAGGCAATGGACGACAAGAAAACTAAGGAAGGAAAGGCGGCTGGTGAATCCGTCAAGCCGGAGCATATTCAGGATGTCAAGTCAGCGCCTCAGGTCACGGAGAAGAAAGAGAATACCCCTGCTGCTGCGGTCGCCCCTCCTGCCGCGGTCACCCCTCCTGCCCCTGCCAATGCTGCGAATGGTGCCACTACGCCACCAACCAAGCAGCGGCAGCAACAGCCGAACACGGTTGTGAACGGTGCTTCTATTTCTGTGGGTGCCACATCGTCGATGTTGCTTGCGGCTGCAGGTGTCCTTCTATCTGTCGTCTACGTGCTCTAGATTTAAATAGCATGCCATCATACGGTCCCCTCTTAGGGATATCTTCGTGTGTAATAAACACATGCAACTCTTTCAAGAAAGAAAGGGGTTGACTCATCAATTATCAAACCTAATAGCTACTATAGAATTAATTCAAGACCAAGATGCAACTGATAGTGGAGGCATACTAAGATTTCTCCGTCATGGAGGCTGAATTGGGGTTTTCGGATCCTATTGTCCAGCCCCCATCGCAGCTCCAGTATGGAACCCGGAGGCGTACTCTGGAAATTCAAGGTCCGACACCAATTAGATTAAAACACGGCGACTGCAAAGTCCTTTTTTTTCCCTTTCATTCATTCATTCATTCATTCCTCATCTACCTTCTTCCATTCAGTCGTTCCTCTGCCTTTTTTCGCGTTCACCACCCTTACAATGGACCCACTCTCCCAGTTACCAGTAGAGTGCTTGCAACAGATTCTCCGTGTTTTCGACGACAACAATGATTTCACTACTCTATCCAGACTTCTCGTCACAAGCAAGCATATTGCCTCGGTCACGCTCCCCTTCCTCTACCGTGACCCTTACCGCTCTGCCTTTCATGAACCTTACCGCTCTACCTTTCATGAAACTCAGTTACGTGTCTGCAATCCTTCGTCTTACGACATACTCACTTACACGCTTCTCAGTCGTCTCTCTGTTGCCAGTCTCCCCAAGACTCTCCTTCTTATTCTCACATCGGATCCTACTGAAGCCTCTTCAGCAACAACAACAACAACAATAACAACAGGGACAACCAAATCGTCACTCGACTACCTCACCCAAATACGCCATCTCTACTTTAAACACTGGGAGCTTGCTTGGGAATGTAATTGGAGGTTCTTGTCATTGGACCTGGATCCTCGCCAGCTAGAATACATTCAAAGCGATGAATTTGATCGGGTCTATCAATCGAACCCCTTTGCATGGGGGTATATCCACTGGACCACGGAACCGATACTTCAAGAATACTACAGAATCACGGCCCGTCTGGATGCTTTCTGGTGTTTGGCGGAACCCATCCTCGAGCAACTCCAATCTATCACCATCCCGATATCCCGAATCAAGCAGTATCACAAGGTTGTCGGTCGATTCAAGAACTTGGAACTTGTCCATTTTGCGACAACACAGCCCTTCGAGGATCTCCCCGAGGGCAATGAAGACGAAGGCAATGTCGACGACGGAACTAGTAAACGACGCAAACTCGAGTTGGTTCAGGAAATGATGTGGTTCGTCAAGGAGCATATACAACTTTTCAAGGGCAAGCTCAGGACGGTCAAATGTCTAGAGGATGCAGTGTGGTGTATGGTTGACCAAGAGTACATTCAACGCGTTCAGCTGAGCTTCTATCGGCTCCTTCCACCGCTTTCCAGACCAACGCACCTTGGAAATGACAACTGGCTGCAGTTCTTGGCCTATCCCGAGGCGGTCGACCTGTCACATGTCCGAGAGTTCAACAACGTTTTTATTCCAAAAACAGCGGAGGACGTTATTTTCATTGACAAGCATTCGATCATTCAGCGGTGTCGGTCTTTGAGAAAACTTTTCATCCACTCCGAGAGTCCTGGCAAATTCAAGTGGGCGGTTAAGGAGAAAAGAGCCTTTGAGATGCCTGGTTGGAACATCGTGACCGGCAACAACCATGATGAGCGACGACCTGTGGCGCAGGATGAGACTTCACAGCAGGCGCATCGGATCCATGGCCTGATTCCCCTCGAGTATATCGACATCGGACTGCCTTTGTCAAGCACCGACGATCTTGAAGATATAGTCTTTGCCTTCAGCCAGACATTGAAGCATCTCACAATTCGCTCCCTTGATTTTTTGTACATGGAACTGCCTGATATAATCCACGTTGGGAAGGGTTGGATTGACCTTCCAGCTTTAACTGAGTTGCACCTGAACCAGCGCGTGTGTCGAATGGTGCTGGACCCGCAGCTGCTCGCTCATTGCCCCAGCCTGATATCCCTCAGACTAGACGACAACACGCGTGAGTACTCCTGTCGGGATATTGTCCCCTGCCCGCCTGCCCTTCTGGAACGCCTCGATCACCTGCACTTGACTGGCTGGCCTGCCCTCACATTCAATCCAGCGACCCTTTCTTCGACCAGAGAATTGACACACCTAACCCTTCAAATCGCGTCGTGGGGTCTTGAAGAGTATGGCGAATATCATGGCCGAGAGTTTATTCCGCCAGTGGAGGAGCTCAAACGATCTTACGGCATCCTGGAGGGATCACCAGCATGCTCAACAGCCGCCGCCACTGATTTGGAACGCGACATATTTCGCCCACGTTGGACCTGGGATTGGCATTTTCCTCTTCTTACACACCTGCATCTCACATCCGAGTTTGCGTACCTGTTCGAGTTCAAGTTTCTTTATGGATGTCCAGCATTGACGACCTTGTGGCTGGACATCACCTCTACGATCCCAGGAGAGCACTCCCGAGACATCTCTATCGCAGACCTGTCCGTGCCAATCTCCCTTTCATCTTCGCAACGAACGACTGACCACCTCTCCCTGCCTTGTCTCAGTCAGTTGGAACTGAGTGGAGAGTGGATGATCGACGACAGCGTCATGCAACAGTTGTTGACAAAGACGTTCCCGAGGGTTGAACAGCTTCGCCTGCAACTGTGGACTATGACTACACTCGAAAGCCTGCTCAAGGTGCTCAGGACCCTGCCTCAAAATCACGATGATAAGACCAACAAGCTTCGCTCGCTTTTTATCACCAACCCCTCTCTAAAAGACAGGGCCCGCCTTGGGATTGTGGAAGACCCAAACTTCCATTACAGAATTAACAACAACGGCGTTGATGGCAACAGCAATGATGACATGAATGAATTTCTTGAGGTATCTTTGGACATTCTTGGTCCCGGATATCGCCTTTTGAAGCAACTTCCTGAATAAAATAACAGCCAGGGTTCGTCATTGGTAATCGTTCTTTATCATTTGCCATTCAATGTGCTGGGCATAAGATATACAATCTGAGGAAGAAAAGAAGGAATGGTTGGTTTGACGATGGTGTAGCAAAGGACTTCCCCTCCCCTAAGGTTGAGCTGGTGTGCTTGATCTTCTTGTCTCTTACACATGCAGGACATACCACAGCAATGTCTTGTAAGAAGGGGGCACGGAGAGACGGACGCAGTATGTGTGCAATGGGTAGCAATGGTAATGGCAATAAGAATAAAACCATTTCAACGCCATTAGAAACGAACAGAAATAAAGAAAGAAAAATTAAACAAAGTGTCCAATTCGAGGTTTTCCTTTTGGAAGACAAAACACATAATACATAACCAACGCTCATATGCTATTCTCTGCTTTTTCTTTGTTCACTTACGCGAATGCACGGAGCACAAAATGAGCAATAATCAATTGCGCACTAATGAAAAGGGGGAAGATCACGAAAAGATGGGAGAAGAGGTGGATCATTTCAAAATAGGACATAAATGTGCAATTGAGCTCAATCAGTTGATGTGAGGATGCAGAGTAGAGAAGTGGAGCATTTTCTTTACTTTTCCTTCACCTCGTCTTAGTCTTGTGCTTTCTATTTGTTTTTGTCGTTATTTTTCTGAACCTTTTCTCCTTTCCTATCTCAACCGTGACAATGGCAACGCCAATCACTTCGTTCTTCTTCGTACCTTCATGGAAGCCTCTAAGGCACTGGGACGTGAAAAAAAAAGCGAACTCGCACTCTTATGACCAAGAAATGAGCCACCATTTAATGAGAAATTGTGGAGAGGCAAAAAGATTGTCCGCACGTTGCTGTCTTGTAGTGTGACAAAAAAAAACAACGGATGGATTGAGAGCAATAATTTTCCTTTCACTTCTCACCCCGCGTTTTTTTCTTATTTCCTAGGAGCATAAAAAAAAACAACCAAGCAATCCAACCAAGGAGGAGGGGGAAGAGAAAATATAAAACGACCAGTTTCCGACAACAAGGAATGGGTTTCTTTGACAAATCTTTCTTTTTCGTCCCCCTTCCTGCCTTTGCATCATCACGCCTTCCTTTCTCTCTTCCTCCTTATCCCTCCTCCCCTCTCAAATCTGTCCACCCGCACCGTGTACAGTCTCACCAACATTTCTTGACAGTCCATAACCCCTACCGGCACAAGGAATAACAACAATAACAACTACGATGAAACTGATCCAGCTAGCTGCGGTCATGATGACCCTTGTTGCTGCCTCTTCACATACAGCCATGGCTGATATGTCTGTTGTTGTCAAATCATGTACAAAGACTGTTGTCGTCCAAGGTACTTTTTACAGTCTTTTCAGAATGTCATTGTATGACGTGGCCCGTGCTTTGGAGACAAAGATCAGCAGTGATCAGTCATCAGCCTCACCCTCCTTTTCGTTCCTGAATGACCATCTCACCTTTTTGACCATTCTTTTGCTTTTTTTTTTTTGTTTTTTTTTTTTTGCTTGTCTCAAAAGAAAATGGTATAAACTGCGTAGAATTGTAAGTATTGTAACCATCCTCCCTTTCTATGAATACCCCGTAGCACATCTTCAGCTGTTGTTTTTTTTCTCTTCGTTCTTAACAAAAACAGTACACTAATTCCCCTTACTACCTACTCTGCCTCCCTCTCTCTCTCCACACAGCGCGGAAGCAAACAGCTGCACACTAAAAGATCTACTCGCATGGAACACAAAACTAGGTCCCGAATGCGAAAACAACAATCACCTCGACAAGGGGGTCGCCCTTTGTGTCTCCGTCAATGTCAACACAGCTGCTGCTATCGCCATTGCCAACAATGACGACCCTTCTTCTTCTCCCTCTTTGGACTCGTCGTCCACTCAGGAGATTATTAATAGCAGTGGTAGTCCTTCTTTATTGGCGAAACCTCTTTCTGCAGATTCGACGACGATTGTACCGCCACCACCACCATCTCCTATTCCTGCGTCTCCAAAGTCTGGGACGGTAATAGTTGTGCATGATAGTAGTGCCCCTGCTTTGATTACGGCTTCCGGGCTGGCGTTGGTCATGGGCGTGGTAGCATCCATTATTATACTTCTATAAAAAAAAACATCGGATCAACATGTCTGCATTATGTGGATCAAATATACCAATTGAGCAAGGAGCTACTCCCTTTGAGGTGACTTCAATGCACATTTTTCTCCTGTTCATACTCACATTCCTGCTCCTCCCTCTCTGCCCTGTACATTGATGTAACATCTCTCTTGTCTGTTTTCTTTCTCATCCTTACTGTGAGTGTGTCTCATTGATCGTCAAGAAAAGTGGGGAAACTGATGTGGACGGGCCGTTTTTATTTCGTTGTTGTCGTTGTCTTGGTGAGATTGGTATAGGGCACACTGTAACTACTGTGGTTCGCGCAAATGGTCAAAGTAACATTTACTTACAGAAAGTCGCGGGACCGAAATGAAGATGAGTGTAGGGCGTTAAAGAATTCACGGCACCGATAGGCAGACAGGACGGGTCGCTTTCAAGAAGAAAAAAAAAATCTGTGAATGAAAGAAGGATCTGAGATTGATGAACCTAGTTTTATGAGTATTTATTTTTGATTACCCGGGGTATCGAACATAAGATGATTGCATAGAAGATGAGAGTGCGTATCAAACAGCCAGTCTACTTATCTACAAATCTTAAAAAAGCGATAGAAAAATAAGATATGGAAAAAAAAGTAGAACCCTCCCCAACCCATCCATTAGGCGACAGGCTGAACAGACAAACAAACAGGTTCAGCTCTCTTCTCAAAAGCCTTCAAGAACGCCGCCTTGACGTCGCCTCCTTCAGGTGCTGAGGCAGACGCGCCAGGCTTGCCCAATGAAGTACAGCAACCATCAAAATCGCATCCGGAACTGGTGAGTTGAAGAACCTTCTTGAAGGTCGACCATTCACAGAAGTAGTTCGATCCACAGCCAGGGAGGACCATGGGTACCTCGTTGACCAACAGGCGGATCAAACCTGCAGGGGCGGTGGCAGCAGGAGCATCCTGGCGGCGGCGCAGTTTGGGGGCTTTGGGGGCAGTGGGGCGGTAGATCTCGAAGGCCATGTTGGCGGAGAAGGGAGAGAAGTTGCTGGTGCGGAATTCGCGGTTGGCGTACTGCTCAGGTGTCATGTTGGCCGTCAATGGAACTCCCTTTTGGTTATACAGACCCTATAGAAACAGTAATACGAGTAAAAGTGGATCCTTATCAGAATTGCGTACGATCGAGAAAAGAACAATATAAACACCAAGACAGTGCCATTAATCCTTCAAAGAAAAAAAAAAGGCAAGCACGTACCAAGAAGGTGGAGAAGAGCATGATGGTCTCAGAATGGCCAAACTTGAGGACAGCGCGCGAAACACCAGGTTCCTCCTCATCATCGTCGCCGAGAGCGGCAGGGGCCTTGTCCTTCTTGGGTGCTCCGCCGGTCTTGTCCTCTGTCAGAGCCATCTCAACAGCCTGCACCAACGAAGTACCCAACTTGCACCCAAGATGTCTGTTGAAAGGCACTCCAGGTCCATAGGTATAATAGTCATCCAAATCATCCGCGACCTCAAGCTTCTGGAACAGATTCTTTGCTTCATCGTCCTTGTCATCCTCGTCATCATCCTCATCATCATCCTCATCATCGTCCTCGTCATCCTTGCCATGCTTCTTAGACTTGCCACCCTTCTCATGACCATCGCCCTTCGATGAAGAGAGTCCAAGTCCGAGGAACCGACACCAAGTCTTGTCAGTGTTGTGCAGGGCAACCTCGAACCCACACATGTTCTGGATTACACCGACATCCTTGACCGTGAGGTTAAACTGGGCCGCGGGGGTCGTGGCTCCAGCGGACAAAGCTGCAGAGAGACGTTGTGCCAGGGCTGGGAGAAACTTGGCCTCGTACTCCTTGTTATTGCGCTCGACAGCTGGTTGGCCATCGACGCTCTCGAGCCAACGTGGGCATGCGTACTTAACCGCCATCTCCTTATCCAACCCCTAATAAATTGTAGAAAAAAAAATCCCTTTTGGTTAGCCACCACGGGACACATAAAAGGATATGTAGCCAAACATGCAAAGAAACTGAGTAATGGAAGAAAGTGACCTACGATAGGCAGCATAGAGATGTCGACAGGCTGGACAGGAGGCCGCTTTCCAATAACACCCTTTTCAACTGCCGATCCAGAATCATCCGCGAGACGACCCTCAAAGAATCCGATCGAGAAACCATACGCCGACTGGAGGGATCTGGACTTTGCCGATGAGGCGAACACGTAAGAATTGGCGTCATAGGGGTACTTGTCCAAGAGAGTCTTGTAACGGATGGCAAAGCGGCGACCAATTTGGTACAGATCGGCGTCTCCCTGGACGGACAGGAGGTTGCCTCTTGCAGGGGGGTACAACGCCTCACTTGGCTAATAGAAAAAGGAACGTGGGGAGATGTCATTGCTATGGTTAGATTTTGTATCCATGAAGACCAAAAGGGTGAACAACACTCGCACATAACGGGGAGTAGTGGTGCTTGTCTCTTACCCAGTCCTTGATCCATTCGAATCCAGGCAACTTGACACCCTTGAGCTTATCGGTCATCTTTTTGAACCCGACAGACTTGTCAGAATCGGGGTACCTTGTACCTATTCCATTCCATTGACCAGAATATGCATTCAAGTAGATGTTAGTCCTCATACTTGTTTCTCTTCTCCAATGTCCTGCGACATGAATGAAGGTGTATAGATAATCTCTCCCCTTTACCATGGCGACAGATCTGATAGCAGCAAAAGGGGTGGTGGGAGAAAGAGAGAAAAATGATTGGACAGAACAAAGTGCTCAACGTTAATAACAATCGAAAAATCGATACTCTTGTCGGGATGGAAGGGCAAATGCGAATGGAAGGAATGCAACGTCAACAAAAGCACGCTTGGGGCATCTGTGTTAAAAAAAGGTTTGAATTTTTACCAGGTGCAGCTGAACCAACTCATAACCCTTAGGGGTATCCTTCAGGGGTCCAACAGGTCTGCTCTCATGGGGATAAGGCGACTTTGTACCGAGGTGGGTTCGGAGCCAGTTCAAGGGTGGCAACGAAAATGAGGGAGACGAGCCAAAGGGTTTAGCCGCAGCAGCGTCGGCTACCGAGACATTTGCAGCAGGTCCCGCTTGAGCAGCGGCGGGAGCGAAGAGGCAAGAGAGGGCGAGCATGAGCGCGACCGAGGGGAGAAGAATGGCCGACTTTTTGCTGGTAGTGGTGGTGACGGCTGTGGACAGGCCAGGCGCCGCTTCTTGTTTTTGTGCAACAGACATTTCTGGGTAGATTGAGTGTCGAGAGGGAGTGAGTTGTGTGAAGAACAATGAAAAGAAGACGGAAAAATGATGAGAAATCGAACAGTTAAATAGAAAAAAAAGTGAAGGAAGGCCATGAGCCCTACTTGGGACACGCAACGATCAAGAGAGAGCCAATGATGTCGGGTCTGCTCGACGCGTGCACGCTCCCTGTGGTATTACGCGATGAGGGATAAAGTTGTTTTTTTACCCTGGTTAGTTTGCTGGTTGTTTGCGGCATACCGACGAATGCTCTGCTGCAGATCGGCGTCCCACTGGACCTAAAGTAGGTCACCTCCTTGCCAGCCTCAATTGACTAATAAAACAGAAACGTGCAGGGAGGACAAAGCTGTGATTAGTTTAATTTGGGGTATTGAAGAAAGAGCTTGTATCCAAACAGGTACCAAACAACAATGGGGTTATGGGGTTGAACATTCGTTGCATGTGAAGAGGACGTGTTTGAGTCTCATCGCTGTACCCAGTCCTAAATCCGTTCGAATTCACACAACGTGGCACCTTTGAGTCGCTCCGCAAGCTTTTTGAAGCCGACAGCTTTGGAAGCCACGGGTGCATTGGACCTAAACACATGTAGGTAGACATTATTCCTCATCTATTATTTTCTTTCATCTCAAGCTCCACCACAAGATGGAAAGGAACATGGATAATCTCTTCCCCTTATGGTTGTAGATCTGATAAAAAGAAGAATGGGATGGGAGTAAGAAATATAAATGATTGGACAGGACAAGGCGCTCAGTACTAGTAATAATTACAGAGACCAATTTATCAAGGTGCAAGGGTGAATGCAAGCGATGGGCATTTTAAGTTACATAGATCTAAGTATGTGTGTCCGTGTGAAAAATACGTTGTGTTGTTTGCCAAGAATCAGGCGAACCAACTCGTCTCCCTCGTGGGGATAGGGTAAGAGGGCATTGTAGTGTGAGTCCACCCCAAAGGTGGCAATGGGAATAACCATGACGACTGGGCCATCAGAGTCACCCCTCGACCAACAGAAAAGGCAGAGATGGTCCAACATCCTCCCGTCTCCGCCAATCAAATCTTTAAATTTGCCCATCTTGCGGTTGTTCAATTCCTCAATCGCTGGCCGTTATTGTTTTCGGTTTGTTTGTTTTGTTTGTTTTGTTCGTTATCGTTATCGTCTGACTACTGCTTGAAGGAAGTTGCAGAAGTTGCTCTAAGATTAACAACAAAATAAAACGATGTACCCGGTAAAGGGTTTAACATTTCCTCCGTCGCCTGCACTTGGCTTTTTTTTTTTTTTTTTTGTGTTGCAGTGCGCATCAACTATTCAGTTAATCATGAGCGTGGATAGTGATGAAACATTCGAGACGATCATCTTCTCATGATCCAAAGGAGCATCAGCGTCGGTCTTGAGTTCCATCAACAAGACTGAAAACTGCGCATGAAGGTTGGAGTCTAGACCGCAAACATTCGTTGTCGCTCTCTTGACTGGGATGCGGATTTCCACATGCCATTGCGAAGGAGAGGGGACACAGTGCCAGCCGTGGCATCAACGGCAGCCTAAACAGAGCCCATCGCTTAAACAGGGGCAAGACGAGATATGTAACTTGGTCAAGGGAAGAACGTGGTGGTCAATTTTTCATCAGCCTTTTTCACACCGGACTTGATCGGTAAAAAGAATGTAGAGGGCCGCTATTTTTAAATAATGTAGGGATTGTCGTTCTAGGTAACTTGGGGATCGCCGTTTCTACCAATGGGTCCCCATAAGTGAATGCTCATTGACACAGTCCTCCTGCTCATACCTTGTTAAGCGGCTATTATTCCTTCATTCGGTCGGCCTCTTCAACTAAAAAAAAAAAAAAAAAAAAAAAAAAAGAAAGTTGACCGAAAACTGAACCTTGTTCTGTTTACTTTCTTGAGCGCGACTGCAGTGGCCAAGGAGGACGATGCCAAGCACAAGGCGAGATAGAGTGATAGTCCCTTCTGAATCCCTGTGCTACCAACCATTTGTACTTCTTCACGTAGAGTCACGTCCTTCATGTAGGTCACCATCCACTTCCTGCACGTAGACAGGCTAGTCTTGTTGTCTAAAGTATCGCTCGTTTTTTTTCTAGGCACCCTCTGTTTCAGAAATGGGTGTGGTCCGTGCTTGATCAATGATCGACGATCAATCTACTCTGTTATCAATTTTTCTGTTCATCAACCGTGTTTTCTTTGTTGATCAAATGTAGTCAGCAGTGATAGTTATGTTCCTGCAATCATGTCGGTGCCACCACTCTTTGCAGTCGGTTGCATGTGTAGTAGGCACTATCAGCTATATCAGTCTTTATGTAACTTCGATTCCTGAATGCCTCAGTTATTTATTTTTATTTATTTATTTTTTGCTCGAGGGTCTCGAACAGGATCTGTAATACTTCGAAAAATGAATGAATACATGTATCAATATAAACAGTCTATGGATCAGAAAAGAAGGATAAATATAAAAAACTTCATACCACTCCCCCTCCCCCTTCTGTCTACTTGACGACAGGATCAACAGCCAAACAAACAGGCAGTTGTGGCTTCTCTTCGCTATTGAGAACCGTCTGGTGACGGAACCTTCTCACAGCCGCCAAAAACGCAGCCTTCGCCTTGGCTTCCATCCCCGTCCCAGGAGTAGGGGTAGGCTTGGTCAGGGTACTACAGCAGCCATCGAAATCACAACCGGTCCCCGCACGCTGAAGGACCTCCTTAAACGTCGGCCATTCACAAAAGTATTCACCTCCGCAGCCGGGAAGGACCATGGGTACCTCGTTGACCAGCAACCTAATCAATCCTCGAGGAGTTGATTTTATATTACTGTCGGCAGGGGAAGCGGTTTCGGTATCTAGGCGGCGGCGCGACTTTCGGGTGCTGGGAGAGGTCTCCGCGATAGGGCGGTAGACCTCGAAGGCTATGTTTGCAGCAAAGGGGGAGACCTTGCTGGTCCGGAATTCTCGCTCGGCGTACTGCTCAGACGTCATGTCTGCCGTCAACGGGACTCCCTTCTGGTTGTACAACCCCTACAAGTTTAAGCAAAGGAGGCGAACATCAAAGGCTTTCAGTATATCAGACCAAAGGACACTAATGCATGTTACCAACAATCGACCGAACCTTAAAAAAATAGTTGGTCACGTACCAGGAAGCTAGAAAAGAAGAGGATGGTTTCAGAATGACCAAACTTGAGAAGAGCGCGATACGTCCTAGGCTCTTCATCATCATCACCACTACCGAAGGTATCAGGGTATTTATCCTCCTTCCGCATCGACACTGTACCGCTAGTACTGTCCTCAGTTAGAGCCAGCTCAACAGCCTCCACCAACGAAGTGCCCAGCTTGCACCCAAGATGTCTGTTGAAAGGCACTCCCGGTCCGTGCGTATAGTAGTCATCCAAATCTCCCATGATCTCGTACTTCCGAAACACATCCTTCGCCTCGCTATCCTTGACCTCGTCATTCCTGTAATCACCCCCCTCCGAAGAAGAAGAGATCCCGAGTCCAAGTAACCGACACCAAGTCTTGTCATTATTGCGCATCGCAATCTCGAATCCACATAGGTTCTGGATGTCGCCAACATCCTTGACCGTAATGTTGAACTTGGCAGCCGGGGATTCGGCTCCCACAGACAAAACCGCCGAGAGGTGATCTGCCAGGGCTGGGGCAAATTGGCTCTCGAACTGCTTGCTCTCGCGCACCACACCCGGTTGGTTATTGACGTTCTCCAGCCATCTTGGGCACGCGTACTTCACCGCCAGCTCCTTATCCAATCCCTATATAAATGTAGTATGAACAAGGCTTCAATTGGTGAACACCGCGGATACACGACACGAGATGTAGACGTACATGGAAAGAAACTAAATAATGAACGATAGGGACCTACGATGGGTAGCATAGAAATATCAATAGGTTGGACGAGAGGTCGAACACCTTTAACACCCGTCTCGGTGTCAGATCCAAAATCGGCCGCGAGACGACCCTCAAAGAATCCAACCGAGAACCCGTACGCAGACTGACTGCACCTGGACTTTGCCGATGTCGTAAATTGATACAAGCTGGCGTCGTAAGGGTACTTGTCTAACAGGGCCTTGTAGCGGATGGAAAAGCGACGACCAATTTGGTACAGATCCGCATCTCCCTGGACGGAAAGTAGATTCCCTCTTGTAGGAGGGTACACCGTGTCACTTGGCTAATATAAAAAAACGTGAGAGCGGTTAGACCTATGGTTCAACACGAGCTTCATCTGAAGGGTAATAGTAGTACCTGTCTCTTACCCAGTCCTTGATCCATTCGAATCCAGGTAACTTTACACCCTTGAGTCGATCAGCTAGCTTCTTGAACCCTACAGACTTGGAAGCACTAGGGTACCTTGTACCTATTCCATCCAAAAGACCAAGGCAGCACATGTCAATCGGCATTAGTCACTCGTCTCTGTCTTTCTTCTTTCATGGCCCAGGACAAGATAGAAAAGGATATAGACAATCTCTCTCCCTTACCATGGCGACAGATCTGAAAGCAGGCAAAGTGGAGTGAAGTAGGACAGAAATTAGATTGGACAAGGTGCGCAAAGTTAGTATTAATTACAGCAGTAAATTTCCTAGGGTGTGAGAGGAAATACAAGGGGTGCACAACTAGTGCGTCTGACTGTCTATGTGATAAATGCATCCCATGTGTTCCTTACCAGATGTAATTGAACCAATTCATACCCCTCAGGGGTATCCTTCAAAGGTCCAACCGGTCTGCTCTCATGAGGATAGGGGGACTTTGTACCAAGATGCGTTCGAATCCAGTTCAACGGCGGTAATGAGAACATTGGAGACGGGGACTGCTGGACCCCTGGAGGCGCTTCTCCACCAAGAGACAGGTCAGAAACGACTTTAGACCTTCCGTCAATCAGATCCTCAGACCCGCCCATCCATCGTTCCTTGAGGATATCTATCGCTGGAACACCCGTCCTGTCGATCACAATCGTGGACTCTGGTGACACACCCTCCTCTTGCAGGTCCAGAGTAGCAGCATTAGCATTGGTCTTTGCTTTGGGTTCCACCAACGAGGCTAGGAACTGTGAGTGAGGGGTGCAGTTAAGACCGTGATCTGTCGTCGTCAACGTCCTTGCTCTCTCTATGAGGAGCGGATTTCCACATGCGGCAGATGAAAGGGGCAGAGCCGCGGCATCGACAACAACTGAGGCCGAGACCGCAGCTTGCACAGGGATAAAAGGACTGAAGAAGCATGAGAGGGCTAGAATGAGGGCGACCGAGGGGAGAAGAACTGCTGTTGTCCCGGTGCTGGTGCTGGTTGCTTTGGTAGTAGGGGTGGTAGAAGTGGTTGGGCCAGGTGAGAGGCGAGACAGAGTTCGAGACAGAGTCCGAGACCGAGGGGATTGTTCCTGTCCTTGTGCAACCGACATGTTTAATACACTTTTTTTTTTTTTTTTCTTTTGGAGCGTTATCGTTCACAAAGGGACTGCAGTAAAGTGATGAGCAAAAAGAAAGACGAAGACCGACGAAAAGGTTGCTTTCGGATTTCGGAATGAGGCGAGAATGGCGAGGCACGAATTTGAATGTAAGAAAAAAGAATAAGGGTCAAGAAATAGAATGGAAGGGAGTGAGAAAACAGAAACGGCAAAAAAAAAAAAAAAAAAAAAAAAAAAAAAAAGGGGAGGCGAGAACGGGTGGTCAATTGGAAAGGGATTTTGGAAGCCGAGCGAGGGTAACCCTTGGAGTAAGCTAGCAAGCAAGCAAGGGTCAAGAAAGGGAGTGAGGGAGGGCCAATAAAGTGGGGTCTGCTGGACGCGTGCACGCTCTTATTGAAGTGAACGATGAACGTTTAACTTACCTCTTCACTGGTTGGTGAGCAATTAAAGACATTACTTCCAGTGAATAGTTTTCGTTCCTGACAACAAGGGTCTTTGGTGTGGTCAATGTCGACTCTCTTCATTTTTCTCTCACGCTCTCTTTGTTCACGTTCTACGCTCCTTACAACCCAGAACGATTGACAAATTATCAAAAAGACAACAAAATCGAGGAGAGATATATAGTTTTTCTGGTCCAAGAGAACAAACGCAGTAAAGAATTTATTCAAACTGGGAGAGAAAAAAAAAGAAAAAAGCGATAAAAAAAAGAAAAAGAGTTGTTGCCAGTCGTTTTCATCTCAGGATGGCTCTTCTCAGTCCATTTAGAGAAAGAGGGATCCCTTTGCAAAAGAATGCGAGAGTTCAAAGACTAAATTTAGGCGCGACGCTTCTCCTGGGGCTTGGCAAGGAAGTCAGTGTACTGCTGGTAGGGAGACATGGTGAACTGGGTCTCGGACCAGAGGTCGGGGGTCAAGTAGCTGTAGGTGTTACCAATGGCGGCAAAGGTGGCCTTGACAAAGTTGCCCAAGGTGCGGGTGGAGCCGAAAGCCTGGGTGTAGCAGTCAGTGACACCAGCGAGCTGAAGAAGCTTCTTGGGGACGGGGGCAGCGACAATGCCGGTACCGCGGGGAGCGGGGACCAAACGGGTGACGGCAGAACCGCACTTGCCGGTGACCTTGCAAGGAACGGTGTGGGGCTCGTTCAAGATCGAACCCCAGTAACCGCGACGGACGGGGATGACCGAGAGCTTGGCGAGGATGATGGCACCACGAATGGCAGTGGCGACCTCCTTGGAGCACTTGACACCGAGACCGACGTGGCCGTTGGAGTCACCAATGACGACGAAAGCCTTAAAGCGGGTGCGCTGACCGGCACGGGTCTGCTTCTGGACGGGCATGATCTTCATGACCTCGTCCTTGAGGGAGGGGAGGAAGTAGTCGACAATCTGGTACTCCTTGATGGGGAGAGAGAACAAGTAGATCTGCTCGATCGACTGGATCTTGCGGTCCTTGACAAGACGTCCAAGCTTGGTAACGGGGGTCCTATTGATTGTTCAATGATCCACAAAAGAGTATCTAGCTTGTCAGCTCCTGTCTCTTCATTCCCTTTGATACTATTCCATCGCCTGCTCGGAAGAACTAACACCAATTGCGACAACAACTACAAAGAGCAAAGAACCTACCAGGTCTCCTTCTCATCCTTGCCTCCACGTCCACGTCCACGGCCACGACCGCGGTCGCCACCACGTCCACGACCACGTCCAAAACCGCCACGTCCTGCAATTGATAAAAGGTAAAAAGAAAGGAAGAGAAGGGATGTTTAGAAAAAAAAACGTCCAAAAGTTCATCGCCTGTTACTTTCCAGATGATTTCTGGTGGTAAAAAGATCCTGGACTACTCTTGTTGAGACAGTGTCGAGTTGATGTTGGGATCCCGTTGACAAATCGTTGCTCTGGTTGCTGAAGGAGAGAGTGCGTATGATGGATGTAGTTGAGTGCTGACTAGATCGACTGTAGGCTGGTCATCTCATCACTCATCCACTGAAAAGGATGTTGGTGTTGTTGGTGTAGGTGCTGTTTGTTGGTTTGTTGGGAGGGGACAAGTGTTGAGTCATATCGCCGATAGGGCCAAAGAGGAAGAGATATCCGTCGAGACATTCCTTGCTCTCTCCCTCCCTACCTCCCCTTGTGTGTGCGTGTGTTTTGCGCTCTCCCACACACCACTCCCTCTCCTGCCGCGTATGTGTTGTTGTCGGTATGCGTCGTCTGGACTAGGCGTACAAGGTCACAAGGGGGTGGGCAAGCAGGGCGTTATTCACACCCCCTCTCCTCTTATCCTTGTCGTCATGGCTCATGGCTTTCACCCATCCTCTGATCATTGTTGAGGGAGAACCTAGTTGGATGATGTCTGTTCTGCCTTGACTCCTGCTATGCCGGCACTCATCCGTCCGCCGTTGAGAATAGTCGATGTTCGTAGTACTGTTGTATTTGCCAAAGGTCTTGTCCTCTGATATATGCTGGTCCTGTTAGAGTATTCTGAAAGTCCAGTTAAAGAGATATTACGCACCACGTTGAGTATCGGCCGTTGCTGCGTCAGCCATTTTCTACGACAGGAAAGGAGAAAGACAAAAGGACGGGTTAGGACAAGGACTAACTGAAAAGAAGATGACCCGTCTCTCATCGCTGCAGGAGAAGCCCAGATGATGAACGTAGGGTGTAGCTGATAGTGACAAGTTGATTGGTGTCTGCTGGTTAGGAGTTTGGCGGATGGTGCAGAGTGTCGGTTGATGGATGTGATGGCATGGCGGAATGGACGGATAGGGCGTTGGTGGGTTGGATGGTTGGATGGCTGGATAGGTGGATAGGTTGGCGGGTGGTGGTGTCCATGGGGTGGGAGCAGTGCATCCATCGATTGATAGGGCCTGCTGGTGCTGTTAGCAGTCCGCCGTGGCCGAGTGCTGCAGTTCCACATACAAATTTCTGTTTGTTTAATTGAAAGAGGAGGATCTGGCCATCTGCAGCGAAAAACAGTAAGATATGCGGCCTTTTGGGTTCAATTCGTCACGTGAGGTATATGCAATCTATCATGTAACATCCACAGAGACAATACTAACACTCACATACAAACACAACCATAGGAATAGAGTATAGGCATAGACGTCGAACGAACAGTAAACGATAGGTTTTTGTACACTTGAAAAAGCGTTTTATTGCTGAAGGATGATTAACGAATACAAAAAATACAAAAAACAACGAAAATGGGAATAAAAGGAGAAAGAAAAAGAAAAGAGAAAGGATTGCCGGCTCAAAAGAAAAAAAAAACTCAATGCGAAAAGGGATATAGGTGAGTCGTCTCCTTGCGCGCCTTCGTCCTTTGTCAGCCTATCGCACCTTGTCTAGTGCTCTCCCTTGAATGATGAATGACAACAAAAATGGAAGGGACGATTTACTCGACGGTGACAGACTTGGCCAAGTTACGGGGGAAGTCGACATCGACACCAGCCAAGCAAGCCAAGTGGTAAGACAAGAGCTGGAGAGGGATGATGGTCAAGAGACCCTGGAGGCAGTCAACGGTCTGAGGAACACGGATGGTCTTGGACTCGGCGTTGATGGCATCGTCACCCTTGTTGCAGATGATGATGGGCTGACCCTTGCGGGCAGTGACCTGCTCCAAGGCAGAGCGGACCTTGGGGTACAACGAGTCGCGGGTCATGATCAAAATGACGGGCATGTTCTCATCAACAAGGGCCAAAGGTCCGTGCTTGAGCTCACCGGCGAGGATACCCTCACTGTGCATGTACGAGACCTCCTTGATCTTCAAGGCTCCCTCCAAGCAGGTGGCGTTCTGGAAGCCACGGCCCATGATGAGCAAAGACTTCTCCTTGTGCAAGACATCGCGAGCAAGGCGCTGGAGCTCCTGATCGATAGCCAAGACCTCCTTGATATGTCCAGGAAGAGCGTGGAGTCCGTCAATGATCTCGTTGCGGCGAGCGGTCATCGAGGTGCGATCCTCAGAGAGCTGGATGGCAATCATGACCAAAGCAATGTACTGGGAAGTGTAGGCCTATTTTCGACGATGAAACCAATACGGAAATGGAATAGGAGGTTAGTTTCTAAATGGGCATGGAGTAAAATGCAGTTGATATGAAATGATAATGAAACAGGTGTTTACCTTGGTGGAGGCGACACCGATCTCGGGACCAGCGTTGATGTGGACACCGCAGTGGGACTCGCGGGAGATGGAGGATCCGACAGTGTTGGTGACACCGACGCAGAGGGCACCACGCTCAATGCAGTATCTCATGGCGAGGATGGTATCGGCGGTCTCTCCGGACTGGGAGATGAAGACGCAGACATCGTCACGGAAGATAGGGCACTTGCGATCCAAGAAGTCACTGGCCAACTCGGTCGAGACGGGGATCTCGGTCAACTCCTCAAAGATGGCACGAGTCTAGAGGGAGGGACCAATCGCAAGTAGACAAAAGAAAAAACAGGGGGCACCGGGTTAGTGTTTGCTGCAAACGAATCACAAGGGCGTAAAAATAATTTGAGAACAAGAATTCCTGAAGGTCAACTTACGGCGAGAGCACTGTGGTAAGAGGTAC
Organism: Linnemannia elongata; assembly: GCA_036320915.1. Taxonomy (NCBI): domain Eukaryota; kingdom Fungi; phylum Mortierellomycota; class Mortierellomycetes; order Mortierellales; family Mortierellaceae; genus Linnemannia; species Linnemannia elongata. The sequence continues at coordinate 824,666 of JAXBDG010000005.1, read as the reverse complement.
CGCAGGCAATGAACACAATGCGACGGCAGCGACGGATGGTGGGCAAGTAAGTCTTGAGACCACCCAAGGTGACCTTGTGGGTGTCAAAGTTGACACGGCCACGCATGGTGTTGACAACAGACTCGGGCTGCTCGTAGATCTCCTTCTGCATGAAGTGGTCAAAGGAACCCTTCATGATCTCGGCCAACTCAATCTCCAAAGTCTGGATGGAGCGGATCGAGGAGATACCGTCATCGCGACGGAGACGGTGAATGCGGAGCTCACCCTCGCGGATGTTGGCAATATCGTCATCGAGGAGGTACAAGACAGTCTTGGTGTGCTCAACAACGGCCGAGGGGTCAGAGGCCAAGAAGTACTCGATCTGCTGGGGAAGACCATCCTCGCTCAAGAAGGCACGGGACTCGCTGCGACGCAACTTGGGGACCTCAAGGGAGCTCAAGGCAGCGGGGGCTCCCTCAACCTCGGCGGGGACTAAAAAAAAAGTAAGGTTACAAAAAAAAGTTGAGTAAATGAGATTTTTTTGGAAAGGAGTGGTGCGAATATCCAGTGAAGTGAGGAATAAACCCCTTTCTATCCTGTGTGTAATAAAGAAATGAACGTACTATCCTCGGCGATACCGCCAAACTCGACATCGACAAAGTCGACCTTGAGCTTCTTGGGGGTCTTGACACCAATCAAAAGAGGGGAACCACGGCGGGTGGCAACGATCTCGTTGGGGAAGTGGACAGACTTGAAGATCATGGCGAAAGCACCCTCCTATTACATTCAAGAAAGAAGACACGAGTAAGATTTGTACAGAAAACGGGATAATAGGGAGTTAGAACACGCACGGTAACTTTTCCTGCTTTGCTTCTCCATCATTTCTCCTGAACTGCTTGTCTTGCTGTTTGTTATCCTTTTGCAAAAGGAGATGACGATATGGTTTGCCGTCAAGACCATTCCATGGAATCCACGGGTCCCGACTGATCCAATATCTCATACTGATGGCATGTATCCAAAAATAATAAAAAGAAAGAAACGTACCAACTCCTTGACGACACCCTTGACGAGGTCGGTGAAGGTGAGAGTCTTGTTGCCCTTCTGGGAGTCCCAGATGTACTTGGCGAGCTTGGCAATGGCCTCAGTATCGGTCTCGGACTCGAAGGTGTATCCCTTCTTCTCGAGGACAAGCTTGAGCTCGCGGTAGTTGGTGATGATTCCGTTGTGGACAACCGTGAACTCGTTCTTGGGATCGGAGCGGTGGGGGTGGGAGTTGATGGGCGAGGGCTGGCCGTGGGTAGCCCAGCGGGTGTGGGCCATACCGCAGTGGGAGGTGAAGGTCTTTGTCCAGTCGATGGTGTTCTGTTCCTGGATGAGCTTCTGGAGAGCAGCGACCTTTCCGACCTGCTTGTAGATCAAGACCTCCCTGTCGACATCGCCATCGATAGCAAGACCTGAGAAACAAGGTGACAAGAGACAAAAGAGAGTCGTCGCGATTAGTTTGATATCTCAAGAGAAGTTGGTTCCCATATGAGAGCAACGCCTTGCTTTCTGCTTTCGCTTTATCGTCCTCCTGCTTCTTCTTCTTCCTCTGAACCCCTTTTCACTGCCCCCAACGCAATCTTCCCAGATTTGACTGGACTGCGTGACCCTTTGACTCCCAAGGAAGGTCGAGCCACAGGTGGTTGGAAAATGTCCCGAATGAAGCAAATACAGCCACCACAGCTTGTTCGCCTTGTCCTTGTCGTCGTTGTCGTCGTTGTCGTCGTTGTCGTCGTTGTCGTCGTTGTCGTCGTTGTCGTCCTCAACAAATACAGTTGCAATGAACGGCAAGTAAAAGTAAACGAGAATATAAACAACTTACCGGCAGAGTCGTATCCACGGTATTCGAGACGCTTGAGGCCCTGGGTCAGGATATCGGCAATGGACTGGCGATCGACGGCAGTGAGGTAGTTGAGGTAAGCAAAGATTCCGCACATGGCTACAGATGAGTCTTGTTATGTAAAAGGTGTGATGAGAAGTAGAGAAGGTGAGGGTATGTGTATGTAAGATGAGAGAGTGGCTAGGCTAAAGTGTGGGAGTGAGGAAGGTTGATGGTGAGAAGGGAAAAGAACAGATGAGAGATCGCAATGGGGCGGGCTTTTATACTTCTTTTGGGCTGGACTGGGGCTATGGGTCTTATGAGGGACTGAATACCTTCTTATTTCTATTTTTTACTTTTCTTACTTTTTGTTCACGCCCTCAGTGCCCTCTGTGCAGAGCTACTCTAGTCCTTTATTTTCCTATTCATTCTTGTCTCTACTCATTCATTCATTCTTTATTATCCTCTCACGATAAGCAGCTGGTCGCCAGCGAGAACCTTGTTCCTTTGGAGACAGACAGGCCGGCAAGCACAAATCCCTTACTTTCCTTCTCCCTCTCCCTCTCTCTCTCTCTCTCTCCTTCTGCTTTTGCTTCTGCTTCTTTTCTAGTTTTGCCTTGTGTTCCCCTCCCTCGCCTCTCGCGCCTTATTGGTTTTTTTTTACCTTTTCGCTTGCTCACTCGTTTTGTTCTCTGGCGTTCTTTTTTTTATCAGGTCCAGTCAATCACGCACACCTTTTCGCTTTGTTTGCTTCTTTATATTTCTCCCTTGTGCATGTCAAGGGTGCCATACTGACGGAAAAAAAAAACTAGGATAACGGAGAAAGCATTGCGCAAAAGTGAGATAGAGGAGAAATCAAGGATCCTTTCCTTTCCGAGAAGCTTTTGCTTTATTTCTATGTAGCTGACCATTGAACAAGAACACTCAATAACACACTGGGTCAAGACAGGAATGGGATTATAATCGAGAAAAGGGAGCAAAAGCGGGATGGAACCGCGATTGTTGTCGTTGTCGTTGGATAAGAGGATAAGAAGCATGGCGATTGCATTCTTCTGGTAAGGTTGTTTCTAGTGGAGATTGTGAATAGGCCAGGACCCGGCTCACTTCTCATCCACTGTCCAGACAACAACACAAAAAAGAATAAGGAAGCGACATCCAACCCAAATTCTCCTTACTCTCCCCCTGCACCCCTTTCGTCTTCCTCCTCGTCGTCTCTTCCAAGCCAATCCACGGATACATGTTTTCTAATTTACAACATTTTCAATAATAAAAGAGAAATGCTCCACTCGACATGACTCGGGGGCCGAAATCCCAAAAATAAACCAAGGTAAACTTTAACCCAGGCTGTCCAATTAGCCGCCGACCAGGGGGAAAACTGCCCACGGATACCTCTCAAGGTTGGAGGTTGCATGTGTTTGTTTGGGGTGAAAACAGAGAGAGAGAGAGAGAGAGAGGTGTTGCTCTTGCCGTGGTGGTGAATGAACACAACAACACACAACTCCATGTTTCTTCTCTCGTCATCATCATTGTTGCCTTGCTTTCTTTTCTGTACTGGGGCATTGGACATGCTTATGTGCCTGTGTTTGCGTCGGTGTACAAAGCGTTCACTCTCTTTTTTTTTTGCAGTCCGTGTGTTCAAGTGAGTTGCGAACCGTGTGCAAGTAAGGCAGGGTAACAGGAGAGGGTATGTTTGAATGTGCGGATATCCCCTACTCCGTCCTTCATTCTCGTTCCAGCTTATCGTTCAATTGCTTTCGGATTAATATCTTCATATACCCATAATGTGTCTTATCCTTCCTGCTTCTTCGTTCCTTTCTATGCTCCTTACCTGGCTCCTCTTCCTTGTCCTCATCATTGCTCTAATTCAGGAACATCCTCATCTGAGACTATTACGAGAATGGCATCACCGATCATCCGATGATTTTTCCCACAATCAATCCAATTCTTTTTGTTACTTTTGGTGCATGGAATCAAGAAAAAAAAATGAATAGAGATGGTGGATGATGACGGTCTCTCTTCTTCTTCTACTTCTTCACCAAAGGCTGTTGTTCAAACACCCTACCCCCATTGCTTACTTCACTCCCTCACCTCTCACCTCGTTCACTCCACTATGTATGTTCTCAATATGCGTCCGATAGACGGACTTTTTTTTTTTGTGCCTGTTCGCATTTGGATATGAACCAACAAAAATAGCCTGCCCTTCTTTGCCTTGCTCAGCTCAAATAAAAAAAAAATCCTTATCGCCCATTTTTCTTATCGTGAACCTCCCTCCACCTTCACTTTTGGACTTCGCTCGATATGGATGCGCCGGCCGTTTCGTCGTACCCACTGCTCTTTTTTATTCTCTCCCTCACTCTATCTTTTCTATTTTTCGTGTCTCTTTTGTTGTGTCTTCTTGTCCTGGTCCTTGTTGTAATCCATCGATCAATGGTGTTGTATAGGTGAATGGCGCGTCTCTTTTTTAACTGCCCGTGCTCATCACCGACGCCCTTCATTCTCTCATTCTTCTCTCCTCGTCCTGTATTTGATGCTCACAGTCTATGTTTTTTCTCATCACAAAAACACCAGCTTCGACAGAGGTGAAATGGCGTCTTTCATTGACGCGAACAGATAGACATTAGTGTCAATGACACGCTTGTTTTCCCGATGCTAAATCCTTTATCCTATCTCTCTCTCTGTCTCTCTGTCTCTGTCTCGGTCTCTCTTTCTCTCTCTCTCTTAAGTTTCTTCACTGTTCTCTCCTGTTTCGTGTTCACCACCAAAATGAATGACATATTTTTAGCCGACCGAGTTGCTCAACGCGACTTGAACAGTCGATGTGTTCATTAGTTGCCCTTCGATTGTTTGTTGCTCTAGCCTTTCTACTTGGGCGCAATTCAAAATGAACACAACATTAAACAAGGAGACTGTTAGGCGCCAAAATAAAGAACAACTGGTCGCGTGCCTTCCCCCCTCGCATGTTTTCATTCTTTTGTCCTTCCCAACCTTTTTTTACTTTCGGTTCTCGGACACAGAAATCAAAATGGAATGGACAAAGGAGGGGCAGAACCGCCCCCCGCTCCACTGCCTACCAACATCATCAAAAGCTGATCTATTTTTACACATGCAATCAAAGCAAAAAAAAAAAAAAAAAAAAAAAGGTAATGATAACCATAACACCTACGCGTCAAAATAAAAAGAAAGATACGCGTCCGCAGCGTCTGTCCTCTCTTCATATTCTTATTTTCAAGGACAGACAGACATGGTGCACATCCTCTTTGCCACATATTGTCCGCATAGTAAGGATTGCATACACTCCCCCTCCCTCTCACCACACTCCTTTTTCTTCCTATCAGTACCGTCCCGCGGAGACTTTTTCTTTCTATTTCTAGGCTCCCTCTTCGCTCATTGATGATCCTGGAGCACAGTGCATGGATACTAGCCCTTCACGAGTCCTTCGCAAGTCTCCTGTCCGATAAGGGTCTGGTCAAACAATGCCTCTCTTATCGTTCGTGTTATAGGGCGTACTCTCCTGACTCGCCCGTGGTCAGGCTCGTTGAAATGACCACTACCACCGCCTCCTAAATCTCTTCCTAGAATAGCTTTACCTCAAGCGCAGTCGCCAATGATAGAGAGAGAGGATACGGTGCCCACGGACACAATATTCGTCGAGTCTAGATTCTCTTTGTCGTTGTTCTTTCTCGATTGTGGCGTTATTGTTTGCATTCTTGACCCATCCAATGGTGTACAAATCAGTTCTACATTGTATACTTTTCAACAAGAGTCCAGATCCTACGATACTCTCTTTTTCTTGGAATGAAGCGACCTCTTGTTTCCACCTCCACGCAACTGTATTAATCTCTTTGCTGTAAATGAACGATCAAAATAGCAGTGAAGCCTCATGCTTCGCAAAATGAGCATTCCTGTGTGTGTGCGGTATAATGTATGTCGGGTCAAGATTTTGTTTCTAAGAATAGCGAGATCTTGTGGGAGCCGAACAGCGCATGCACATCACATATACACACACTTTTCTTTTCCGTTGATTGGCGGTTTCTACAACAACAACTTCTGTAATTTCCCACACTCATCAAAATGACAAGATGGCGTCGTCCCTAGATGTCGTGTATACTGTCTTTCTCTTGTTGTGGATATATGAAGAGGAGCTGTAGAGACCGGTAGGCAGACGCGGGCTTATCTTTTGATAGGTTGGCGCAAGGAGAGGAGGGAGTGCGGCGTAAGGGGTGGACGGTGTTTCTGTATCAATCCAGCAGTCTTTTAGGACTACTAATGCTGTTAGTAGTCTTTCTCAACCCTCTATGTCATGCGAATCCACTACATGCAAATAAAGGGGTTCGAATTTTTTTTGAGAAGGCCTAGCTGTTAGTAACTTGATCCATGCGTTCCCCTCGCTTCATTTTCTCCTGGATGTGTGGGACCTTATGATCGTGGTAAAAAGGAGCACACGTGTAGCGAATCCAACTGACTCGAAAACAAGGATGAAATGACCCTTTCTCTCACGGTTCAGAACCAGGAACCAGAGTCTCATTCCTCCCCAGGAAAGGTAAGATTGTCTCCCTCCTTTGATCTCTCAATTGACTTGATGGGAACCTCCAGTTAGTAAGGATGTAACACTGAAGTTGAACGTCGTTGACCAAGTTACAAGTCTGAGGCTCGCAACGTTGCACAACCAACACTCTTTGGCATCAAGTGACATGTTGGAGACTGTTTGTGAAGACACACGAGTGACGGAGAAGAATGAATTAACATATCTATGGACATGGCATAAACAGCTACCAATAAGGTTGGGCTGTAGCGGCCGATTAAGTGCCATTTCCCAGCGCCGGACAGGCCTTTCGTTAACTAGTTAGCTATCTAGTCACTCCTCACCACAAAAGACTCTAACGTTCATGCATCTTCAGAGTGTCACAAAGAAGGGACGAAAGCAAAACAGCGAATTCAAGATAATTGAGTAAACTTGTGTCCAGACTGACCAGAACGTCCATTGTCACACGACATTAATTCCTCCTTTGTTCAAATAACCGGTAGTTCTTTTTTTTTTTTTTGAGACACAGAGGATCGAGCGTATTGCTACTACAACGTGAACATTGTGAAAAACAAAAAAGCACTCGATTGCACCATGGAGAAATACCAAGCATGAGTTGAATGTGCGCATGCTGCCACTGTGGGTTCGATGGGTCAATTTAAACAGGGCGACGTAAGAAGAAAAGTTTGGATCTCAATTGCTGTTAGAGAAGAGATCGAAGGTGAACTATGTCGTACTTGTAGCCCTTTTCTTTTGACAGGATTGGATGAAATAGGGGGACGTAGAACGGGATAAGAAAAGGGAATATGGTGTACAATAGGGGAGCATTTTTTTTTCTTACTCGGGGTGGGAAAGGGATTAGGTAGGCTAAGGTTTGAAGGAGGGACTAAGGTGGGAATGTGACAACGCAAGGAGTTAGCGTGTTGTAACTAGTGGGAGTGAGTGTGGTCGGTGCAGAGAAAGTGAGAGAGTAAGAGATGCTAGGGAGATCTAGCAGGTGGAAGTGAGCCAGCAACAACAAGTAAACATTAAAAGTAGCAGGATGTATCAAGAAGGCCATTATTTTCATCATTGCAGTCTGCACAACTGGGACTATGTACAACATCCTGCAGCTTTCAATGCCAACAGCCAGCAACGGCTCATGGTAATCGGGATACGTTAAAGATAATGGCGCCATTCTCTTTCACCCTTAAGAGGATTGACAGACAACAGAAGACCGATCCCCATCCAGGTGCCATCATTGATCATTCTGTCTTGTCTTCGATTTGATGTCCATCCTCACCCAGGCACCATCAGTCCATCACTGATAACTTAACCTGTGTCGCTGATCAAAATAAACACAATTGCTTTAGCAAGGAAACCTTACAGGCTACGATTCACTCTTTCACTCCTTTCATAATTCTGCGTGAGGCAATTTCAAGAAAACGAATCAAAGGACAGATCAATAGGTAGGAAGTATCCAAGAAGAGCGAAGCAATTGACAGGAGGGGCGTTCTCCCCCTACTTTGTGTCTCTTCTGTCGCACCCCTTTCTCTTCCTTCTCCCTCCTCCTCGTCTTTCATCGCCCCTTTGTCCCCCACTTCCTGCGCTCAAGCAACCACCATCCTCCTGCTCCTCTTCTTCTCCTTTTTCTTTTCGCACTTTTCATCTAACCCGTCATCTTTTTTTTTCTTTCTGCCCTTTCTCCATCTCCATTCGTTCACACCAACAACTAGTAACCTACAAACAAGAGAACGACCATGGAGCCAACAACGCCGTCGCGATCCCCTGGGCAGAGCAGCTACATCGTCGACATGGAAAAGGCAGACGACCCCTACGGAGAACCAGACCGCCAAACATCAGCCCCATCTCATACAACCCCCTTCACCTCCCCCAGAGGTCCATTCGTCTCTCCAGGGTCCGCTGTTGCTGGTCCCCTCATCGGTCTCAAAAACCTCATCGAACGCAACCCTGCTACCGTCGTCAGCGGACGCTACTCCATCAACCTGCGCCAGCTGTTTGTCCTGCTCCTGATTCTTATGGGCCTGACAACACTGTGGTTCGTCGTCAACCCACCAGAGAGTTTCGGAGGAGAAGGAGGACCTGAGTCGCTCGTCCAGAGCGCTGTTGGAGTCTCTGATCAGGACCATGTTGAGCGCGACCCCCACCACCCTCATGCCCAACCTCAAACGCCTGCGAAGCCTAGCCCTATTGTCCTCGACGCCTCTCACGGATTGACTGGCTCTGCCAAGTACAGGTTCGAGCGAATCCGCGGTAAGGGTGCCAGGACAAGCTTGAAAAAGATCCAGTTCCAATTTCCTGCAGAGACAGAGAAGGCTCGATTGGAGCGTGAAGCCCGCTTGAAGGCGGTCAGGGATGGATTCGAGCACGCCTGGAAGGGATACAAGTCGCACGCTTGGGGACACGATGAGGTTCAACCAGTCACTGGAGGATACAGGGACACCTTCAACGGCTGGGGCGCAACAATGATCGACAGTTTGGACACCCTTGTCATTATGGGTTTTAACGACGAGTTTGACGAGGCGCTGGAATGGGTCAAGTCAGAGTTCACCATGACCAAGAACCCTACCGCACAGATCCAATTCTTCGAGACCGTCATTCGCTACCTGGGAGGATTCCTCAGTACCTACGACTTGACCGGAGAGAAGGTTCTGCTGGAGAAGGCAGAGGAGCTCGGAGGCTACATGCTGAATGCCTTCCAGGGAATCAACTTCCCCAACGGTCGCGTCGCTGTCCAGGATACTGCCAACCAGCTCGGCTACAACTTTGTCCTTGCCGAAATTGGAACTATCCAACTTGAGTTCTCTCGCCTGTCGCAGCTTTCTGGAAAACCCATTTACGATGAAAAGGTACAGTGCATTCTTTGTGTTCATATGAGAAAGTCAAAAAAACAAGGTACTCAAACAGAAGGGCTCTTTTATCTAACTTTCATTCGAACTCTGATCGTATCTGGATTCTTCTCTTAGGCCCGTAAAATCTTTGACGTTTTGGGATCGGCCACGTCGCAGCTGCCTGGACTCCTCCCTGCCTATGTCCAAGATGCCGAAGGTCGCCACTACTCTGACTTCAAGGCTACCGTCGGTGGCATGGTTGACAGTTACTACGAGGTACATATCCACAGGATAGCAACGAACAAACCGACACTAGACCTTTGTCGAAACAGCGATTATAATTTGCTTTGCGTCTGCTCACATGCCTTTTTTTTTTTTTTTTTTTTTTTTTTTTTTTGCATTTGTCTGCTCTAGTATCTTCTCAAGGAATGGATCCTGCTGGATGGAAAGGTTCCCAAGTTCAGGGAGATGTGTAAGTGGGTCTTTAGGTCATACATGATCGTTCTATTTCTGTCCTTGCGACAACACACTTACCGGGTATTGGGCATTTTTCTCACGTTAATTGAATCCCAACCCGCCTCCCTTTCAACGCCCCGGATTAACTTGTCTCCTGAATCCCCCATTGTTCATATACAGTCGAGGTTGCTGCTGACTCCATCAAGAAACACATGGTGATGCGGCCAGAAAACGGATCCCAGGAGTATGCAATTTTGGGGCATGTCTACTCTAGTAGCAAGAATATCGATCCTGAAATGGAGCATCTTGTAAGAAGGCATTTATTTTCTTTTTGAAATCTGGCGTAGTGATGGCTTTCTGTCTCTGCAAAAAGAAAGTATCCGCTGAACAAAAACACTTTTTCTCATTGACCACTTCTAGGCTTGCTTTATGTCTGGTTCGTTTGCTATGGGCGCCAAGTACTTTGATCGCCCTGATGACTTGGTTCTGGCTAGACAGATTGCTCAAGGATGCTACCTCGCATACCATCACTCTGGAACAGGATTGGGACCCGAGTCCTCCAAGTTCACCACTTCGACGCAGCACGGCAAGTTTGTCCCCGACGCTGAAAAATTTTTCGACCCCATCCTTACTCGCAAAGATTACATTCTCAGACCAGGTAAGAAAAACACAACAGCCCGCACAAAGCGGATCATCTATCCTTATGGATATGGTTGAGTGTGCTAATGGGAAAGGAAGTGGCTCTATTTTTGTAAGCATGGGCTATTTGACTAACCATTGACTTTGTACCTCACTCTCATTTTTTCGACTTCAGAAACACTTGAGAGTCTGTGGATTTTGTACCGTCTCACTGGTGAGAAAAAGTATCAGGACCAAGCGTGGGAGATCTTCCAGGTACAGACCATTCTCTGATTGTTGGGCTGTTGTCAATTTCTCGAATAATTGGCAAATTGGCGTCGTTTGTTTTAGGTTCATGCTTCGAACGATGAACGTTCAACATTGCCTGCAACTACTAGTGTGGTCTACTAACTGTCGTTTTGCAACTCCTTGGGCGCTACCTACCATAGTCACTTGAGAAGAGTTGCCGTACACCCATTGCCTACTCTGGACTTAAAGACGTCACCAAGCCCGGCTCGCATGACGACAGGATGGAGAGGTAAGAACCGCTTTATATGCGTTTTCGCTGAAGAAGTTTATTACTGGATATGAACAAAAGGCAAGCATAGCAAGCAATAGTGATTAATGTTCTTTCTCGCGTTCTATATTTTGATGAATAGTTTCTTTATGGCAGAGACGATGAAGTACTTGTACCTGATGTTCTCAACCCCTGATGTTATCTCGCTGGACGACTTTGTCCTCAACACCGAGGCACATCCCATCATCAGAACGTAGAGCCCTCCCACCCCTACCTTTGGCCGCTCCTACGATGCCATTGCATCTGATTGTCTCTTCGTTCTTTCTTTTTCTTTTCCAGCACTTAATTTGTAAATAAGTCATCATTTTTGATCTGATAAGATGGTGTTGTTGTGGATGTTTGGTTTTATTCTTCCATGCAGGCATTTTCAGAGCGCGGAGTTGTTGTAAAGTATGCGGTTCCTGCAAAGAAAAAAAAAGAGGGTGTCGACGCGACTTGAAACGAGCAAGCATAGGAGCGATTCTCCCAGCAAACCAAAAAAGCATCTCAAGATCACGCCATGGGTGTATCCTCCTCCTCTTCTTCCTCTTCCTGCTCGCCGCTATCCAGCTTCTGCTTCTTGCGACTTTGCGTCTCCTGCTGATCCTTCAAATCACTTGGAATCTTGCCCTCCTTCAACGCACGTTCCAGTCGCGAGATCTCATCCAACGTCGTGGCCTTGGCAAGGGCAGCCTTGATCTTGTCCTGGTCCTCCTTGGACATGGTCAATGTGGGTACGCTTGACTTGAGTGGCAGGGGCACACCCTCACCGGGTTCGAAGGTCGAGGTGGTCGATTTTGTAGCGGCGATCGACTCTGCTAATGCGGAGGGGCCTGCCTTTCCATCGAATAGTTTCTTTGCCTCCTGTCTCTCCTGTGTGTCATGTTGTTATGTCCCGTGGTGAATGGGTGGTGTCGATTGAATTGGTGACGCAAAGCGAATCGAAGGGTGGAAGACAGAGGGTCGCTGACGGTTAGTTGTTTTGCGCTTCTGTGTGCCATCGACATGTATTGCTCAACAACAGACACCCAAAAACAACGTCGGCTTTTCCTGTATTGAGAATTGTTGATAACGACATACCTTCCGGGCGACCTTTGTGAAATCCAAGACCCTGACAGTTGGCAACTTCCAGATAACATAAAGTCTGTAATATTTCTTCTTTGTCAATGGGTTATCCAACAGGACCAAATGTTCCAGAAACTTTCCTCCCGCAAGGCCCTGAAGATCCGAAAGTTCAGCAAGGGCATTGTTGGTGAGGACCAAGGTGGTGAGGTTGGGGAGGTAGTTTGTGAGGAGTTCGGGGTCGATTTTGGAGATGCGGTTATTGGAGAGGAGGAGAGTCTTGAGGCGGTGGAGGACGGGGAAGTTTGCAAGGGCTCTGATGTCGTTGTCTGTCAGGTCCAGCGAATCGTTCAAGTCCTGTTTTGTTGATAGGTTTTTTTAGTGGTGGCGGTAGTTTGTTGTTGAATGAAACGAGTTCCAATGAGTTTCGGTTGGCGATAATTGACAGGAGAGATAATAAACGGAGGTATGGCATTTGTTAGATTCTTAATTTGTGGCACATCGTACATCTCCTTCACGTCCTCCAACGTTTCTGCTGTTGTCTCCTGATTCAGATCCTGGTCAGTTGAACGCTAATCAACGCAAAGAATCGACAGTGAAATAAAACGCACCTTGGTGACTCCAAGGTTCTCAATAGCAGGGATCTTATGGCCTAATAACGAAACAGATCGAGAAAAAGAAGGACCAGATCAGCTCAAAGCTCCAACTCGATAGGTTGACATATCGTATTGTCCACACCGGCCGTTTCTGGCAAGGCATGTACTACAATGGCACGACTATGACAGAGGGCAAAAGTGCCGTGCACGTGCAAGAAAAAAGCGAAGGGCTTTTGTTTGTCCAGCGAGGACACGACAACAAAGTGAGAGAAGAAAGGGGTGACACGAAGCAAAAGGGATGGTTTGGTCATTTACTGCGAAGGTCCAGTTCCCGGTCCTGAAGAGCATTGAGGTAGCATGGTGCCCGTGCGATGAGATCTGGAGTCAGCTTCATTATAGTCTGTGATGTCGTCGGTCTGGTTGGTCTGGTCGGTGGCGCTGGCGAGTCCTGGTCCTTGGTCCTGGTTCGTTCGTTTGTTGGAATCACAAATAGAAAAGCGCCATCGCTTTGCAACGAAGACGCTCCAGCTATGTGGGAGGACTGCAGAATTAGCGACCAGATCGGGATACCACTACGTAATACCCACGTGACAGTACGTGGGTTATTGAATTCAATAATGTCAAGATATTCAATGAAATATCATCTGGTAGGATGGCCGAGTTGGTCTAAGGCGCCGCACTCAAGTTGCGGTCTCGAGAGAGGCGTGGGTTCAAATCCCACTTCTACCATCATCTTTTGACGTTTTTTTTTTTTTTTTTTGCTTCCCTCGCCACTAGCGCGTGTTCCGTGGCGACGCCCCGGGTTCGCTTGTTCATTTTTTTTTTTTTCAGACTCTTTTTGCTAAATCCAAACCCTTGACCAAGACCAAACCAGCGCAAAAACTGCACTCCAGACGCTGCCAAGCTTCGCAATTGTCGAATTCGCTCTGCTTGCTAAATCTCTACGAATCACTTCCGTAGTTACGCGAAAATCAAAATGTGTGAAATGACAGGCCAATTATCGATTGTGCCCAGTTACGTTCTCACCAAGTAGCCTCAAGCAGAACGGCCATGGCTCCACCATGGTCGTCCTTCTTTCAAGGTCAAGTATTGTAGTCATTTTGTCTGGTGCCATATTTTATATTCTTGATGACTCTGATTGGAGGTTGATCGCATTGCCAATAAAAAAAAAAAAAAAAAAAAAAAAAGGCCGGGAATCCCATCATACTGAATCCGTTGTATAATATGACACTCTCAAGCAGAACACCCGTGGCAGAGCCACTGTCGTCCTCCTTGTAAGATGTGTTTTGTCTGTTCGCCGGGGCGGTGGATGGCGATGGATGGCACGACCTGGAGGATAGTGGACGGGACGATCCCGAGTAGACAGATGTCTTGGACGCATTTGTCGGTTGATCCAATTGGAAGGCCAAGGCAGACTCGACAATTGAGAAGCTTGGCGGCATATGTAGTGCATCTTTTGTTTGTGCTGCCTTGATTTTGATCAAGGGCTTAGACCGGCTGGCCTTAATGCACCGATTGAGCGCCGCCGATAGAAGAAAACCCACGGACATGTTCCTCATCATATGGCCAATCAGATGGACAACGCCAAATAACTGGCACTGGGAGCGGTTCTTGACGGCCACTCGCCATTGCTATCTCGTGCACTCGCTTCTTAGTCGTGTTGTACAGTCGAAAATGGTTTTTGGCGACAGTTTGCTAATGATTTTGTCGCCATAACCAAACCATTTCAGACTGAATTACCCTCTTCAAAAGCGCGATTCTAAAAGTCTAAAAGCAGTCCCGAATATATTGGAGCACGTGAGAGTGACATGCCCAGCTGTCATCTTTTGAACATTTTGAACAGACGCGACATTTGCTTTTCTACCTTAACCCTTCCTTACTCCTCCCATGAGAACTGCCAAGCATGGACGTCAATTGCATGAGGACGAGTTCCAGAAACGGACCAAACGATTGAAACCACTCTCACACCCTCTCGCCTCCAAAAAAGACAAGACATACACCAAAAAAACCCTTGAGGAGATCCAGACCCGTCGTCGCTTGAGATATAATGACCTTTTGAACAGTGCACGGAAGGACGATATGGCGGCTCTCATCATGTTTCCTGATCCAGACGAATATGAGATCCCATTGTCAAGAGTCTCCTACTCCTTCAAGGATAAAGCTGAGCTGTTAGACATATGGCATTATCTCAAAAAGCGAAAAAAGGAGAATATCCCATTTCATTTCTCCCTTCGCTCCTTTGGCCCCGCTTTAGGGCTTGACATTTCGAAAGACGCCATGTCGAAAATGCTCAAGAAAGAACCCGAAGTATATATTCATCCGTAATATATTGTCCCGGCAAGTCTATGTGTTGTAATAAGAAGCAATATAAGGTATTTAATCAACATCGATTTTTTTTTTTTTTTTTTTTTTTTTTTTTTTTTTTTGGGGGGTAGATACGAGCGTTGGCCGAACGATATCCAGAGGCGCATTACATTGTTGACCGAAAGGATCTAATGATGGAGTGGGTCCTATATCTCTGGCTACAGGATCAACGACAGAAGAATGTCCCTGTGGCAGGCAAGTTGATGAGAAACGCAGCTGATTTCGCATGTACCGTACTTTGCGACTTCAGGAACAAATCGAACGATGATCAGTCCCAGATGCCGCTATCATTTTCAGCATGGTGGCTCGACAAATTCAGGAAGCAGTACAATATATCTTACTGCCAACTCCAAGGAGAATCAGGATCGGTTGACCAAGAAGCCATCGAAACCCAACTTATTGAAATTCGTAACCTTTGCGCGCAATACACCCATGACACTATCTTTAACTGCGATGAGACTGGGATGTATTTGACGGAACTGGACACCAAATCTTATACAACACCACTTTCCAAAGCTGGCGCCAAGGCTTTCAGGAATTGCAAAGTCTCTATTTTGTTTTGTATCAACGCCTCCGGAACGTCCCTCGCCCTGGCTAAGACTAAAAGGTCATTGCGACCGGTAGTTATCGGTAATATACTGTGCGAGTGGTGTTGATCACGTTTCAAATTGTTATTCTTCGATCAGTTGTTAACCTTTATAAGTATTGGATTGCTTTTAGGTGAACACTTTCCCAGGGACATGGAAAGGGCGGCGGACGTAATGATAACCAAGGAGAGGTCGGCGAAAGGATGGATGACTGGCGATATTTTCAAGCGCTGGATGCAACAGTTGGATGATGATCTTGATCGACCAAGTCTGCTTCTTCTGGACTCTGCAGGCCCACACAACAACATTGATATGCGCGACCCTGAACAAGGAATTCCCTAGAAGCATCTCCGTATCTGCCGACTACCCACAAACTCAACATCGGTTACCCAGCCTCTCGATGCGGGCGTAATCAGCGCTTTCAAACGAATATTTCTGGAAATGCTTGGTTTCGAAACATATTATGCTCGCAACTTCGAACAAGCTACCAGTATCTCTAATGGACGTGCTTGGTCTCTGGCTCCATACGCATGGGAACAGATTAAGCCTTCCACGCTGCGCAACTGCTTCGCCGCAACCCCTGTTCTTCCAGCCCAGATGCGCGAGAATCTCCGTCGACAACGGCCAACAAAGGAGGAGCAGCCACCGAAACCTCGCTACGCGCAATACGACAAGTACAAGGAGCAAGAGAAGGTATATTTTCAACACCTTGTTGCCGAAATCGGGAAGGAGGATGAAGTGAACTTTAGAGTGGTGGAGAGCAAGAAGGAGCCGGTTGGTGAAGCATTGAGGCAGGTGGTGGCGGAAGAGATGGCAGAATAACACAGACGAAGGAGAGGAAGGAGGACAGGATAATGTGATCCGAGATGGTGTCTGCTTCGGCGAGTTCCCAAGTGGCGACGAGTATCCAAGCTCACCGCTAGCAGATACTGACATCGATTCTGCTGTTCAAACTCTGAGAGACTTGACTGGACCAAGGGATTTTCTTTCGAATGCTGGTATCATACAAGTTCGGCAGAGCGTCAAGCAAGGCTTGGGAGACCGAGAGATTGGAAAGGCGGTGAAGCATTTGGTACGCGCTTGTCTAAAGCATTGAACGAGCAATAAAGTCATGGGCATGTCACTCTCACGTGCTCCAATATATTCGGGACTGCTTTTAGACTTTTAGAATCGCGCTTTTGAAGAGGGTAATTCAGTCTGAAATGGTTTGGTTATGGCGACAAAATCATTAGCAAACTGTCGCCAAAAACCATTTTCGACTGTACTGAGAGAGAAGAGATGGGTGGTCGGAGCAGTGCACAAAAGCAATGGTTTTGATGTTCAATCCATGAAGCCTTTTTTTATTGGGTGTGTGCGTTGGAGGGATGTCTGTATATGTTCATAGCACTTAACCCTTATCTTTCTGTGGTTATGGGGCTGAAAGAAAATGTTGCGATGGTTCACTCAGTTGTAAAGCCTTGCCTCCCTAGCCCTAGAAAACGAACGTAAGCAATCGTCCGTTGCGCATCCGCAGCCTCGATGGTGTGTTCGCCTTATCATTAAATAAATAGGATCATACTCTATTTTTTATTTTCTTTCTCCTTCTCGCTCCTTCGACCTCTCACTTTTGCACAACTAGCCTGGCACTCACGTCAACAACGCCGAAATGGAACCCGCCAAGGACAGGACTCCATCCAACATTACTGAACTCAGGCACCGGATTAGCCTCTTCGCCACCGTCAAGGACGCACTCTCTTGCGCGCTCGTATTTAAGACCTGGGCGAGAGATTACCTCCCAGTGATTTGGAGCCAATCTCACTACAAAAAACATCACCAAACATGGAAAATTCATGCATATTGTCAAAAACGCTATGGTCCTTCCCCTGATCACAGTGCTCGTCAACGGAGGTGTCAATAGGTTGAAGGATCATCATATCGAAACCACCGCTTTCCGATGCAGCATTTGCGGGCTTATGAGGTCGTCTCCGGGAACAGTTCGCGTCTCATGAATCTGCGTCTCTCAGCAGCAACAACCGTGTCTCCTAACAAGCAGGATTCACTCTCTCACTTTGTTCCCAGTTCGGCCCTGGTCCCCTCATACAGTTCGACACAAGGTCCATCCAAACTCAAGTACCTTTCAATTGATACACTGTGCTTGACACTCGACAATTTGGTCGCAATTCTCCAAGGCTACTCCACGGTGTCCGAGCTCAAACTGGTCAGAACGGACATTGTCGGATCTCCAACCGTATCCTTGCAGCACACGGGCGTTAAAATTTTTTGGTCGTCCCTCAAGAGCATTTTCTCAATCGGTCGAGCGGGCCATCCTTACTATCGCTATTCCCGAGCTTGACATCGCTCTGTATCTCGGATATTGATCCATATTTCAAGGTCTCGTCGTGCATGATCAAGGAGCTTCTGCGGTTCTACCCTCTCTTGACCGACTATCATCTTGAGGGTCACGACGGTGCCATCATCCCCAAGTTTCTCAACAACATTTTCTCTTGTAACGGCAACAACAATAATATCTCCAAGATTACGTCCAAATATGAGCACACGACTGTCGAAGCCATCACCGCTATTTATTTGCACCAGGCATCGCTGAAGTCTGTAGCAACATATTATCGCAGGTACACGTCGATATTGAGAGAGGGGAGATCATCCCAGTGTTGGATCATTTCCGAGTGTCTGGCCATCATCTCCAGCTCACCCCCAGAAGCTGCCCAAAGCCACAAGTCATTGACCTCCACTACCATAAGATGGACATGGACGTTGTCGAGCCAAGGGGGTGGGTCTGTAAGAACTTGATGATCCTTCATATTAGGATCAAGGTCCTGGACACAAGGGCAAGATCCTTAAGGCTGTCGCACTCTGGCGAGCTGGGTATCGCGGGCGATGGTGGTAGAGGGACAAGCACAGTAGGGTCCTATATCAGTCGATCGAGGCTCGCGTCACTCGTCACCTTTTGAGGTTCGACATGCTGAGGCGGGTCTGGCTTGAGTACCAGACATGGACCCCGATTTAGGATACAGACCGATGATCTAGGAGTGAGCACGGGCTCAGCAGACACCATTTCTATTTTTTTTGCTTGTATTTTTTTTTTCGATACTCTGGTTGTCAACAAATAAAGGGTATCGTACGTGATAACCATGCCAACACATGCACGCTTTTTTTTATCGCGCAAGGACAGAGCTTGCGATGAGGGACGGTTATTATATGGCCATCAATTGTCTTTTTTGTTTGTGCAGTGAGAATCCATAGCATCTACTAAACACCTTTGCAATATGATCACCTCGTGACCACAACGTGAGCTTGGGAAGGGATAAAAGACCGCACACATACAATTTGTTTTCCTTCCCTCTCCCCCCCCCCCCCCCCCCCCCCTCTCTCTCTCTGTTATTCGACTTTACACAATTGCTTCCACACTGAGAATATGAATTCGACTGCGCCAACCAGGAACCCCTTCGACCTCCCTGAACTCATACTCCACCTCAGCCAGTTCGTCACTGACGAGGATGCTATCTCTTGTGCGCTCGTCTCCCAAACCTGGACCGACCACTTTGTCTCTGTAATCTGGTACAAGGTGGACTTCAATACCCGACCCCGGTTTGCGGACCTCTCGCCAGCGATCATTCTCAAACATGGTCACCATATCCGCGTCATCAAGAACGCCAAAACGCTCCCTCACGTCAATGCTCTTGCCCACCCCAGTATCAACAAGCTGACGAATCTCCACATTGAGACTGCCACCTCCTCTCTGCAGAATATCCGAGCACACGAGATTATCTTCAGGAATAATCACTCACTCGGAAAACTAGATATTTGTGCCGCCTCAGTTCCCACCAACAAGCAGGATTCTTTGGCCCACTATGTCTCTGCGCCTGCTCTATCTCCATGCCCCCTCCATGGCTCCTCCAAACTCACGAATTTGAAGTTTGACAATCTCATAATGACCCATGACACATTGGTGGCAGTTCTCCGAATCTGTCCCAGTTTGTCCAAACTGCAATTGTTCAGCACAGATATCATCGGCGACCCAACAACAACATCAGCTTTGCCATATCAGCACACGGGCATAAAGGCCTTTGGTTCACCTCTCAACCGTGTCTTCCCAACCTATTCGAATGGTTTCTCTCTCCTTTCGCATTTCCCCAACCTAACGACTCTATGTGCCTGGAACTATGACAGAAACTTTATGGTTCCGGCGATCAGGATCAAGAAGGAACTTGCACAGTACTGTCCTGGCGTTACCAGATTCCACTTGGCAGATTCGACAGGCGCCCTGGTTACCGAGTTTCTGACGACGATCGCCAACAGAGATGTCGACGAGTTTGTCTTTCGTTCCCGACACACATCCCTCGAGCTCATCAATACCGTCCTTCTACATCAAAAAACCATGCGCACCGTCATGCCTTACTGTCCCGAAGAGTGTCTCGACCAAGACAAGAACGAAGTGGCGCCAGTCTCCAACTATCTCCAAGAGTCAAGTCAGCTGTTGCAATTGATCCCCCGAGGCTGTCCAGAACTCGAGACGTTGGACATTTACTTTCACGAGATGGACATAGATGATGTGGAGGCGGAGGAATGGGCTTGCAAGAACTTGATGACGCTGAGGATGAGGATCAAGGGATTAGATACGGCAGAGAAGATTCTGAAAGTGATTGCGTTGTGGCGCAAGGGGTGCTGGAGGCGTTGGCAGAAGAAGGCTGGGACGCCAGTGGCGACAAGTGAGAAGGAGGACGAGAGTGATATGTCAATTGAGGCTCGGGTTGCGCGTCATCTTCTCAAGTTCGACAAGTTATGGACTGTCTGGCTCGGATACCAGACATGGACGCCTATCTAAGAGTAAACAGGAGCATCTAGGAGCTATAGTTGGTCCAGTCAACTCATACACCTATAGCACAAGTAACTGAAAAATAAAGCGAGATATCTCAATATTTATATCTCTTGTACACAATGTCCATGCCAAGATCTGAAAAAAGAGAAGCAGGCCTGCTCTCTGTCTTATCAGTTGTGATATAATAACATAACGGCAGCAATAACGGAAAACGAAGTCTCCAGGCACCATCATTACCATTTCTGTCTGTGATATTGACGTTGATCAGTTCCCTCATAACTGATGACAGTCTCTGTGTTCCTAAAGGATTAGGCGTAGTGTTGGATCAAACAAAAAAAAAAGGTCGCTATGGATGGAAAATAAAAGCATTTCCTCCATAAGTATGAACGCCTTTCTCACGGCGGAAATTGAGCTGCTTGTCCGCCCATATGACACTGACTTAACTCACGCGCGCCGCGTCAAAAAAAAAAAAATGAAGAGTCGGACGTTCAATCTTTGGTACACAAGCACGCCCAGGCTGAGGGACGACAAAAGTCAAGACCTTTGTTCTTCTTTTCTTGCCTTGCTTCTTTCTTGTGCCATCATTCTTCTTCCACTTTAATCATACTTTCCTTCATCCACCCTCACCACTGCTGATTCATTCTCTCACTTTTCATCTTCCATTCACACACCCTCATTACCATCAGGTACAATGAATCCCCTCTCTCGACTACCCGTGGAGTGTCTACAACATATCCTTCATATTATCCACAACGACGACGACTTCTCCGCTCTGGCCAGACTTCTCCTCATGAACAAACATATCGCCTCGGCCACGCTCCCTTTCCTGTACCGCGATCCTTTCCGGCTAAAGCCTGATAAGTTGGAGGCTTGGAATCGACACCGTTCAAGACCTAGGTATTACGACAAGCTCATCCGCATGCTCCTCAGCCAACTCCCTCTCGCTACTCTTCCAACGGCAGTCTCGCTCGTCTTCGCAGCCAGCTCTGCCGACTCCTCTCCGGCAACGACGACTGTTACAGCAACCAACTCCAACTCGCCACTCGACTATCTCGCCCACATTCGCCATCTCAACATTCCATTGCCGGACCGTAAGGAACTGCGTTGGTCAAACCTGTCAAACCTACATAATTCTCACCAGAGCGCTTATATTCAGAGCGACGAGTTTGACCAGCTTTACCAATCGAACCCCTTCTTATCAAGATCCGCCACAAGCATTGGCGATAAGGCATTAATCCTTCGGCGGTATTACCATATCTTGTTCTACCACGAGATCCTCTGGAGCTTGGCGCATCCCATCCTCGAGCAGCTGCAGTCGTTTAGTATCCCCATGCACCATTTCGACCGCTACCAAGGTGTTGTTAACCGTTTCCAAAACTTGGGATTGGTCCACTTTATGACGTCCGATGTTTTCGAGCCAATCTTTGACGAGGATCTCGACACCGACAGCGAGCCCGACAGCGAGCCCGACGCCAGGAACGGCAAGAGGAGGGCCATGATGCAACGCAGGGACGAGTTGGTTCAGGAGATGAGGCGGTTTGTGCAGGATCATGTTCAACTTTTTAATGGTCGGCTCAAATCTGTCAGATGTCTGGAGGATGACGTCTGGAGAAACGTGAATGAAGAGTACACAAATCGAGTTCAGATGGATTTGTATCGCTTCCTGCCGCCACTCTGCAACCTAACACGCCTCACGCATGACAACTGGCTCCAGTTCTCGGCTCACGCTCAATTGATCGATCTGACACATGTTCAGGAGTTCGATAGCGATTTTTTGCCAAAGGCTTGGGAAGACATCGTTTGCAACAAGCAGTCGATTCTCCAGCGGTGCCGGGCCTTGGAGCGTCTCCAACTCCAAACCGTGCGTGCAGGAGCGTTCAAATGGGCTGTGCAGGAGAAGAAGGACATAGAGCAGAGGACTGGCAGGAGCGCTGTGGTCAAGAACGATCGTGTAGGGTGGCGAACGTTGGAGCATGACGAGACATCGAGTTCGGCACATCGGATCCATGACCTTGTCCCGCTTAAATATGTGACAATCCGCAGGTCTTCTAGTATGGACACTGAAGACATTGACGACATCCTCTTCGCCTTTAACCATACACTACGGGTCGTGAGTATCACCGAGCAGACTTTCTCAAAGATGGAGCGGCCAACATCACGTCACATTGGACATGGAATGGTTCACCTTCCAGCCTTGACTTTTTTGAACCTGGCGCTAAGCTCGGAACGACTGGTGTTGGACCCGGGATTGCTCTCGAACTGTCCCAACCTCACATCACTTCATGTGCGGGACTTGACTCTGACGTACTCGTGTCGAGATATCGTGGCATGCTTGCCTGCCCGTCTGGACCGACTTGGGGTTTTGCAACTGAGTGGGTGGCCCGCTCTGAGCTTTGATCCGGCGACGCTTTTTTCGACCGCGAGGCTTGGAAGCCTGAGCATGGGAGTTTATCCATGGTCCATTGGTCATGGTGCAGGTCCCAGAGGGTTTATCCCACCAGTCGAGGAGCTCTACCTATCCTACGGCATCCAGGACGGAGCGCTAGCACCACCGCTACCAACAACATCAACAATCGCCACCGATTTGGAACTCGGCATTATTCGCCCCCGTTGGACCTGGGACTGGCACCTCCCCCACCTCACAAGGCTGGATCTGAACTCTGAGTTTGCGTACCTATTCAAGTTCAAGATGCTTCATGGATGTCCAGCACTGACGACCTTGTATTTGAATATCACTTCGACGATCCTAGGAACGCACACCCGGGTCATCTCCGAATCCGACCTATTCTTGCCAACAAACACAAGCACACGCAGCAACAGTGACAGCAATAGTAGCAACGAAAGCAGTGGATCTCCTCCGCCTATGCAGCATCACCAATCGACTCACGACCAGCGGCAGCGACATTGTTCACCCTCTGTTACATCTCTGAGTTTGAGAGGAGACTGGATGATCGACCAGGAGATCATGCCTCAGTTCTTGGCGGGCATGTTCCCAAATTGCAAGAATCTATTCATTGCAGAATGGAATTTAGCCGCGAAACAGGCCTTGGTCAAAGTGTTCAGGGATATGCCGACAAAATACGACGACGCGCTTTTAAAGGTGTATATGTTCAGACCTTCATCCTATGAGATGGATCGGCTTGGGATTGTTGCCTATCGGGAAGATGCCGATCCGGAGGATTATCTTTCTGTGAAGCTGGTGGATATGGGCAACTTGGATAAGTACCGCCTTTTGAAAGCCCCTCCTTCCTCTCCTTAACACGTACGAAAAATGGAACCTTTTATTAATTAAATATGCCAAAAAAAGCTATGAGTGTTTCTTGCCTCTGTATTTGTGGAATGGGCGGGGGGTTTCTTTTAAGAAAGGATGACCTTGCCGGTGGGGTAGATGGCCGAAACGGTCTGAGTACCGTTGCGGTTCTCGATGATCTCCAATGCAGCGAGGTTGCCACCTTGAGGTCCAAAAGAAAGAAGGGGAACAAAAGGTGAGGAGATGTCAGAGTTTCAATTCGTGAAGCAGAGAATAGCATACTTGGGCTTTTACTCCATCATTTCGCTTCCAGTGAATGAGGGATATTTTTTTTTTGTTGCAAAGGGAAATAACAACTTACCATAGTAGGTGGTGATACCGACGTCGATGCCGATGTATCCTCCATTGCAGAGCGAGGGGACCTTTCCGCTCTTGGATTGAGCGGTGTGTCCCGAGACCATGCGGTTGACCTGAAAATTGGCAAGAAAATCAATAACACATGAGACAAAGTAAGCTTTTGAGACACGCAGACAACACAAACAATAAAGGAGAGGGAGTAGGAGAGGGGCAGGGAATGTACTTACACCGAGGATCTTCTTGATGTTTTCGATGATCTCGCAGGTCTCCTTCTCGCCAGCAGTTTGCTTTGCAAGATCGCGGTTCCAGACAGGACCTAGCATTCATGGGCAAAAAAAAAAAAGAAATTCAGAACCCTTGTTCATATACATTAGGAAAAAAAATGAGCCGCGGCTGCTTGTCTGCCTACTCTCCTCAAAATAACTCCTACCATAGGTATTGAAGATAGGCTCCTTGAACAGCTTCTCACCCAAAGCCTGATGCGCCATGACATTCATCTGATCCACACCCTTGGTAGCCCACTCGATACTCATGTCCGCATGGCTGAACATGGTGTGCCCGTTCTGGATATGCGAGATGTTGAAGCTGTTGTAGACGAAGGAGCCCAACCAGCTAGTTTGCATATCCCAGGCAGCTTTACGGGCTTCGGGGCCTCCGAATGTGGCAATCTCGTCCTCGGTTACGTAGCGCAGGTCTCCTTGAAGGTTCATCACTTCGTGGCTGAGAGAGTTACAGGGTGTGGGGTATGAATGAAGCAGAGGCATAGTTAGATAGGTGATGAGGGTATAGAAAAAGGATGTAGTGAAGCTTTGGAGTGGTAATGAAGGGCGACTTACTTTCCGAGAAGGTTGACAACCTATGGAATCGTTGACAAAAGAAGGAAAGGATCAGATCTGATGTTAGTAATATGAATGAACGGTCTGTCCGGACACCTCAGTTAGCTCTCGCCAGCCATGGAAAAAAGAGCAAAAAATCCAACAATGGAGAATGACGGCTTTAATTACCTCTCCACCAGCACGTTTGGCCTGCTTGCGAAGCTTCTGCAGCAACTGGTAGATTGCAATAGTGCCATTGCCACGATCAACGTTGTCACCCTATGCGAAGAAAGAACACGGGCATGAAACACAGATCAGTCTCCTTGCATGCCCAAGGTACCTTTTCAACAAATTTCTGTTTGTTCATTTCGGGTAAAGCTTACAGTCTGGATGAAAGTGTCACGACCAGCGATCTAGTTACCGCGGCGATCAATGATTTTGGCCATCTGAAGGACGGTCAAGGTGTTGTTGTAGTCGCTGTGGAGATCGCCGACTGCAACAATACGGTTGCTGCCGCGGTGGTGGTGGTGGGGTCTATGTCTATGGTGGTGGGGAGGACGGGCATCGACGGCATTCTGGACGAGGGCGAGACAGAAGAGTGTCATTGCGATCAGGATGTACAAGCGCGACATCATTGTGAAGGTGGACAGATGGTGTAGGAGGGGAGAGGTGGGAGGAGGAGACGAATTCGCGAGTTCAACAGATACGTGGGAGATGAGCCGCCCTTTATACGCCTGAAAAGGCAAGGGTATGTTGATGCAGCGCCCTTGAGGATGAAAAAAGTATCATGAACAGAAGCTGTATCCAGTGCGGAAAAAAGTGGGCCCCTCAGAATAAAAAAAATGCTGGATTGGAGCGGAGATGGGAAAGTGCTCTTGGTGAATGAGAGGCACGAAAGCAGAAGCGTGGACAACAAACTTCATGATGTTGAGTGGCGTTGGGCTAATGGAATGAGCCCGTTCTTTCCCAGCAACAACAATTATTAATTTGTGTAGAGATGGAGGGAATCGCAATGTCGATCCCCCTTTCCTTACCTCACCTCGTGCACAGATCATGCAATGCGTCTCGTCTTAGTTTTTTTTTTTTTTTTTTTTTTTTGCTCGCGCGACAAAGAACGAAAAAATTGCCCGCTCCGAGGAAACACCATTTTATGATGTTCTGAGCATTTGAGCAATACTCGTGTCCCGGGTAACGTACAAAAAAAACGTGTATTGCTGTTGACCATACTACAGGAACACGCGAACTTGCCCATTAAAACGCAACTTGCGCACTTTGCATCAGTTCTATTTTTCTATCCCACCTTCATACTCTTTTCTTCTTTAACAGTCGCTTTTCTTCTCTCCACCCTCCATTCTTCATTTTCTTTCCCCTTCTTTACCAAAGAAACTAAATAAAAGGCATATAAAAATTACCTCGTTTATCAGGAACTCGCATCTAAAAGCTCATCGGCGACCTTCATTCTTGCAGAGAAAGAAGCAGCCTTTGGGCAACGAATCCAAGTATCATTTCATCCACCCAATTTTCTTTCTCCCCATCACCTACTCTTCATTCTTTCTCCCAATCGCTTTCATATCGCTCCGCGCGCAACCCCCCCCACTGCTATACCCAAACACCATGACCGACAATAGCCTGACTTTCTTCTGTCTTATTGATGGGGAATGTAACATTAACCGCATTCCCTGTCGAAATCGATCAGGCAAAGACGGTGGCTTATTTCAAGGAGGTCATTAGGACCGAGAAGGCCACCGAGTTTGACGACATTGCCGCAGTAAAGCTTACCCTATGGACTGTCTCCATTCTTGACGATGACGGCGATGACGGCCTCCCTATTCTGATCAGCTCCGTCTCTGAGAAAAGAAGTACGGGGCGACTACGGAACTCTCCAAAACCTTTGAAACTGAGTTTATCGAGGACGCGATTCACATCATCATCCAAAGACCCTCACCAGATAATGCATTGAATCGTCGCGTCAATTATGAATCAGATAATGCTAATGAAAAGTATACACTAATCTTTCTTTTTATTTTTTTATTTTTTTATTTGCCATCTATGTATGGTTGCAGTTCATCCTGGAATTACAGTACATCGTAAACAGTCAATTGATATGTTCGATCAATTTATTGTAAGTCGATCAACGACAGCGTACTGACTGTCATTGCTTACGTTCATACTCTAGCCTTTTTTTTTTTTTTTTTTTTTTTTTTTTTCTATGGGTATCAACAAATCACAACTCTTGGAATTGTTGTCAAACCTCAGAAGAGGTCGCGTTCTCTTAGTCTGCAATGGTGGAAACAGCACCCTGTACGACCTGAAGAAGCACATTTTCCATCGATATCCTCAGTACGCTCACGACGATCTCATGGACTGCCCAAGCAACCCAGGGCAAAACTCGTACGTGACAATGAGGATCTACGTAAAATCCTCAAGGTCGCCAAGACGGCCTTAAAGACCACACTAACTATCTACCTGGAGACTCCAATCAAAAACTCTTTGCATGGTCGTTCAAGGATGTGTATGATGTGTACGACCTCTCCGCTTCTTCCGATTCCGGTTTTGAGGTACTTCCGCCATTTTTCGACTGATGGATGAAATATAGCTACGCGACAGTTGCGCGAGGAAAACTGTTTCATCACCCAATAATAAGAGGATCAGTCTCGAATAAAACGTCGCAGCTTCATCCACAATATCCTGGTAGTAACAAAAGTATCAAAGCAACATCGCTATGGACGCTTGGCTGCTATAAGCTAGATTTTATAATTGAAGAAAACATTGCTAGGTTCTATGGAGGAGTTGAGGCGCAGTTTCCTCCTCCTGTGTGCCTTAAAGCATCAACATCAATTGCAGGTCTTAGTTGTTCTTTCTGGTGTCATCTAGTAGCCGTAGTAACGTTGAATGATGTTTTCCGACTACAGCCAGTCGCTGAATTCGTTGCAGTCGTCGTCGTCATGGCCATATTCGTTGCATTGGTGACAGTAGCGGTCATTGCATTGTTCCAGGTAGAATTCGAATTGCTGCTCGTTGCAGTTGTTGTCGTCATTACCGCGCGGGTGGTGGTAGGTGCAATTTCTATCGTTGAGTTACTGCCAACGATTGGCTGCGATCCTTGTGTTGTATGATTGTATGGCGAATACTACACTGGTGTACTCGTAGTACTCCCGACAATAATGGTTGTACTTGATGTTATGGCCACGCCTTCTACAAAATTCACACCTGAAACGGAACTGCCAGTGTAATAAATTGAGAAAATAAGTCCGCCAATCAGGTGCCATATCTTGGAGAAAGCTTGGGTGAAAGGAACTCTGGTAAGTCTCGACAAGGTCACTATATGACAACACTCGGACCGCGCTGGGGTTTATAAAAGGATGGGAAATGTGGGGTTCGACCAGGACCTCGCCGTGAATGTCAACGAACGAATTATGGAGTAGTGATAGTGACTCGTGACCTTGGGATAGGTCATGAATAATAATGCTCGGATGGAGAAAACGGCAGAAGATGACAGCAAGGGCCGATCTGTCCTCACTGACCCAACGAATGGCACGCTCCAGGTTCGAGGTGGTTGAAATAAATTGGGACGGTCTGTGAATACGGAACCCTCCTCGCTCAACATGGTCCTTGAACGTCAAGTTGGCCATGGGGCCCGTTGGACGTATCCCTGTTGAAGGATCCTCCTCGTTGCGGAGAGCGCGGAATAAAATTTGATGTCGAATCATCTTGAGGTCGTCTTTTAGCAGAAATAGGCAGGATTAAATATACCATGTTATAGTTAATAGACGATATGCGTCCAGACCAGAGATTAGAACCCCATTAGGTTTTCCTCCAACAGCGTATGCTGGTGCTGGGAAGGCCAGATGCCCTCAAGATCACCACCATACCGGCGTATTCACACCTTTGACATAGCTAAAGGGTCAGTTAAAGGCAAAGGAGGTGGGAAAGCAGAGGGAAAGGAAAGTGGAAGGGAACGAAACACAAACAACGCAACAGCGCACACCCTACATGAAGGAAATAGCATAAGGGAAAAAAGATGAATGAAAACGACTGAAGAGAATAACGACACTCACGCGCTCCCTTTTCTTTTCCTGTCGCTTGAATGGAAGTGAAGGGGAGGAATGATGGGAAGGGAAAGGAAATGAAAAGGTCTGTATCTTACCAAGTGTCGCCGAAGTAGCGGGTGTCAAGAGGAGGGCGAAGAGGAGTGAAGAAGAAAAGAAAGGAAAGCAAGATTTTGCCTTTTACACCCCATGGCAATTGCACACAGTAAAAGCGATTTCTTTTTTTTCTTTCATCCCTTTGCGCGTCATGATGCATCCTCTCAGTATGCAGGAATCAAGAACGACAGGCAAAGAAGAGAAGCGACCTCGTGGTGTTCTGTGGAAAGGATGGCGAAGGCATTAAATGGAAAAAGGTTGAGGTCAAGCGAGAGACCGAGTGCAAAGTCAAAGTCAAGTCCCCGCCGCAATAGATTCAGAACAAAGAGTTCTTATTTGTTTACTGGCCTTGCTGAAGGGATGTGGAGGGCTAGTTGTATTTACAAACGACCTTGTCCGGTAGGGTAGATGCCGATGAGAGTCTGTGTGCCATTGGCGTTCTCGACAATTTCCAGCGTGCCAATTGAGATCCAATTTGCACAATCAACCATAAAAATAGGAAAATAACATGATTTTTAGAATCGCGCTATCCATTACCCTAGTAAAACCTCAACCGCGTCGACGCAAGGCAGAGGGTGGCAACATACCGTCTTTTAAGCTGATGCCGGTTTCGATCTGGAGGTAGGAGTCATTGAAGAGCGACAAGATATGACCGGAGGACTGGTGGAAGTTTCTTGTTACCACACGGTTGACCTAGTTGAGAACAAAATCAGGGGGTCAGATGTGAGGAGCTTACGACAATCACATCAGATAGGAAAAAGAAAAGCAGATAGAAAGCAAGAACGTGAAAAACATACACCAAGGATGATTTTGGCCACTCCAATGCTCTTACAGTGTTCCCAAGAGTGTCCAAATTAATGCCGTAAGCACGGGTCGCCACGGGTTTTTAAAAAAATAACAAAATACTTGAGCAGGCAACGAATAAATAAATGGCGAGTGAGACTAACGACCATGAAAGTCTGAACATAAGAGTGCGCATGGCATGCACTCCACTCGCCCATTTCTTTTTTCAAAAATTTTGACCAAATAACTTGCCAACTGCGCATATCTTCCTTTGTCCTTTCCTGCTCAACACTCAAGTCCTGCTCAACACTCAAGTCGTGAATACTCGCCAACTGAAAAAAAAGCATGTCGAGAGCCACCCTGACATCCCCTCACGACAACATGCAAAAACATTACATCGTCGATCTGATTGGCTCATGTTCACGTTTTCTTTCTTCTTAATACTTATTTATCGAGGAGTACAATGGCTTCAATGAGACAAGATAAAAAAATAGACA
The DNA here is from genome assembly GCA_036320915.1 of Linnemannia elongata. Lineage (NCBI taxonomy): Eukaryota > Fungi > Mortierellomycota > Mortierellomycetes > Mortierellales > Mortierellaceae > Linnemannia > Linnemannia elongata. The sequence continues at coordinate 794,571 of JAXBDG010000005.1, read as the reverse complement.
AGTTCTTGCGAACGAAAAGTGATGGTATATCGATTTAAATAATGTGAGCTCTTTCTTTTCGATGGAAGGGTTCCATCTTTTCAGCGTCGCCGTTGACACTTGTTTTTTGTTTGGGGGAGAGAGAGGAAGGGTGCATATTTGTTGTTCTCTGTTTAGGAGAGAATGACTTTGCCGGAGGGGTAGATGGCAGAGACGGTCTGGGTACCATCGCGGTTCTCGATAATCTCGAGTGCGGCGCGGTTGGCACCTATATGAGTGATTGTAAACAAATTATGAACGTGTCAGATAGGAATGGCAAGAGCTGGTACGTGAGGAAGTGTACAGATGCATGGAAAGAAACAAACAAGAGCACTAATTTACCGTAGTAAGCGGTGATGCCGACATCGATGCCGATGTAGCTGTTGCCGCAGAGAGTCAGGACTTTGCCCGAGGACTGGGCAGTGTGACCCGAGATCATGCGCTTGACCTGCAAATGTTATAACGAAACAGAATTGAGATGCATGTTAGTGCTCAACTGCGCGGCGCGAACTCAGGTGTACATACAAAGTATATCATAACAAGTGAATAATAAAAGAAAGAAAAAAGAGGGGTACTTACGCCAAGGATCTGCTTAATGTTCTCGATGACCTCGCAGGTCTGGTCCTCACCAGCCTCCTCCTTGGCAAGGTCGCGGTTCCAAACAGGACCTTTTAGTATCAGGACACACGTGGAAATAAAACCGATTTGGTAGCAAAAAGAAGAGCGAATCAAATGAAAGGTTAGACCCTGCATGCACAATTGCCCGACAAAAACTGGTCCAAGCAGCAAGCAAGAAAAAAAATGTATCTAGCTAAAGGTACCCATGTAATTTACCATAGGTTGTGAAGATAGGCTCCTTGAACTTCTTGTCCTTGAGGGCCTTGTGGGCAAGATAATTCATCTGGTCGATACCCTGCTCGGCCCAGTCCACGCTCATGTCGGCATGGCTGAAGAGGGTATGGCCGTTCTGGATATGGGTAATGTTGAAGCTGTTATAGACAAACTTGCCGATCCAGCCGGTTTGCATGTCCCAGGCAGCTTTGCGGGCAGTCGCACCACCGAAGGAGGCGGTGTCTTCTTTGGTGACATAGCGGAGGTCTCCGCCCAGGTTCATCACCTCATGGCTATTCAATGAAGAAGAGAAGGAATGAGGGGTTGAATTGGATCAGATATGAGAAAAGGAGATGTTCGGTAAGTTCAGATAAGGGATCTGATAAACCAAAAGAAGGCCATTGCCAATGAATGGAGAGGATAAAGCGAGGGATGTTTGTGGCAAGTTGTAAGTGTGCGTGGGAAAGCAATTGGCTACGAGCAAGTTGAGCTATTCGAGCTAACTCACGAAGAAGGCTTCCAAATTTTAAAGTATTTGTTTTCAGGGCCTGCATCGGAGTAATCGGGGGTGGGTGGTTTACGTGAAAGGAGGAAGAGAGGAAACACGGCGCGGAGGGAAGGAAGGGGAGTGAGCGTGAGCATGCACGCGTTTAAAATGTATTCTGATTCGCTAGCGTAACTTACTTTCCGAGGAGGTTGATGACCTATCGACCAATGCACATGGGAAACAACGTCAACGACGACAGGTCAGCAAGAAAAATCAAGGGAAGGGCAAGTGTTTGTCAAGAAGGATAGAGGTCAAGTAAATGAGTTTTGCGTCAGGATGTGAGCAATCTCAAACCATAAACAAAAACAAACAGCACAGATGGCGTTCGTTTCTTTTTTCTTTTCATGGTTCGTCCTGGACTTGATGCCAAGAACTAAACTGTGAAAAAGTGTGAATCCCCGGATACACTCACCAAAGCAAGAACGACATCTCAAAGAAAACAAAACAAAACAAAACAAAAAAAATCAAAACAAACAAAGAAGCACAACGACAAGGAAACATAAAAAAAACAAAGAGACCGAAGGAGAAAACAAAAAACCGACCAACGAGAACAAGGTATTCACATCATTCGACAATTGACGCGCTCGAAAGGTCATTGAGCAGCCAATGAACAACAGAAACAGACATTCAGTAAACAAACACACGACATCAATTAAGGCGGCTAATGCAAATGCGCCAACAAGAAAAAAAGATACTTACAGCACCACCGGCGGCACTAGCCTGTCCACGAAGCTTTTGGAGCAACTTGTAAACATCAATGGTGCCCGCACCTCTGTCGACGTTATCACCCTGGTGGGAAAATGAGAAAAAAAAGAGGAAAGTGAGGAAAAGATGAGTGAGTGAACCAAACAAAGCAATCTAGTAAACAAATACGGAAACAAATAATGTCCTTGACGACGTCCATGCTTCATGTGAAAACAAGCACTTGTTCATATTCCTTTTCTTCCTTTCATTCATGCCATGATATTTCGTTTATTCATGAGCATCGGTTTGCACTTTAGCATCAATCTCAACTCTGCCATGAAAAAAGGGGTGGTGCATGAACCCTGTTGCGAGATTGCCCTCACCCCAATCGACAACATTAATTTATGAGACTTACGGTCTGGACGAAGGTGTCCTGGCCAGCGATCCAATCGCCCTTAGAGTCGATGATCTTGGCCATCTGGAGGACTGCAAGAGCTTGCTTGTAGTCACTGTGGATGTCACCGACGGCGACAATGCGGTTACTTGCGGCAGAGGCACGATCGACCTGGATCAATTGGAGGCCCAAGAAGGCGACGGCAACGAGAGAGAAGATACGAGTCATGTTGATTGTCTATGCAAATGAATGATTAAGAGAATAGGAGAATAAAGATAGGAAGACGAAGCAAGCAGTATGTTAGCATGGCATGAAAGTGGAATCAGGGGCAAGGTGAAAGGGTGGATAAGTACCAAGAGGAGATAAGGAGACAAAGCGGATGACTGGGAGTATGCATGACGAGGAGTACAAGGAGGACTTTTTGAATCAAAGAAAAGGAATTCATGGTGGCATACTTTTTACATACCTTGGTGAAGATGGGATGGATGTGCGAAGTGAATAAAGAGGGAAGGGGTGAAGAGTAAGAGAAAGGGAAGGTTGGAGGAGCAGAGTTGGGTCCTTTTATATCTGAATGAAGAACGGTTCTGAACGGGCGGTGGCCGTCGGTGAAGTTGGTATGTGGAGGAGTTGGAGGAAGACGAGGAAGGTGGAGAGGTGAGGGTGGCCAGCCGGAGGGCCGGACTGGAGTGGACTGGAGGCAACAGGAGCAATCATTGGATGGGAGGCGAGGATCTTGTTTGCTTCAACCGCGTTTGCTTTGGATGTCTTGCGGGCAAGGGCAGGGAAAATGGACGAGAGGGATGTGCAGGAATAGAGTGCTCAGAAGGAGACTGTCAATTAGGTAATTATCTCTAATTGACTACGATCTGTAATTGGTTGCATCAATTCTTGCTCTCGCTTTCTTAAGAACATCTCTGAGTGCCTGCATCGCTCTTGTCTCTCTTTTCTTTTCATCACTTCTTCCCTCCTGACCAACCCTGCCTTAACCCTACACATTCATCACTCTCCACTCTCCCCTATTATCCACTCACAACAACAACCTTCCTTAACAAACACACAAGCAAAAAGTAAATACTCAACTTGCAACACTCCCCCTGGAAACAACTTAAAAGGAGCAAGCGCATATACGCCACCCCTTTTCTCTTTCAGCATGTCCATCGACTCAAACACAGGGAGCAACGCAAGAGGGACAAGAAGGCCTATCAATAACTTCAATATAGGAGAGAAAACCGAGGCATGACGGAAGAAACTGATACTTCCCAGTGCGACTCGTACAAACGACTCGCAAGCTTCAGTATCAACACATACCTGTTGGGACTTGAAGACGGATGATTCGGGCCGGACCCACTTCCACTGAAAGGCAAATGAAATGAGAAAAAGGACGACGAGCTGACCTTGTCCTTGTTTTTCTCTTCACTGTCTTATCTCCCTCCTTACTAGCAGCTACTACTACCCCTAACTCTACTAGCGCCCATCAACATGTCCTGGTTGCATTCAAAGAGTAAGGGGTCACTTGTAAACACAAAAAAAACCACTATCCAGAACACATACACACCGTACACAGTAACCAAAATATACAGAACATCCACCTGCACAGAGAGAAAGCGTGCAAAAAGAAAACAGCCCAAAAAGAGGCTACAGGAACCCACAACAGCGACAACAAATAACAACAAACGCCATGGACTAAGCGGAGAGATCGTTTATCCTTTTTTTACATCATCAAAGAAAAAGAGGATTACCCAAAGAAACAAAAAAGCGAGAGCTTCTTTGGGTGTTTTATTGCTGCTAGTGTGCGATGGGCTGTCGACTTCGAGAGTCGAGACACATGGCTTTTACCTGGAGTACTAATCGCTCACCTGTCACCTCATGTTTTTTGTTTTTGCTTTCGTTGTACCCTTGTTCCAATAGAGCACAAAGAAAAGGAACGTGAGAAGGAGAGAGAAAAGGAAAAAGAAAAGGAAGCCGCCGCCTTGACCGCAACCTTCAATTCTGCTCTCCAGATAAAGTCGACCCCTCCAACCCCTGTCTCCTCGGCAACATCCCCACCAAGCAATGGCCACTCCCAGACGCCCTCGTCCTCCTCGATTCACTCTACCACCCCACCTACCTCTGGCCACTCGCCATCACCCTCGGGACAGACAAACGGAACCGTAGGAAGGAACGAAGGAGGCGCACCCAAGAATGGTCTTTTGATCATTCGAGTCGTTGAGGCCCGAGGCCTGACTCTCCCACCTGGCTCCAGCAATCCTCCCTTTGTGCCCAAGCAACAGCAGCAGACTACTAGCAACAGAGAGTCGCTTCAGCGCAAGTGGTGGTTGCCTTATGCTGTGCTGGAGTTTGACAAGAACGAAGTCCTGATCGATGCACTCGGAGGCGAGCTGTCCAATCCCGTCTGGCAGTACAGAGCTCACTTGTAAGTCGATGTCCCATAGGGTCTATTATTATCGAATGCTCCTTTTTTTTTGTTGCATGCAATTTTTTGCTTTACGAAGGAGGGAAGAAGGGGTATCTGGCCATGCAGAAAAGCCCGACAACAGGACAACAGAGGACAGAACCAGCAGAATCATCGGCAGGAGCTCATCATGCATGCACCTTTTGATTGAAGGCCCTAAAGGAACTTTTTTTCACTTCATGGTTTATATTTCGGCTTGGAAAACGAGAGCGTGTGATGTGGAGGGGCTAAACCTTGAGCGAGCAAAGGCTACTCGTTGGATTGCATTTATGAAATTGGGTGTCTCCCTTCCTTCACCTGCGCGCAGGCTCCCAATTTTACTTCGTCGAGCGGGATTGTCAGCAGCAATAACAACAACAACAACAGCAACAACAACAACAACAACAACAACAACAATAACAACAGTACAGACAACAAGAAAAGCCGAAAAAATAATAACCACAGCAGCATCGAAACAAAAACAACAGCCAACTTCAGTTCATATACATGTACCTTCTCTATTGCTTCGCACAAGTCTCCACTGGAACGCTCATGTTAACCATTCTTTATTGCTTCTTTTTCCGGTTAGCGACGTCTCGAGAGTCTCTGATGTTCAGCTGTCACTTTATATCCGCATCCCCAACCCCAAAGTTGTAGCGGCGATGGACAAGACTGGCAGTATGATGGAGAGCGAAACGTCGAGCGAGGATGTCTTTTTGGGTAACGTCAAACTGGAGCCTCGCTGGGACGAGCAGATGCAAGATGAGTGGTTCACACTCGGAGGAGGCACCGGCAAGGTGCGCGTCCAGGTCGTGTTCAAGCGAGACAGCGTAAGTCCTTTTGTTGTTGCCTTCTCTCTCTTCCTTATTTTTGGCATCCGTTGAAGAATGAATTCGACTGATTGGTAAATTGGATCCACCTAACCTCGGTCGTCTTTTCTCTGAATTAGGCGAATACACCTTTGACAATAGATGCGTTTGATCTTCTCAAGGTCATTGGCAAAGGCAGTTTTGGCAAGGTATGTTTTACAGGACGATGCACAGCACAGCTGTAAAGAGGGATCATTAAAGAAGAGAGAACAAAAACGAAGAGTCGTGGCGAAGAGGAAAGACGGACGATAAGTGGTAGAGAATCTCGCTCAAGAGAAGAAAAGAACACGAATGTTTCTGATCCATTCAAGAAGGACCAGAGCGAGGGGAGAGTGAGAAGGTTGAATTATTTGATTTTCAATGACCGCCTAATTGACACCTGATATTCTTTACCCAGTCTGTTGTTGTTCATGAATGTCGTTATTTGTTTCGATCTAATGTTTTATTAATATCACCACACTCTTTATATTTCTCCACTCATACCTAATTATTACTTATGGAAAATTAGGTTATGCAAGTTCGCAAGCGCGACACTTCCCGTATCTATGCCATGAAGATCATCCGCAAGGCACATATCATCTCGCGAAGTGAAGTCAACCACACCTTGGCAGAGCGTACGGTCTTGGCCCAGATCAACAACCCCTTCATCGTCCCCCTCAAGTTTTCGTTCCAGTCGCCCGAGAAGCTGTACCTGGTCCTGGCCTTTGTCAACGGAGGAGAGCTCTTCCATCATCTGCAGCGTGAGGGTCGTTTCAGCGAGGAGCGGTCAAGGTTCTATGCTGCAGAGTTGATGTGCGCACTCGAGTGTCTTCATGGGTTCAATGTGGTCTACCGTGATCTCAAGCCTGAGAACATTTTGTTGGATTACACTGGCCATATCGCCCTTTGCGATTTCGGGCTGTGCAAGCTCGGCATGACGGAGACAGAGACTACCAATACTTTCTGCGGAACCCCCGAGTACCTCGCGCCAGAGCTGTTGTTGGGCCAGGGCTATACCAAGACTGTCGATTGGTGGACATTGGGCGTGTTGCTGTATGAGATGTTGACGGGTCTGCCACCCTTCTATGACGAGAACATTCACGAGATGTACAGGAAGATTCTTCAGGATGAGCTGCGGTTCCCCGATGAGGTGGCACCGGATGCGAGAGCACTTTTGACGGCGCTGTTGACACGGGATCCTAACCAGCGTTTGGGTAACAATGGATCGAGCGCGATCAAACAGCATGCGTTCTTCAAACCGATTTCGTTCCCTCACCTGATGGCCAAGAAGATTCAGCCTCCTTTCAAGCCATCGGTGTCGTCTGCGATTGATACGTCGAACTTTGACGAGGAGTTTACGAGCGAGGAGCCGTTGGATTCAGTGGTGGAGTCGTCGTTTTTGAGTGAGACTGTGCAGTTGCAGTTCAAGGGATTCACATACAACCCTGCCAACGACGGAGTCCTTGGAGCGAGTATGGCCAACCATGCTGGACCATTGGGATCGTCGGGTGATCGGTCGATATCAGGCCGTGGAGGTCAGCGTGGATACTAAGAGTGTCGAGGCTTTTTTTTTTTTTTTTTTCTCTCTTATTATATGAAGTAAAAAAGCAGAAGCGATATCATCCTATTGGGGAAAGGTGGTGGAGATGAATGAAAGATGAGTAAGGCTGTGATTCTTGGATGTCGATTGTGCACACAAAAGGGGCACCTTGCAAGGATGTGACTGCGAGGGAGGCGAAGAAAGTAGGAAAAGGAAAAAGAGTGAGGTTGACCATTTACACTCTTTATTCTTGTTCCCTTTCCTTCCTTTGCTTCCCTCCCTCATCCTTTTCAAAACTCATCCAGTCGACACTCACTCACTACCCTTCCTCCATTTCTTCTCTTTCTTCTCTTCCTTCTCTTCCTTCTCTTCCTTCTCTTCCTTCTCTTGAACTCATCAACTCACACACAAACACACTCATACGCACTTTCTTGCTACTCATATTATTTTGCCACTCTCCTATCCTCCTTTTCTCCTTTCCTCTTCCCCTTTCCTCCTTTCCTCCTTTCTCCTTTCCTCCCGTACCATACCCACACCTCTATTCCTCTACCGCTTCACCCATACGCACGCACGCACGCATCCTCCTTGAGGCACACTTCCCACCACCCTTACTTCCCCTCTTGTACCCTTCTCACGACGTAAACACAAGGGAATAGGCAAGCCATAAAAGACATATTCACAACTACAACATCAACCACAACAGCATCAGAATCAGACAGACGTACAGATAGACAACACTATGGCATGGACTAACGCCTCATTCGACAACGTCCTCGACGACCTGTCAAGGTATAATAACTGTTTTGTATTGTCGACTTAATATTACTCCACTGCTATGGCTGCTATGACCATAACTACATATACTGCCAGCTTAGCTTAGCTGTGCTTATTCGTTGGTCTGAAAAAGAGTCATATGGTCAAACCTGACTTACTCATCACTTTCCACCTGTTTCTATTACTGTTGACTGTGGCCGTTCCTGTGCTTAGTCGCTTCATCATCAATGTTCCAGATGAGGAACTTGCATCAGTCGAGCGCATCTGCTTCCAAATCGAACAGGCCCACTGGTTCTATGAGGACTTTATCCGCGAGCAGAACCCAGCCCTCCCTAGCTTCAACCTCAAGAGTTTCTCGGCCAAATTCTTCCAGCACTGCCCTCTCCTTCATGAATGGGCCAATGAACACGAAACTGCTTTCGCCAACTTTATGGAATACAAGATCAGAGTGCCCGTCTGCGGCGCAATCATCCTCAACGACGCAATGGACAAGGTAACTGTTTAAACACAAAACAAAAGACAGAAGCAAAAATTCCTTTCCTCCAGCTGGTTGTCTGCTTTGTCTTGTCGGACCCACTATCGATACAAGGAAACAAAGTATCTCAAGTCTCACCATCTCAAACCTCGTTATTTTGTGAACCGCATTTTAGTGTATATTGGTCAAGGGCTGGACTGCAAGGTCAGGATGGGGATTCCCGAAGGGAAAGATCAACAAGGATGAGCCAGATACGTCTTGTGCAGTACGAGAGGTAATGACCATACTCTTTGTCATTCTTTTGCTTGCGTGCACAGCGCACCATCCTTCCGAGTCAAGTGCTTTCATTGTCGACAGTGCACTCGTTCTTTTACAGCAAGGACGCTGCTCTGTTACTCATACAAGTGGGCCTTGCACTCTCAACTTCATGTGCCATGGATCAATGTTTTGTTGCTGAAACGCTCTTTCACTCACACATGCATGTGCGCCATCATGTTTTGGTTTCTCTCCGTTTTTGCGTGGCAATAGGTCTGGGAGGAGACAGGGTTCGATGTTACAGATAAGATCCGGGACGAGGACTTTGTGGAGCAGACCATCAAGGATCAAAGGATCCGTTTGTACATTATCAAATCTGTCCCTGAAAATACTGTGTTTGAGCCTCAGACACGAAAGGAGATCAGCGTAAGTGGTTTGTTGTCATAGTCAATGTTGACCCAGCTTATATTGCCATCTTTCGAGCTCTGACCAATTTCTGCGTCCATTCACTCGGGAGCCCATTACGTTTGCTGCATTGGACAGAGCGCCTTTGTTGTTTTTGAAGACCTTAGACTTAACATGGTTGACTCTTTTATATGTCCTGTCACTCACTCTCATTTCTGTTTTTAGAAAATTGAATGGCACTATATCGCTGACCTGCCCACATCCAAGCCCAAGCCGATCGAGAAGGGAACACACTCTGGCCGGGAAAGCGGAACCGAGCGAAGCAACGGCATCAAGAACCCCAGCCGCTACTATATGGTGACCCCTTTTGTCCAGTAGGTCGACGAAGTCTTAGCAAGATCAGCGCGGGTTTAGTCAGCCATCGGTTGTGTAGTAATGATATTTTAGGTGTACTGACAAGGTGCTATTTTATACTTAACCTCTCTTTTATAGCAAGCTGAAGAACTGGATTATTACACAAAGGCGAAGCAACAAGCGTGGTAACAGCAAGGGTCAGCACAATCAGTTAGCCCATCTTCAGTCGCAGGGCAATGACAGCAGTACCTCAACAGGATCTCACCATCAGCAGCAGCAGCAGCAGCAGCACCCGTCAAACCGTCATCAGACAAGCGTGCCGACCGTTTCTTCTTCCGAGGCTCGACTTGACTCGGAGGTGTTGAAGAACATGTTGGGTATTGGCAAACCCGTGGCATTCTCTCAGGAAACTACGCCTGTTCACCACCAACAGGGGCAGCATCCTGCTCACCAATCGTCCTCATTGTCAAGAAACACCAGGGACAGTAGCGAGTCCTTGAAGGCTCTGTTGGGGATTCAGGGAGGAGTTAATATGCTCAACGCAGACGGAACCGCCACAGGATCTCCTGTTATTCAGCCGTCTACAGCATACTCCAGCCGCCCTGTCTCTATGCCATCGTCGACAACGTCCAACTCTTCTGCCTCTGTTCCCTTCCAGAATGGTAGTGACGCATTGAAGGCTATGCTCGGGATTCCTACTCAGTCCAACAGCCCTTTGCTTCATCACAATCATTTGACGACACAGCATGGAGGCTCGCCATTGATGGCAAATGTTGGTGTTGCGATGGCCAACGGCAACAACAACAGTAACCGCGGATCATATGGATCAAACCATTCGCCCCAACTCCAGCATGCGTCAGCGGCGAGCTCGCCTATGCGCGCCCGGAATGGACCTGTGGATCTGTTGGCGCTTCTGAAAGGCGGTGGAGGAGGTGGAGGAGCGGACGGTCTCCAGAATGGCAATGGACACAACGACAATGGCAAGCACCATGCCGGTACGGGATATGGAGTTGGCAACATTAACAACAACAACGGAATCGCACCAGGCCCTGGTCATGTCCCTGTGACCAAGCCCAAGACCATGCAAAACTTTACGTTTGACATGGAGGCTTTGTTCTAAGGGTGAGGCTCCTTTTCTTCCGTACTTGTTTTTTTTTTTCTTTTTTTTTTGCTTGTCAATAGGGAGCGTTTTTTGTCCGGATCCTGTTGTGTAAAAAAGAGAGCGAGACTAGAGGAAGCGAGGCAAAAAGGGGTATGCGCACCAAGTTCGATCCTTTTTTGAAAGGAAGGGCGAGTGCAGGATATCTTTTCTTTTGCCTCCTTCCTCAGCCTCTTTTTTGTGATAATAAAAACCACGGAACAGTACAATTTCCAATGTGTTGTCATGGTTACAATGAAGGACTACAAAAAATACAAGGGTATATTTTTTTAAAGAAAGGCAAAAGATATATGGATTCTAGTTAATGCGAGAGAATAGAAAATTCTAATGTTGGTTCTTGTAAGTGGAGGAGTGAATGAAAAGGAAAAGAAAAGGGGGTTAAAGAATGATGGAGAGGAGTGCAGACTGGACTTTGTAGAATTGGTTAGTCCCTTCGAGTAGGAAGAGGAAGACAAAGAAGAGGGCGAGCATCAGCAGACCCGAGACACCATATGTCTCTGTGAACGAGGCGGTTGCAGATCCGGATCCTGTTGGGAGGATTGCGCCGTTTGGAGAGTGGGAAGAGGAGAAGTCGAGATGGTGGTTGCTTTCGGAAGAAGAGGAGTTTGGAGAGGAGTATGGGGATGATGAAGAGGGTAAGAGGGAGCCGTTGGCGTGAGTCAAGGCTGTTCTGCGACGGGCGTGGGATTTGGATTTGTTGGTTGTTGAAGAGGTGTTTGGCTTTGTGGAGGATGTGTAGATGATGACTTGAGGGTCGAGTTGTTGTAGTGAGATGATCTTTTGTTGCTGTTGCTGTTGCTGTTGCTGTTGTTGATAATAGTGTTGGTTGTGTTCTTTGTTCTGCTGTTGCATGCTGAGGTGGAGACGGGCTTCTTTGTGGTGCTGATCTGTCACAGAAGAGTTACAGCGGCCGCGTTTTCGAGTTTGGCTATTGTTGCTGCGGGTTCGTAGCATGGACCAGTAGGTGCTTGGTTTTTCTTCCTCTTCTTGCTCTTCGTCGAGTTCCTCGTCATCGAAATCGTCCTCCTCTTCGCCTTCAAAGTCGTCGTCGGTCTCGGTATCCTCGCTTCCTTCACCATCCTCATAGTCGTCCTCAGAGTACATTCTTTCCCCACCAACGATGCGGCGCCGTATCCGTGATGATGATGAACTCCTGTTTTTACTTTGCGGTTGTTGTAATGCGGTATTGGCCCTCCTCCGGTTATCATGACCGAGTTCCAGTTCCTCAAGCCGTTTGCTGGAGCAGTAGAGGTTGGGTTCTGAGACTGAGGATGTGGGCTTTGATGATGACGATGATGAAGTTGAGGACGAAGGAGTGGGTCTGCGTTTTGTGAGAGATACGAGGGAAGAGAGGGATTGTGTCCATGGTAGGCTTGTTGACTTCTTCTTTTTCACAACGTCCTTCTCGTTCCATACTTCCATCGCCATATCCTCCTCATCTCCCCAACTCCTACCGCCAGCAGCTGTTCCCCACCTTGCCGCAGCAGCAGGAACTGGAACGAAAGCGGCTGCAGAATACATATACCGTCCCAACCTTGAGGATCTCTTGGGCCGGAACTCAAACCCAGACTGAGCGGGGGAACCAAACCCGTTCCGTTTCGGTTGTGCGCCTGTCGAAGGACCGGGGGCACGAGGCATCTCAGCACGAAGACGGCCATACTGTGCGAGTTCTGCCTGGGTCATGATCATCTTCATCATGACATATCGCCGAATGGGTTGGTGGGAGTGTAGGTGGTGTGCAGCATGGACATAGAGACGTGCTAGGTCTTTGGAGGAGATTGTGGAGAGGAGTTGGCTTGCTAGGGCGGGGTCTGGGAGTTGTGGTCGAGGTTGGTGGTTACGGTATTGTTGGCGATGGCGTCTTTGCTGGTAGTGGTTGCTGTTAGGTTGGTTCTTTGTGGTGGTGGTGGTATTGGCAAGACTGTTGGGGTGGTTGAACCAGGGTAAGGAGGATGTGGTATCGTCGTTGGTTGGAGTGGGATCTGGTTTTGTCACGGATGAGGCGATCAAAGGTGGAGAACGTGCGCTGGTTGGAGGTGTCAATAGGGCATCGTTCGTATTGCTGTTGTTGTTGGTGCTCGGGATGCTGAGTGGGGGTAACAACGAGACGAGCTGCACAGGTGGTGGCGAGGGTAATTGGGAGAGCTCAATCTCTGGGGTGGTTAGAGGAGGTGAAGGGAGAGAGGCCGCTGCCGCAGATTTGGTTGCTCCTCGCAGGTGCTGCTGATGCTGTTGCTGATAGAGGTGATGGTCCATGGATGGGTGTGGGAACGTCAATGGCGACAAGAGGACCATCGGTGCAGAGCCAGTGTTAGGAGAGAGCGACGCAGAACCAGACGAAGAGGAGGTAGGGGTTCCATCCTGAGGCATCACCGCAGAAGAAGTCGAAGAAGACTCTTGGGGGTGGTGGTGGTGATGGTGGTGGACGTAGAGGTGAATCGCAAGACTGGAAGGGGACTCCGGGGAGGTGGCGGATGGGACTGGCGAGGGGAGGTGCTGCTGGTTCTGGTTCTGGGTTATCATGGGGGCGGCTACTACCAGCTTGTCTTGTTGCATGATATCCTTGGGGATGAGGATAGGGGGTGGGACCAGGCGCTGCGGCCTGGTGGGTTTGGGGGATACCGCGAGTCCCACATGAGGGGTGGAGGGGCGTTTGATTCCTTGGTCGAGTGCCGACATGAATGCTTCCGCTGTTGGTAATGTTGTTGAAGAAGGAGTTGTTGTTGAGGAAGAAGAAGAGTCGTCGGCAGAGTCGTGCAAGGGTGGGAACATGGCCTCGAGACGACTCATATCGGCACGACTATATTGCTGTTGATGCTGTTGTTGATGGTGGCTATGGTTATGCTGGATCTGGTCGCGATAGAGGTGGTGCTGGGTATGGATGCTGTGACACGGAGGATGTTCATATGCACCAGATGCACCTCCACTATATTGGAAATGCCGTTGGTTTAACTGTTGCTGATGCTGTGGGCTCACCTGCAGGAAAGGAGGAGGAAGCACCAGAGAGGAAGGATGCTGGTTCTTGTTCGCCCTGGCAACAACTGCAGATGACAGAGATGATGATAGAGTGGAAGTCGGAGAGATAGATTTCGTGGAAATGGCGACGCGCTGAAGGTTGTGTTCTCGACTAGCGTTGTATTTCTGCAGCCGATCGTCTGCCTCTTCTGCTGTTGTCCGTCCATAATAAACTTGCTCTTGCTGCTGCTGCTTCAATTGTACAATACCATCCTGCTGATAATGTTGCCTATTGCTGTTGTTGAGTCGACCCTGTGCTCCATTGAGATGGACTAGTTGTTGGTACTGCTCGTCCAAGTCCGAGTTCCGATCGTCTAAAAGCAAATGTCCACCACTGTGGGTATGTTGGATTGTAGCGTGATTGTTGTTGGTGTTGGTTCGGTCGATGTTTTCTAGGTAGCTTTGGGCCAGGACACAGCGAGGGATTGGTTGACTGACCGACTGCATCTGTCCTCTTTTTCTTTCTTGAGTACAATGTTTATGTCGATGTAAGTAGGGAAGAGTAGGTTGAGGTCAGGGTGTTATTCTAGTAGAAGTTCATTGAAAGACGGCGGACGAGTAGGGTATGTGTTGGTTACCTTGATCGTAGAAGGGAACTTGGTTGTTGTTGGAGTCAAAGGACCAAGTCGGCTCGAGCGGACGTCCAAGTGGATGAGGAAGTGGTTTATTGGGGATCCAGGGGCAGGGGCAGGGGCAGGGGCAGGGGTGTGCAGGGTACAGGTGGTGGTTCAAAAAGAATAGTGCTGTAAGTGGGTCTATGGACCCTTTTCAGTTGAGTAGCTCTTGAAAAAGCTGGCTGGAAAGAGAAGGACGAATCGCGACCACGATTAGAGAGGGGTATACAGGCACACGCGAGGGTAAAAAAGAAGCGAAAGTGAAATAAAAACAAGAGTGGAGAAAGAAAAAAAACGAAGAGGAGAAAAGAGAGAAAGTGAGAATTGGAGCGGGTGATGCGAAATTGAAAAGGAATGAGCAAGAGATAGCGAGATAGGGCACGAGAAAGAAAAAGTACACAGGTTCAGAAAGGGATCAATATGACATTCACATTCAATCCGACAATGTGGACTGAGAAGAAGAAATAGAGGGAGAGGGGTATGTATGCAAGTATGAATAAATGGTGTGTGCTATGGATATGTTGGATATGTCCCTCTTGTTCGTTGAGTTGGGGCATGTTCGAAGGAGAAGGGAGAAGGGAAAGGGAGCATTCATCTTCTAGCCTAGCTAGGGTAAGTGAAGACTACGTTTTCTTTCTATTTCTTTTGGATTCCAATCTCGATCGCCTCTACCCCTCTCATACCCCACTCATACCTACACTTGCACCTACACTCATAGTCATTTACATATACACATAATCATAGGTGGTGGTATATCCTTCTTAGGCATGATCTATTACAAGGCAGGCTTGAGGATTGGGTAAGGAGAAAACAACAGAGCGAAGAAAGAAGAAAAAAAGATACAAGTGGGTGGAATGTGGGATTTTGGTTGCAATTGAAATCGAATCGTCCCTTTTTTTTCTCTCCTTCGTCTTTTGCACTTCTTTCTTCCTTTCCTCTGTGTTCTTTGTTGTTACCTCTCACTTCCTTTGATGATAATGAACCCCCCTGACCTCCTTCTTCTCTTCTCGTTTTCTCTCCGACCACCAAACGTCTGTCAAACAGAAGGAAGCTACAAATAAATGCACCACTCTCACACATTCGCATGACGGTCAAGCACACGACCTTTTTTCTCTCATGCCTTGTGCGAAAATGTTCCTTATAACACGTGTAGGGTGCCCTTTTTACTCTTTGCCTTCTGTCTGATTTGAAGAGAATGGGTGCACCTGGGACCTTGAAAGAGAACAAAGAGACCTTAGAAGTAGAGTGAAAGTGTCCTAACTGCAGAGAGATTAATGCTTCTTCAACATGTCCGATTTGAGACTCGTTCCTGTGGACACCGAGTTTTTGTCCTCTGAATCAATTATTTCGGTCAAGGAGTGTAGACTTTTTTTTACTTGTTTGTAGTTATGCATCCTTGTTCAAGACCAATTGTCTGGTTTGCACTCTCTTGCAAGGTGAGAGAGATCCAGAAATGACATTGCTTTATGACGAACCCAGACCGTCAAGACAGCCAGGGATGGCGTGGGTATGCAGCTTCGTCGGTGACCCAGTCTTGTGCTCTTCTACGGTTTGTCTCCATGGAGTGCAATAATTGTTCAGCGTGGAAGCAGTCCCCGAGGGAGAGAGAGTCGACAGCAGTTCAGGAACAATTACTGGCTGAGACTGACAGACTCAGTAATAAAAAGCCAACCGACTCTTTCTCGTTCCTCATTTAATTACGTTCTCCACCCTCGCCGCATCTCAGACATCAGCAACCACCAGGACAACGAGTAACATCCGCTCACGGACACATCACATTCGACTCTGTCACTGACAAGGATGGATCTCCTCGCGCAATTGCCCCTAGAGTGTCTCCATCTCATCCTCCAGACTCTTGCCCATCAGGTCGACATCTCTGCATTAGCCACCCTCCTCCGAGTCAACAAGTACATCGCATCCGTCACCCTCCCCTACCTCTACCGTGACCCCTTTAAAAAGTCCTATCATAATAGGAAAACCAAAGAAGGCCACTCCAATCCTTCGATCTCTATGGACCGTCTTCTTCGGATGTTAATTTCACATTACGACGATAACGAAATCCCCAAGGTCGCGACTCTCACCCTCAACCTTGCCGCCTACAGGGCTTCAATAGCTAATGTCACCGCCACCCCACTGGACTATGCTGCGCACATCCGCCATATCAACCTGGACGACTGGGCATTCGCAGACCGATCCCGATGGTCCCTTTCAACGCTTACTCCGGATTTGCGGGAGTATATGTATGGACCAGAGTTCACGGTTCTCTGTCCCTGGGACCAATTTCTGCCTGAATATGACCGGTTCAATATTCAACACCTCGTTCGTCAGGGAGTTCTTCGAATTCTGCTACACCGGAAATTGACCTGGATACTCGCCAATCCTATCCTCGAGCAACTCCAGACTTTGGTCATTCCGGTTTCCGACATTACTCGGTACCTCGGCGTTATTGACCGACTCGGGCGACTGGAGTGTGTTCAGTTTATGTCGGATGAGATCTATGGCAGTCACCCAGCGGATGCTCCAATAGCTACCGAGGAGTGGAGTGCCATTGCGCAAGAACGACAGAACAAATCCATGGGATCGCTGGTACGGTTTGTTGAGATTCATGCGCAGTTGTTCAAGGGTCGACTCAAGATCGCTACCTGCATCTCTAGTTCCATTTGGAGATGGCATATACAATCATGCCCTGCGGATGTCCAGTTCAAGATACTTCAGTTGCTGCCCCCACTACACAAGCCTAAAACCTTCGATACTCACAACGTTGAGCAGTTTGCCGCACACCCGCTCACGACAGATCTTGGAAAGGTCGAGAACATTTACCTGGCGCCGCTTTTCGGTACGCCGCATTTCGCTACCTTACTCGATCGACTTGGCGACATTCGACAGTTCTTGCAGCGTTGCCGATCTGCGAAGCGTCTGCACTTGGTCTCGCTTGGCAAAGGCACTTTCAAGTGGGCGGTGGAGGAGAAGAGGCTGGTCATGGAAGGCATGGGCGGCAACACACTCAACTACGGCGGACAAGGACCTCTATCTCTGCTGGACAACGGTCGACCTGCCTGCCTACTACACGGTCTAATAGCACTAGAGGACGTCTGGATCAACAACATAAGGGACGGCTCCACTGACGAGATAGACGACGTTGCGATCGCCTTCAGCCAGACACTAACAAGCCTCAAAGGGACCTCTGCGATGTATGCGTCGGTAATACCGCCCGCATTTTATTTCGGGCGAGGATGGGTCGACATGCCAGTCTTGGATCGCCTTTCATTGCGTAGCTCATTTGCTCGGATGGTGGTCGATCGAGAGTTATTTGTGCATTGTCCGAACTTGAGATATGTTGTGCTGACTGACAATACGTCCGACTATCGGTGTCAGGATATCGTGCCAAGTCTTCCGGCGCGGCTCAGTCGACTGGCCATATTGAAACTGTATGGATGGAGTGCACTCTCATTTCACCCGGACACGTTTTATTCGACCTCGGAACTCCGGCATCTGGAAGTGTTGATGATGCCAGAATTCAACAACATCATCCTTCAAGGTTTACATTATATTCCACCAATTGAGGAGTTGAACCAGTCCTACAACATTCACAATGACAACGGCGGTGACGAATCTGGCGCTACAGGATCGGCGACAACATCTACTTTGGAAGAGACTCCACAGATCACAAGACCACGCTGGACATGGGACTGGCAGTTGCCTCATCTCACTCAGCTACGACTCTCGGGCGAGTTTGCGTATCTATTTGAATTTAGAATGTTGCGAGGATGCCCGGTCCTGGAAATATTCCTCCTAGAAATGGCCACGGCCGGTCAAACGCACACTCGGACGCTCTCCATGGCCGATCTGGTTTATCCAAGCAATGGCAACAACAGCAGCATCAACAGTATCGGAGGCGATGATGGCAATGACGGCAACGACGATGCTAACTCTTCCTCCCACCAGCAAACGTTACTACCAACGACAATATCAACAACAGCGGCACTAGGGCGCATTATTCTCCCAGCACTCACTCAACTACAGCTGACCGGGAGCTGGATTATCGAGGACAACTTTCTCTTCGACCTCTTAGTAGTGACATTCCCCAAATTGGAGCATGTCATCTTGCAAGGGTTGACATCTTTTACTCTCAGGGGTCTACTCGATCTTGCCAGAGCCCTGCCCGTACCTTGGAAGCAGCTCCACGTATTGCAGCCTGTGCCTCCAAGAGAACAGTGGGCAGTGTTGGGTCTGAGGGCTTCAACAGAGGAGACTGATGAGAGGCAGGTCCTTCCTATGAAGCTGCTGTTTCATATGAGTATGTTTAACCCGTACTCAGTTCTGCGGGATCCTAGCGAATTTTAGCCGCAAGAGCGAATAGAAAACATAGGTTTATCATGTTTTTTCTTGTTTTCTTTTTTTTCTTGTTTTCTTGTTTTTCTTTTGACTTTCACATAGTTGACAATTAAATCCATGTTACACTTGAAGCAAATCACTACATTCCAATTACCAAAACCAAAGTCAGGTTTCTTGTTCATAGATACTTCTCTTTAAGACATGTTGGTCTTCGTTCGACATGCACATCGTTGGTGCATGTCCTCGTCAGTCTATTCCCTCCTTTCATTGTTCGTTGTTCTGAACTCGTTGAGGGTGATGGGGATGGGGTCGGACATATGAGGGCGAGTGTTGGTGGCGATTATGCCCTCGTTTATGATGACTCGAGTGTTGGATATGAGAGCAGGAGTGGAGAGCCTTGAATCACACGGAAGTCGAGGCGTGAGAGGGTAAGAGAACCGGGGTTGTACTTTAGAAAAAAAAAAGTATGTGTTTCTGGCATGCAAATAGAAAAGAGAGAAGGTAAATAAGAAAGGAAAAAAAGATAGAAAGAGGGTAGGAAAGAAGAGGGAAAAAGAAAGAAGAGGGAAAAAAGAAAGAAAGGTAAATGAAAGAAAGATGGAAAGCAAATGTAAAAAGAAAGAGGAAAGAATGATAAAAGAAAGAAAGTGGGTGGGGTGAGGGTATTCATACCTGTGCTTCCTGGCAATTGAAAATGCATTTCCGTCATATCTTCGATCTATGATCATTTATTAAAACGCGCTCTGTCTCATATACGCGTCCAAGGGAGTCCAGCTTGTACCCATAAAAAATGCGTCCTATTTGTCTATCGGTCGCGTGTATTCTTATCGCCGGAAGGCCAACATGCATCTCCTTCATCTCGGATCCGTGACTTTCTGGAGGTCAGTGTTCCCTTGGCCATTGTGCGCACCACAGCAGTCGTGGCGTTCCTATGCCACTCATCAAATCAACGACAACGACAAAAAAAAACGACCGCTCCTTATCGCTTTTCCTACTTTTCTTGACAATCAATGCGCCACGCACACAGTTTTTAGACAGTGCTTAACCGATAGCATTATTCAAAATGCGTTTTAAAAGTGGAGGATTTAACAAGTCAGAAAAATCTGCCTGTCTGTACGTCTGTCTGATCTAGGTAACAGAAATGGGAAGGAAGGCACACTTTCATGATCTCTTTCTTCCACTCTCTTGTTGTTGCGCCGTGTTGGCAGTTGCCTGTGAAAATCCTCAATTATTCGTTTGTTTGTTGTGTTACATGCAATCGAAGGAAAGAAAAGGCAAAAGGAAGAAGTCATGGGCAAGCGAGTCAGGTGTGCATATACGGCAAAAGGGCGTGGATGGGAAAGAGGGAAAGCAAGGGCATAAGGTTAGGAGGATCTCTTCATTCCTTTTCTATTCTCACACTCTCGGACTCGATAATCCTCTTCACCTCCAACAGTTCTTTCGAATCGCAATCACTCTTCCCCTTCCTTTTCACAATTCATTGCATTGCAATGACCATGCTCTTCTAGGTCCATCCTCTTGAAATCAGTCCCAAGGACAACACCTCAGTCTCACTGCAACAACAACACCAACACCACTAGCAAACTAATAAGGCCAATACCACCAAAAGCAATAACTCCAAGAACAGAAAACAAAAAACGCGACAAGCAGACATACACATACACTTACACATGCGCATATATGCACATACACACACACACACACATTTGCTACAATAATTGCTCCTCCTCGCCTTATCAATCAAAAACAAAAACAAAAAAAAAAGACTTCCTTCACCCAGTCAAACCAAACATTTACTACACCGAAGCAAGCATAAAAAGCTCAAATTCCAACAAAGAACAATAATCAACACCCCTCAGCGAAAACAGTAAGTTGAAGAAAGTCTCCGACTTGTCCTCACAGATAGCTCTTGCTCCTCGTACAGACCCTTGCTCATCCTTTCTTCATTTTCTCTTACAGACAGCAAAAAGCACCGAACAGCCCCATTGCACACCCCACCTCCAACACCCGAACCAAAACACACAAGAAAAAAGACCATTGCTGGACATTTGAGTAAGTACGCCGCAACTGCACGGCCCCTCTTGGGGTGGTAGTTAACAACATCCGAAAAGACAGGAAAATTAATTAATTTTGTTTTTTTCTCACCTCTATTGCTACCTTACTCCCCTTCGATACCCATCTACCTCACAACCAAATTCAGAGGCGCATTCTCGATACAATTAGGTAAGAATACATGGTACTTCAGATCGTCGAAAGAGTGATTCTTTTTTTTAAGTAAGATGCTATTACCAACGGTACTAACTATTGCTTATATCGACACTGTTAGTGCTCTTATTATGTCCGACCATCCTCCCGACCAATTGGATCCTCTCACTATTGGCTGCAACAGCGCCAACAATACCGCTCGCACTAGGAAGCGCGACAAGTTCTTTGAGTCCTTGGGCTTTTCAAAGTCCAAGTCTAAGGAAGTCAGACCCAAGGCCTCAAACCAATCGCTGCATCCTCCACCTGCTTCCCAGCAGTTGACTCGGCCGCCGACTATTGTCTTCCAAGCCAGCAGCCACTCATCAGGCGACAGCCAGTCCATCCCCTCCAGTACTACGAAGAGGAAGGTATTTTCAGCCCCCCTTATCGAGGCACATTTTCTTGAGGACATCTTTGCCGAGGATACCCCTAGGCCTACCATGAAGACTGAGTTGCCTCAACCTCAGCAACGCATCGAGATGACGCACCAATTGGTCTACTGCAACGCGTTGCTTCTACGGGATACATTGTCCCTATCGAAAGCTGCTCCGGGAGAAGATGCGGACAGCTCTAGTCCCCTCGTTCTTCAAGAACCCGCCTTCGACAATGCGGAGCTCGACTGGTTGGAGACGACAAAGAAGGATCCAATGGAAGCAGATCACATGCGTTGGCTGGCTACTCGGGTGGTGGAGCAGTTTGTTGTCGATGAAAATAAGACCTCCACTAAGATCGCCGAGGTTATCGCTCTTGGACGTATCTTAGAAAGGGAGTACTACCGCAAGCTACTCGCAACCTTTATTAAGGAGTTTGTCGATGCTCGTATCCTTGACGTTGATATACTTCAGGGGCTTGTACAATTGGTGCAGGATGCGTCACCTGGCTACCTTGTCTCCGATGACCTGGTCAAGATTCTCGGTACCCTTAGGGTCTGCCTGGAGGGCACTCACCAGCAATCGATCGAGCACTCATACCATCTTACTCTGGCTGTCTCGAGGATCCTCGATGTTATGGCGGACCACAAAGTAAAGGATCTGGATCGTGTTCTTGAGCACGAGCCGTTATCGGATGTCTTGTCGGGACTGAAGGGTACCTCGGACCCCTATCTGCTTTACCAAGCCTGCTATGCCTACCAGGCACTCCAGAGTGTGCCCAACGACGAGACCGCCCTTGGAGCAATGTTCAGACATACGATCGGTGTGGCGGATGGATTGACCAAGGTCTCGGCTGTGATGACGTTGGATTTGATGTCTGCGCTAGAGGGTCTTGGTAGACTCCAGGAGGCACTGGGCAAAACGGCAGAGGTAGTTGGGTCTGTGCATGAGGTCTTTTGTTTGCTGATGAAAAGTGGCAGAGGAGTCTTTGACAGCCTGAAGGAAGCATTCGGATCTGGTCAAAGGTATCCTTGGTATCTTGCCGTCAAGGTTGCCTACTCCTTTGCACAAGCCGGCCAACTAAAGGATCTGAAGCAGTTGATCGTTGAGGCCCCCTGCCGCCACGATCATTTCTTCCAATGGGGGATCTCTCAACTGTTGGGGGAGATCGCTGTCGACTCACTCTGCTCTGTACCTATACGTCAGCAAGCCGTAATTCTCCTCGGTCATCTATACAAGAACGATCAAGACTGGGGCTGGGATGAAAGCGTTGAGGCATGGATGCTCACCATCATCACCAAACTCTGCGCCTCTTCCGAGGAAGCCGTCAGTGAGACTGCCCGTTCAGTGCTGCAGGATCTGACAGTGGAACAAAGTGCCTTGACCAAGCACCCTTATCCATTGACAGCCCGTCTTCTCTTTCCTTCCGCATCGCCACTCCTTGCCAAGGTCCAAAACATCCAGTACCCAGAGTACGAACTGCACAAGTTCCTGTCGCAGCGACTAAATATGGCCAAAATGCCGGTCTACATCTCTCCTATGGCCAAGGCTAACCTTCAGGCCCGCGATAATGAACTTTTTCCTCTCAAGGAGAAGGTTCAAGAGTTCCTGGCCAGTGAGCGACAAGTTATGTTGATCTTGGGTGATTCCGGAGCAGGCAAGTCGACCTTCAACAAGTACCTCGAGTCCGAGCTCCTGCGCACATACACCCGAGGTGGCCCTATCCCATTGTTCATCAACTTGCCCGCCATCGACCGGCCCGACAAGGACCTTATTGGGGAGCATCTGAGGATCAACAACTTTTTCGAGGCACAGATTCAGGAACTGAAGCATTATCGTCAGTTTGTCCTCATCTGTGACGGATACGACGAAAGCCAACTCACTATCAACCTGCACACATCCAACCTCTTTAACCAGCCTGGTCAGTGGAATATCAAGATGGTGATCTCCTGCAGGACTCAATTCCTAGGTCAAGACTACCGCAGCCGCTTCATACCCGATGGCACTAGCCACTACACCCGCCAGGCTACCGAACTCTTCCAGGAGGCTGTTATCGCGCCTTTCTCCAAGGAGCAGATCGAGGACTACATCGAGCAGTACGTCCCCCTCGAACCACGGACCTGGACTATCAAGGACTACATCGACAAATTGACCACCATCCCCAACCTCATGGATCTTGTCAAGAACCCCTTCCTTCTGTCTCTATCGTTGGAGGCACTGCCAGGAGTCACTGAGGGAAAGCAGGATCTATCGGCCATCAAAATCACGCGTGTCCAGTTGTATGACATTTTTGTAAGGCATTGGCTCGATGTCAACAGCCGACGGCTTCAACGAAATGTCTTGCACAGGGAGGATCGAGATATGCTGGATCAACTATTGGAGGCAGGGTTTATTTCGATGGGTATTGAATATGCTACCAAACTGGCGTCGGCGATCTTTGAGCACCAAGATGGAAGCCCAGTGGTTCAGTATGTTCACGTCAAGGACAAAAAGACGTGGAGAGCTGAGTTTTTTGGGCCTGACCCTGAGACCCGATTGCTACGAGAATCGAGTCCGATTCACCGCACTGGTAACCAGTTTCGATTCCTTCATCGATCAATGCTCGAGTACTTTCTTTCATGCGCTGTTTTCGATCCCAGTAGCAATGACGCTGGCGATGATTTTTATCCGCAATCTGCTCCTGATCCCACTCCTTTCCAACCCCTCGCCAATGATGGGCCATTGTCCAAGCGGAACCTCCTCACCGAACCTTCGGTCATCCAGTTCCTGTGCGAGCGTGTTAAGCAGCACCCCTGTTTCGAGAAGCAGCTCCTAGCCATCATTGAGCAGTCCAAGGCTGACGCCAGTGCTGCCATCGCTGCCACAAACGCCATCACTATTCTTGTCCGGGCAGGCGTTCGTTTCAACAGCGCCGATCTTCGAGGCATCCGAATCCCAGGAGCAGATCTTTTCGACGGTCAGTTCGATTACGCCCAACTGCAGGGAGCCGATTTGACGGGCGTCAACTTGGCAAGGTGTTGGCTGAGGCAGGTGGATTTCGCTGATGCACAGATGAATGGTGTTCAATTTGGAGAGCTGCCATACTTACAGGAGCACGCCGCAGTCAATACCATCGCCTTTTCGCCTGATGGAAAGGTGTTTGCTGTTGCTCTACGTGATGGAAGCCTTATTACTCACAACACTACGACTTGGACTCGAGTTCGTCAACATAATGAGCCGAGTCTGGTGTTGAGTATCGCCTTTTCACCCAACAACAGATGCCTTGCTTTTGGGAGCGAAGACATGACCTGTCGATTATGGGATACTGTCAATGGCGAGACTTTGTTGGTCATGAAGGGGCATACAGGTGGTGTGGACTCTGTAGCATTTTCGCCCTGCGGAAAGCAAATCGCGTCGGCTAGTGTCGACAGAACGATTCGGTTGTGGAGCTCGGAGACAGGAGATGGCTTACTTGTCTTGACCGGTCATGAAGATATCATTTTGAGTGTTGCATATTCAGCTGATGGGCGGAGACTCGTGTCGGGCAGCAGGGATCAAACGATTCGAGTATGGGATTCGGAAACAGGAGAACCAGAGCCTAGTTGGACCATTCCTCATGTTGGTGCTTCGCGGGTGGCCCTTTCTGCAGATGGACGGCAGTTCGCTCTTATGACTGGTTTGAGGAGAGGCGAGGTCCACTTGGTGGACGCAATAACCGGAGAGACAGGTCTGATTCTTGACGACGGCACCGACGGGCTAACAGATATTGCATTCTCTCCATTTGACAAATTTATTGTTTCGTCAAGCAGGGACAGGGTTGTTCGACTGTGGGACTCATCGAGTGGGCAACTCATCTCCAGGTTGTCGGGTCATAACAGCCGGATCACCACCTGTACCTTTTCTCCAGACGGCCTACAAATCGCTTCGGGAGATGTGGACGGGATTATACGACTCTGGGAGGTGAACACCAACCGATCGAGTTTCACCACACAAAAACGTGCCGCCGGGGTTCGAACTGTTGCATACTCTCATGAAGGTCTGTTTATTATCTCTGATCATGACGACGGCACCATTCAGCGCTGGAACTCTTCCTCTGGAACTTCAGGATCCATTCCATTACCATCCGCACCCGACGTCTACTCGGTCGCGTTATCACCCAACGGCCATTGGTTCGCGAGCGGTTGTGAAGATGGGAATATTCGGCTGTTGAATGTTCGAACCGATGTTGTTGAGCGCATTCTCCTCGGATCTTCCTACTGTCAAGTTGTTGATATGAGTTTTTCGCGCTGTGGTCGGTGGCTGGTCTCATATGCCAATGGCGGAGTTACACGATTGTGGGATCTTGAGAGCGCCGATGATCAAGGCAAAGTGATGGGTGAGAGGGTAGATCTGAGGGGCCTGAGTGGCTACGTGGTTTTCTCCCCCGTCGAAGATCAGCTTGTAGTTGGGATGCCATTGGACCCGCTCGGCTCATACCGACTTCGTCTTTTCGATCCCCGAGTGACAGATCTTCGCCAACCTCTAAAGGAAGTGTGTATATCCGACAGGCTACGCACAATGGCCTATTCACCAGATGGACAGCGACTCGTACTCGGTACTGACGCCTCTCCGGTCATGATCTGGGACTTTCAGTCATACAAGATTGACGTCAAACTGGAAGGGCACACAGGTGCGGTAATCTGCGTCGCGTACTCTCCTTGTGGTAATTGGATACTTTCCGGCAGCAATGACAAGACGTTCCGACTCTGGTCAGGCGAGGTCGACAATTGGTACTGTGCAGCAGTGGTTAGCAGGTGCTTGGAGGCCGTTACAAGCGTGGCATGGAGTCCGGTGGTGCCGATGGAGTTTGTAACCGGTTCCGCCGATGGATCTGTTCGAGTGTGGCGTGTTTTGGGCGCTGGGGCAAGAGACGTGTCGGTTCGTATGCAGTGGGGCTCCCACATTGGGCGGTTGTGCGCCGCTGATCTGAGTTTCAAGGGTGCCGTTGGTCTCGGTCCGATCTACCGCAAGTTGTTGGCCCAGCGCGGTGCCACTGGCGATTCACTGTTGTCGGAGGGAGATGAGCCAGGGGAAGGGGAGGACGAGTAGGGTTGTTGCTCCGCGGACGTGTCGAGGATGATGATGTCGACAGAGTGGATACCAATACCTCAACAGCTCAATACATTATCATTTTTTTGATTTTTATATTTACCCCATTATTCCTACTTTTTTATATCCCAACTTACCTTCACAGCCATAGATCTGCATGAAGCAGATAATTTCGGTGTACCTTGCCATGGTCGCATTTACTGCAACAGGGATTCCGGTACCAGATACATCGAGGCAAGTCAAGCCTGATGAGATGACTGTCAGCGACAACTCGCAGCTCGTTCGACGAGACAGCTGTGGTAAGCAATATGTTCCAGTTATGAAGATATAGGGACATCAAATCATAATACGAAAAGAAGTGCTGACCACTAACCATGGAATCGTTCTTTGCGATTTGTAGGATCTCTGGGGAGGTTTACTTGCCCCCCCACCATCTAAAATTCGTTGGTCTGTCCAGTGGTATAGTGGATAAGTTATCGGATATTGGAGAAGGTTCCAGGACTGATCTACTCAATGGTGTCATAGGAAGTGTGTTTGACACGTTTGGTTTCTAAACCGCAGGAACGAAGGAGTGTGTAAGGTCTGAAGCGCCGTAATACATCAATTCCTTCCTGCGTTAAATTCAGCCAGTGATCCCCACGCGACCATTGATCCTTACCCCGATCGGCATGGCTCCAGACCCTTATAATAAAGATTGACAGAACTAAGAGCATTTAGACGAAAAATCCTTAAAGACTCGTTCTCTTTGTGATTCTAATCTGTTACAAAATAAAGGGTGGGTTCAAAAGTAGACCTTGCGCCAGATCGAGGAGATAAACGCGTCCCTCCTGGCCTTTGAGACAAGCGCACAAGAGGCGGTATCCTTGAGAGAGACAAAATTGCTAAAACGGTGTATGAGCTCACATAGGTCGAAGGGGTTCTTGGTTGACGCAGCAGTGGACATCTTGTTGGATATGGAGGGTTGAGGACGTTTAAGGGTCCGCGAGGAGAAGAAGACACGAGTCGTATATTGCTTTGCTTCTTGACAGTCTTTTCTTGTTGCTGCTCCGAGTTGATAGCAAAAAATTGAATGGAGGTCAATGATCGTCAGCATGAATGAATTGCTATGTCTGAGGAACCATGGATCACTTAGACTCTATCACTTTAACAAAAGCTTGAACCAAATGTGGCAATGCTTTAGTTCCAGGAGAGGAGCGAAGATCTCGTGATGGGTACACAGCATAAGCCCGAACAAGGATCTTATTATTTTCTCTCTCTCCTCAAAGGACCATTGAAGAAATGACAAGCAATCAGTAGTAAGATTAAAAAGTTCAAATAAAGAAACGTCTTTCGAACCGGGAGAATCGGGGAAAAAGGGGTACAAGAACACATGGGTGGATCATGAACCTGGTAACTCTCGTCATCGTAGTCACTCGGTCACACCCTCCACAGCCCAGCAGTCTCTATTTGGACACATAAGCTCTTGCAGCCGTCTTGCCTGCCTGGCCCCTTTTGATTTAGTTTTCCATGGGGGAACACGCACAGCCTTTGCCAAGACAAGTGCAAGAACAGAGGATGAAAAAAAAAAGTGGAAAGAGGGCCTCGATCCGGAAAAATGAAAATGAGAATGAGTTGATGAACAACCTTCATAACGTGGGTAACAAATACTTTCCGGAAATTGCATTTTGCACAGGCCAAGAGGATTAGTAATGTAAGCTTTTGCCTTTGGCAGGATGTAGACAGCTATCTCATCACGATTCATTTTGCAAGGACCAGGGGTAAGGGTGTAGGGGTGTCAAAAAAAAACCAAATAAACTTCAATTGAACATGCGAGCAGCAAGAAAGAGAGAAAAAATTGTCCAGGTGCACAAAGTCTCAACTTGCCTTTGCCAGGGGCTCACACAATGCACGCCACCACTTCTAATTTTTGCGCCAAAAGGAAAAAGGAGGAGAGAATGAAATACGATCAAACACAAAAAGGAGGTTGGGGATGGATTTGCATTGTCGCAGTCGTGGAGGGTCTATATAGTGGCAACATGGCTGATTGCTCTCTGGATGCACGGATGCATATCATGCATTTTACTTTGTTTGTCTTGGTGCATGGAGTGTGTTCCTGCTTTTGCCTTTGCAATTGCCTTTGCCCTTGACCTTGCCTTTGCCGTTGCAGTCAATGCAATGACCGATCCATGCAATACCTAAAGACAAAGGAAAAATATCGAAAGAGAAAGTGACAAGTAATGGACAGATCGGGTGGTCAGGGGTCATGAAATGGGAAAAAGGGAAGGAGAGGGTAAAGGGGGGAGGGGGGTTGCTTCGAAGGCTGCAGGATCATTTGCATTTTTAGACCATGGGGCTATTGTACCTCGACTGAATGCTCTCGTTTGTATCTCACCCCTTCGCCGCCTCCTAGCGAGTATAAGCTGGTACCTTGACAGGGATGGAGAGACGAGACAGAGAGTAAGACAGACTTGGTTCAACGGTCCCGTACCCCTGAAATAAAAACGATCAGAATAGAACATTTGTTGTCTCTTTTCTCTTTTTTTTCCTCCTTAACTTCTTTCTCTTCACTTTATTCTCCTTCGTTTTTTTGTTCTTCCCATCTTTCATTTTCACTCCTCCCTCACTTCCACTTTACACAAACCTCGACTGTTGTCTTCCTGATTTTGTCTCCTGTCACATCCTCTCTCATTTTCATCTTATCTAGAAAACCCCTCCCTTGCATATTAACGAACTCCCTCTCCCTTCTCACCTCATCCCTCTCCACACAACTCTTATTACTTCTTCCTATTCTCACTACTTCTCCTCCGCTCATTGGTGATCGAAGGAACCTAAAAAAACAAGATATACACGCCCACACACGAACAGGATCTACGATGACCCCACAATCACGAGTAATAGGCGATGCCAACTCATCAGACATCACCAGAATTCCCAACCCCGCCACAGGCGCTGTACCCCCTCCCTCCTCAACGCCCTCTTCCACACCTTCTTCCACACCCTCTCCTGCACCACCGAGCGATGGCAGCATCAATAACGACAACAATAACAATAGGCTGACCCAAAACGAAGGATTTGAGGCGTCGGGAACGTATATCTACATGATCATGAGCGTCTCGATCCTCATCACCGTCGTCTTCTTTACTCGAGTCTGTCTTGCCAAGCGCAAGGAGAAGGAACGAAAACAAAAGAGTTTTGAGTGTGAAGGTAAAACCTAAAACCTTTTTCTCATTAACCATTGTTTTGGAGTAATGTGCTTTTGCACATAGGCTTTGCAAAACAAAACAAAAAAATTAACAAACAAAGCCTTGTTTTTTTTTCATCCCCCTCCTTGTTTCGCATGCTTGGCTTTTTGTACGAAAAATAAATAGTTCCACCAGGGTATGAATTTCATCTGACAGACATCGCTTTGTACAACGCTCGTGGTCTGGGCGCTGTTCAGAGTGTCAGTAACAGCAATTCACCAGCCACATACAACCCTGTCGCTCTAAACACCACCTCTGCTTCTTCTGCAGGCATTCCACCGCCCCCTCCAGCAGCATGGCCTGGTTCTGTTAGACTTTCTACAGTACCGGCAAATCCACCCACATACGAGTCCCTTCTAACTGACTATGCTTTCGCTGCTCCTTCTGCTTCTGCATCTTCCAATCATTTGCCTTCTTCACATCCGCCTCGCCGTCCTTCGACTTAAGCATTTATACTATCACACAAACACATCTGAATAAATAAAAAACAAGGCATTTTATATACCATATTTGTTCATTGTTTTTTTCTTTGTGGAGTGAGACAAGTAGAAGGGAAGAACAGAGAGGGAAACACTTAATGCCTACCACCTCGATGTCGTTTTGATTGTGAAGAAAATCAATTATTAGCCCAGGGCATACATCGCCACCACCCAACACCCAAAAATAAGAAAAAGAGAGAGAAAAAAAAAGAAGCCATCACGATAGACGTATATTTCATTTGTTTTCTTCTTTGCAACTCAACACCCCTCAAAATGACACTACCACAACACCATCTAAGAACCCTGTTCGATTCTTCAGACCTTCGACTTGGACTCTGACGGTTCCTTACCATCAAGGGGGACGCCACCTCCTGTGTGGACGCGTTTCCAGAGCCTAGTCCGACATATTCACATCCGCCATCTGGCACAAGATCGACTTCAGAGCCCACCCTCAATTTGCCCCACCTTTTAACCGAAAATAATCGCGAAGCATAGACACCGCATCTGGACAAACAAGAACGCCAGCACACTCCTCTAAAATCACCGCTCTCGCCAGATCCCCCCAAGTATCAACAAAGCTCAAGGAGCTTATAGACCAGAGCAGTGGCGTCAAAGTTATCCCCAATGCTCCATGTGCGCGCTTACGAGATCGTCTTCAGGAACCGGGGGCTAAGCCTTCAGAATAAGCATTTCTTTTGCATCGGCCTTTTCCGTTGACAGACAGCAATCTGTGTCTCCTTTGTCGTCTGCTGTCTCCTTTTCCAGGCCCTTTCAAGATGGTGACTATAACGATTGATCAGTAATTGTTTATGAATAAATGCGAAAAGTAAAGTCTCACTACTCCTTTCTTATCTCGAAAATATAATTTTAGACGATTTTTAGGAGATGACAGGAGTTGACTAGGACCAACCACCACCCCTTTCTAAGGACTTACTATTGCTCGTACCATCTATTCATATCCATTGCATCTAGCTCCATTGATCCTCAGCAACAAGCATAAAAAAAAACGTCCATAGGTCACAATACGGGTCAATGCGACCGAAATGGGGATTTGTCCCGTGATAAGCATTGCCATTCCCAAGCCATTTTGTAACTTTAATTAGCGTTGGGATTTTTTTTTTCGTCAATACAGTTCCTCCATGCCAGACACATACTTAGGCGATAGGAACCTTGATTTGATCGTCCGGCCTAGGAGCGCCATACAAGTCCTGTCTCTGAGGCACACTATGTTGCATCATCGGAATGGGCAACGGGACCGGCAAGGAATGCTGGTGGTGACCAGCATGCGCAATAGGATATGGGTCAGGGAGAAGTGGCGGTATCACCATTGGCCTATGCTGGTGTTGTTGTTGATGCTGCAAGGGGAGCTCCGGTACTGGCATACTAGTAGGATTTGTCTCTGAGACGGAAGTCGATACTACAAAGTTCTTGGGCCTGTTCACACGCGTAACCTTATGCTTGGGTGGTGGTAAGGAGGACGGGGCCTTGAGGGGTGCTGTCGGTAGAGGGCGGTAGCTTCCCGCGGCAGCGGGGGAGGTCGACAATAATGTCGGCGAGTGGTTCTCAATGACGGGCGGTAGTTGGTGCTGTTGTGGGTATGATGATTCAGGATTGTAGGGTCGTGGCCCTGGCACTGGTACTGAGTTGGCTCGGGGCGGAGTAGGCAGTTCGGGGCGCGACATCAGATGATGTCCATGAGCCTGGAGGTGAGGCATATTAGGCAATGTGGGTGCGTTTTGAACGAAAGTGTGAAGCGGTTCCTCGTGATGTTGCTGTTTTTGATATTGCTGCTGGTGATGAGGCGGATATTGGTGTGATTGCGGTTGAGAATGTGGGTGAGGTTGTTGGTGGTGGTGTTGGGGCCACTGAGCGTGCTGGTGTTGGTTGTTTTGCTGTGGATGGTGCCGGAGATGATAAGTTGGGTATTGCTGAGCAACAACATGAGGGTCGTTGTGAGCAGGATAGTAAACCGAGCTATGTTCCGCCGTTGTCAAAGGCACTCCTCCGTGGTCCTGTCCAGGATGGTTCCCATCATCCTCGATAATAGCCTGCGCGGTGTTGACCCTATGAGGTGGGTGATGGTCCGATGATGCCGATGTCACGGATGTTGCTGTCGAAACAATAGGCTCAGTCAAAGATGGGGAATGAGCCAGAGTTGCATCAATGCCAGCCATCGTTGGGAAGAAAGAGTGGTTTCCTTGGGTCTCTGGTGGCGAGTCCTTGTAAGGTGAAGTCATTGGTGTTGGAGGCAATGGCCTGTCAGCAGTCTCAGAAGCAAGGGTTGACGACGCAGTGGCAGAAGGGACTGGACTGCCATTGAGTGTCGATGATCGAGAGGGTTTTGGAGGCGAAGATCCCTTTAATCCTGAAGGTGACGACTGTGGTGGAGGAATAGATGGCAATGGCCGTGCTGCTCTGCCTAGGACAGTTCGCTTGTGGTCCTGTGCTGCCTGCAGCGTCGCTGTGAGTACCTTCTCAATCTCCTCGTGGCCCAAAATGGTCGCCAAATCAAGGGCTAGCGCGAGTGAAGTAGAGAAAGGGAAGGTACGTTAGTGAAAAAGAACGTAAATTGGGATCGCGCTGGAATTTCATGATGACATTTGAAGGCGTACCTGTGAGGCCGTTGGGGTCTCGAGTAAAGACTTCGCTCTCGCTAGTGATTGCACAACTCTGAAAAGTACCGAGTAAATGACGGGCAAGTTCTCGCACGAGTGTCTTTAGACCTAGAACGACTGCCAAATGCAGCATGTCATGGCCATCCTGGGTGACAGTTCTGACGATATCCATGCCCTCGTCCGAGATCACGTCGCGCCCATCGCACAGCATATAGATGACACCGAGCGCCAGATGTTCAGTTCGTGTCACCGTAGGGGGCTTATCAAGGTTTAGCAACGCCAGGGTCCTTTGCCGCGCCTAGAATGAACAAGACGAAAGTGAAACTTTGGATCAGCCGGGCTTCTCAATAGAAACATGAAAACATAAGATAAAAATACCGATGATGCTGCATGCATCGAACGTACAGTGCGTTCTGTGTCAACGTTTAGTTCTGCAGTTAGTGAGGCATGGATGAGCTGGCGATGGAGTCCTATGATAGTATGGAGAAGTTCCGTCTCGGAATCTAAAAGATATTTCCAGTCATATATGGGTCGGTGATGACGAACGACGAAGGCGAAAGAAAAAATAAGACAGATGGACATGGCAAAGTAAAGTTATGATTAGACACCATTGCATAGAATGTTTTGAGGTAGGCGCTTAAAAATAAAAAGTCGACCTATTAATATCTGTCGCTTGTGCGTGCGCGTGTATGGTTTACGTTTGTCACCATTACATACCTTCGACAGCAACCATGTCAAAGGCTATGATAGGATCAGAAGAGACCTTTTCGCCACCTTCACAGGTGAGCGTCACCGAGAGCTGTAGTGCCTTGGGTGTGAGTGTGGTTGACGATAAATTGGTGCTGTTGGCAGTGGAGGACGACGCCCAGTCGAGCAGGTTGGGGATGATAAACTCCATTTCTGTGCTTTTGAGGACCCGAGGGGTGACAACCTTGGGCTCTAGGATCCTGCTTTCGCCCAATGATGAGCATGCAATGACCACCTGTACACCGGCTGTGGTATTTCATTCGCAGAACCAGATAGAAGGAGCAATGGGTGTTAAGACTGAATAAGCGTCTGCATTTTTGTTACGTCTGTTCGGACTCTTCTGAGAGAACCCTATTATCAACTTGCCTCGAAAGTTTTCGCCAATGAGGAGGATGGTTGAACCTCCTCGGGCAGAGACCGTACGACGAGAGACCGAGTCGAGCGAGAGAGGGAAGTGGCCGTGTTCGGCCCATGCGTCGGAGACGGGTCCCTGGAAAGTGGTGGCGCCAGTTGGTTGGACAGCCGTGTTTGAGTCTGTCTGGCCCTGGGGGCCCTGGGGCTGGTTTGTCCTTGCAAGTGGGGCTGGCAGGTTCAAGGAGTGTGAGGATGAAGAGGTGGTAGAGGAGTTGTTGTTGTGGGAGTAGAAGAGAGGAGTCGAGTCATGGTAGGAGTTGTTTGTGTGGGCGTCCAGACCAGCTGTTGCCGAGTGTGAGGAAGGGGAGGAAGTGTGTGAGGAGGGATGGGTCATTTAGGCAATGAGAAGGCTCCTGAAGTAGGAGGTGGGTAGAGAGGGATGGAAGGTACTGAATGAGGACAAAGGAGGGAGGAGAGAAAAGGAATGGAAAAGAGGGAAAAGAGGGAAAAGAGGGAAAAGAGAGGAAAAGAGTGGTTGAAGGGTGGAGAGAGAACAGGAAGAGGGTGGTTGGAGACAGGCACAGAGGAGGGGGTGTGGAAGGGAGAGGGGACATTGTCAAAGAAAGAGCAAGAAAAGAACAGACATACGGAGGAGAAAGGGAGAGAGGGAGAGAGGGAGAGAGGGAGAGAGAGAGGACAGAGTGTGAGCATTGATCTTGATCCAACAGTGTTAATAATTAATCACGAAAAACGTGTGAGCCACGATCTACAACATCATTGACAGAGAACAACAAATACGCCCACTACCATAACATAGAACATAGAACATAGAACTCGGCTGTCTTTTTAAGCCTACCGCACCACCCATCTTCTCTTTTTCATCACTCACCCTTTGTTCTCTGAAGGGTCTCCATGCATCGGGGTGGGTCAATTGAGAGTCCAACTGGAGATTCGCTTGACCCAGAGGAATACGGAATGTATCAATGTGTCATTGCTGGTGCACGGGTCTGTCTAAATTTCTTGTCTGTGCTGACAGGATAGCGAATACTACATGCAGATCAATTGACCCTGTGAAAAATTGGATCGATGCGTACATGCCCCTTTGTCCACTCTTTCTCACATGAAGGAAGCATTATATAAAGTTCCTTTATTAATACTCTCCGTCTCTCAACTCCCTGTTTTGCCCGCGATGTGTGCTCGTGTGGCCTCGAACAATGGAACAACCGAGTGAGTGAGTGGAGGAGTGAGTCTCAATTCGCAGAGAAATAGAAATAGAGAAATGAAAAGAAGAAGAGTGTGTCTTTTTTGTGGCTTATGCTCCGAAGACCGAAGACAGAGTTTGATCCAGCCAATCAAAAGGTGAGAACAGCTTTTTCCCCATGTTTTTTCACAAGTGTATGAGTTGAATTGAGTGTGTGAGTGAGAGATGACTCCTCTTCGTTCCTCTTTAGATATTTCAACGGCCGGTCGCTCAGTTTTCGTTCTTTTTTCTTTTTCCTTCTTCTCCTTTCCCCACCCTCTTTCCACCAACCACCACTCACACTCACACTCACCAACCATGACCTTCGCTGCCCCCACCAACTTGGTCCCCGCCCAGGAGTCCGCCCCCGCCCCCGAGGTCGCCTCCTTCAACGTCAAGGCCGGTCTCGCCCAAATGCTCAAGGTAACCTTCTAACTCCCACCAGCAGCAGCAAGCAGATCATGAATGACAACAACAACAACAACAACAACAACAACAACAACAACAACAACAACAACAACCAAAAACAGACAGAAGGAGGGAAAAAGAACAAAAAAATAAGGTGGAAGCAAAGTCGATGTAACTTGAATCAGACTCATTAACTTCTCCTCCCCTCATTTCAAAAACATAAATAAACAAACAAACAAATAACAATAGGGAGGAGTCATCATGGATGTCATCAACGTCCAGCAGGCTCTTATCGCCGAGGCTGCCGGTGCCTGCGCCGTTATGGCCTTGGAGCGCGTCCCCGCCGATATCCGCAAGAACGGTATGTTTTTTCTTGCCTTCTTGTCTTTAGTATTCTCGATCAGGAAGGAGCCCTTTATGAGGAGCAGCGCTTCTGCGCTTTTGCTGTTTGTATCGCAAAGAAGCAACCCCCGATCTCTAACCTAACCATTGTTGTTTGTTTGTTTGGCCATGTTCCGGACTTGTTTATATTTTCCTCTTGACAAACAAATAGGCGGTGTTGCCCGTATGTCTGACCCCAGAATGATCCGTGAGATCATCAACGCTGTCTCCATCCCCGTCATGGCCAAGGTCCGCATTGGACACATCGTCGAGGCTCAGGTAAACACCAAGCAGCAACACATCTTGTCTTTGCGCTATTGGAGAAGAAGACACAAAGCAGACAAAGCAGCAGATCGGAACAGAAATATGACCAAGAGTGCTCAATTGACAGGAGTAATTCGCAACAAAGACTGAACAAAAAAAAAAAAAAAAAAAAAGTTTGGACAATAAGAAAGGCAGGCGGACAAACCGATCCAGAACGGGCAACAACGGCATTCAATTGAGGGAGTCATCCAAATCATAGCGAACCCTAGATTCTTATTCCCCTTCTCCTCTTCCTCTTCCTCTTCTTTCTCTTTCCTCTCTCTTCATCCCATCTTCCAAAAACCATACAGATCATCGAGTCCCTCGGAGTTGATTACATTGACGAGTCCGAGGTCTTGACCCCTGCCGATGAGGCCAACCACATCAACAAGCACGACTACAAGGTCCCCTTCGTCTGCGGCTGCAAGAACCTCGGTGAGGCTCTCCGCCGCATCAACGAGGGTGCTGCTATGATCCGCACCAAGGGTGAGGCCGGTACCGGAAACGTTGTCGAGGCCGTCCGCCACTGCCGCACCGTCAAGGCCGAGATCCGCAGGGCTCAGTTGATGGACGACTCTGAGCTCTTCACCTACGCCAAGGAGATCCAGGCCCCTTACCACTTGCTCAAGGAGACCGCCAAGCTCGGACGCTTGCCCGTCGTCAACTTCGCTGCCGGTGGTGTTGCCACCCCCGCCGATGCTGCTTTGATGATGCAGCTCGGATGCGATGGTGTCTTCGTCGGTTCCGGTATCTTCAAGTCTGGTGACCCTGCCAAGCGTGCCCGTGCTATTGTCCAGGCTGTTACCCACTACAAGGACCCCAAGGTTCTTGCCGAGGTCTCTGAGGATCTTGGTGAGGCTATGGTCGGTATCAACATCTCTGAGATCCCCCAGGACCAGCTCTACGCCAGCCGTGGCTGGTAAACAATCCTTACTAGTCGACTCACTTTTGTCTTTCTAGTTTCTTTTGTTCACCATTTGTACATTTCATTCTTTTTCACTTTGCTTTGATATCCATTTATTGCATTCTCGCACACTCCCATATTAAAAATTAACGCGGCATTGCTGCAACAACAACAACAGCGACAACAAAACAACAACAAACCCTGTGCCATTAGAAACTGGTGACTGCTTACTATTTGCCCTTCAAACCAGTTAACATTGGCTTGACTTTACCTCACACCAGTCCTTGCTTCCACAAAAAATCATACCAACTAAACGACCAACAACGCCATTTTCCCACGCTGCCAATGACTCTCCCAACAGAATGCTTTCAACTTATCTTCGAGATACTCGCTACAGAACAAGACACCAAGACCCTCAGCACACTCCTCCGTGTCAGCAAACCAATCCAAGTAATGGCGCTTCCATACTTGTACCAGGAGCCCTTTTGGGTCTTTCGACGAGAGCAAGCACTGGAACATGCTCACCATGACATTGTACAACGACTACAAGACTATCCGCGGCTATTGGAAAAGCGACTGGAGCACCGACCTCCACGGAGACAGAGACGGTTCGCCAAGTGGGATTCGTTTTCGTTGACGCGAATGCTCCTTGGTTGTGTCCGCGACAAGTCTGTTGTGACTGACTTTCTCAGGATTGCGTATAAGCTGGGCGACAACAACAATCCTCGAGATCCACAGGCTATTTCGGCTACTGGACCAATATCAGCGCCAGTATCAGCATCTGCGATAGAGGCAGAGGCAATACCACCAGCGGCAACGAAGGCGAAAGCGGCAGCACGACGGCTAGCTCGAACAATGCTCTCAGGACCTCCATCGATCGATTACCTGGCGTTTCTAAGACGACTTCGTGTGAACTACTACACTCAGGGAAACGACGAATTTCAACCCAGTCTGCGCAGGTACTGTCTTGATCTCGACCCAGAACAGCGTGCCAACAGTCGACACGCGGCACTCTTTGAGGAGATGGCTTCCCGGGGGTCCAGCCGCATTCGCGTCGTTCGACGAACTAATGATATCTTGTCGATGGACCTGACTTGGGCGCTTTGCAATGAGCGCCTGGAGCAACTGCAGAGTTTGACGATTTATTTGGAGGAGATGGAGAGGTATCTTGCAGTGGTGGATCGATTGCCGCAGCTTAGTCGCGTTTGTTTTGAGCAAGGGACAGAGGAACATTTTACTGCCAGGTCGGATGAGGAAAAGCAGAGGATGTGGCAGCGAATGGTGTTGTTTGTGGAGAGACATACCGAGCTGTTTGGGACGCTTCGGGAGATTGACTACCCAGCCTGTCCCCAGTCGATGCGATGGTCGCTTTGGAGGGCTCTTCCGGTGGTGCTGGACCCAAGGGAGATTGACGCCACCAATTGGTTGAGGTTTCATGCTCAGACGGATCGGACTCGATTAGATCATGTCACGTCGATACTTATCCCGGCAGGGTGCTTTTCCTTTCTGCAGGGTTATTTGAAGACAATGGAACAGAGCGAACCTTATTTGCAGCGCTGTCGTGCGTTACAAGCGTATGAGATGCCGTTCTTGGGTGCTGGTGTGGATAGTTTTGAGTGGGCTGTCAAAGAGAAGCTGGAGGCAGGGTATACACGGCAAGATCCTAATACCTCTACTCTTTTACTACCGTCGATTTATTCTTTGTCGCTATCGGACTGGAATCGCCCCAGTCATCACTCTCGTGTCATGGTAAAGCATATCAAAGTCCAGGCAAATGTCGGAGTTCTGGATGAATGGCTGGAAGATGTTGTGTTCGCGTTCAGCGAGAGTCTGGAGACCCTTTCAGCCAGGGACGACGTCTCTAACCCGCAGCTACGCAGCACTCTTGTCACCCGGTGGAACTTGCCGCGCCTGCGACAACTGAAGATGCAGAGGCGACGCAGGAGCTTGCGGTTCGACACTGGGATGCTGGTGCATTGTCCAC
Source organism: Linnemannia elongata (assembly GCA_036320915.1). Classification (NCBI taxonomy): domain Eukaryota; kingdom Fungi; phylum Mortierellomycota; class Mortierellomycetes; order Mortierellales; family Mortierellaceae; genus Linnemannia; species Linnemannia elongata. Next base: position 755,574 of record JAXBDG010000005.1, on the reverse strand, counting down.
TTTTGGAGGAACTGGTTCTGCGAGATCATATGATGTACTTGGATGACTTTGAGTGGGACGCTGTGGTGCTCCAGGAACCGTTGCGGTTGCCCAAGCTGCGGATACTTCGACTCAAAGGAATTCCGGCAATCACATTTCATCCGCACTCATTTTTGACCAACTGCAGTGCCGAAGGACAAGACAACAAAGGCGAAGACGATGAGGACTTTTCTGGGATGCCCAATCTTCATACTCTGAGCCTCAACGTCAACGGATCAATTGACTCCTTGCCAACCCATGCTCTATCTCAGTCAGCATTCCCGGCTCCTTCTTGGATGTCGGTACCTACGGTTTGGAGTCTGTTACGGGATCGATCGTTCTGGAGCTGGACTTGGAATCTACCTCTACTCACTGTGTTGGAGCTCCGCGGGGAGTTTGGGCTGTATTTTGATCTAGCGATGTTGAAGCGGACGCCGGCACTGGAGGTCCTGTGTCTGGATATTTGGTCACGGTTTCTTCCTCTCTCGGCACAAACGCGTACATTGGATCTGTCAGAATTGGCGGTGACACAGGAGCAGGGTAGCGAGGCGGTTGCAGAATACGACAAGCAACAAGATCTGTTGCTGTTGCCCCGACTGACCCACCTCCACTTGCAAGGGCCTTGGGTGATCAATGGACCAACACTCAAGACATTATTCACACGCGTCATGCCGAACCTGATCTGCATCTCTGAGTGTGGCTGCCAAGGGTTCTATCTTCGCGAGTGGATGGAAGCGACTGTCGAACTGGAGCATCTTCTGAGCTCGAGTATGGTCACGATGACATCCCAGGATGTTCCCCTGCAGGTGATTAAGGACTATGAGCTGAAGGCGGCGGAGAGGTCGACTATGGAGACGCTGATGAATGTGTTCCTGGAGAGTAATGAGAGCATGGAGTTGTCGATCTTGGCGAACTGGTGGCCTGGGACGAGGAGACAGCGGGAGTTGAAGGAGGGTAGGATTGTAGAGTATGTCTTTGCGGGGAGTGTTCATACGCGACCAAGGCGTGCTCTCAAAAGCAGCAGCGCGTCGATGGTGGGCTAATGTTTATTTAGGTAGTTCTCCCACGATCTCTTTTTGTTTTTCGTTTTTTCTCTGACAGGGCATCCTAAGATGAATCAACATTAAGAAAACACGACAGTAGGAATATTTACGCCATAAATCAAGAAAAATGGGTCAATGATGTGCATTGTTTTTGAATGGTTATTGATGGCACAAACGTCTGTACACCGCTCGGTATGTGTATTTTGTTGGAATCGAGGGCCGAAGTTGCTCTCCCTCCTTTTTGACTTTTCTCTACGACCCCCCTTGCGCCTTCTTATGTTTCGCCCCTCTACTTCTTCCTCCTCTTTCCAATTGTCCTCTTCGCTCCTTCTTCTTTTCTATTTGTCTGCCCTTCTTCCTCCCTACTTCCTTCTCTCATTCCCATTCCCATTCAACCAAACTCTCGGTCATTAGCACAAGCCCAACCTTCTTTATCTCCATTCCTCTTCACTCCTTCATTCTCATTCCTCGTCCTCTAAAAGGGTCCTCCCAGCCCACTTCCTGGCTTTCACCTTTTTCTTCCTGTTCTTTAAGCTCGATTTCCCTTCTTCCCTTACCGGAAACTACCTTCCCGCTCGTTAACAAACAAACACCAAAAAAGACGAGCCAAAAAAAAAAAACGACAATAATATGAGATCGACTCTAAGGAAGAAGGTCACCGTGTGGACTATCCTCGTCCTCTCCACCAGCGCCATCCTCTTTGCCCAACCAGACCGCAATACAGGACTCTATCACCAACAACAAAGCATCCTCAAGCGTGGTCCCCCCAACGCGGAACAAGATACAGGAGCCAAAGCCAAGGCAATCAAGCTCAAGCGTGAGGAGCATCTTGTTGGGGATTTACCCTGGGCCGAGGGACAAGAACCTATCACCAGCTATGCTGGTCATTTTCCTATCCGCAACTGGCATCAGTCCGGCTACCGTGGCGAAACTGGCATGTACGTTTTTATTTGTCTTTACCGTGTTTTTGTGGGATTGGAATGTGAAAGAGAAGTGAGGGGGTTTTCGTTTCTTATTTTGGTGAAGATAGCATTGTTACTTGCGCTAACGAATAACAACAATATGTTTGTGCTTTGGTTTGCTCGTGTGAACTTGGTATTAGGTTCTACTGGTATTTCCCTGCGGTTAAACCTCAAGTTCCCAACCCACCACTTCTCTTGTAAGTCTCTTCTCTCTTTGTAGTCATACCTAATTATCACCCACTCCTATCAAAGGCTCGTTTTCTCAAATTCTCGATTCCAACTTTCCTCCATACCACCACCCATCCACTTCCCCCTTTCTTTGTTATTTGCTGCAAGAGGGCAACACCTAACTCATTTTTTTCCCACATTTTTCTTATCCTGCCTTTATTTGGTTCGCTTGACGTTCTCACTCGCATACATTATTCAAACTTTGTTAGCTGGTTCCAAGGAGGTCCAGGAAGCAGTTCGATGATCGGCCAGTTCTTTGGCAACGGACCCATCTACCTGACCGCAAACAACACTCTGGCCCGCCGCGAGACACACTGGGCGGACGAGTACTCGATCGTCTTTATTGATCAGCCTGTCGGAACTGGATACTCTTATGTGACACGACTCCAGGACAACACCAGCGATGAAGAAGGTGAGCCTGTCGAGGGCGACCCTCCATCACCTGCATCCTCTGAAGCCCTACATGCTAATGATGACGAGGAGCAGCCGATCGAGGACCAGGTCTTGGTAGATCTTCACGACGAGCTATTGAGGGATCAGGCTGAGGAGCAGGAAATATTTGCTCAATTGCTCGACCAGGACATCACCACCAAGTTAGAGCATATCCGTTTAAAGAAGAGCGAGAAGCAGGCGGCGTTATACTCGAAGGGCTATGTTAAGGACGAGCGTGGAGTTGCCGCAGATTTGTTGACCTTCATGGACCAGCTATATACCCGCTACCCAGAGCTGAAGAAGGCCGACCTGTTCTTGACAGGAGAGAGCTATGCGGGTAAATACGTCCCTGCACTCGCCTATGCCATCCTTCAAAGCAACCAAGGGCATCGCCACCGCTACCGCCACAACGACGACGACGACGGAGACGAGTATGAGCAGATCATCTTCCCCCTCAAGGGTATTGCGCTGGGCAACAGTCTGACGGAACCCATAAAGCAGATCCGCGTCCACTCTGACCACGCCTACATCTTGGGACTTGTGAGCAGAACCCAGGCGGAGCATATGAAGGAGCTTCAGGATTTGGCAGTCAAGGAGGCGCACTCGGGACGATTCCTGGCAGCCAACCAAGCTCGTGTCGACGTCTTTGATTACTTCAAGAACGTGACCGGAGGCATCAACTGGTACGATATCCGCAAGGGCGACGTCCCCAACGACTGGTCCAAGATGGAGACGTTCCTAAACCGTGCCGAGATCAAGGATGCGCTCAACATCTATGGACCGCGTCTGGCTTACCTGGAGCAGAACGGTGTTTCGAAGAAGGAGATCAAGCGGATCACGGAAGGCCGTGCCAGGACAAAGTTCTTCAAGGACCCCCTTGTCATCAAGACGATGGCGGGCGATATCATGAAGTCTGCAGCCTGGATGGTCTCGGATCTGTTGCGCCAGGGGATCCGTGTAGTTGCCTACCAGGGGATCTTTGATTTCCGAGACGCCGTTGCTGGCTCGGAGAGCTGGTTAGAGGGTCTTGATTGGGAGGGAGCGCAGAATTTCACTAATACAGACAGGCAGATCTGGGTCGAGGGTGGAAGGTTGGCGGGATATGTGACTCAGGTCCCTGGGTTGTCGGAGGTTGTTGTTCTGGGAGCTGGGCATGTCGCACCTATGGATCAACCCAAGAGCGTCAAGGCCGTTATCAAGAGTTTGGTAGAGGGAACTCTCCTGGATGTTTCGACCTCTGTAGAGCGTGTTCAGCATACTATTTAAACTCTGTTCTCCCCTTTCTTAGAAACAACTGTTGATAGATAGGAGGGAGCAAGAGGTGGCGGATAGACGCAACACATAAATACATTACGATCCTCATCATGGAGCCTCTTTTGTACCAGAGACTTGTTTCTTGTCAATATGAGATCTTTAACATGTCGAATTCATTTTCCTTCTCTTTACTTCAGCACGAAAACTCAAGGGTTAAATCTAACCGCGATCTACAGGATCGACAAGAAGATCATACTGCATCTCTTCGAAGTAGAAAGTTACCGGCAACTTCTTGTCCTCAGGCACCCCAAACCCAGTCACCATCCCCAATTCTGTCCGCTCCTCAGAATGGGGCTCCGGAAGCGTCAAGTCCAACTCCTCCAGCTTCAGTTTATTCGCCGCTGCCGCCGCGCGGATACAGCGTACCAGTCCCGCAACGGTGGCGTTGGTGTTGTTGTTGTTGTTGCCATCGCTGTCGCGGCCGATGCCAAAAAATCCAGTGTCCCAGTCCTTTTCGGTAAGGCTGTGGAGGTTTGGGAAGGTCTCTGTTAGGAAGTCGGGAAGGAAGGCGTCTTTTAGGATCCATCTTCCCGCCAGGCGGAGAGAAGTGACTGAAGGTGCGACGATCCGCTCGTCCTCCCGGCGTTGATGTCGTTCTTGTTCTCGTTGTGGTTGAGCCGGAAAAATAGAGTCATTGTCGTTGTGGGTGTCACTGATCGTTGGGGTGGCATAGAGGTCGGTGATGGTTAGGGAACGAGGGTGTTGGTTGGTAGCGGTCGAAATGTCGAGGTTGAGGTCCTCCAAGGCCGGGCATCCTCGCAACATTTGGAATCGGAACCTGAACGCAAACTCGGAGGTAAAGTAGAGTGATTTCAGGTGAGGGAGGTGCCAGTCCCACGACCAATGCGGGCGAATGATGGCCGCCGTCATCGCAGATGGTCCTGTTCCTGTGGGTATGTTCTCCTGAGAGGTAGAGGGAATGCCATAAGACCGGTTGAGTTCGTCGATAGGTGGGATAAAACATTGGTCGTGCTCCATATACGTTGAGAGGCATAGGTGTGTGATTTTGGAGGTTGTGTACAGTGTATCTGGGTGAAACGTCAAAGCAGTTGACCCGATAAGGGTCAAAGACTTCAGTTGACCAAGCAATGCTGGTAGCCAGGGCTCCTGCAGATCTTGACATTGGTACTGGTGCGTTTGATCGGCAAGGTCGACACGCTCGATGTTAGGGCACAGGGAGAGTACGTTACGTTCAATAATTAGGCGGGCATTTTTGGCATTCATGGAGAGGTGTCTGAGGTTGGGGAGTTGAACCCATCCGCGCCCAAAGTGGATGGATCGAGGGAGTTGGGTAATGAATGACGATGCGTCGGCTTTGAGGTAGGTGAGTGTTTGACTGAACGCGTATGCAATGTCGTCTACTTCGTCCGTGAAGGGGCCTTGGAACTCTTGGATCTCGACCCTCTCCAGAGGGACTAATCCGTGTCGAATGTATGCCGGTCGACTCGTATCCAACAACAACGTTGTCGATCCTTTCCCTTGTCCTTGTCCACTGCAGAAAGAGATGCCGTTGTTGTTGTTGAGTACATCCTGCAAGTCCCGTTTCTCCTGTACGGCCCACGAAAAACTACCCTGACCCAACGACGGAAGAATCAACAACGTTAACGCCCGACACCTTTGCAAAAACCCCCTTATCTCCCGCAATCGAGTATGCGCATCCTTCGCATCCTTGCCGGGATTGAACTCCTTGACCTGCTCCAGGTCCGTTTCTAACGGGTGCGCCGCAAACTGCAACCAATTAAAGGGCGTCAGTTGCGTAGGTCTCACAAGCGGAGGCAGCAACCGGAACACCTCAAACTGAACCTCGCCCGGAAAACTCTGCTGAATCCATGGCCAGAACCCCGCATCTGTAAACATGGCCGTCTTGAGAGACCCCGGGAAGTTCCTCGTCAGCTCCTCAACAAACCGAACAACATCCCGCTTCACTGCATCCTTATGCTCCTTATTCACCCTTGTAAATTCAATCGCTTCTGGTGTTGGTATGTTACCCAACCTCGATGCCTCAAAAACAAACGCCTCATCTAACCGGAACTGTACACACTCCAGCTGCGCCAAGCGCCTCACAACGCTCAAATACCGCCCAATATCTGACGTCGGAATCGTCAATGTCCGGAGCTGTCCCAAGATGGGTCTCGCCAACGCCCAATTTGCCTCCCGGTTCAAGGTCACCCAGAAGTGGTGAAAGCGAATCAATTCGGGATGGAATGGGAATAAATTTCGACTCATTCGACGACTGATGGGTTTGATTTTTTTTTTTTTTTTTTTTTTTTTATTCGGTACGATTTTATTGTGGCTTAAAAAGCCTTTAGAAAGTTATTCTGCGCTATGGTTTTCTGGATTTCTTGTAGAATGGTGTGGATGATATCACTGCTTGATTGTGTGTGTTGGTGTAAAAAGAGAACAGTGTTGGCTGTTGAGATTCCAATAAGGCAACAGGCTAGTAGTTGTGGGATAGTGATGTTGAATTGGGGTTTGATATCAAAGGATGGTGGTTGGAATCTGATGGGTTTGAAGTCGTCCGACTGAACGTACGCCCGAACCGCGGGTAAGGCCCTTAACCTCTGAAAATTGTTCGGGCTCGCCGACCAGTGGCTGGGAGAGGTTGTGAGAGGGGGACAAAATCTTTGTTCTGGGAGGGGGACCTCATTGCTGAGAGGGATTTTTCCCGGTCACACAAACTTTTGTTCCCGCTTTACAGAGCAATCCTGTCCCTCTCTGACATGCGGTCCTGTCCCTCTCTGACATGCGGTCCTGTCCCTCTCTCAAAGAGGTCCAAACCCTATCCCAAGAGTGGGACATCCCACTTGAGATGTGGGCCATTCTCCCTACAACATAGAAATAAAATCTGTGCCTTAGTTTAAAATAAGCTTGTACTTTTATTTTTTTGCTCCCTCTCTTCTACTCCTCATCACATTTTCCTTTCGTTCTTTCTTTCATTCTTTCTACCCCTCCCCTGTCTCCTTCCCTTTCCACACTTGTTAGAGTGTTCATAATAAACTTTTATTTATGCTGAGAAGCGTTGACAAATGGTTTTCTCCAAAGAATGGAAAAAAATGATGTTGCGAAAGCCATCATCTGAAAGCCGCGCTCGACGCGCTGAATATACTACTCCCGCTTTGCTGAAGAGTCGTTCCGATTCTGAGGAAGTCGCCTGAATGCTCAGGAACATTCGAGCCACGGCACACAATCCGGCAAAGTTGTACAACCCTTCCTTAGTTCGCCAAAACGCTAGCGGGTCCTTGAAATATTTCTTGTTAGAGTCGGCGTTTATGGGACTGAGGATCGGTTTGTACGAGATCAGGCCACATAGAGCGCTCACGGCCCAGTCCTGAATGAGAGCACGATCGTCGGCTTGGCCTCTATTCTTGCTGGTTCCATGTTTCCTCCTTCCTTCTATTTCCTTGTTGGCAAAATGTCGAATAATCTCTCTGTAGACAAGAGTTTCTGCCCTCAGTCTGTTCGTCGGCGGAGTCTTGGCATCCGTTTGTGGAATTTGGAGAGGAAAATCGGCTGGAAGGGTGAATGGACCCTCCACTGGGATGCGCAGACGGTACTCCAGTGATAGCTTGAAGGGTAATCGAGCAATATCTGGACGGGAATCTTGGGCAACGCCTAATGTGGGGTCAGCGAGTGAGGCAGCAGCTTCTTCAGCAGCTATCTGGGCGTCTCGTTCGGCAACTTGACGGGGGTTGTCAAGATCCCAGATCGTTGACGTAGCACAAGCAGGATTGAGGTACATGGCAAGCAACATGCCGTCGGGAATGTCATCCAGAGGCCAATTATACTCAATGTGGGTTTTGAGCTGCTCGTACATAAAAATCGCCGTCCCTGTCTTGTACTGTTCCGGGTTTGAAATGACGTCGTGAGCTTGGATGCAAGCCTGCGAGATGGTCGAGTATCCTGAGCCTCCGATCCAGTGTGTGAAGTCCGCCGCAGGGGTCAAGAGTCGGTCAGTCTCCTTCAACAGTTCCAGTTCGTCGTCCGTAGGTAGCGACGTCTCAATCGTCTTGAACTTGGCTCGCTCCTCCGCAGAGATTTTATCCAGTTGTAACAGCGCCTCGAAAGTTTTACTTAACACGGGACTGATGTCCAGTATCCTCGATATCATCGCCAGCTTTGAGTTCCAACGAGTTGTATTGGCCGAGACGAGTGTAACCTCTTCCTGCTTGTATCTGAGAGACCGGAAGGAGGTTGCAGAAGGTTGAGGATTGGCAATCGGCTCGACATCATCAGAAGGCAGCTGGGCTTGAGCAGGAGCGCCGTCAGTTGGAGGGGCCTGAGGAGGATTTGCACACGGCCCAACGTTAGCGGCAAGCTGCTGGGTGAGTGCAGGAACACCATCGGCAGGAGTGGACGACACGGCGTCTAGGGAGGGTGCTTGAGCTTGAGCGAGCAAAGGGACACCATCGACCCGGCGCGCGGCGATGAGGTATGTGCCCCATTTGTCATTGAGTACTTTTTTGGCAACCGAATTGTTGTTGAAGAATGAGACAATGGCGGCACACTTGTTGGTGATGTCCACCAAAGGGTTTGTCTTGTCCCAAGCCTTGTTAATGCAGAGCTGCATCTTGTGAGCGGTGCAGGCGACCCAATACGCCCCAGTATTCTGCTCGCATTCTTGGAGACTCTTTTTGATGTTCGCTCCCTGATCACTGGTCATGCCAACAACCTTGCTCGTAAGAGACCACTGATCCACGACTCGGTCTATCATATTAATATATCAACGGCAGCTGTTAATAAAAGGTTAAGATTTAAGAGGCGCATATTTGTGAGTGAATATAAAGAGTACTTACTAATAACATTTGTGACAACCAGGGCAGATATCCTGGATTCCTTGAGGAGCTCCATACCGATAACCACGGACGACATCCTGTATCCTCGCGTTATATAGTGGAAAGTAACGCCGAGATACTTTCTCTTGTTGGTCGAGCATGTCCAGGCATCCGTCGTGATCGACCCTCCGTCGATATTAGCGAGCAGGTAATTAACGGTTTGACGTTTTTTTTCGAGGACCTTGACGCGAAGGTGGTTCTGTAGAGTGTCGTGGGAGGGTAGTTGGAACTGCGGATTCAGAATTCTGCAGAACTCTTTCAAGTTTGCTGATGTCGCGATATGGTAAGGCAAGCCGTCCATCGCAACGAGTCTCATCAATTGGTGCTCGGCGCTCTGCTGTTGTGTCTCACTCCATGCAAACGCAGTGCCGGTGTTGGTGTTAAGGATGTGTGCAGTTTTAGACCTCTTTGACTTTGATGGTGTCGGTGGTAAGGCGTCCTGTTTCAGATTCTCGAGAATAAGCGAAGCCCGCCGTTGTCGTTCCTGGAAATATTCGATGTCGGCCAAGATGGCAGGATGTTTGCGCATCAGATGCTTACGACGCCCGCTGGCAGTACCTTGCGGGTTGTTGCAAACTGTGGTTACGCCATCGACCTCTTTCAAGATTTTGCAATAATATTTGTCCAGTCCCTTCTCAAAGCAGAATAATGCCGAAGAGTTTGAGCGAAGGGTTTTTTCTGCGACGTTGTCGATGGGTTCTGTGTCCTCGGCGCCCAATGGATCGGGGTCGGTGCATTCGATGTCGGCGTCGGTGGGAATCCTCTCGGTGTCGCCGTCATTGGATCCAGATGAGCCAAAAAGGATTTTTCGGATGGGAACCAACTGTAATGCTTGGAGCGCGGGCGGGGCTAGCCTTTTGCACACCGCAGCGGAAGGAAGCCTGCCCAAGGGAGTGGTAATATATAGCCGACGAAACTCCTTGCTGGCCTGGATCTCGTCCCTGGTCTCATGGCGCTGCATTATTTTCAGACAATTTTCGATCAGGTCGACGGTCAAGTCCGACCCCGTTGATGAGCTCGTCGCCAAGTAGTCGTTGATCTTGTTGTTCATCTCGTTCACTACTAAAGCGGGACTAGATAGGTCTGAGGCAGACAGCGCACAATCCTGCGTCGACGGAACAGAGGCTGAGCTACGGCTGACCATATCTGGCAAGGAGGCGGAGGCTGTTGGTGGATGTAATTGAGTTGAATGTTGGAGTTCGTGATGAAGAGGTGCGGTTGGATATGCGAAACGGACGGCATTAGGACTATGCGAGACGTGTGGGTGGCGGCCGAAAAGGTTGTCTCGGGCTGAATTGCTTGCAAACGGATATCCATAAGAATCAACTGAAGACATGTGGGGAGTGTTTTGTCCGGGGGCCATCTGGTAAGGCGCGTCGACTATAAGACCGTGGAAAGAAGAGGAGGAGGAGGCTGAAAATGCACGCTCTGAGGAAGGCTGGTAGACTGGCCGGGCGGGCGAGGGTTGCACATTGGCGTGCTGGTAAGTAGAAGAGGCGGAACCAAAGGAGTAGTGGTGGGTAGAATGGGCAGGCATATAGGAAGGGTGGTTGGCAGACGGGGTAGGACTGTACGCGGGATGGTAAGTAGAGGTGGGACCATAGGAGGACTGGTTGGTAGAAAGAGCAGCAGGAGAGGTGGCAACAGCATAGTTCGCGAGATCGGTTTGCGACTTTGATCGACTGAGTTTGCTAGGGGAACCCTCGATTAGGCTATCAATATTCTGACGAAGATGGCTTATTATAGCAGGGGATGTCCCCGCTGAAACCGAAGCCTTGGTAGGAGTGCGAGTGGGGATACCGGGGAGCCGGTAGGGGTTGTACTCTGGCACTGTTGGACGGATAAATTCTGCTCTGGTGGTAATTGACTCTGTTGCGTGAAACGAAGGTCGCGTTGCTGTCGATCGCTTTCCATTCGATCTATTAGACTATAAATAAAAGTTACCAGGATCGACATATACGTTAGCACGAAGTATTACGTTACAACACTTGAAATGTCATGCAATCGACAAACGGGAACACCTACAGGAGTACTAGGCCCAACTTCATCGTCGCCGACCAGAAAAGGCGATTCCGTATCTCCATGACCATCAAATCCGCGGCTGTTGTAGTGCAACAATTTCTCAGACTCAAGGTCTGATTCACCGTCGTCAGGCGCGTTGTTTGACGCGTTGTAAGCATCGTCTAACTCGTTATCGAAAATTGCCATTGCTGGGAGGAGGAGGTGGCAAGGGATGGAACAAGGATTTTGAAAAGAAAACGAAAGAAAAACAGTGGTTGGGAACAAATAGACACGCAATAAGAAAGAAGATGTTGGAAAGGGAGAAAGGGATGTTGAAAAGGGAGAAAGGGATGTTGGAAAGGGAGAAAGGGATGGGATGGGAGAGGGATAAAAAGAAAAGAAAGAAAGAAAGAAAGAAAGAAAGAAAGAAAGAAAGCAAGAAAGAAAGAAAGAAAGAAAGAAGAAAGAAAAGAAAAAAGAAAGAAAAAAGAAAGAAGTAATTCAGGCTTTATTTCTATGTTGTAGGGAGAATGGCCCACATCTCAAGTGGGATGTCCCACTCTTGGGATAGGGTTTGGACCTCTTTGAGAGAGGGACAGGACCGCATGTCAGAGAGGGACAGGACCGCATGTCAGAGAGGGACAGGATTGCTCTGTAAAGCGGGAACAAAAGTTTGTGTGACCGGGAAAAATCCCTCTCAGCAATGAGGTCCCCCTCCCAGAACAAAGATTTTGTCCCCCTCTCACAACCTCTCCCAGCCACTGTCGCCGACCACTGCAGCAAAAACAGATCCCGAATATGCGCCAAATAATCCAGCGGTCCCTCATCACTGTTGCAACTTCTCCTGTTGGTATCATCGAGGTTGAAGGTAACCCTCAAAACCTTGTGCAGCTCCTCCCCCTGATATCGAGTATAGGCTTGACTAAGCAGCAGGCGCGTAAGGTTCCCCACAAATACCGACGGATTCGATGGTGGTGGATCGCCGTCGATAGACTGTTGACTCAAGGGGGCGCGGAAGGGTTCGGTATAAAGGTAGGGGAGGGTGATGGAGGCGATGTACTTGTTGGTGGCGAGGAGGGTTGCTAGGGATGAGAATTGTTCGTCTTTGTGGAGGATGGCGAGGATCTGTTGGAGGCATTCTAGTGGTAATCGCGCGATTAGGTCCATGGCTTGCTTCCTTGACTGTTGGGTGATGTTTATTAAAGTCAAGCGAGTAGGTGATGGCGACGATGACAAAATAAAGTTAAAAGTGAGAGAAGGATCAGTGACGCAGAAAAATGTTCGAGCGTGTGCAGTTGTCTTTTTTTTTTTTTTTTTTTTTTTTTTTTTTCAGCTCTTTCCACATCTATTACAAAAAAAAAAAAAAAAAAAAAAAAAAAAAAAAAAAAAAAACGTGAGGAGAGTATGCACAACGTTTGCTAGAAATCCATCCTCCTCCTCCTCCTCCTTCCTTCCTTCCCCCCTACAGCTGCCGCGCTCTCCTTTAATCCTTTTTCTATACCTTTCTCTTTTGCTTTACCTTCTTTATTGCATTAATATTGACAACAAGTAAAATACTTTCTTGAAAGCAAGTAACGTACCTCTTAACAACAAGTAAAATACCTCTTGACATTTCTATTTAAATGTGGTGGCTTCATGCACCACGCCCGTAAGTAGAGGTCGCCAAATGTAAATGCTGCACGAGTAGAAATAGGGTAGCACGGTGGTTCTTGCCTCATTCTAAAGACACTTCGACGAGCACCACCAACATTACCTGGCTTCATTATTGTCAGTGCGAACGCGAGAGGAGTGTATAGTGCCATCCAAGGAGCCAAGAAGCGACAACTGAGAGTGCAACGATCACTCTACCCTCCTTATCGAACCCCTGATTCACCTTTTGCATTGGACGCCACCAAATATCTTTAAGGTGCTTCAGGACCGAAGGTTGACCCACTTCAACTTGAGGTACCCAGCTGGGATCCCTAGCATCAGATGTTTAAGAAAAAAAAAAAAAAAAAAAAAAAAAAAAAAAAAAAAAAAAAAACATGGACCAAAAACGTGGCAGCACCCTCAGATCCCCCTCCAGCACGTTTGTGGTTGTTTTCCGAATTGTTTTTTTTCTCTACGAAAAAGTCGTTGTGGTTAATTGAGTAGTCAAAATAAAAAACGTCTTGAACCCTCATAAACGCACTATTGCTCCCTATGAGAGAGGCATAAGACGGTCGAACCGAAGGTTGTATGTGTAAGTGTACAGTTTGGGGTGAGAGCAGTTAATTGTCTGAGGCAATGTCCTGGACAGTCTCTGCATGCCCTAGCATATATAGAATGCCGTCAGGGCTGGGTGTTCTCTCCTCTTAGACGGGTTTTACTGTCGTGTTCGAAAAGCTTATTGCCCGACCACCTACGGCCAGAATGTGACACTACGCACGCGAAATTGTGGCTGCATTAAACCTTAATTTTTATCAGTGAATACCATCGTCCAGCTCATTCATAACTATCTCCTCCTCCTCCTCCTCCTCCTCTTAGCCTCTCTTTCTTCCATACCCTCCTCTACCCCAACCCTGCCCGGACCCCGCCTAGATTATCAACATCGCGTCCACCCAGTGTGCTGGACTGGAAAATCTTGATTTGTAAAAGCAGCGCTGAGCTATAGGACTCACAGGAAGACGTGTACAACCCTGAAAAAAATCCATATTTTTGACCAGACCGGACTCTTGTAAGGCTACATTATCGGACTTTAATGATTACACTATGGACTAATATCAATGATTCATACCTAACTTGTTTTTTACTCTCTGGAATGTACTATCCCCCTTCAGTCGCTATACAATGACTATACAGCTCAAACTTGGAGTTGCTGGAGAAGTTACGGTCGCTAACGCGGTAGTGTGCATGAAATGTTGTTATCATCTTGAGAGCGATTTTATGCCATACATCAATGGAACCACTTGATTAATGGCACAGATATCTTTCCAGCTATCCCACTTAACGTTGGATTCGGGTTTGGAAATGGTAGTGTCATCCTCCTTTGTGCTTCAAACTATCATGTCAATACCGTTTACTATCAATCATCTTCCTCACCAACAATTACTCCAAAGAAGTACTTATTGGTGTTAGGGCTTGTTGTATTTGTCCTTGTTGGACTGTACTTGTTTGTTTTTGAATAGTATTAGTAAAAAAATACCCCCCCCCCCTTCCCCCTCAGTGTGCTGAGATAACCGCCTAAATTCATGCAATGAAAGCTACAACGTTGACCATTGGATTATGCTTAAACGCCTCCAAGTCAGAACCCGTGCTAGAACGCGACGATTACCGCCTTGCCCTCGCTCAGCATTGGTAGTAGTGCCAGAACTGGCTCCGTCGTCGATGGGAGGGTTAGACCAAGACACTCCTCGCAGATATGAAGACTGCCCGCGCACATATAAAGCATGTAAAACTCTTGGATTCGGGTATATTGCGAAGAAGGCGAAGTCGCTTCGTGGGTCCAAAGACCACTGAGAACATGCGGGACCACACTGACAGAGAGGACACGATCCTATTACGGTTGTTGTTGACCATCGACATCCGGGAGAGCTGCGATGGGTAGAGGTGGTTGAAGATCTGTTCCCAGACTTCTGGCGGCACTCGCTTGTCAATCAATAATCATGCACACACATGTTGATCATGCACACACATGTTAATCATGTATGTACATGTATATCGTCATCGGCTGAATCATCAGGTCGGCTGAAAAGGCACAAGGCAATCACACGTTATCGAAATACCTGAAGTGTAAAAGATGAGTTCCCATGGTAATACGCCTGTAAGTCACAAAGGTATTCATTGAAACTGACAACAGTAACTATTACATGCACTCCTTTGCAAAGGGTGGGTGACTCGATGTAGGGGAACAACAGACACGCTTGAGGATGAGTGCGAGTCTGTGAACCATTGTAACATTAATCACCATTGATTTTATGCGCATAATATCTTCCCTTACGCTTTTGCATTTGGATTTTGTCCTATCTCACTCTTCCGGCTTCTCTCTCGTGCTGTCCTCCCGCCGTATCTAGTACATAAATACCAGATTCGTCATGAATAACCCCCATGAAGACATATTCTCCTTCAACTATTCATCTTTAAAGACCCTTTCATTTTGCTTCCTCCTCGGAAAAGATACCATCTCCACATACACCATTCAATGAATCGAGAAACAGTCCCAAGTCGAAGCATCATCGGTTCTTTTTACAGCAATCTATTAAAACTTGACACCGATAACCTAAACACCATCGACATCAAGGAGCATTCGAAGTGGGAAAGGAGACTTATTGATGCCGAGCGGAAAAGGCGCAAGAGCAGTGGCAATACATTACCAACGAAAGCCGAGAAGAGCAGGATCTTATCTATCGGCGAACGGAAAGCGGAGAACTCGTCAGTTATGATCAGAAGCCGGAATCCAATGCCAAGCAGCTGGTCTTTATATCCGGAGCTATTTGGGAGTGTTGACATTCACCTCAAGAAGCCGTTTACGTTCTACAATGTGGACGACGCCGGCTTGCACGCCCTCAAAGAGTACGACACTTTTGTTTCCGGGGACTTCGTTTGCAGCAAGCGCTGCTCAAAGCGCGGATGGACCAGTGGCAAGATTGCTGTTTCGATCCGACTGTATGATCACGACCAGTACAATGCACGTATTCATCACCAGCGCTGCCGTCACTGTGATGCCCTGAGCCGACCTACACTTAATGCCGACACATACGGCGAGCGAGTTTCCTATCGACTCAACAAATGGAGCGGGTTTAAAATGGACCCTCCCATATATGGGAAGAAGAAGACGCTTCCCCACGATTGTGAAAAGTGCGAAGCGTGTTGCATTGGGCGATGTATTCACGATAAAGACAATGACGAATACCTTGAATGTCGAAAACACTGCCGCTCAGACTATTAGACCTCTTTATCCAAGTCCTGTTAGTTTGTTAAATCCAACCACTAAACCTCCAATGCAAAAAAATAAATAAAACGTGACAGTTCGCTTCAACAACTTCCCCATGCTACTTTCCTTACTACTGTGCTTAACATCAGCAACTCGCTTTTTGCTTCGCCAAGAATTTCAGTTTGCGTTTTTGATGCTGTTACAAAAAGATGTGGTGGCTAGGCAGTGGCGGCGAGGCTTTAGATTAGCAGTCATTCCTAGCAGACTAGTATTAGTAGTGCGCCGAGCTCTTCCGTCTGCTCCTTGTCCTTTTACACAAGAGCAGAATTGACAAGAGTCTCGTTGGCGCCCTGCAGGTACTTAACCCGTCCCCCATCAACATTATTAATACAAGGTCCTTTTACACAAGAGCAGAATTGACAAGAGTCTCGTTGGCGCCCTGCAGTCGTGTATTATTTTAGGATCCCACTATTACTACGCTACCACAACCCCTCCATCCCCCCCGTACCAATTGAGGACTTAACAGCGGTCCTATCACTCTGGCCAGGACCTCTCCCCTGAGTAACAATGCTTTGTTCACTTGCGCTAATTGGATCGATTAAGGGGTGATTATTCTACCTAGCGATGCATGTATCATGAAAAGCCAACGGATGGGACGATCCAAATATAAAACAAGAACATAAAACAGGAAGGGGTGCCAAAAAATATACCATAGGGAGATAATAGCTGGCTTGTGGCAGCCAAGCGTTCATAGCGACGATGCTTTTTGATCCTTCGATTTCGGCTCTTCCTATCATACTGAGACGGAATACTTGATGATTGATTGCTCACTAAGGGAGGTGGTAAGGGACGGAAAGGACGGCGAGATAAGATCAGAGAGGGATAAAGGGAGAAAACAAGGTAGCAGAAATTATAGGGAAGGAACAAGGGCAGAGAAAAACAAGGCTGCAGAAAAAATAAGGGAGAAATCAAGGACTCCTTATATCATCTTGCCAACAGTAGGTTTATTTGTTTTCATTTGCAGGCATAGATTTTATGAGTCGCGAATAAGATATGGTCGCGCACCAAATCAACACCGGCAGAAAAGGCCGAATAATAAGATAGAAACTATGTACAGTGAAGAGGGCCTAGGCCAGTCTCCCAAATTGCTAAACACACTGCATAAGGATGAAGTCTGCTATGAAGCAGTGAAAAATAACATATGCAATGCTACCTCTTCCTCTATTGTGGCAGAACGGTCCTTGCACGCTACCCACGCCCTGACATCCCCATACCTTTTGTTTATGCGCTGTACTTACTACTATTTCTTTTGCTTCCCACGCCCTTCGCGCTCCTCTGCCCCTTCCTCTTTCATGCGCTGTGCATATGTACACATTGCTATGTAAAATCGATCGAGAGAAATGGCTCACATGTGCATCTCTTTCGGGAACATGATGTATCTCGTTTCTGAACTAAGAGCCTCGCCAACTTGGGCAGCCGAGGGCTCATAGCGATGTTGCTTCTAGATCCTTTGATTTTGGCTCTCCCTATCATACAGAAGCAGAATTCAGTAAGCGTTGGATTGTTCACCCACTAATAGGGAACGTGAGCTGGGTTTAGACCGTCGTGAGACAGGTTAGTTTTACCCTACTGATGAAATGTTGTTGCAATAGTCATTGAACTTAGTACGAGAGGAACCGTTCATTCGGATAATTGGTATTTGGGCCTGCTTGAGCAGGCAATGGCCCCGAACCTATCATCCGTTGGGTTATGGCTGAACGCCTCTAAGTCAGAGCCCGCGCTAGAACGCGACGATTACCGCCTTATGCCATTTTTAGTTGAATACGAATAGACCTACGGTCCAGAATCTTACGAACGTGGTGTCAGAGTTTCACTCTGAGATGACGACAACCTGACGCCACCAATCCTTCTCACCGCCACCAATATTCGAGATCCTTCCGTGCTTACTAATCAACCATTAACAGAAAGCTCTAGAAACCTTTACAACAGTACAAATAGTATCCACCTTCCATAGTTAGTCCCTTAGTCGAAGGACTCACTTTATTAAAGCATATTGTTCCCTAGCTATCTAAATCGTAGTTCCCCCATTCCCTCATTCTCTCGTTTTGTTCCCCACATTTTCAAGGCGACTACTCGGTCGCCTTGTGACATGGTAGCAAAGGAGTTGCGAACTACCTACCCTGTTGCCTTGTTCAAGTCGCCTACGAGTCTCTTCCTCACGTCCATGGTCCGATCGTTGCCAGTTCCGCCCTCTGTGTATCCGTTTGAGACTGCCCTTCCGGGTCTAGACTTGAAACAACCCGAGTTTGATCCCTGTCTGTTCCTCATCCTATGGAGTTAGACTCCATGTTGTCCACTGTTCCACACCACTCCAGAACCCATGCCTTTCCAGAGGGAACAACCGTTCCCAGTGCCGCCCTTGTTAAACCTGTCGAATACCTCCTTTTCGCCACCATTGGCTATTAAGCCAATGCTGTCTGTCTCGTTACTTTCGATTGTCGAATCGACACAATCGTCTTTCCCATCGCCGTTGGTTGTTGAACCAACATTGTTGTCTCCGTTGGCTGTTAAACCAACGCTGCCGTCTCTGGTTGTTGAACCGACACCGTCGTCCTTGTCCGTCTGTGGTATCGCCGTCAAGTAACGCATCCACATCGTCATTGTCCGTATTGTTGATGCCAAGTGTCATATCAACGTTACCTTCTCGTCCAGTCCGTCGCCTCTAATTAGTGGGACAACAGTGTCACTACGTTTATGGTATCGTTCTGATGCCACCGGTTGATGGCTCAACATCGTTTAACCGTCCAGTTCGTCCAGCACGCCGACCATGTCCGCCGTCTCGCGAACGATCAAACCACCACCGCCACTATCCAAGAATCCAGTTCCACTGCAGAGAGCATAACCCCTTTGATGGAACCGTTAACCGTCGTATCAATTTCGTCCGCATCGTTAGAACCGTCCGTTCTGTCTTCGTCTATCGTTTCGTCGCCATCGTTTGATGGGTCGACACCGCCTTGTCCGTCATTGTTCGTATTGCCAGAACCGTTCGTTCTGTCCTCGTCCACCGTCTCGTTGTCACTAGTTGATACGTCGACACCATTGTCTCCGTCCATCTCACCCTCGAACCCAATGCGCTGACCATGTTTGCCACTGAGTCCGAATTCCGATCTTACTTGAAGAACCGGAAGACGAGAAGTTGGTTGGTGTATATTGCTAGACACATAAAGGGCTGCAAGCATGACGTATTAGTCGACTGCGGCGCCAATGCCAACTACATCAGTCAAGAAATCGTCCGTGTCCCCGGTATCAAGCCCGAGGCTACGTTCAAGTCCGTGTTCGAGCACTCGGTATCAAGCCCGAGGCTACACCCAAGTCCATGTTCGAGCACTCGGTATCAAGCCCGAGGCTACACCCAAGTCCATGTTCGAGCACTCGGTATCAAGCCCGAGGCTATATCCAAGTCCGTGTTCAAGCACTCGGTATCAAGCCCGAGACTACGACTAGTCCAATCAATTGCGTTCAGTTAACGCATCGGCTTCCATTCCCTCGTTACTCCGTCGTCGCCATCAGTTAATGGTCCGACATTGACTAGTTGCCAGTGGTGTCACCAAGTTGCACATCAACACCGTTTCCGTATCTTTTCTCGCCTCCCGTCGACATCAAGTTATACATTGATAACGTCTTCGTCGTAGTCCCCGTTCGCTCCGGCACTGTAAATAGACGCGCCGACACCCTGGTTCTCGACGTTCCCCAATGCTCTGTCGCCACTGTATAGTGGGTCGATAACGTTATTCCGCCCCATCCGTTACACCTACAAGCCGATCATGTCTATCAGTTCGCCAACTTCTCAAGTAATCGAAAGTCACCGTTGATGGATGTGGGAACTTCGCCTCTGTTATGACCCTATTACCGTTCAAGCCCTCATCAAGAGATACAAGCCGACGCTTCGGAACGACCTTCGAGTACCTTACTTTCCGTCCTTGAACGCCTGCGTCGTATTTGACCAAACTACCAGGCACCATAGCCGCCCCTGGTTACCAGATCCTCGACCCGTCCTAGTCCCCTCAACTACACATTGGACCTACCATCCAAGTCTCGCATCCTTCCTGTTCTCCACGTCTCCAAACCTCATAAACACGTCCCTTGCGATCCAGACCAGTTTATCATCCAAGATCAAGCAGATCTCCCGGACAACCCTGCCTACTATCAAGTGGAATACGAAGTCGAAAAATCGTCAAGCACGCCAAGTCCAAGGATAGCCCCTTCCTTTTCCTGGTCAAGTAGGTCGGCTACCCTCATTCCGAAAAACACCTGGCAGACCGCCGACGACCTTGTTAACGCCAAAGCCATACTCGACCGATACTTGTCTAAACACCGAATCCCCGCCTAAAAAGGAGAAAGTGGAACCCTGTTGCCACTCAGCTCTCTCCATGTACATTTCCTTTGTGCAAGCCCAACCAACAAATCGATCACATGCATGCGCCCCCTCATGCAAACTCGCTCTCCTCCCTTTTCCTCATTAACCAATCCCATTCCGACAACGCCAAGCACGCCATTCTCTTTTTCACCTCATGCACCTCCCTTTTTTTCCTTCCGTCATCCATCACGCCATTCTCCCTGCCACCTCATGCACACGCTACCCCCGTCTTGTCAACATGACCTCTACTCATGGACAGCTCGCCATTGCTTAACGTTCAAAATGCAAACGCTGCCCATCCTCGCTTCCCTTCTTTCTCCATTTCCTCTCCTTCTCCATACACATTTGCCCCCATTTCACCGCCACTCCCTCTACGTCCACCACATTCTTCTACATTCGTTCAACTTTCATTACGCACCTGTTCCTCCATTCCAAAAAAAAAAAAAAAAAAAAAAAAAAAAAAAAAAAAACACACCCACAACACTTTTCCTCACCAGTAACAACCAAACACCATGACCAACAAGCGCACACAGTTCGACACCTCCATCAAATCCATTCCGGGTAGCCAGTACAACCGTCGTACAAGACCCCCCCAACGACAACCGTCCTTCCACGACACAAACGACCCTGCAGCAACCCCCATCCGAAGTCCTTCCCCCACCGCACCAGCTCCAGAACGAGACTCAACGCCTGAGAACGAAGCAGCCAACTCCACCTTCACACAAGGCGATGTCGTCGACTTCGATTCTAATGATGATGAGAAACCAACCCTCACCTTGCAATATGTCCCTGACCGCCCTGTACAAGAAGATCTTTCCAGATCAACCCAACCGGCCCAAGTTGGACAGTTCCTCGCCCGTCTAGAGATATATTGGAATGAAACAGTCAGTGAGCTCACGTTGGTTGGCCAGAAGGCAAACGACCTCTCCCTTCCGCAAGAACACTTGCAATGGTATCGAAAACGCTGTGCGGACCTTCAGAATCAAGAGCGAAGTCTTCGAGATGACATCCGTCGCTTCACCCCCCCTCCACCAACCCAAATGGACCATCACTTGGCCGCCTACCAAGAGGCCCTGGCCGCCTACCGAGAGGCCCTTCGTCTGTATGGAGCACAACCATCTCGCGATTGATCCCCTTTAAGAGTGGGAGTGTCAGAGTTTCACTCTGAGATGACGACAACCTGACGCCACCAATCCTTCTCACCGCCACCAATATTCGAGATCCTTCCGTGCTTACTAATCAACCATTAACAGAAAGCTCTAGAAACCTTTACAACAGTACAAATAGTATCCACCTTCCATAGTTAGTCCCTTAGTCGAAGGACTCACTTTATTAAAGCATATTGTTCCCTAGCTATCTAAATCGTAGTTCCCCCATTCCCTCATTCTCTCGTTTTGTTCCCCACATTTTCAAGGCGACTACTCGGTCGCCTTGTGACACGTGGGATTACCTTGCAGAGCGGAAAGGCTTTGTGAGGTTTCTGCTAATGTTAATTTCAAATATTGGAAGAGATAAATCCATTGCAGACGACTTTAATTGAACGGGGTATTGTAAGCAGTAGAGTAGCATTGTTGCTACGATCTGCTGAGATTAAGCCCATTGTTCTATACATTTGCCCAAAAGAACAATATCTCTTTTCTTTTCCGTTCTTTCTTTTATTTCTGGGTTGAACAAAACTATCCAGGATTTTTTATGTAATTTATATAATGGAATGTAATGTGGATTGCTACGACTCCCCAACCACTAAGCGACGTCAGCTCTCTTTTATCTACCAAAAAATTGGCGACGGCACCAGAAAGCAGACAAACCATTGGTGACGGCACCAGAAACCAGACGTGTCAAGCACTGGTATTACTTATGGTACCAACGGAAAACAGGAGCGGTTCCACCAGTTGCTCCGGGATATAAATATCCAGTAATGCCTTCATAGTTGTATCCAACCGATGGCGCGACCTCACCGTTCGGATCGGTGGTGTAGAAATGGTCTCCAGATCCAGGGCTAAACCAGCGGAACAACGGAACTGTTCCAGTCTTCTGAGTCGAGTACATATACCATGCTACTCCTTCTTTTTTGTAACCAGCTCCAGGGGCGACTTCACCATGCGGGTCGGCGGTATAGAAGTGGTCGCCATTAGAAGGTTTATACCAACGATAGATGGCCATGGTTCCTGAGACGGGATTCGTGTACACGTATCCAGTAATGCCCTCGAGTGTGTAGCCACTGGCTGGCGCAAGCTCGCCTCTTGGGTCAGTGGTGTAAAAATGGTCGGCAGCTTAAAAAAAAAAAAAAAAATTAAAAAAGTGCTTCGAGCTGCATGTCGATCCATTTGAATTGCATTGATGGTTCATAGCAATAGGTCACTGCAGTTTACCTTGGATCACAGTCGCGACAGTGGCCAGGAGGACTGAAAAAGAAAAGAGAAGAGTTTTAAATTGCATGTTGTGGAAGGGGGGAGGGGAAAGGAGTTACAAGAGTGAGGATTGTTTGAAAAGTGAATCTTTTTTTTTTGTGGAGAAAAAAGATGAATTTGTTGAGTGAATTCGGATGCCGTTTTATATCAAGAGCCGAGAGTTATGTACAAAGGAGGAGGTATTTGTGATACTCTCAAGTCCAACGAAGAAATAGTGCGCCGCAGACAATGAGAAAATGGCGTAGACAATGAGCAATGAGAAAATGGCGCAAGGTCAAACATCAATTACTACGAGTAATCGCAAGAGGCTCCTATGGCAAATCGTTGATGAAAAGACATGAATTGGTGAAAAAGAATACAAAAAAATCTCTGGTTAAAGAAAAGTACCTTAGCTAACGTAAAAGAAACTGAAACCTGAGCAGACAAGTCTGCTGAAATATAGGAATTGACTCATGCCAGTGCTCATGGGAAAAAAAAGAAGAAAGTGTGCGCTAAGTCCTCAAACAAAGCATAGGCTAGAGCAACTGAGTAGTGTTCTAGGCGTCTGAGACTAGATCTAGATTTAGGTCAACTCGCAATCGGGTCGACGCTTCAGGTGTTGATCAGTATCTTTTGAAGTACGTATTTACTCTGTGGTTGAGTAATGTACGGTTTCTCCAAGTATTTCATGTCAATGCGTAATTCACAATGCGAAAGATGTCTTATCAGATGCATGAACCCAATCGTTGCACGCCGTGTGTTCGCAGGATCGATGCAAGCGCATCACATCCGCGGAGTTCAAGCAGGACAAAGTGGCACGCTTAAGCAGATACGTCAGCCAATCATCGACGGGAGCGGGACCATGAACATGCAACTTTTGCAAGCAGAAGGGACATATAGCGCTGGCATGCCCCGAAGTTACCTGTTCCAACTGCCAACAAAAGGACATATATCGCGAGATTGCACCAATTAGAGAGCAGAGCGGGCACCACCTTCTACGAGATTGAACGCCGTGGCCGTCGCGAACCGTGTACCTGCAGGATCTATGAGGATCCAGACCGAAACTCTCAGCCAAGCATACGCCGCAAGCAAGACAACGCGCAATGCTGGAGGCACAACACAGCAGCGACGACAGGAACAAGCAGGCCATCCAACTGGACTCAGTTCGCAGAAACGCCAAAACTAGAGGAGAAGAGGATTCTGCGGAGGTCAGTGCGGATATGGACTGGAACGAACTGGAGGAGCCTGAATCAGCGGCGATAACGATCGAACCAATTAGCAAAGGATCTGGATCCACATCGGCCCATTCAGCAGAAGTCCCGCCAGTTATAATATCAGCGGAGGGAGCAGCGCAAAAGCCCAAGCACATTCGACCTGTAGGGCCCGATCGTGTACTTGCTGAGAGCATTGAGGGGGGTTAAGTTACGATATGACACAATTGCCAAGCACAGTGGAAAGGTTGCAACAGCTCAAAGCGGCAGTGAACACAGTCTGGACAAAGAATAGAACCTCGTAAGACTAGGATGTCAACCACAGCAGCCACGGGCATCCATGAAGGAGTAACGGTGAAGAGACGAGCCCTCAGCGATGTAGCCCGATTTTTAGTTGAATACGACGGATCCTGAATCATAATACGTGGGGTTATCTTGCAGAGCGGAAAGGCTTTGTGAGGTTCCTGCTAATGTTAATTTCAAATATTGGAAGAGATAAATCCATTGCAGACGACTTTAATTGAACGGGATAATGTAAGCAGTAGTGTAGCCTTGTCGTTACGATCTGCTGAGATTAAGCCCATTGTTCTATAGATTTGCTCGAAAGAACAACATCTCTCTCTTTCTTTTTTTTTTTTTTTTTTTTTTTTTTCTTTTCTTTTCTTTCGGATTGTCTTAACAAAAAGGGAATATGTTTCCGATACGTTAGCACATACACTATCCTTCACACTCATATCACTTACATGTCTTTTCTTCCCTTGACACAACACCTGACAAACTATTTCCTACTAACCGAGATGTGGGCCACTTCTTGGATGGGTAGGAAGAGTACATCAACTCTAAAGAGGAAGTGAGGACGATGAGAGGAAGCACCTGAGACAAGTCGTCGTGACGCAGGCAGGCTGTCACTCATCGCTGCGACCGCGTACAACTCGAGCGCTTGGGCCCTAATAAAGCCTCTCAGTCGTTTCCATTTATAGTCCTCGCTTCTTCTTTTAGAGTCGGTGCACTCGTCATAGTCATTCAAGAAGTAGCCCCCATCTCGGTTGATGGGAAGCAGCTTGACAGCTGTAGCATCAAAGAAAATAAATATATGAAAGTTATATGAGAGTGAAAGAGAGTGTATGTGTGTGTGTTTGTGCAAGGTGGGGAAAGGATGTGGGCTGGATAGAAACATTACCTCTTTATTCTTCCATCTGTCTTTGCTCTATATTCTCCTCAATCGCTGCGACCAACAAGTGCTAATCATCTCTCACATGTGGTGCGCGTACACTAAGGCAGGTTTCCTTGTCTCCATAACAACAGCAACAATAATAACAACAAGCTCCTCACGTTGGGTACACTGCTCTACAGTGAGGTAGCCAAGATTTTCAGCCGGATTTTAAGTAAAGCCGATAGGAGAGGAATCCGTTTATTTTGTAGGAGATCAGAATCACAAAGGGACGAGTCTTCAATCTTGATTATAAGGGTCCGGAGTCATGCCGAACGGGGTAAAGATCAATGATCGCGTGGGAATCACTGGCTGCACCTACCGCAGGAAGCAATTGATGTATTACGACGCTTCAGACCCTGCGCACTCCTTCGTTGATGCGGTTTTAAAACCAAGCGAGTCAAACGCACTTGATACGATACCACTGACTGGATCAGTCGTGGAGCCTTCTCCTACTTCCGGTGACTTAGGCCCTAGACCATGGGACAGACCAAGGAGTTTTAGAGGGGCGGCAAGTATACCTCCCGGAGATCCTACAAATCGCAAAAAAAAGCGATTCCATGGTTAGTGGTCAGCACTTCTTTTCGTATTATGATTTGATGTCTCTATATATTCATAACTGGAACATATCGCTTACCACAGCTGTCTCGTCGAACGAACTGCGAATTGTCGCTGACAGTCATCTCCTCAGGCTTGACATGCTTCGATGTATCTGGTACCGGAATCCCTGTTGCAGTAAATGCGACCATGGCAAGGTACACCAAGATTATGTGCTTCATGCTGACTTATGACCGTGAAGGTAAATTGGGATATAAAAAAGTTGGAATAATGGGATAAAAAGGGTGACTAAATACGATATGCTTTAACGAGCTTGGTACCTATACCACGATTTATACCTACTGGCAGCGAACGGCCACAAAGAATTGAGACCATACCAAAGGAAAACATCAAGGGACAACATCAAGGGACGACACTAAAGAACAACACTGGGGGACAACGCTAAAGGACAACACTAAGGGACAACACCGAGGGACAACTTCAAGGGACAACTTCAAGGGACAACTTCAAAAGGCAAATTCAAGGGACAACACTATTGTGTACGTGCACAACTTGTGCCAGATATTTTTTTTTTTTTTTTTTTTTTTTTTTTTTTTTTTTTTTTGCAAAGCTCAGTACAATACGCCGTATTTCTTACAAGATAAGACACCATGATAAAAATAAAGAAGACGGTTTCTGTCCTGCTCAGCCATTGTTCCATGAAAGCATACCTTTTCACTTTTTCACACTACAACACACGCCACAACACACATACATCAAAGGTAAAGTAAGGGCTGAAAGGAAGGATGCAGAGGATCAAGGGTATACTGGAAAGGTA
This sequence comes from Linnemannia elongata, assembly GCA_036320915.1. NCBI lineage: Eukaryota > Fungi > Mortierellomycota > Mortierellomycetes > Mortierellales > Mortierellaceae > Linnemannia > Linnemannia elongata. Next base: position 729,250 of record JAXBDG010000005.1, on the reverse strand, counting down.
GGATATCGAAGAGATCAAGTGATAGGAAAAATAAGGGAGCTGGGAAAAGCACCGAGGAATTAAACTCGGAAAGGTAAAGCGTAAAGGAGCAAGGGGCAACGCAAAACGACAACATCGGTCAATCAACAACATCAAAGGTCAGCCCCAATTTCATAGGATACTGGACAGTGGATGGGAATCGACCTTCTGTTGATTGTCGATCATTCTATGACTGAAAGAAGTGGACCGGACCAGGCTCTTTTACTTTTGTGCACATCGTAGGGCTAGCGAGACAACCATAGTCTTTGGTGTTTGATAGCTAGAAAACCAGCGTCAACCTTCTGGTGTTACCCTGGTCCTCACTACTCGCGTCAACAAAGAAGGCTCGTTTCATCAGCACAGTTATCAGTCCTCTGCTCACGACTCGATCAGGTCTTCGTCAGCAGCAGCAGAGTCACCATTCAAATGCCCCAACTTCTTCTCGCCCGCCTTCTTCTCCAACTCCCTTGCCTGCTGCTCATCCTTCTTACTCCTCTCATCCCGCTTAACAACATCATAGAGCTCCGGGTGCACCTTTCTCGTCCTCAACCAAAACTCGGTCACACTTCCGAACCAGAACCCGCGGCATTGGCCCTTGCTGTTAAGGAACTTGGGCATCACCGTCGTCGTGAACTGTGTGCGTTCTATCCTGCGATCCAACAGTTTCAAAAAGTCCTCTGCTGCTGACTGTTTGATCTCCATGGACTGGAGGTTGTTTTTCATCATGTGAGAGATTGTCCTGATCGCGTACGAGACCTGGAGCTCAACGACTGTCGTCAGCGCGTGATGAGCTATCGCAGAGGTGAGGGCAGAAAATTGTAAGTTAGGAACGTGATTCTTTAATGATAGCCATAGAACGAAAACAAAAGAATCGACGTACCAATGCCTGAGTTGGGTCCCCAAATGAGGAAAAAGTTGGGAGCATGAGGGACGGTGGTGCCGTAATAAGTCGTAGGACTTTCGCCCCAATTGACAGGGATGTCGATCCCGTTCCGTCCTGTAAAATACCCAACAGGAAAGTTGCTGATCCAGTCAAATCCAGTTGCCAAGACAAGAACATCCAGCTCCTTCTCTGACCTGTCGCGCGTCCTGATTTTTTTACCCTCAACAGCTACGATCGGATCCGAGTGAAGGCAGACGTTGGGTTTCGTGAAGGCCGGGAAGAAGGTATCCGAGAGAATGATCCGTCGAGATGCCAGGTCGTATGCGGGGGTCAGTTGCTGTCTGAGTTTGGGGTCGTTGGGCAGGTGGCGGAAGCGATGCCACCATGTGACAAAGTACACGACTGCTCGATGGAAAGCCGAGTACCAGGCCAGTTTATAGTAGAGCAAGAAGGTTGAGTCGACATAGTAAAAGGCGAAAACGCGATAAAAGGCATAAAAGAATGGGACGTAGCGGAAGAGAAGTCTCCAGACCCAGTTGTAGGTGCGGTTGCGTTGAGGGGTGATGTAACAGGGCGACCGTCCATAGACATCCAGAGATTGAACTTGGTCCGCAATGGCCGGGATAATCTGTGCACCACTATGTGTGAAAGAGTGAACAAACATAGAACATTAATCTCGCCACTTTCGGCTATGCATTCATGCAAAAAATAAGAGAGAAGAGAATCGTTGACACAGCCTTCTTTTTCCTTACCTTGCGCCAATGCCAACAACCCCAACACGCTTGCCAGTAATGTCGACAGAGTGATTCCAGCGAGCAGAATGCCAAACCTCTCCTTCAAAGGCCTCAAACTCCTTGGGGATATTCGGCAGTCGAAGAACACCCGTTCCATGTATAACCACATCAAACTCATTCTGCCCCTCCTCACCCGTCTCGACCTTGACCCAACGTAAGATCCATTTTTGACGGGTCTCGTGCCACTGCATGCTCATGATCCTGGTCTTGAAACGGATCTTGTCGTAGATGTTGAAGGTCTTGGCTGTCGAACGGAAATAGGCCAGTATCTCTGACTGCTTGACAAACTTTTTAGAGAAGTCATGGTTAGGCGCAAAGGAGTAGCTGTAGAGATGCGAAGGGGCGTCAGACTGGCAGCCAGGGTAGGTGTTTGAGTGCCATGTGCCTCCGATTTCTGCTTCGAGCTCGTAGACGGTGTAGGTTGTCAACTGGAGCTGGCGCTGGAGTTGGATGGCTGCACACAGACCCGAGATTCTTTTTCCCAATCAAGTCAGTGTATAAGAAAGAAAGAAAAAAAAAAAAAGTTGTCTTGTTTGTGTGAGATAAGGTTTGCAGTTGCAGGGTCTAGCTTCGAAAGGGATAACAGCAGTGTAAGACATATGGTGGTTTGTTACCCTGCGCCGATGACTGCGATGGTGGGAGTCGTTCCATCGGGGTAGGTCTTTGTTAATTCCATGAGGAGGATGAGTGTGAATACAGAGTTTGAGTTTTTGAATGAGGAAGAGAGGAGAGGATGAACCTCAGTTGGGAAGGGTATGCTTTTGCTGGGAAAAGGAAGAAACCGAGGGTGAATGAAAGGAAGGAGAAGGATGGTTCGGATGTGAATAAAAGGTGCAAGCAAAGTGTGGGAAAGAGGAAAGAAGAAGCAAAGGATCGATTTATTCATGCAAAACCCTTCTTCGTCAGGGGCGAAATGCCATATCGATGGTGTGGGAAAACGAACATCGCTTACCCAATTGAATCATGGTCTTGGGAAGGAAGGATGAGATGAAAGGAACCCTTTCTTTCTTTCTTTCTTCCTTCTTTCTACCTTCTCCAACGACTATTCTCAAACCCACAGCACCCACCTTCATTCATGGCGATCATAGCAACCACAACATCAACGGCTGCGGCAGCCAGGAACCCCTTCAAGCAGCCAGAGCTCATGCACCGCCTCAGTCGATTCGTCACGCTCAAGGATGCGCTCTCATGTGCCTTCGTCGCAAAGACCTGGACGAGATGGATATGGATGTTGTCGAGCAAGGGCATCAGATGGGTTTGCAGGGACATAAGGTCAATTAATTATTCAAGCAATTGTGAACGATCAATAAGAGAGGGCTGACTTTCAATTCAGGCACACACGAGCGGAAGTAGGGTCTGGAACACTCATTTCTTGCCTGCTCCTCTTCCTTTTTTCTCTTTTTTTTCTTCCCACTCTTGGCGTCCCATCCGTCGTTGCACCTTTCATTTTATTCCTTCATTCCTCAGTACACCATTTTCACCCAACAATCTCCAGCGTGCAATGGACCCACTTTCCCAATTACCCGTCGAATGCTTGCAAAACATTCTTCGACTTTTCGACCAAAACGACGACTGCTCCACTCTGGTCAGGCTCCTCACCACGAACAAATATATCGCGTCCGCCGTCCTTCCCTTCCTATACCGCGATCCTTTCCGCCCTACCTTTCATCAACGTTTCCCAGCATATTCTTGTTATACATCATACGAAATGCTCACTCGCATGCTGCTCGGCCGCCTCCCTGCCGCCAGACTCTCCAAAGCCCTCCACCTTGCCCTCCAATCGGACCCAACTTACCCTCCAGCAGCAACTAATTCGTCACTCGACTATCTCGCCCACGTTCGCCACTTCAACTTGAAACTGCCGGACGCTTGGCAGGGGTGTTTCCTCTCATCAAATTTCCCTCCTCACCAACTCGCATATATCCAAAGTGACGAGTTCAATAGCCTTTTCAACTCCAACTCCTTCACACCATCCGCCACCAACCGCTTCAGGACAAGGGAAGAGCTGCTCCAAAAGTTTTATCTAGCCATAATCTGTCTGGATGCCATCTGGTGCCTGGCGGATCCCATCCTTGAGCAGCTACAAATCTTCGTAATACCTGTGCGACATCTCAAGCGCTACCTTGAGATCGTTGACCGTTTCAAGAGCCTTGAGAAGGTTTCCTTCAAGATGTCAGAGATGTTTGACGACCCCCTCTACGACAGCATGGACGCTGAGATTAGACGACCAAATAACGACGAGGTTCTCCAGGACATGGTTCATTTCATTCGAGAGCATTCGCGATTATTCAAGGGGCGCCTCAAGTCTATCGACTGCCTGGACGGCAATGCATGGCAATGGATGATCTGGACATCGGTGGAACACTTGCAGCGGGATTTTTTCCGACTCATACCGCCCCTCTCCATGCCGACACATCTTGCGAGCGACAACTGGCGTCGATTCTCAGCCCATCCTCACTCGACCGATCTGACACAGGTCCGGGAGTTCAATGCTAGACGTCTGCCGAATTCGTGGGAGGATGTTACGTGCAATGGCCAATCGTTTCTCCAGGAGTGCCGAGGTTTGAGGCGCTTGACTGTCAACGACTTTCGTGCAGGAGCTTTCAAATGGGCGGTTCAGGAGAAGAGAGATCTGGAGAGGACTGACAGGACCATCGGAATCGGCAACAGTTTTCTGGAACAAAGTGTGCTCTCACCCAACGAGGTTCTACCACCAGCGCATCGGATCCAAGGCTTGGTCCCACTGGAACGAATCTCTTTCCTACAGCCTTCGGTCACATGCGCCAGCGACATTGACGACATTATCTTTGCATTCAACCAGACTCTTAGGCACATCAAAGTGTGTGGGCAGATCCAGACGGACCAACCCAAATCAACCCCCATTGGACAAACATGGATTGACCTCCCAGTTTTAACTTATTTGAGGGTCGACTTAGATACCGAACGACTGGTGGTGGACCAACAATTGCTGTCTCGGTGTCCCAATCTAACGACCCTCCGTTTGAAGGACATGACTCTGAACTACTCCTGTCAGGATATTGTAGCCTGCCAGCCGGCCCGACTATACCATCTGGACTACCTGAACTTGAGTGGCTGGGCAGCCTTGACATTTGATCCAACAACCCTTTCTTCGGCGAAGAGGCTGAAGACCTTGAAGATCAGAGTCCGACCATGGTGCTTCAAGAACGGCATATTCAGTGGTTTTATTCCGCCCGTGGAGGAACTCCACCAATCCTACGGCATCCAGACTAGATCAGCGCCCACGACCACTGCCTCTGTTCCAGTAGTAATTCGAACTCGATGGACCTGGGATTGGCAGCTACCCCTTCTCACAAGGCTGTATCTCTCGTCCGAGTTTGCCTTCCTGTTCGAGTTCAAGATGCTTCATGGATGCCCAGCATTGAAATATCTGCGTCTTGATATTTTTTCAACAACCCCAGGAGAGCACACGCGAGTCATTTGCGATACCGACCTGTGTATCCCAACAAGCAGTAGAGGCAGCAGTAGAAGCACCAACATCAACTCCCTCAGCAAACTATCGACCTCCACTCTGCCCTCAGAACCGACGACTGAGCGAATTTGTGTGCCTTGCCTCAGCCAGTTGAGTCTGACTGGAGAATGGGTGATCGACGATGAGATTATGCCACGGTTCTTGCCAGAGATGTTTCCGGGTCTCAAGGAGTTTGACTTGAATGGGTGGAGTATGACCACGTTCGAAAGTTTGCTCAAGTTGTTCAGAGCCATGCCTCAAAAGTATGACGAGTCTGTGACGCTGTTCATCTCAGATCCTGTGTGTCCCTCCCAAGACGACATGGAGAGACTTGGTATCATTGACAGCCAAGCCAGAAGTGATGTAAACGCGGATGTTCTTGCTGTGAAGCTTGCCAGTTATGATGGGCGAGTCCACTATCACCTGTTGACGGAGCAACCCGAATAAAAAGAGTATTCCTTTCTCATTCCTCACCCTTCCTCATTTCTCGTCCTTCCTCATTCCTCACTCACTCCACACAGTCGACTCTCATACCTCATCGCGCAATGGACCCGCTATCCCAACTACCTCTGGAGTGTCTACAACGCATTTTTCACATCCTCGATAACGACGACAATTTATTTGCTCTGGCCAATCTCCTTACCACCAACAATTATATCGCCTCCGCCGTTCTTCCTTTCCTGTACCGTGATCCTTACCGATCAGCTTTTCACCAGGCAGGACGAGGGCGGCGAAACAGAGAGAAGCCAAACAGTGACGAGATGCTCACCCGCATGCTTCTCAGCCGCCTTTCTGTCGCCAATCTTACCAAGCCGGTCGCACTTGCCCTCCAATTGGAACCTACCGACTCTTCAGCAACAGGAATTACAACCGGCTCCTCCCTTGATTATCTTGCCCACATCCGGCACCTCAATATAGAGGCAGGGGCCTCTCTGGAACTGACCTCCGCTGGTGTAACAAACAGCTTACCTCCTCACCAGCTCGCATACATTCAAAGTGACGAGTTCAACCGACTGTACCAGTCAAACCCCTTCGCGCCAGATTATTTCCAGTACTACGATGACGAACATTGCAACATCATGCAGAAGTACTACGAGGTCTTGCTGCACCAAGAGACCGTCTGGTGTATGGCATACCCCATTCTCGAGCAACTACAGTCCTTCACCATCCCCTACATGCCCAGCATCAAGCACTACCTCAAAGTTGTTGGCCGTTTCAAGAGCCTGGAGGAAGTCCGCTTCAATATGAACGAGATGTTTGAGGATCCCTATTACTTCGAGATGTCTCCGGAGACCAGGAGACCCCACAACGACTTGGTCATCCAGGACATGATGCGATTCTTCCAGGAGCACGTACGTTTGTTCGAGGGCCGCCTGAAGTGTGTCCATCGTTTGGGAGAATATTCGATGGAGTGGGACGACCCACACGACACCACTCTGATGGATATCACTCGTCTTTTACCGCCTCTGAAAAAGCCAACGCGTCTTGACGCCAAGAACTGGCAGAGATACTTGACTCACCGTCATTCAACCGATTTGACTCATGTCTGGGAATTTGACAGTGGTGACATGCCAGATTCGTGGGAAGACACTGTTTGCAATAGTCAGCCGTTCTTTCAGGCGTGCCGGAGTTTGAGGATCTTGAAGATCAGCACTCGTCGTACGGGGCTTTTCAAGTGGGCAGTTCAAGAGAAGAGAGACAGTGAGTGGAATAGTGGTAGCACCGCAGTCGGCATCGGCAGTAGTCAGCGAGGAGCACTAGCATGGAAGGAGCCATTAACTTCGGCACATCGGATCCATGGTCCTGTACCGCTCGAGCGTGCGGAAATCGTACAGTTTTCCGTCTCCAACGCCGATGACATCGACGACGTTGTTTTTGCTTTCAGTTCGACATTGAAGACGCTTGATGTCTGTTTACGAGACCAGGCACTTGCGCCTCTACCCAAGTCGATCTATGTTGGCCAGGGATGGGTTCACCTTTCGGCGTTGACGACTCTGAGATTGATCTCGGACTCGGATCGATTGGTGCTGGATCCGATGTTACTCCGTCATTGCCCCAACCTTACATCAGCCCAAATGAAAGACAGGACGATGAGGTACCCATGCCGAGACATTGTCCCCTGCGCGGCTGCGCATCTGGCCCGACTGTATTCCTTGGACTTGAGTGGCTGGCCTGCACTGACGTTTGATCCGGCAACTCTTTCGTCGACGACAATACTAACAAGCCTGATCATGTCTAGTCAGTCTTGGGCAGGGAGTTTTAGCAGTTCACAGGGCTTCATCCCACCGGTGGGGGAGCTTAATCGATCCTACGGCACCCGGACTGGACCAGCGACAGCGGCCGTGGACTCTGCTCCAAGAATAATTCGACCTCGGTGGACCTGGGACTGGCAGCTACCGTTTCTCACAAAACTCCATCTAGCGTCAGAGTTTGCCTTCTTGTTCGAGTTCAGGATGCTTCTTGGATGCCCAGCACTGGAGTCCTTGAGCTTGGATATCCTTTCGACAGCTGCAGACGAACACACCCGGGTCATATCCGAGACAGATCTTTTCGTGCCAACAAACAGTAACAACAGCAACAGCTGTCTGTCACCTCTACAAGCTACGAGCAGCTTCATTCGCGCACCTCTTGTAAGTCAATTGACCCTGCATGGAGAATGGGTGATTGGTGAAAGTGCCATCCCATGGTTCTTGACAGAAACATTTCCGAGTGTCACGTATCTGCGGATGACTGGGTGGAGGGAAACGAGGCCCGTCGAGACGTTGTTCAGGTTGCTGAGAAACTTGCCTTCGGGGTTTGACGAGTCTTCACTGCAAGTGGGAATATCGCCAATCTACTCACCAGAGGACATTGCTCGGCTTGGGCTTGTGGATAGTTCGTCCGAAGACGAAGATGTGCTTGCAGTGGATCTGGAGATGTACAGGAGCAGGAGCACCTATCACATTCTGAGGAATTTTCCCTAACCCAGCGAAGAAATAAAGGTTAGCGTCTAAGACGCCGTTCTTTTTTGTGTGTCTGTTTTTGGACATGTTTCGCCACTAAAGCAAACCTTGAAACTGCGACCTTGGCTGGCTGCGGGTGGCTTGTGCAAATCCGCAGGAAAATCCATTGTTCTGCCAAGATGTCAAATTCTTAAAAAGGGGACGGGCCACCTTCGCGATTCACTGTCTTCCATTTCACGCACACTTACAACCATTCAACAAAGAACCATTCCATTACATCAACTTATACCAACGACAACAACACCCACCACTCTCAACATTACAATCACTACTAGCCAGCACCCACAACAACAACTTACCAACTCACACACCCTTATGACAGTAACTTCCTCTACTTCCTCTTCTTCAGGCACTTCAACAGGACACATTCTCTCCACATTGTCACACCCCATCAAACAATCTAATACACCTGTCCTTGACAACAACGACGACAGTAATAACACCCAACAGTCCACCTCGGCACATCGTAATCATGCCCAACGCAACACCCAACGTCGTTCTTTTGAACAAAAGCAACAGCAGTCGTCTGCTGGAAGGTCTCGACTGAGCCCTGGCGCCAAGGACTATGTTCCTTCATCAACTTCTACTTCTACATCTACTGCATCAACCACTACTGCCCAGAGCCGTCGCGGAGGAAAGGCCGTGGCTGGTGGACGGATCGATGATGATCACAGCCAGGAATCCTCCGACCGTAAGCAACACAACAACAACACCGGCAAGCAACAGCAAGGTCGTCGTGGCGGGAATAGACAACCTGGAAACAGTAGCAGTGACGGTCCTGCTTCTAATAGACACTCTGCGCGCAGCCAAAGGAAGGAGCTTAACGGTCGGACTTTCTCCTCAGCGCAGACACAGGGACACTCTCACCAGGAACACAATCACAGCGGAGAAACAACCTCTTCGCACGCACACACGCACAACGCTAAGAACGACCATCACCGCTACAACAAGACGACAACTCGATCTCGCGCACCGACTCCCTTTGTGCACAAGGTCGAAGAAGATCGTGGACTCTTGGAGGCTCTGACAGTCGGACTGACCAACTCGACTTATGATTGCATGGTCTGCTGGGATGTAATCCGTCCCGCTCACAGGATCTGGAACTGTCAAGTTTGCTGGGCTGCCTTCCATCTCGACTGCCTCTCCACCTGGGCCAAAAAGTCCTCCGAAGGTATGTTGCTTCTTCCCTGATGTGCTACTTTTGTATGTCCGGCGTGTATCGAGCAGTGTAACTAATACTGAAAACTCCTCTTCTTGTGAATATAGAAACTTCTGCACAGTCGTCGGGATGGAGATGCCCTGGATGCCAGAACACACAGGTCTCCTTGCCCTCGGAGTATCAATGCTTCTGCGGGAAGGTTAGTAACCCTGACTATAACCGATACTTTACACCTCACTCCTGTGGCGAGCTGTGTGGTCGCAAGCGCGAATGTCCTCACCCCTGCAACATGTAAGTCCTCCTTACTTTTATAATATCACCGTTTCGGTTACGTGAGTGTTGAATTCTTTCTCATTAATGATTTTATTATTATTATTGCCCATATGATAGTCCTTGTCATCCAGGACCATGTCCACCCTGCGGAGGTTTGGGACCTGTCCAGTCGTGCCACTGCGGTAACGAGTCCTTCCAGTTGAGATGTGTCGACACTGATTTCACATTCCAGACGGGCAAGTCGTGTGATCAGGTCTGTGGTGAGCTTTTGGGTTGTGGCAAACATAGCTGCAACTCAGTCTGCCACTCTGGTCTGTGTGCGCCCTGCGAGGAAGAACAGGAGCAACTGTGCTATTGCGGAAAGCATACCCGTACTGCTCGTTGCGGTGAGGGGAAGCCCAAGACGACCACTGCTGACGGCGAGATCCAAATCGGCTACTATGAATGTCGTGAAGCGTGTGATAGGTAAGCAAAACGTACCAAGAATACCCTATATCCGCAAACCACAAATGACTTTGAGAGAATGCCAAATTAATGTTTTCATGGTCCGCTCCTCCCTCCTAATTAGATTACTCGCGTGTGGATATCACACTTGCACAAAGACTTGCCACCCTCATGACCAGGAACCTGGACCATGTTCAGCAATGCCCAATCTTGTCAAGACTTGCCCCTGTGGGTCAAAATCTATCGACACCCTACTCGGGGGAAAGTATCGTACCTCCTGCCAAGACGCCATCCCACTCTGCGGCAGCACTTGCAACAAGTTCCTTGACTGCGGTCACGCCTGTCAACAAAAGTGTCATCTCGGGCCTTGCGCGCCTTGCAAACAGACAGTGTCCGTTGACTGTCGCTGTGGATCGACGCATGTGAACCGCATCTGCTCTGATATGGATTTGTACAGTGCCAGCGGCGACATTGTCCCAACATGCAGCAAGCCCTGCCGTGGACTTCGATCATGTGGAAAGCACCAATGTACCAATCGTTGCTGCGCTGCCAAACCTCACGCCAAGGGCTCTGTCAAGATGGATCCTATTTCTCAGGAAGCCCATGCTTGCACATTGGTCTGCGGGAAGAAGCTGCAGTGTGGTGTTCACACCTGTGAGATGCTCTGTCACAAGGGCCATTGCAACCCTTGCTTGGACGCGTCGTTTGATGAGCTCTCTTGCAACTGTGGCCGCACTGTACTCTACCCCCCAATTGCTTGTGGGACATCTATCCCTAAGTGCCGATACACCTGCACTCGCGAGCGTGCCTGCGGGCATGACTCGCACTCGACCCACCCCTGCCACCCAGACAGCGAACCCTGCCCTCCTTGCATTGTCCTTGTGGCCAAGCCCTGTATGTGCCGCAAGTCAAAGATGCCCAACGTCCCATGCCACGTCACTCAACCATCATGTGGCAAAATCTGTTGCAAGCGTTTGGATTGTGGTATCCACAAGTGTATCAAGTCCTGTCACACTGGCGAATGTACAACTGAGCCTTGTTCCCAGTCATGCCCTAGACCCCGCAAGAGCTGTGGACATCGATGTGGGCTGACGTGCCATGGTCAGGATGCTTGTCCAGAAGATCGCCCTTGTCAGACTATGGTTGTTTCGAGCTGCAAGTGTGGCCATTTGACAAAGGAAACGACCTGTCAAGCGACTGCTGAGAACCCCTGGGATTCTCGGACCAAAGTCATCAAGTGCAATGACTACTGTCTTATGGCTGAGCGCAACAAGCGAGTTGCACTTGCCCTCGACATCGATGTTACTCCATCCAAGTAAGCCTACTCTCTATTTTCATGTCTCTTTGCTAACTGTTACTTGTGGGAGTTGATTTTAATCCTTGCATTTTCTTGGTTAATTATTTTGCAGTGGCCCAAGGATCCCTGTGTATAGTGAGCCGATCTTGGAATACGCTGCCCAGAACATGGAGTTCACACTCAAAACGGAGCGCAGGATTGCAGAGTGGATCGCAGACCCAACATTGCACACCCTTCACCTGCCACCGATGAAGGGACCCCATCGCAAGTTCATCCATGAGCTCGGAGCCCATTACAACTTGACCTCTGAAAGTGTCGACATGGAACCCTACCGCAGTGTCATCCTTCGCAAGGGTCTCACTACCTCTGTACCGGACCTATTGGCCTCTCAGGCAACCCGACAGCGTCGTCCGCAGCAAGGTACCACTGGAGGGCTTGAACAACTCCGTAAGCAAACTACAGTCAAGAACCCGGTCAATGCGATCTACCTGCACGATCTTGTCTTTGGTCTGACCCGTGGCGAGCTCTCGAACCGATTGGCGCCCATCTTTGGATCTGTCAAGTATACCCTCCGCTGGCTCACCGATGACGATGCAGTTCTGATTGTTCAGACTGGGCCTAATATGTCGATGGATGATTTAGAGACGACCTTGGTCCGACTTGTTTCATTGATCAAGACCCATACCGCTGCCACTCCACTCTGTGAGCGGGTTGATCTCTGTTGGGTCAACAAAGAAGGCGAAGTTGTTTCCCAGAACTCGACAAGCAAGCGTTTCTTCAGCTCGGCTACGGGATCGCAGCTCCTCAAGAAGCCTGACCCACCCAAGGTGCAGAACGCCTTCTCGGCCCTGTTGTTGGACGTTGATCGTGATTGTGCGGAGCAGGATCGGATCTTGAAGGCCAAAGAGGCAGCGGGGACACTGAGTCTTGAGGCTTGGGATGAGGAAGGGGTTTCGTTTTCGTCTTCTTCGTTCAAGTCGTCATCGTCAAGACCTTCCTCTGCGGAGGGCATGTACCCAGCTGTTTCTAATGCTTCTTCCTCGTCTTCGAATATGTTCACGTCGGCGCGTGGTGCGATCACGTCCAAGGGTGTTGTGGATGCGGATGATAACGTTGTGGATGATTGGCAGCAGTTGCTGGATGATGATTGAGCGAATCCAATTGTATGATCCTTCTCGACCTCTTTCAATTTGCGATTTATAAAGTCAACCGCATTGTTCATTGTTTCGCATCTACATCGTGTTGGTTTCAATGTGTTTTTTTTTTCTTTTTCGGGCGCAATTGAGGCATTTTATTTGAGGGGGAAAAGAAAAAGAGCTATTTACAAAAACGAAGAGGGATGAAAGTGTTTTTGCCTCAATACTGTGTGTAGGAGGGAGGGATGAGTATAATAATGTTGACAAAGTATGTGGTGTGTGTTGTACAGGTTTTTTTTTAGGAATGTTATGGGAGTGACACCAGGCAAGGAAAGCAGTGTGGACAATGTCCAGTCGAAAAGGGTCAAGCAATCAAAAAACGGTCGTCGATTGGAGAAAAGTGGTGAGAGGGGGATACTTCCGCGAATACTGGTGCACGATTATCAATTGACTCTTCTCCACTGCTCCTTGTGTCCTTGCCAGTTCACTTCCAGTTGCTCACTTAGTCTCGGGAGACGAGGTTGCCGAACATGGGCATGGACCTCAACAAGAGCGACTCAATCTCGCCCACGTTCGACGACCCCGCCGCCCCAGCAACAGTGGCCGCCGCCGCAACACCAGCAGAACCCGGCAAAAAGTGGACTAGCGAGGAGAAGAACGACGACGAGGGCGAGATAAGTCCTCCTGAACCACCGTTACCGCCAGCCGAGGAAGGGGTAGGGGATGAGCAAGGGGTTGTCTGAACACCGTTGTCCATGCTTGCGTGTGCTGTGTTGATATGCAGAGTCTCGCCGGTGGAGGAGGAGCCAGCCGAAGCAGCGACGAGGGACGAGCCACCGGTGCGGGTGGTGTTGAGGCGTCCTGGGTTCTGCTGCTGCTGTCTCAAAGCCTGGGTGATTCTGACGACTAAGTCAACATGAAAAAAGAGGGTAATAAAGCGCGTGAGTTTGTGGGTTTCTGTTGCTTAACGCCAGGGTAAGGTGTGATATCCATATTAAGTATCCAAGCGAAAAGATAGGCGCTTTTGCTCACTTACCGTCCATTATCTTGAGCAGTCACGAAAAGATGAAGTGTTTGATAAAAGAGCGAGAAATGAAAAGTGAACGTGAAAAATAATAATACAAAAGGTGAGCGGAAGTATAAGGAGGGTTGGGGTGTTCAAAGGTGAAAGGTGGAAAAGTGTACAAGTGCGTTGGTTATTGGATTGTTGGTTTAGAGGGAGATGGAGGGGAGGGTGTGTGCTATGTCGACGTCGCGGCCAATGTGAGTTCCGTTCTGGAAAAAGTACGAGGACATTGACCAGAGAGAGTGGGACGGAACTGGGTGGAGGGTTGTGATAAAGAAGTAGAAAGAACTACAGTAGGCAAGTGAGGGAGTCTATGAAAAAGTGTCTTGTTGAAGGGATGGTGTTGAGAAGAGGCGGAAAGTCGGGTGGTAAGGAGGGAGTGCTGGAAGGGCTGGAGTGGGAAAAGTGATGAGGGAAAGTGTGAAGAGAAGAAAGAAGAGAAGAGTGAATGCAGTTTGAAGACGAGAAAAGAGACAAAAAAAAATCGCCAGAGTGACACAGGCCAGTGCACATCATCCTTCACACACCCCTTTCCCTCGTAAATCTAATCCGAAGATGATAATCTTGTTCTGCACGTGATGGCTTGCGCCACATCATCATGATTGATTGCATTCAGCCACTCATCCAAAAGCGCAGATATTCAATTCCTTGTTAGGTTCGTTTTTTGTTTATTACGGAAAGGAAAGGGATAATTCCAAATAACCAGGGCGCGGCGGACATGAGAGTGAATATTGAGATACATACAATGTGTTATTTAATAGGTAAAAAGAAATGATAGAGAGTCTTATGTACAATGATAATGCTGGGGATAAAAGATATGCTTGTGATGATGTTGATGTGAATACCAATAGACAATCAACGCGTCTAAGGGGCCCAGGTCTCGCGGTGGAAGTCAACAGACCAGTTCGCAGCATTGGTGTGCTTTTCGATCATGGCAACAAAACCATCAGGTCCACCTCCAAAGACAGAGACCAAACCGTGACCATTCTCCTTCTTGCCCACACCGGCATCAACAAAGCCCTGGATAGCCTTCTTGACATCAAGACGACCCTTGGTGTAGACAACATCACCCTCATCCCAGTTACCGTCCTCAATCGCAAGGCGCTCATCCTCAGTCTCGAAATCGGGGTAGGGAAGACCGGTCTCGACATCGCGGCCGCGACGGAGGAGGACAGTGCGGGCTAACCACACAGCGAAATAACCGGCGATCGAGGCAATGATGATTTGAATGACACCGGGGATGAGAGCATAGGTCCAACGGCACTTGGCAGAGATGATCGTGCCACGCAACTTGGTGGTGGGGCACCAGTTGTCGGGGCCCTCCCAGGAGACAGTACGGGCAACACACCAGGCAGCAAGAGGAATGAAGACGATGGTGCAGGTAACCAAAAGGTCGAGCTTGGCCCACTTGGTCGCCACAGAGGTCGAGTTCGAGGCCTGGAAGGTGGGCAAGGGCTGGTCGTTGTAAGTCATGGCACGGGTAGGGGCATTGGCAGACAGGGGCTCCTTGGCAGCCAAAGCAGTCTTCTCCTTAGTAATGACATCAGAGCTGCTGGAGCCGGAGCTCTCGGGTGCCTCCTCAGCAATGTCCTCCAAGTCGACAACAGTGTGGACAGAGCCTGAGCGGCGGAGAGAAGAATCTTCGCTGTTGGCAGCAGTCTCACCAGCAACGTCGGAGGTAGCAGGAGTTGTAGCGGTGGATTTCTCGTTGTCGACAACAATGGTGCGACCAGAGAGGGCGCGCTTGAGCATGGTACCAGTACGCTTGAAGGACATGAAGCGCTTCTTCTTTTCTTTTCTCAGGGACTTGCTGGGGACCTGGATATCGTTCTTGACAACGTGAGCGTGAGCTCCCAAGAGAGTCTGGGGCTTGTCTGGGCGGGAAACAAAGATCTCGACGTGCAACCAGCTGGTAAAGCGAGGGTCGCGGGTGATCTGGTGGAGGAAGGAACCATAAGCATGGAGCTCGGAACGGGTACGGAATGTGCAAATGAGGTGCAATTGCATGCGGAGAGGTTCGTCGGAAGCAGCAATCTGAGCAGCGATAGCCTTGATCAAGGACATGAAGGTAGTAATGGCAGCACCGGCAACAAAGATGATCATGGTTTCGGACTTGAGGTAGTCGTGGCGACGGTCACCAAAGACACCATCGACGTTGGCACGGACACGGATGCGCTTATCGTCGTTACCGCAGAGCTTGGCCAAGTTGCAAGTCCAGGAAAGCTTCGAGTCCTCAAAGGTACGAATGTACAAGGTCATCGAGTAAGGGTCCTCTGGCCAGTAGGAGGCAATGGTGAAGGGATGGTAGACAGTGCCGATCTTAGGGATTTGGACCGAGATGTAATCACCAGGGTAGTAGGGCTTCATGGGCTCGGGAGAGGTGAAGGTCATGCGGATGATATCGGCGTCCGAGTTGAAAGAGCAAGTGGCCTCGGGGAGGACGGTGCGGGCCTGCATAACCTTAGGGACGAAGCGATCGACGAGGAAGAGGATGATGGTGGGCAGGAGGTAGTACCAGAGCATAGGGTTGGGGAAGTGGGTGATCATGCCGATGAAGAAGACGGCGGTGAAGAAGCGATGGGTGCTCAAGAAGAGCAAATAGCAGCGTCTGCGGATCTGAGGAATGGCACCAAGACCAAGGAGACAGACAGCGCCCTGTTTACCATCAGTAAGAAACGCGAAAAGAAAAGAATTTAGTCAGATGCGAAAAAGGAGGAAGGACGGTGGACTGAGCTGGTACGAAAATGAAAATACTTACGTAGGCAAAGACTCCCATCATGTTGAGGGTACCGCGTGACATATCATAAAAGTTAATGTCAGACTGAAGACGGCCCTCAGAACCCAAAAAGATCATGTAACCAGCAGTGTGGATGGTGGACCAACCGACAATGGCAGCACCCAACCATCTGTGCAGAGGCACGATCTCGGAGTAGGTGAAGCCGATGGCGTGGAGCATCGAGCGACGAAGGACAAGGAATAGAATCATACCACAGCAGGCAACAACAGTGTAACCACTGGCATTACCGACCATACCTAAGATGGTGATGAATGATGCATACCGTGCATTGCATACAATACATTATCAAGGGAGAAGGGGAGGAAAGGAGAAAACGAATCGCGACGTTTTGTTAGTAAAACACCTCATACCCTGCATGAGCGCTTATCAAAATTGATCGCTATCCGTGGACGCCCACTGCAAACGAACAAACGAAACAAACGAGACAACAAACAAGCAACTTACGAGAAATGCCTCCGAGATTTCCGAAACGTTCAATCATAGCACTAGTACCGGTGACCATGGGTGTAACGAACCAGGCTACGTTCAAAAGAACAGTGAAGGCAACCATGATCCAGTACTTGACCGTGTAGCCCCACCAGATGTGACGCTCCCAGAGCGAGATCTTTTGGTTGACCGAAGCGGGAGTGGTGACCTTGGCAATGCTGTGTTGGAACTCGCGCTCAGCACGGTAGTAGTGACCCCAGATCGTGGCAATGTGGCCGAGGACAGAAGGAGCAATGCAGGCGCCGAGGACATAGTAATCACGCTCGCCGTAGAAGTAGTTGGCCTTGATCTTTAGTTTCCAGGTAAACCAGTAATCTCCAGCACTGTAGGCGATGGGGATGAGGGTACAGATGATGATAAAGACGTAGAAGGGGCTCATAAGCCGAGGGACCTTGAAAGCGATGGCCATGGTGTTAGATATGTCTGCGAAATGAAGGAGGATAGTGAGAGGGATGGAAAGGGTCTCTGATACAAAAAAGGCTCAATTAGAAGCGAAACGTGGGACAGAGAAGTCGATCACACAGACTCGGTGTGGAAAAAGGAGTACGTGTTAGAGGAGGTGGGGTGGAGTGTGAAGGAGGAACAAGAATCGACTTTTTGCAGGAAGATCAAGTCCAATGAAAGGAGGAACACGGAAGGAGAGGAAGGAGAGGATGAAGGAGGAGGAGGGGAGAAGAGGAGAATGATGGTGGCGAGTGAGGATGACCAAACAAAACAAAAAAAAAAACAAGGAGGAAACGGTCCTTCTTATATACCCTCTGTCAGGGCAGTAAAGATTGCCGAATAGGCCTCCACCCTATCTGTTTACAAACGTCAAAGAGAAAATGGAAGATGAATACAGTTTAAAGAAAAGAGTTATTTACTTTAGTCATGGACGATCTCTTTCTTTCTTTTTTTTTTTTTTTTTTTTTTTTTTTTTTTTTTTTTTTTTTTGGCTTGGGTGGGTAGGAGTGTAAGTGAGTGAGTGAGTAAAAGGGTGAATGAAGAGTACACGGAACTTCATATGAAAGGGTACAATAAATAAAAAGAAGAAACGGACCTCAAGCGGGTCTGAAAGAGTCAGTGAAAAGTGAATGAATTCCAGCCACGACCTCTCCCGGAGGAGGAGGAGGAGGACAGACCAGTTCATTCCAGCAATGGCACACGGTCATTGCCAACCCAGCCAGAGCACTAAACTGTAGTATGGTGAAAGGATGGATAAGGCCCACAAGCAAAAACAATACACCACTAACCAAATATGATAAAGACACACAACAGTCGAGCAAGACTTCCAGGCCATTATACCCAAAACAACCGATCTGATAAGGAAACAGCGACTCACACACCCCTTCTGTCCTCTTCTAAGTGGTTATTCAGTTGTGTATATAGGGGGAATAGAAACAAACTACAAAACTAACAAACACAAGCAACACCGACAACAAGAGAAAAGAGAAGCATTTGGACTGGATTCGATACTGTTCAATTCAACTGCTATTCATTCACTTCAGCCAGACAAAAAAAAGCGGCGGAAGCAGAACAGGGTAGGGCATGAGTAGGAGTGAATGGGTGTATTGATCCCCCGCGATGACAGGTCTCCATTGAATGAAAATTTTGTATTGTAAACCTTAGTTGCGCTATTCAATCCCAATCCCACAATGAGACATTTTTCACAATGAGCTCTCTTTGCCTTACACCCCTCTCTGTCACTCGTCCTGGGCCATTGGACATCTTTTTTGTTCAGCGTTATATTTTTTCAAAAGCAGAGAAGTGGCCTGGCCGCCAAAGGGTGTGCAGTACAGCTGCTATGTTATTTCAACAGGCGACGAGCGATACAAAAAGGACGAAAAAGGACAAGAGGGTCCAGACCTTATTCCTCCGTTTGTGCCTCTCTTCAGTTCACCTTGACCTCTCTTTTTTCATCTCTTTTTTGCCCCTTACCTACTCATCCTCCTTGCCCTCTAAGTGCTTTTCTAGCAAAAACATGGATTGTTCGGTAGCTTCCATCTTGCATTTTCGGGATTCGCCGTTGCATTGTAGTTATTGCTGTGATGTTTTTCATCATCCGCATTACATGTCGCGGAGGTACATCCTCCCCCTTTGTTTTCTCTGATCTGTCAATTTTTTCTTCCCTCTTTCTACCTCTCGGTGTGCGTGTGTATCTATCTGACTCCTTTGCTTTCTCGGTTTTTTGTTTCCTTACCGAGGGTAGGAGATAAAAAAAAGATGGACCATGCATACCTTTTTTTTTTTTTTTTTTTTTTTTTTTTTTTTGGTGTATTTCATCTCGCGAAAACAGAAAGAGAGATGCACTTTACTTTCTCCTTTTTCCACTAAAAGCTCCGGCCGCTTCTACTTATTGCGATCAGGGTAGGAAAGGATAGTATCTTGAGGTGAGTAAACTGTAGATCAGACGAAAGAAAGGAAGGTATTTCGAAGAAAACGTGGTGATGATGATGAAAGGGAGGCGAGGTAGGCTACAAAACAATCATGGGGTCACGTTCTAGGCCGTTTTTGTAGTTGTTCTACACTAACAACATGCACACTGGGGCATATCGATCCATCCATCAATGATCAATCTTCAAAAAGAATAGGAGCAAAAAAAAACACACACACAGCTCGCATCTGACAACTTAGACAAAAGATAAAAAACAGCTATGAGCCGGCAGCCTATAAAATTAGACCAGGATGGACTATCACCTATCAACTACTACGTCGCATCCAGGGTGATATCCCACGGAATCAGAAATGGGGTAAGGGGACAAGGGGGAGGGGGGTATATCCTGCTATCTGATCGAAAAAATGATCTGATTTTGTTTCTTACCCGGAGGCCGACAACCAGAAAGATCGAGACAACCGTCCGTCCTCCGGGCGACCGGTTCCAGAGGGAGACAAGAATTGAATGGACGGCCGGATACGCTGCTACAAAGAAACGAGACCTGCAGTTGTGTTTTTTATAGTCAGACCCGAGTAAAGAAAAAAAAATGACAAAGAGTGAAATAAAAAAATAATAATTGCACAACACAACTGGGAGGTTCCAACGGAAATCCAAGTGAGAAGAGAGGGGGAGAATAAGAGCGAGCGTGTGCGTATGTGAGAGAGAGAGAGAGAGCAGAAGGGATTAGGCTAGCTGCAAGGGTGATGGCCGAATGGGGTACATGAAAGAGGAAAGGAGGGAGAGGGACGACGTACCACTTTCCAAATAAGCCAAGTTTGGGTTGTATGTTCGGTAGAAGAAAAAAAAAGAGAGAACCATGGGCCGCTGACTTTTAATAACATGCAAAGACAGGTCTGAAGAGTGTCAATAAAGAAAAAGTAAACAACAGCATTTGGGATAACGACACAAAAGATAAACAAAAAACAATGAACACAAAAGGGTCTGGGCATTGTTCTACTGTACGTTTACAATGTACGAAAAGTGCATGGCCATGCTCCACCCGAGACGACCACGCTTCCCGTGTGCGTATGTTGTTTTATGTTTGATTATGCGTTTGTCATGTTTTTTTGGTTTTTCGCGTGGTAAGTGTGCGAGTGGTGTTTTTTTTGTCTCTAACCAAAACTCAGGGACAGGCCAGACACCAAAAATCAAAAAATCTGATAAGGGGGTGAAAGACAAACAAAACGTGAGGATAATTTTTTTTCGAACTTTCCCGGGATTGAACATTCAACCCTTCGATCTGATAAGCGACAACGAAAAATTTTCCCAGAACTGGGTCTAGTCCATCTATCGCCACACGAAAATAGAGTGCACAAAAAAAGCTCACAAGAAAAAAAAATACACAAAGAGAACCCGGTCAGGTTCTGGGTTCTTCTAAGGACCTAGAGCTACTCACACTGAAGGAAGCAAGTAGGACGAGATCAAGGTTACTAACATGACTCGAAACTGGGACAGAGAGGGGAAAAGTAAGTTGATCATAATAGTCGTTAAATTGTAGGCGAAATAAAGACGCGGCAGGGTTTTAACTACCAGAAAGAGACGAAAAAGTGCTATGCCCAACTTCGGGACCTATAATAGTACCTTCATTCCTCGAGGTGTTAAGGAAAATCATCTTTCTCTCTCTCTCTTTCTTCGCTGAGTTTGAGGGAACAAGGAAACCAGCTGCAGCTATGTGCAGTATAAAAAAAGGAGGACAGTAGGCTGATAGGCGTTCATACAACCGACGCCAAGACCCCAAGCCGAAGCGCCTCAAAAACATGTCCGATCACTCGTGTCTTTTATTAGCTGCACAGATACCCAAAAACAACTCACCGCTAGAAAACTCCTTTACTCCTTCTCCTTCCCTTCCCCCAACCGGAATAGAACCGACAGAAGAGACTCAGTGGGATGTAAAAAAAATATGCGCCTGAAGAAAAGCCAGCAAGACAGAGAGGTACTTTATGCATGAGGACTTGAAAGCCCAGACGGACAAGCAAAAATTGGTATGACAGTGTCTTGTTTTGGTACAATGTCGAGACACGACCTTTCTTTTCCTTTTCCTTCTCTATTCCATTATTTCCCCTGCGCCCACCCGTGTAAGAGTGACAGAGAGAGAAGGGAAGTAGAGGAGCAGAGGAGAAGGGAGGAGTTCCTTAACATATTTAAACTACCTTCATGAGAGCGCAGTAAAAAAAAAACAAACATAGAAAACCCTCATTTTGCCTCCCATCCAATGAACAGGCGATGTTTTCGACTAGTACTCTTTGCTATAAGTTTGCCACAGTCCATTCCCCTCCGACAGACGAATGACAGGTTGGACGCCCAACTCAAAGCAGTGAAAAACAGAGAGAAAGAGAAAAGTATTGCATGCAAGGAGCTGTCAAGGTACGTTTGAGAAAGAACGTACTCTCCAATATCCCAACCTGCGACGACCGTTTTACCTTTTTGACAGGCTGGAAAGACTGGAGAGACTGACAGCTAGTGAGGAGGAGTTGAAAGTGCGCCAAATGACAGCTTTGTATTCCTCTCTCTCATCCAAAATGGCTATCTCTTGCCCACAGTCAACCTCAACCCAATCACTTCCTCCCACTTTCGACTGCACTTTAAAATACCGTACCAAAATAAATACCAGCTGTTATAATTGTGCCTGATCTCTCTATGCGAAACTTGCATTATGCACAAGGGTCTCTTTAGTCCATGTAAAAGTGACAACGTATCTTTCGTACACCTGGTTACTTTATTTATCCCAGCCTGATAACCAGGTCGGCTACAGCCGTCAACATAGAGGTACATAATTCACAAACAACGAACCGAGACTTGTAAAGGGGCTTATCAGGGCGCAGTTTCACGCTCACGCTCACGTCTGGAAGTCGAGCTGCATCTCCTAAGAAGTCTTGTTGGGACGAACCGCCCCCACATCCGAATTAACAAGTTCTCGAAGTAGGGTCGTCTGCAGACCAGAGAGGAGATGAACAGCAGCATGAGACTATATAGAGGGAGGGTGAGGACAATGTAGGCGATACGGAACGACCAAGGTCCAGAACCGAGCGAACCTGTCAATCCTAAGGCCTTCATCAGTGGTTTGACGATAAGCATCGTTGAGGATCCTGTGACTGAAAAGACCACCTACAGATGGATGGATGTAGCAGCATAGAATAAGCAACAGATGCGTGGTATTGAGTTTTGTGGCATTAGCATAAACGCAATAAAGGCATTGAGCCAGTGCCATACAAGTTCATGGTTAAAAAGAGAAAGAAAGGGAAAGGAGAAGATCATGAAAGTGGAGTGTGTAATTTCATCATTTCATTCGGTTCTCGACCACAAAATACATAACTTACAAAGATAATGATCCATTCAATCCACCAGTTGGCGCTGAACCGTTCACGCACCATCTCGCGATGATGTGCCAAACGGTCGTACTTAGGCTCATCGTGTGTCAGCCCCTCGCTTTCTCCCTCTACTCCTGCACCTCCTCCAGTCGTGTGCGAAGATGTGCGCTCGTGGTGAGTTTGGATATCGACAATTGTGCTTGAGGTAGACAAGACTGCGCGTTCGTCATGCTCTGGCTGCAGCAGAGGTCGTCTTTCGTGGTCAGTGATGGGCTGTGTGGTCCTTGACATGGTTTTATAGCACGATTCGTTTTGATTCAGGCTGCGGTCGAAATGAACAGGGTGGAATGGAGGTTGTGTGCTTGTTGATGTTGGTGAGTCTGGAATGACTTGCGTCTCTGTGCAAGAGGTGGTTAGCCCAAAATCAAAGAAAAACGTGACACAGTGTAAAGGTAAGGAGAGAGGCAATCAATTGAAGCGATCTGATTGGTTGAGTGAGGATCTGATAATTCTTAACACGCTCACCCGTTCCTCTCCTTGCAAAAATATGCGACAAAACATGAGCAACGACAAGGCTGTCTGCTAAAAGGTGAGATAGAGACAGAGGGAGACAAGACAAGCATCGCCTCTTCCTTAATCTACTTTGTTTTCTTGCGCGGCTGGTGCCTCTGAGCGTCAATCTTACCTTTTTTTTTTTTTTTTTCTTTTTTTTTTTTTTTTTTTTTTGCTGTGGACTCGGTTCACAACATCTTCCATCTGCTTTTTCGTTGACCTAGCCTCATCTTGCTATAGTCTGGCTGGCTGGTAATCTGGGCTATCAGATCGAGCCTGTTTCTTAAGACTTGGCTGGCCCCTTTTTTTCTTTTTCTTCCCCACTCTCTCTCTTTCTCTCTCTCACCCATACTTGCCCTCTTTGGTCCAAATCTCTTTCCTCTTCGACCCTAATGCACGCAAGTCGTCGAATATTCGTCCTCCGCCGCTCAATTCCATCCCAGCGAACATCTGAAAACACACAACAACAAAACACAGTCTGTCATGCTCTCTCTGTCGCGTGTGAACCACCACGCCCTTTTTGGTCTTGGTTTGTTTACCTTCTACTCCTTTCTTTGCCCTTTTCCACACGCTTCAACTATCGCGTCACCTTTTTGGGGAGACACTCAACCAGTACCCAGTCCATATAAAACTCTGTTTTCTCTTGAGTTTGCTTGCCAAACCAACGATCGAGCACACGGAGTACTCTAATGTATAGCTTATGACTGTAATTGTGAAGGCGATACGTCACGGCAGGGTTAGGGAAGGCTGCTATAGTGTTTGTACACCTGTGTCCCTGCGGTTTGATTCTTTTGAGGTCGACTATGGGCATGAACGGAGATGCGCCTACCTCCTCGTTCTTCGCACGCGAACATAACATCTCTCGTTGGAGTTTCAGAAGGAGGGTGATATGTGTATCTACAAGTGTACAGTACAACTTGCTAGCTGGAGCTGAACAAACACCATCAGTTTTCTGATGGAATACTCCCATCTATCCTTCTCCCTCCCTTCTCATTGTTTTCGATGAGCTGTCAAAATACAAAAATGGTATGTGAGTGTGAGGCGTAAGGTACTAATGGCACAGGAGCGGAGTCGGACTATTGAACATCTCCTTCTTTGACAAGTTAGTCACCTCTCACTCTCTCCATCTAGAAGGAGTTGAATGTCAAAGTACGTGTACTTCTCCTCCTTCCTTTTTTGCTCATCCAACAAAAAAAAAAAAAAAAATTGGCGATCCAGAGTCAGCAGCCCATCACTCTCCTTCCCGCTCCGTCATCCACTTCACCTGTCACTGTCACCCTTATCAGATTTTTTTTTTTTTTTTTTTTTTTTTATGGCGAGACCGGACCCCGGGTCAGCCTTATCTGATTTTTTTTATATATTTTTTTGTGAGGAAAGGAAAAAGAAGAGATAGATGGGGACTGGTTGGTTCCTCTGCCCTTGCTCAGATGTTTTTACTCCTTCATGGGTCCCATCCATTAACCACCCGTTCACTCGATTGTCAACGAGACGGGCCACTGGATCAAAGCAGCACCATTTTTAGGGTCTAGTCCGGGTTTAATCCACCTCGTTTTTTTACCCGATCACCCCAAAGGTAAGGAAGTCGAAAATCGCCCATAGAGAGCAAACACCGCCCCTCACTTTGTCCGCGGTACTCTCTCTTTGTTGTTTGGGTCTCCCTCCCTCTTTCTAGTCCATAACGGCAGAATTCGAACTCACCCGGCTGGCTGGTCCTTTTGTTGTCTTCACTATTTTCCCCGCTATCTCTTCACTTTAGGTGGCGGCAAGTCAAAAAAACAACAGCAGCAAAAGCAGCATAACAAAGATGGCAGATACCTGCATATGTCAGTTTTTTTTCTTCATTCTGCTATTGAAAGTTCCCGGTAGGTTCACCAGGTAAGTAATAGGGCAAAAAAAAATAATCTCCTTTCTCTGTGGTCTCTCAAAAGAAAGAGAGAATAAAAAACTTGTGGATCGTGTCCCTTCCTTCTCCTCCTCCTCCTCCTACCGTAGTCATTACACTCGATTCATCATAGTACCTCACTGAATCCCTGCAAACAACCTCCGCACACTCCCTTTGTTTGTCTTTGACTTCGCGTCCTACAATTCTCGCCGCCTTTTCTCTCAAGCTTGTTTTTGTGATTCGCTTTTGATAGCACATAATTTGATGCTTGGATCAAACATCCGATATAAAAGAGACGCCCTCTTCCCTTTTGTTTTCTTCTTCGTTATCACAAATCACACATTTTTTTTGCTTCTTTGTTTTGTTATCCCCCAATCATCACTCCCTACAAAAGGTGTATGTATCCGCCATGGATAGTGTGCGCTCTTCATTAATCCCTGGATGGGTTAGATAGAAAGAGTGAGAGAGAGGCAGAGACGCGCTATATTTTCTTTTGATGTTTTTTATCGCCATTTGATCGATCAAGGATGAAATCACACGAACAACCCTGCACCATGTAACCTGGCAAAACCAACAAACAACAGACACAACACGACACATGGATACACTAGACAACGTATCCACGGACACATGGGTTTAAACTACTCACGTCTTTATCCATTTCCCATCACGCCTTCATTCTCATTCCTCTTCCCCTTCTTCTCCTCTTCGCAAAGCCACCGTTCCAAGCCTCCACTTTATCCACTTTGTTCACCTCAATCCATCACTCATCATCGACCACGTCAAACTGCATCGCGTAAACATTCGCTTTTCACTTCTCTCTTTGTCAGCACTCTTGTATCGATCGTATACAGATATGGTACCCTTTCTCGATACACACGCTCATTTTATCTATCCCAATCCATCGTTTTTTCAAGCCTCTTTTACCCTCTTTGGTGCGTTTGTGTTTTGTTTGTATTACTTTTGATTCGTCATACTTTCCCATGATTGAAGCATTCTACTCAATGCACACTGCACCTCGCACGCTGTCTGCACCCCCTGTCCTTCTCCTTCATCCTCCGATCCCAGGGCGATAAGACACCTTATCCATGACGATAATAATCAGCAGGATCCGATCCGTGTGCAATCAAAAAAAATCCGTCCATCCACCCTGTCGACTGTGGTAACTGAGACAAATCGTAAGTAGGTAAGGGGGTGGGGGTGGGGGGTCACGAAATATCGACGTGTTAATAATGCAATGCAAAAGCACGTATGTGTCTATTTTGCATGTTGTTTTTGTTATGGCAGGGTCTTGCTTTTTGGTTTATTACTTGCAGTGTTTTTTTTATATTGTAAAAAAAACAAAAAAACAAAAGCAAGAGTGTGTTGTGCTTTCAGCGAATAAGATATCGTGCGCGTGCCATGGTTACCCTCCCATAAACCAAACACCAAACACCCAAAACACAAACACCCAAAACACAAATACACAACAACGACAACAAACATAAACAAAAGTAAGACAAAGGAGAGAGAGAGAGAGAGAGAGAGGGCAAGATGATAACGAATGGGCCATTTGAGTAGGGTGCTCTTTTGTTCACACGGAGTCTGTCGGTCAGTCCCCCCTTCGGAGAGGGACAGAAACAAGGTCTGGGCACATGGACCACAAACAACAATGCTCCCCAACTACCTGATACCCAATTAACGCATACCCTAGTCGCTGTGATTACTATATAAAACACAAAATAAAGAGCGCACCGTCCAAGTAAGTTTTCAAAGACACGACAATGCACGAAAAACGTACTCAATTGAACAAACAAAACAACAATGATCTTGACCGATAGAGATGGAAGAGGGAGATACTAATTATTTTGAGTCGGTAAAGTATAAAGAAGATTGACACAGCAGCACCGAAGCGTGGTGATGTAGCAAAGCGTGGAAGCCGGTAGAAATTTTTTTTCTGTCTATGCCGCAGATGTTAGGTGAGAACCTACAGAACACCCATCTCTCTTTTGCGCCATTTTCGCTTCAACTGACATGCAAACACATACTTTTCTTCCTTTTGGCCGCCACTGTGGATCGGACTCTTTGTTGTAGAGAGAAGGACCATCAAACCATGTTGTAACCGTGTGCTCGCAGAAAAAGAGTGCTAACCCAAAATGAGTCGACCAGAACATGTCCTCTATGACGGAGCTCAACGGAGGAACAGAAGGGGGCTAGGGTAAACAACAACGAGTGAGTGAAGGAAATGGAAGAGAGGAGAGGGAAGGGACCAGATCTGATTAGGAAAAGAAATGGCGCTCGTCTCTTCTCGTTGTGTTGCTCACATTTTTCCAAGGGGCGTGAGCAAGCACTCCCAGAAAAAAGGGAGGGCGGGTAGAGTTGGATGAGTTCAATTGAAAAACAGAAGAGCCAACAAACAAAATAGCGGGCGGACCCTGACCCTGAACAGCAAAGTGTGCGAGAGAGTGGGTGCCATTGGGAGATCTCTTCCTATTACGATAATTATTTTATGTCACGGTCCGTTGTTGTGTGGATTATGATCTTCTCCCTTTCTCCCTCTTTCTCTTTTGCCTTTGACTTGGATGTTGTGGCTCTCGTAGAGTTAGCTCAGGGGGAAGGAACGCCATCCAAACCAAGGACAACGAACAACTCCAGAAAGAGCATAGGGGATGGCAAAAGAAAACAAGGGGAAGGATGTGTGCAAAAACGAAGAAAATATAAACTTCACAGATGGATGCGCGTTGTTTGTTGTCGTGTTGTTTGCTTTGATATGCAAACATAGAGTCTAGACCAACACGCTCATCGCGCCTGAGGATTGCTTGAAAGAGCGGGGCAAACAACTTGGTGTCAAAGAGAAAGAGAGATAAAAAACGAGAAGAGAGGACGGGCGAACCAAGCGCCTATCTTTTTTTCCTCCCTTGCCTCGTCCATATGGATATATTGTCCCATACTCTCATAAGCTACTATGCACTACTGCACAACAAGCTACACACGCACACTCCCCTTTGGACCTTCGGAAAAGTAGGGACAAATCGAGCGAAGTGACAGAAAAAAAACAAATGCAAAGGTGGGCAGGAAAGGGTAGTGAGTCAATAGAAAAGAAACCAAAGGCGTCGTCGAGATTAGGCCACGAGGTTCGGAGATGAAGAAAAGAGAGGAATAGGGGTGGGCAACGCCCTTTTTCTTTTCTCCTTCCTCCGAGGTATGTACATAGTGCATGTAGAAGCAGAAGAAGTAGATGAGTCTATCACACCATCTAGACAGAGCAGGATATATCCGCCTGCGTATTCTGCAGGCCGCAAAAACAAAACAAAACCACCATCACCTTTTTGTTCTCTCCCTTTCCCCCTTTTTTCTACATTTTGGACAAAAAAGGATTGAAAAAACCGAGGGTGAAAGCGAAAAGTGATATCGACATTGCAAGGCAAGAAACCAGGGGGGTATGGGTGTGTATGTGTGTGCGTGTGCCTGAAAAGGACCCAAAATGAGAGAACCAGGCCTTGCGCTCTCAGTGGAGGAAATGACAGTCAATCAGATCTTTTTTTTTATGTACTGCATCGTTATAGAAATATCAGATTAACTATGGCACTCCTTTTTTCATCTGATAATTGAGCATGAGCAAACACTCCCATGTTTTCGATTTCTTAGGTTGTGTTTACTATGGCAACCAGATACATTTTTTACATCTCTCCCTCTCTCTCTCTCTCTCTCTCGTTCTTGGATTGTTGTTGTTTGGAGGAAAAAAAGCAGGAAGATAGATTAATATCCTTACTTCTGTTGCGCTATTTTTTTCTTTTACTGAGATAGAGAGAATAGGAGATGAAGGTGAAGGAACGGTGTATGGAATAAAGACGCAGAGCAAACGGCCAAAGTAGAAGGTAGTGAAGAATGGCCATGACAAAGACGAAAGAAAAAGTGAAAGAAGGACATTAGTCTAGAGCGACTCGAAAAACTCTGTTTCATCTTTCTGTCTCGTTGTCTGTGTGTCTATTGAAGGAGAAAAAAGGGCGAGAAGAGATAGAAGGCCCTGATCTGATAAGTATCGTCGGGTACCAAGCTGGACTGGGCTGGACTTTTGCCGCGAGAATATGTGAATGAGTGAATGAGTGACCGATCGACTGAATAAGGGAATCCCCCTGTCCACCTGGCCCTCCACTCTGCTCACCTTTTTTTTTTTTTTTTTTTTTTTTTTTTTTTTGCCAGCGGCGACTGAACAAGAAGCAATTAGTCGCAAAAAAAAGAGGAGAGAGAGAGTCAACGGGCTTGGGCAAAAAAGTGGGCCAAAAAGCTTTTCCGTTTGTCTGAACTCCTTGAACACGACCCATTTTCATATAAGAAGAGCGTCCCTCTCCTTCATTTTTCCTTTCTTTTTTCCCTTCTCCTTCACTCCTCAGTCATTCTCTTTTCCCCTTGTTCACCCTCCCCCTCTTTCACCTTTTTTTTCTTCCTTCCGTCACCTCTATTCATATCCGAAGTCCCCGAGCACTCGGCTCTTCTCTCATTTTCTCTCCGCTTCAAAGTCACTTTTCTTTTCTCTTCCTCCACTTCGTATCACCCACACATTTATACCCCTCTCCAATACACATACTCGTCACCTCAAGATGATTGCACTCCACCGTCAAGTGATCGGAGTCTGCCTGGCAGTTTTCTCAGCCTGGATGTTCGCCGACTACTTTATCCTCTGGCAGGATAAGATCAAGTCGCACTTTGTCTTCAACGAGATGGACCTTTACTGGTCCGTTGTTTGCCTCCTGCCCATCCTCCTCGGTCACTTCCTCACCATCTGGGGAAACTACTTCCGCGCCACCGCCCAGTTCCAACACTCCATCTCCAAAGTCACCACTCCAGCCCACAAGAAACAGCGTATCTCAATCTGGGAACGTCATGACCCCTATTTCGGCTACACGGTTAAGTTCTGGTGCCTTACGGCCTTGATCGCCATCATGAACATTTACTGGTTTATCTTGACCACTGTCCTGAGCAGAGACGCTTATGTCAAGTCGTACGGTGTCGACGAGGGCAACGTGCGTGCAATTGCGTATGGTAGTTCGCAGGCGGTGTTGTTGGATACGTCGATTATTTTGTTCTTGGTATTGAGAAGATCGATGTTGCATGCGTTGGGTTTTACGTACCCGGAGATTGTTCCTCTGCATCGTTGGTTAGGCGTGACAATGCTTGTGTGGGCGACTGTTCATGCGGCGTTTTATAGTGCCTGGTTGACGATGGAGGGCAGGTTCTGGACGGATATTGCGTTTACAGATAAATCCAGAGGTACCCGCAACATGCCCGGTGTCTTTGCATGGGTAAGTCATTCAATTCCCTTATTTTGTTTACTCATTTTTTGACGTTTTTGTTATTTGTTGACGTTTGTATATTTGTTTGCATGCTTGTGTAAATGTGTGCGTGTGGACAACAAAAGTGAAGAGAGAGTGTGTGTGTATGCGAAAGAGAGAGCGAGAGACAGCGACAGAGGTATTGGTAAACAATAACAACACCAAACAAAACAACAGACATGTCAACAAATCAACTGAATCACTGATGAGGCGATCTGATAAGTTAAAAGTCGTCCCTCTTGTTGGGAAAAATTTCAAAACCTTAATTCGTTTTTTTTTCAAGCCACTCCTTTTCTTTCCTCCTCCTGTCTGTGTCCCTCTCTCCATCAGATAACTGACAACTAACAAACAAATGCTCTCTCGTATTATTCATTTGTCCCTCACTTTAATAGTTCGGAATAGTGATCATGGCCTTCATGGCCCTGCCCCAGTTCCGCCGCTGGGTCTACCCAGTCTTCATCTACGTCCACCGCGCAGGCACATTCATCTTCTTTGTCGGTCTCATCATGCATTACCCGTCCGTCATGCTCTGGTACTACATGCTCCCCGGCTTTGTCCTTTTCCTCGTTGACCGCTTCGTTCCTAAGATCATCCAGACCCGTTCCATCCACCCCAATGTCACTTGCGCCTTCAATGCCGATGCTGAAATCATCCGTATGCGCCTTACCTCACACGAGCCTATGAAGCCTTACTACCCTGGTGACTATATCACAGTCCAGATCCCAGGTCTCGGTCGCATCTACCATCCCTTCACAATTGCGTCCTACTGGCCCGAGGATCCTCATTCGATTACCCTCTACATGCGTGTTATGGGTGAGTCCAAGTGGAGTTGGACAAAGGACTTGGCCAAGCTCTGTGGGAATGAGGACAAGAGGATTACCATCCAGGCCAATGTCGATGGTGTCTTTGGTGACCGTCGCCACGACTACCTCAAGTCTGAGACCATGATCATCTTTGTTGCAGGTGCTGCGATTACCACCTTTATGGCCCTCATCAAGGCCATTGCTGCCCAGATCGCTGCCTCGGATGAGCCACTCCGCATGCAGTTGCATTTCATCTGCACCTTCCGCACCCGTTCTGAGCTCCACGCCTATGGTTCCTTCCTCCACCAGATCACTCGCGACCCCCGCTTTACAAGCTGGTTGCATGTGGAAATCTATGTCTCCCGCCCTGACAAACCCGAGACCCTCATGGGTGCTCATGCCCACGTCGTGAAGAACGATATTCAGGTTCCCAGCCAAACCAAGGTCGCCAAGAACTTCCTGAAGCGCACAGGTACCAAGCTGAAGCGGGCTCTTTCTGGTCGTACCATCGTCGAGGCCCCTGCACCCACCCTGACCTCTGTCGTGATCCAAGACCAAGAAAAGTCTGCTGCCGCCGCCGCTGCTGCCGAGGAGGATAACTTGCAGCGCTCGAGCTCTGTCAAGTCGACCGTTGACACCCTCCACGGCGAAGACACCAAGAACACCGCCAACACCACCTTCAACTCTAGCAGCAACAACAGCTCCAATATCGAAATCATCAACGAACAGAACGCAGACGAACCCCTCCCTCTGTCCAACAAGCCTACAAAGTCTAGAACCTACATCGAGAACGCCCTCCCCACCTTCCAAGCCTCCTCGGCCCACACGGTCTCCAAGCGCTTGGCCTCTCTCGACCTGATTACCACCGCATTCCTGGTGACCGTCCCACTGGCTTTCTATTACGGCTTCCGTGCCGTCCAATGGGATGGTGAAACCCACTGGTGCCCTACCGCAAAATCCAAGGACAAGTGGACCATCTTTGTCTGCCAGTGGGTCTATGCCCTTGTCCCCGGATTCCTCCACTTCTTTGTCTTCTTCCTCCTGGGCTCCATCGGCATCACCATCGCAAGACGGTTCCATTTGCGCCACCAAAAGGGCGGCCACGATGTCGAGACCGCCATTCCCTACCCAGATTTCAACGCCGAGGACGAGAAGCTCTCGGTCGAGGATGGTAACTGGGATGAGGGCGATGTCGTCTACAGTCGTGGACGCATGGATGCTCGCAAGTCGATCCAGAGATTTGTCAACGCTGGAGTGGGCAAGAAGGAGAATGGCCAAGGGTTGGTCGCGGTGTTTGCTGGTGGTCCTGAGGGCTTTGTGGCTATGGTTGAGAAGCAAACCAAGGCTGCCAACTGGTCTGTTGATTTCCATCGCGAGACCTGGGCTCCTTAGACTTAGGGCTACCTATCGTCACGTTTCCCCCTCTCCTTCCTCCTTCTTCCTACCCCTCTTTGTATCATAGTTTCCCATGGGTCATCTCGACTATTTATTTGCTCCGCTCTTATCTGTCGCCCCACATAGCATCTTTTTGTCATTAGCATTACATAATAAATACCTTTAATGCCAACCACCCTTCCCTATCCATGACCACGGCCAATTGAGTTGTAAATAAAAATGAATAGGGCGATGTATTGAGAAAAACGGTAACAAGTACGCTTGCCGCTCACATAGCTCTTTTCGGTCCGCACCTTCTTCCAGAATCAACTACTCCCGCTCCCAACATTTTTACATCCTCCGCTTCTCACTCTTTTGTGTCCTACGCTTCTCCTTCTCCTGCGCCAACCGCTGCTTCTCCAACGCGGCCTTATTCCTCTCCTTCTCATTCTCGCTCGCCTTCTTCATCTCCGCCCTCCGTGCTGCCTCCTTCTGCTTCACAATGTCGGCATTATTGTTGGCCATCAGCAATGGGTCTCCCGTCGAGACTCCCTTATCAGCTCCTCCCTTTCCTGACCGATCCTTGTAGACAATCTCCATCTCTCCATCGGCACCCTCGACCATCTCGTCAAGATCGTATCCGTATTGGGCCAATAGGGCGTCCCGCTTCTTGCGTTCTTCTTTTGTCATGTTCTTGACGACGTGACGGGAGGACATCGAGAGCGGGCCTTCACCTCTGTTGGCGGATGGGTCGTTGTTCAAATCTGCCTTGAATGATGCCCTCTCCCTCTCTATTCAAGTTTTACAACCGTGAAAAATAAACAACGCGGCATGTTAGAAAGCCATCTACAATAAGTCAAATCCAACAAACATCAACGCCCCTGCAACAAAAGAAACTGATATTTCTCTCCTATAAATCAATCCCTATAAAGGTTTACCTTTAGCTTCGGCAAGGGCCTTTGCCTTCTCCTCTTCGAGCTTCTTGAGCTCAGCGTCACGGAGGTTGTTCCAGTAGACAAAAACGGCGTCAATGATAGCCTCTGTCGATTCTTCCGTCACATCCGCAAGGAGCTCTGTGATCGCCTCGCGCCTCTCGGGCTCCTCCATCGATTCTTCTTCTACCAGCCTTGCAAAGTATTCCGTGATCGCCTATAAGAAAAGGATATGAAAAAAAAACCACAGGAGTTTGGGAGTGCGAGGTCGGTTAAAAAGGGGGTCTGGCTGTTGTAAGAAGCTTTTTTTTCTAGAAAAGTTGCTTTCGTGCTGGCACTTGTTGACGACCAAAATATGTGACAAGAGATTCCATTCTCTTTCTTTGTGCATTTTTGTTCTTCATTCCTGAAAACTTCCATTACCTCATCCTGAACGGCGATAGTTTGAAGTTGCTCGGCGATAAAAGCCTCAAACTCGGGGTTGTTCTCTGCCATCCTTTCTGGTAATGTCCTGATTCCTGTTGAGGGGGGGTGTTTCTTGCATCCAAAGAAGAAAAAAAAACGCCCAAAAAACGGTTTTGTCTGTTTTTTCACGCCCACCAAGGCAGTCACAGCTCCTCAATTCTCCCAACGCCAACTTCCGCGATCGCCTTACAACTCTTTCCGCATAACTCTCTCACGCCCCGCCATTCGAAATTAGCCGATTGACACAGGACCTCTTCCTCCCACCCCTTCAATCACAACGCCAACTCAACTCAACAACTAAAAAACCCAAGGACTACATAGAACATGACTTCAGGAAACAACGACGAAGTAAAGCACCCTTCAAGAGCCGATCGCCAGAATTGCTGGAAGGTCCGCGACGCCTACTTTGAATGCCTCAACAACGCAAACATCATCGACCCATCAAAACCTGAGGCAGCAAACGTCTGTCAGGACCTTCGGTCATTATACGAAAAGGGCTGCATGAAGAGCTGGGTAAGGAAGAAAAACGGCGCCCATTTTTTTTTTTTTGTGAAACTGCACTTATCGCACCTCTCTTTCCATGGGCATACAGATCACGCATGAAAAAAAAAATATGAAATTGCAGTTGTTTATTTGAACCTGAGGTTGGCGAGTCGTAGTTGACGTGGATTCCGAAATAACAGTTCGCTCACATACTTTTTTTCTGTCTGTCACATTTTGCATGCCCTTGGCCTTCTTCTAGGTTGACTATTTTAACAAACGTAAGGAAGCTATCAGGAAACACACTTCATACACTGACATGCACACCGCTCGCAGGATCACATATTGAAACACCCAAAACACGCATCCAACATGCCCTTTTGGATGATCGCCAATCCTTCACAATAACTGCCGATCAGGAACAACCGTACTAACACCCCCTCGATCCAATTTTGATGGTAACATGTAGGCCGTGTTTTGGAAGTGGAGCAGAAGGAGTTGTTGGAACGCATGAGGGCTCAGCACAAAGCTGTCGAGGAGAGAGCCGCTGCTGCCGCCGAGGCCGCCAAGGCAAAGGAGTCAGCATAATGGACCTATAAACATAACAACACAACAGCATCAACAATAACCACAACAGTTTTCATCATCATCTTTCATTGGAATAAAAACAACATCACACGCACATGACAACAGGACCACCGTGCGCAAGATCATCTTTACAAGGGTCTTTGGACATCATAGTGAAGGAACCAATGCAGTCAAGGAGACGAGAGTTGAAAAAGAAAGCGCACAAACAATAGAATCGAGGCCAGCTGATTGTTGCGATAGATGTACATGGGAGGTTTACTGGTAGAAAAACAATATGCATAAAATAAGGAAAAGGAAATATGCTAAGAAATGCAAACACTGACCAAGAAATATGGAGGAAGGATGAATGAGAGGTGGCGAAAAGCAGTAAACAAGAGGCGTTTAGAGGAGCCCACCCGACGCGAAAGAACGCGCACCCGTGAAGCCTACAAAGGAAAAGGTAAGGGTGAAGACATGTTAGTCCCTTGTAACTTACCCACATTACTCCCTAACACAAAATGTCCGTGCACCAAAAAAAAGAGCAGCCGTGGGAATCAATTACCGAACAGGCCGAGGTACTGGAGGTCAATGTTCTCCGGTCGCTGCAAGGAGTTGGTGCATCTCGATCTCAAGAGTTTGATAAGCACATATCGTCCAGATCTAAAAGTGAAAGAGAGTGGATTGTTGAAGAGCTATTCCCTTTTCATGCTCATCGCTTAAGATATAGGGCTTTAAACAAATATGAACGATGCCTACCTATTAGGAGAAAAGTCGACGGTGCAGGTCTCGTCTGGACCACCGAGCTGGAAGAATGCTGCAGGGATCAAAGCATCAGCGTCGGAGCCATGGCTCTGATACATCTGACTGAAACCCGAGTGGTGCTGCACCGTGGTCATGTAATTATCGTACGTCTGTCGAGTCATGTTGTCAAAGAACGAGGTCTTTTCCAGCTGAATGGGCTCATGACTGATAAATATAAGTCCTTCCTTGCAAGGTGCTGTGAATCCTGTAGTTGGAGCTTTGGCCTTGAACTGAGTAAGGACAAACGTCTGGTGGGGTTCCGACAGCTTCAAGCAAATGTTGATATTGGTGGACCGCCTTGAGCTGATATGTGACCAACCGAAAAAAAAAAAAAAAAAAAAAAAAAAAAAAACAACATTGTCAATGTTGGCCAAGCTCTGATTTTTTAAAAATCTCAAATGTGCTCTGCAGAAACCAAGACAGGTTCGTAGCATAAGGTGAACATACCAATAAACGGAAGAATCGTTCTTGAGGACATTTTCGACAGAGTGTGCTGCGTTGAACTCGCCACCATCTGCATAGTACATGTCAAACTTCAAAGGCCAGACATCTCCTCGCGCCTCCAAGCTAGGAGCAAAGTTAACCTCACCACAACCCCGAGTATCGGTCGAAGGTCTCCGTCCATACTGGTGATGAGAGCTGCTCGTCGAGTGGTCAACTGCATTGTGCTGAATCGGAATTGATCGAGGTATAAACGTGTTGCCTGGAACCGAAGAAGAGGACAGCCACATTGGGTGGTTCGGCATCGAAGTCCGACGGGAATGAGAAGTGCTCGAAGTATCCATTTGTCTGCCGTGATCCGTCAGTCCGTGGAGAGAGGTTCCAGGTCGGCGATAGTAAGGGTTGTTGTCGTATTCACTCCGAGCATCATGCTGGGATATGGCGATCAGGTCGGACGTAATTGACGAGCTTATCATAGGCTGTGGCCAAGACGAGCGTCCCATTGTGAACATGCTGGTCAGCGCGGCTGCCGAACGGGGCGAAAGCTGTGCATGCTGAGGACGCTCAAGATGCGACGGTAAAGAGGACGAGGGTGAGCGAACCAAAGCAGCAGAGTGGCGGTGGCCCTCCATAACTTCATCGATACCATCGTCCTCATCGTCATCACCATCATCTGCGTCCTGGAGGATGTTGCGATGACGACTGTTGGGCTGACGAGGTTCCTCGTTTTCTTCCTCTTCCTCAATCAGTTCTGGGTGGCTGGACCGACGGCGGAACGTGACAGAGGCAAACTCATCTCCTTCGCCATCATACATAGAGTGGCGCTGTCGTGATTCTCCAAAGTCCAGATCTTCCATCGCGTTGTTGTCGTGCATGTATTCGTCCTCTTGATCTGAAAGGTTGGTATCTTGGATATCGATATACTGTAGGTCCGATCTGCTTTGGGGTTGAGGTGGTGAGTCCATGCCAAGATCGTCGTCATGGCGAAGAGGACGAGGGGGTGCTGAAAAGTAGATACCGTCCAAGAGTCGGAAATGGATTCTGTCGTCGACCTCTGACCGTGCCGACTGACTTGTGTTACTGTTGCTGTCGTGGTTGTTTACGGAAGAGGAGGAAGAAGGCAACGTCGTTGTTGTTGGTCGCGCAAGCTGATATTGGTGGCGGCTCTCATCCGGATCGCTGGAATTAAAGTTGGACGAGCTTCCAGTCACGATCCCGCCAGACGAGTTGCTCCCGGTATTAGTTCTGAAGCTTGTTGCCACGCTGTTGTTGATGTCGTTGTTGTCTCCGTTGTTGCGGTTGTTGTTATTGTTATTATCGGATCGAACGCCTGAGGAAGATGCGGCTGGTGTAGGTAAGGATGCGGAGACAGAGACAGAGACTGAAACAGAAGACGGATCCATGGAGGCAGCATGAATACTCGAGTAGGAGGGTGCCATTGCTGGGTTGTTTGTCAGGGATCGCTGCATGGGGGTCGACGACAGTGCAGGATGCAACGCTCGAGCCCTTGAATCTGATCTGCGAAGAGAAGCGCTGTCGTTTTGATTGAAGCTTGCAGACAAGGACGCAGTCGCGGATGCACCTGTAGCGAGGAAAGAGTTGAAACTCTCCGAGGGCATTGAGCTTTCCATGGGAAGGAAAGGAGTAGGGAGAGGTGCAGAGGGGTAAAGGCTTTGCTCTGGAAAAAGGTTTGAGACAGCTGTTGGGTGTGCATTAGGGGGCAGAGAAGAAGAAGAAGAGGGCATAAAGGGAGTAGTTGTGTCTCCTTGACTCGAATGCTGCTGTTGACCTTGTCTTTGTGGCATGAGTGTTTGTTGATGATGCTGTTGTTGACTAACGTCAAGACCGTGATCACGGACGTGTAAAGGAGAGGAGGTACTGAATTGTTGTTGAGAGTGAAGGGAGTCGAGTGAGGGTTGTTGTTGACTGGAAGAAGAAGAAGAAGAAGAGGAAGAAGAAGAGGAGGAAGAAGAGGAAGAAGAAGAAGAGGAAGTAGAAGTAGAAGTAGAAGACGAAGACGAGGCGTGAGCGAAAGGGGGGGAGAGAAGGACACGAGAAGGACGATTTGATGATTGTAGCTGGGTGATCGGTGCAAAGGAAGCAAAGTAGCGTGTCCGGGGTGAGTGGTGGTTGTGGCTGAGGTGGGTGTGGTGGTGGTGGTGGTGGGAATGGTGGACAGCGGGATGGCTATCTAGCGGGGATCGTCGTTGGAATCGGTTCCAGCGACGACTATCGAGGGACTGCGTCTGGATCCGACCATGGGTGGTCAGACCAAGACGACCGACTGTCGGACTATTGCCGCTGCTATGAGTGCTATTGTTGATAGTATTGTTGGTATTATTATTATTTTCGCCGTTGTTGTGGCTGGTGCTGGTTGAAACGGTTGTGCCATTAGGAGGAGAGGAAGCGATTATGCTATGTGGAGCCGTGAATGGGATGGGCATGGTGGGAATGACAGGGAGGAATGTGTGTTTTGCAAGGGAATGAATTATACTTTGGAGGGTTTGAAGGTAAAGAAACGTAAGAAAGGACGGAGTGTGAAAAGTAACAACGAGAAAGAACGAATGAAGGGCTAAGTCGTGTTTTCGTTGTTTTTATGAGTGTTGAGGCAGTGTTTGAATGAAAGTGTGAGAATGAGAGAAGAGAGAAGAGAGGTGTGTGGAGAATGAACACAGACTGACAGACAGGCTGACTGACGAGACAACGGAAGAGGGGAGAGTGAAGAGAGAGGTGAAAAAAAAAAGAAAAAAAGAGAGAGGATCGTGATCACATCAAATCAAACGACAAAAGGAGAAATACAACGACATATCACAACTGACAGGCAAATAGTGGGTCAGAAGGTGTGCTTGTAACAAATGAGAACAAGAAGGAGAGTGACACGGTACAATGGTAAAATGGTTAAAAAGTGCGGACGGATGGAAGGAGGGGGGGAAGGAGAGCGAGGACAAGAGGATAAGAAAGAAAAATGAAGGGTGTCTGTGTCGAGGGGCGAGGGTGTGTGCTACTCTCACTTGCACTTTGTATTCAGGATGAGTTGGCATCCATCATCCATCCACCCTCATCTTTTTTTACTTTGAATTGCTGAAAAAAATTTCCATTGGGGGTTTCAGCATCGAGACAAGTTGTAGAAAACCATGTCATATCACACACACACATACACTGGGGAGGGGAGGGGACCATTGGGAAAGGAAAAGGAGAACGAGAGAGGGGACAAGAATATGGGCTTATCCATCATGGCTACACTCACCCACAGTCGAATTCCAATGGGCTCAAGTATCAATCACCTTCGATCTCGTCCTCTTTTTGTCCTCACTGCACACTTCCTCCATTCACGTTTTGGACTTTCACATCTACATTCATCCATGCATACATGTTTCTTTGCCTTGAGTTTGAATCCTCAAGCAATGCTCACGCCTGTTCTCTCTTCCCCCTTTGGTGGCTCTATCACTTGTTTTTCTATTGTTCGCGTATACAGAGATTCCAGACAGCAATTCCAGACAGTTTTTCACATAAAGCGCAAAACAAAACAACCATGTCCGATGTTATGTTCTATCGGTATTACCCTCTAGCCCTCTCGTTGTTCCCGTGTCTCTTCTCTCCTATAGTGTCATCCGCCCAATGCCTTTTCTGCTTACTTCTCTGCTACTCTTTACGAAATCATGGCAATTTTCTTTGGATCTACCACCTGCTATCCATTCCCATGCCTCACACTACTACTCTTCCGCATTACTACTACGCTACGTGAAAAAGAAAAAAAGTATTTTTAGGGATGAGCGATCGCTTTCCTGTTGCTGGATTGCTGTTGAGAAACAGGGGGGGGGTGAGGTGTATGAGCAAAGCAGCAGAACATCACGCTACCCTACTTTCTCCTTTCGATGAAAACCATGGCATTTGGAATAAGAACCCATGAAGATCATCCCCCCTCTGGCAACTCCTATCTTTTTCTCCAAGTCATACCCATGAGGGCCATTGAGCTATTGCGCGGCCCATTATAACATGCAGGCGATTCGCCCTTCCTTTGACGCGTTTTTTCTAGAACATTGAAGGTGAAAAAGAAGGACAGACAAGGCATTGATTGTGAAAGGAAGGCTGCAGGAGTGGGTCAAAGGGGTAAAGACATGATAATCCTCCGTAGTAGAAACATGCCAACCATTGTGCAGTATGTATTCAACACGCGCCCCATTGGGGAATGACAAGGACACATTATGCTTGCTTGTACCCATTCACCAGCATGACACACAAGGGATAGAGGAAGACAAGAGCCGATCAGGACAAACTGAAAAGAAGGATCGTAAGGGTTTGCGGCTCTCCTTCCCCTCCTAGTTCCCTCCTTAGTTTCTTCTACTGTGGTTTTAAAGAAGTGAAGGTTCTTCTTTGTCTATGCCCCTCCCTGTCTTTGTGTTTGTATGTATGTTGCCTTCATCCAGGACCATCTCAACGAAAGTTGCAACTGTCCGCCCGCCCTTTTTCCATTTTCGCTTTGTTGACCCTTCCTTCCCCTTGTTTTTTTTTCTTCTTCCTGTTCTTGTATTTCCTTCTACCCCTTCGCCCTTCGCCTCCTGTCCATTCTGTGAAAGACGAAGGAATTGGGCCACATCGACCATCAGGAAAGTTTTTATCTTTTCCTGCCAGTTCAACGACAAAATACCTTGAGCAAAACTACACAAAAGCCAATAAAGCAGACAATCAAGGACAATCAAGGACCTAACAGAGCAGACGGAAGATGGGCTCTATCACACGGACCTTCATTATTAGGATCGTTGCGAATCTATTCATCGGCGGTCAGACAAGACATAAAGCGGAGAAGTAGGCAGTATCTCAAAGGTCTTATGTTCCCTTACTTATCGTCTACTGAACCCTCCCTTCCCCACCTACTCTACCTCCCCTTTTTGCTCCCCTTCGAATTCTTCCCTTCAGATGGCAGCTCTTTTCTGTCAACCTCTGCAAAACATGATAACGAAAAAGTATCCAACATCCAACCCCCCGACAATTGGTTGTTGTCTCTATTTTCCAAGACTCTTGTCGAAGTGCGACTGGAAAGTCAGAACAAGGGGAACAAGGTTTGCTATGATTCCAAATTCCATTATCACCAAGCACAGGAGGAGGTCTTGCCTCGGCGAGGAGGAGAGAAGGGGAGGAGGAGGAGGAGGGGGGGGGGGGGGCGGGGGGCGGGAAGAAACAATATGTCATATCTTCCTCATCACTCACTCTCTCCCCCCACTCTCCTCATCTCTCAACGGTCTACTGTCCTAATCACCTTGTGCCCGGAGATTTCAAGTTTTATTTCAATACCTCAGAAAACGCACCAAAATCATCATAGTGGGGGATTTTTTTTGTTTTGCTTTATTTTACGGCAGTCAGGTGTAATAAAAGACTATAGAGATTGACATGTGCAAAAAAAACCTCGGGCGGTGTTATTGTTTCTTGTTATTGCTAGGAACTTATGGGAGGGGCAGGATAGCCCCTGCATTCGCAAGCTTGTCCGCCATCTCGTTTCCAAAGGTTCCAATGTGCGCTCTGACATGAGTCTATTGTCCATAAAAAAAAAAGTAAATTAAAGTTTTGGTTCGTACTTTGTGTTATCATGAGATGCTTTGCTGGCAATTAAGAACTGGTAACAACATCAACAGCACGTAAAGAATAGCAAAGTACGTACCCACTTGATGGGGCCTGGCCGGTTCTTGATCATCATCAGAAGTGGCTCGATGATATCGCGATGCAACACATTTCCGCCATCGCTTCTCTTCCAGCCGTTCCTCATCCAGTTCTGGCCCCATTGTGTCACAACTTAAAAAAAACAGGAAAGAGAGAGAAAGCGAAACAATTAGAATGCCTTGTCATGTGGACAAGGTTGTGTTTGAAAAGATCAAAAATAGGAAAGAATGCGGCAACAAAGAACGAAAGAGAAAAGACGTACTGTTGATGGTGTACTGGCTGTCCGACCGGATCTCGACCGGTATCGTGTCACTTCCGCATACTTGCAGTGCGCGGTAAACGGCCTATCATCAACACACAAATAAAAAAAAGCAGATGTTAGAACACGTTCTATCACACTCTACTATTATTTGAACAATCATTTTTCAATTGCTGCACATCAAGAGCATGTCCACTTACCATGATCTCAGCCCGCTGGTTGGTCTGCTCACCCTGAAGTCTCTCACTCAGGTTACGAGGATCGTTCACTCCAAAAAAGACGCCCAATCCAGCCTGGGATCCAGCCTTGCCATTTCCGCGAGCACTTCCATCCGTGTAAATCACAAGAGTATCTGATCCTGAAGGCACCGTAATTCCATTGATCCGAGTGAAGCTTGCCTTTGTTCCCGACGCGCCGCCTGTTGCTGCTGACGATGATGACAATGATGCTGTGGTTGTGGTAGTAGTTGTTGTGGATGCGGTTGTGGTTGTTTTCGAGGTAGAAGTGGCGGATTTCGGTGGTGGTTTGGTGTAGACTTTAGGTCCGTTCTTGACAAATTCCTCTGCTTCTGGGAGGGTGGGGAACTTTTTGAACTTTGCGCCAATCACTCCTTTGACCTGCTTCTCGCACTCTGGCCTATTGTGAATTGAGGTTACCAGGAAGAAGAGGTTAGATATTGTTCATTTAGTTTGCTTCCTCGACGAGTCAATAGGCTCTAGAAGCGCTACGCCTTGTTTCGCTGTGTCGTTGTTGTTGTGGGGTTACCATGTGAAGTAAATGCCCTTGGTCTTTCCGATGTGGACGGCATAGAATGCCTGTGTGGTTCCGCGTGAGGCGTGTGTGCCCTTGGTGAATGTCTTTGTAGCAGCTCGTGGCATGAAGAGGAGAATGGACTTGTGCATGAACAAAAGGAGAACCAGACGACGAAAAGAGGAACACTGAAGTTTTATGCTCACCCCTCCTGAATTGAGGCAGAAGTTTAGAAGGGAAAAGCCACACGAAATTTGAACGATCTCTATTTGAACGAGAAGAAACTCAACACTTTATTATTTTCTTCCTTTCTTTCTTTTTGCATTCATCCTTACAAACTCGTCTACCATCACCCGCCTCTGGACACATCAGCCTCCAACAAAAGTCAGGACACCAAGGACGCAAAAACGCAAAGAACCCGATAACAGAAAGCAAAGCGACCTAGTACACAAGAAATGGAATCCTTCCCTATCGACTCGCTGCCTACCGCAGGCGATATCCATATGGCCTGCTTCACAGCAGTCAAGAACGCGCCTGATCTCAAGGAGAAGCTCCAGAACCAGGACAAGTCCCTCACCTTTGCCATCGTCGAGTCCAACCTTGTAAAGAGGATTCCACAATCGATCTTTTTTCCGCTATATGACAGGATTTTACTATGCTGAACAGGCGTCAAGTTATATCCCGAATCACGGATCCCTAACTGTTTGGTATCATTATGCCGTCATGGTTAGATCATGGATGTCTTCCAGCTGCTCCTGGCAGCTACAAAGGCCGCCCACGATAACGAGACTGGGAAACTCGCCACCCAGACCATCAGCTCCGAAATCATTTACAACCTCTCACCGTCCAAGAACGTATGTCGACCCCTCCTCAATACCTATACTGATGACACATATGCGATGCGCATGAAACCCGACGCATATCAAAATCGGCGCTGACCTACTACATTCACTCATTTTTGTTTTCGCACTTGGTCACTTAGATTGCAGAGTCACTGAAGCGGTTCGGGATCACCGAGGATACAACATCATTGATCGCTGTCAAGATTGGAGGCAACCCGGACGAGATCATGGAGGAGATGTCCCGGACAGTTGATGGAAACCTCGTCTCGTTTTCAAAGTTAGATCAGGAAA
The DNA here is from genome assembly GCA_036320915.1 of Linnemannia elongata. NCBI lineage: Eukaryota > Fungi > Mortierellomycota > Mortierellomycetes > Mortierellales > Mortierellaceae > Linnemannia > Linnemannia elongata. Next base: position 685,278 of record JAXBDG010000005.1, on the reverse strand, counting down.
AGGATATGACCAAGCTCCGGCAGGTAAGAACGAACGCTTGGAACAAGGAAATACCTTTCAGAGGTGCTTTAGGATAAAGAAGAGTTAGGGCCTACAGGAAACCAAAGCTGAGGTGATATTGACCCAACAACTTCCTTTTTGAACATCGCGAAAATAGTATTACAAGATCGATCCTAAGGTGACAGAGGACAAGGAGATCTTGAACTGGATCATTGGAGCCATTGCCATGAAGAATGTCCAATAAAGAAAAGAACTCACTCACCGTTCACAAACAATCATGCGGATCAAAGTGTACTCATTGACTATTATTTATTTTGTACCATGTTTTCTTTGCGAATGCTGAAAAAAGTATGTGTTGCTACTTTGACACACCTTAAAGAATCCTTAAAATGCTATTGTATGCAAGTTATTCAACGCTAGTCCTTCATACCTCTTAATCGCATCCATAATTAGTCCCGGCTGGCGCTACGAGAACGCTCGCGCTGCTCAGGGCTGCGGGAGCGCTCACGAGAAGGAGAACGGTCCCTGCCAGCACCGGCATCGTCACCTCTAGGGCTATGCTCTCTAGCGCCACCAGCGGGGGCGGGAGAAGAACGGTCGCCTCTCACGGGGCTACGGGGAGCAGGGCTGCGGGAGGAACGACGACGTCCGCCACCTCCGCGACGCTCTCTGCTATCATCACGACGACCAGCGCTACGGGAGCGGGAACGACGACGGTATCTGTCACGGCGATCACGGCTGGGTGTGCGCGAGCGGCCGCGGCGGTATCTGTCACCGCGGTCTCTGCTGCGCGAACGCGAACGACGACGATCGCGGCCAAAGTCACGGCCACGATCTCTGTCACGTCCACCACCACGGCCCATATCGCGAGGAGCTGTGTCACGAGCAGGATCGAACTACATTGGTTTGAAGAGAATATAGAGCGCTTAGTAACTCGGATTCTCGTCCATAGGGAACATACACAGGCAGATAGCAATGGATGAAAGAACTCACCTCACGGAGAGTGACGACGTTTCCTCTCAGTTCTTCACCATCCAAGCTCTTAAGAGCGTTCTGAACATCATCGGCAGACGAGAACTCAACGACACTATCATATGATGAAATGAACACGGCAGGTTGTTAGTACTGAAAGGTTTCAATTCAACATGTCACTGGCACATAAAAGGCTGATCAGACGAAAGTAAGAACTTACCCTTGGCTGTCGTTGTCCTTGCTAATATCGGCAAAGGTAACCTCGCCGGCCTTGCGCATAAAGTCCTTGATATCCTGTGAGCGGCGGAAGAATCGGAGGAAAGACCAGTCATAAAGAGAAGGAGAACGAGAGGAGGGAGGGAGGGAGGTTTAGGGACCATAGAGCGGCAAGACAGACAGACAGATCGCAGCTCTCGTGTTCATCGGTTGTCCTCGACCACAGAGGACCAGAACAAGAAACAGCAGCAACAGGACGATCCCAAAAAGGAAGGAAGGCGGGGGCCGTAGGAGGGAGGACCACAACAAAACGAAAGCGCAACAACGAGAACACATGGATGGCGGAATGGCGGAAGAAACCCCTTGTCGATCCTCTTGTCGATCCTCTTGAAGAGACAGAGAGCGAGAGCACCTTCGTCACCACGACCCGGGCGAATCCGTCGAAAACAGCAAAAACAAATGGCCCCGAGATAGAAAGAAACGCCAAGGCGGCTGACGCCTTCGAAGAAGTGGTAGGATGGCCCAATCGAGAGGTCTTGTCCCAACTCGTAGCATCCGCACTATGGCCGGGTAGAAAAGAGTTGGGTCCCCCAACAGGCTACAGCAGTCACGGTGAAATGGCCAGGCTGGGAAGAGAGGACCATCCAAGGACCCATATTTTAGGCGGGAAAGAATTCCAGTCTGCGCTGGAAAAAGTCCTCTTGGAGGAAACAAATCAATTAAGATATGCCGCCTTCCTAGTGTGCATGTGCACGCGATAGATCGGACGGATCCCCTTGGTGAACAACAAATGGCCGCGTAGGCACTATTGGCTGGAAGGATGGGGGGTCATCCTGGTAAAAACCGTCCAAGGGTGGCGGAGGGGAAATCCTTCCGTCCCGTCCGTCGTCCGTTCGTCGAAAAAATGGGGTGGAGGGGGCGTTCAATGACAACCCCCGTTCTTGAGGAATAGATTAAGTTCGTACCTGCCAGCTCACGCCATGAGCGAGATTTTCGACAATCAAGCGGTGCTCGGTTCTCTCTGGGGGGCGGAATCTAGTTAATGTTGTTCACATAAACATGAGGTAAGGAATGACAATTATGAGTCGGTATGTCCAATTGGATAATTAGGACAAATGGAGGATAGAAAACAAACATGCATGCTCCTTTTTTAGTTGTTTTTCCAATGTACTATTTTTCTCTGCAGAGCTGCAAAGGGATGGGGAGGGTAGGTGACAAAATGCTGATGGTTGATGCTGTTTGTTTGCATATATTACCTGCGATCGTCTCTATCTTCACGGCGATCTCTTCTGTCGCCACGGGCAAGCTCGACAACGAGTCTATAGATTATATTTTTGATATGAAGTCAAGGCAAACGAGTTAGCAGAAGGCAATATGAAGTAAAGTAGAGGAAGCGAGTATGTATCTTGCATTCAGTATGCGGCTCCCCTATGCATCGTCCAAGTGAATCCTCCTCTATCTCTCCAGTTGCTCCAGGATACAAGCAAGGCACCTACCTCTCGCCCATGAACTCCTTGCCGTGGAAGTCATAGACGGCATCTTTGGCATCTCTGGGATCGCTGAACTCGACAAAGCCGAATCCGTTCTTGAGAGTGACCTCGCGGAGTCTGCCGTAGCTTTTGAAGAGTGATTCGACATCACGGTCGGAGGCATCTCTAGCGAGACGGCCCAAGTACACACGGGTTGACATGGTGTATTGTGTATTAGGTAAGGTGAAGGAGGAGAAGGAAAGGAAGAGGAGAAAGAAACAGAGAAGGCTGTTGGGGTGGAGATGAAGAAGATGCTCGTCTCCCGTTGGTCATCACTGCTGAACAGGTTTTCCACAGCCAAACGAAAGGCAATTTAAATAGGCCCAAAAGAGCGTCACTGTACGTTGCTTAATGCGGGTGCTGCACGGATCTAGCCTAACACTTGGAATCGATTCAGTGGAGTAGTGGAAAAGACCAGAAGAGCGTCGAACCTGTCCAACTGACGCCCATCACTTTTACAACTCCTCTTTCTTGTCCTTGTGCAACGACCCATCTCGCATCAATCACTCGACTTATTTCTCATCACAATTACACTTACACGCTTAATACCCACTGCCCATCACCTCCCACTCTTCACAAACACACTCATACACTAAGATGGTTTTAGCTGATCTGGGTCGCAAAATCAATGGCGCCATCCAGTCCATGTCCAAGGCGAGCGTCATCGACGACAAGGTACCGTCAGCATATCCGATGGCATATCTTAGCCGTGAGTGGACTGTAAACAGGACAATCAAATGGGCACAAGAACCTTACATTAATAACAATTTCTTTTTTCCTGCGATAGGTCGTCGACGAGATGTTGAAGGAGATTTGCAAGGCTCTCATGGAGTCTGATATCAACATCCGCCTCATCCAAGGTCTTCGCAAGAACGTCAAGGAGTCGATCAACCTCGATGAGAACACTGGTGCCGTCAACAAGAAGAGAAACATTCAAAAAGTACATCATCTACGAAAGCAAAAACGATCTTTTTCTGAGCATCGAAAATGTATATGTCTGGAAAGAACCAAACGCGTTCTTTTTCTAACTCGAAATGATCTATCTTCGCCATATAGGCTGTCATGGATGAGCTGACAAGTCTCGTCGATCCAGGAGTAGAAGCATGGAAGCCCAAGAAGGGAAAAGCCAACGTCATTATGTTTGTTGGTCTTCAGGGATCCGGTAAAACCACCACCTGTACAAAGGTAACGCCAAGGCTTCATTTAAAAGACCTAATCTCTCACGTTGGCATCACCCGCCCAATTTAGCCACTGTCATTAACACCGCCTAACTCGTTTTGATCGAACATTCCCATACATCCACAGTTGGCCTCTTTCTACCAGCGTAAGGGATGGAAGACTTGCTTGGTTTGTACCGATACTTTCCGTGCTGGTGCCTTCGATCAGCTCAAGCAGAACGCCACCAAGGCGAAGATCCCATACTACGGAAGGTAACGAGCGATATATATCCACATGGTCAGAACTGTGACCACCGTCACCACGGCCTCGCCAAATTCACCTCTAATGGCATATTTCTTGACTTTTCATAGTTACACTGAGACTGATCCTGTGCAGCTTGCTCACGAGGGTGTGTCCAAGTTCAAGAAAGAGAACTTTGAGATTATCATTGTCGATACATCCGGTCGTCACAAGCAGGAGCAGGAATTGTTCAACGAAATGCAACAGATCTCTGCGGCAGTGAACCCTGACAGCACCATCTTTGTCATGGACGGTACCATTGGTCAGGCTGCTGATGCTCAGGCTCGTGCTTTCAAGGAGGCCGCCAACGTCGGATCTATCATTGTTACCAAAATGGACGGACACGCCAAGGGAGGAGGAGCCATCTCTGCGTAAGTTTACAGTGTGTCAACAGTCCGCTGCGGATATTCGAATGTGTCCAACAGATCAATAACCCTTTGAAATCAATTTCTTCATGCACATAGTGTCGCGGCAACACAGTGCCCTATTATTTTCATCGGTACAGGAGAACATATGCACGATCTTGAGCGCTTCGCCCCCGGACCATTCATTTCCAAGATGATGGGTATGGGTGATATCAGTGGACTCATGGAGACTGTTCAGGATATGAAGCTCGACCAAAACAAGGATCTGATGAAGAAATTGGAGCAGGGACAGTTCAGCATCCGTGACATGTACGACCAGTTCACGACCATTTTGAAGATGGGACCTTTAAGCAAGGTTATGGGCATGATGCCTGGAATCCCCCCAGAGCTGTTGGCTGGTACCGAAGCCGAAGGTGGAAACCGCATCAAGCGATTCATGTGCATCATGGACAGTATGAGCGCACAGGAGTTGGACGGCGAGGGCAAGGAGTTTGTGGATCAGCCCAAGCGCTTGGTTCGTGTTGCTCGCGGATCTGGAACGACTGTCGCTGAGGTTGAGACCCTTTTGCAGCAGTACAAGACGTTTGCGGCGATGGTCAAGAAGATGGGTGGTCAGAACGGTCTGTTGAAGAATATGCAGGGCATGCAGCAGGGAGGCGCCGGCAACCCAATGATGAACCAGAACAAGATGGCTCAGGCCATGAAGCAGCTGCAGAGCGGTGGACTGGGCAACATCCCCGGTCTGGGAGGCATGGACATTCAAGGCATGATCAACCAGATGGGCGGTATGTCTGGTGTTCAGGACATGATGAAGAGCATGATGGGAGGTGGAGGAATGCCCGGTATGCCCGGTATGGGAGGTCCAGGAGGCGCTGGTGGCATGCCTGACTTTTCGCAAATGGCCAAGATGATGAAGTCGATGGGTATGGGCTAATATCCCTCGCTCTCAATTTGTAGGAGGAGGGGAAGGAGGAGGAATGGAAGATAGGATGTCGAGAGATCAGTAGATCGTTAATACACAGCTTCATCATTTTGTTTTTAACATGAAAAGGGACGCAGCATGAGGAGCACAGCCCATGCAACGCGATGATAGACCATGCCGCAATGTTCCAGGCGTGAAGGAGAAAAAAAAAAGGGTATGCTGACACAGCCATCATCAAAAAGCGACAAAATCTATTTTTGCAAAGGCCATCATATTCCACGTGACCTATTCAAAAAAGCCTGCCTGCTGGTTGGTTCTTTTTTGAACAACGGTGCCTCGATTCTTTGTTCATCATCTCTCTTTCCTCTTCCCTTTGCTTCTCACTTGCCACACTCACTGTACCCTTTTCTCATTCCCACCTCGACTATCCTCATTCCCTTTTCCTGTTCCCTCTATTCTCTCACTTTCTCCTTCCACTTTCATCTCCTTCTACTCTCTTTCACACATACCCATGGCCAGCTACGGTGGAAACAACAACGGCGGCAGCTACGGCGGTAACAGCTATGGGGCCAACCGACCAGCCTATGGCGGCAACAACAGCTACGGTGGAAACAGCAGCAACAGCAGCAGCTACGGTGGCAATAGCACCTATGGCTCCCAGTCCTCTCAGTCTTCCTACGGCCAGAACAGTAACGGTGGCGGATACAACTCTGCGCCACGACCCGGTCAGTATGGTCAGCAGCAGCAGTACGGCCAAAACAACAACTCTGCTGGATATGGTGGCAATCAGTATGGAGGCAACCAGTACGGTAGCAACAACCAGGGCTATGGTGGAAACCAGTATGGCGGTAACCAGTACGGTGGCAATCAGCACGGAGGAGGACAACAATACAACAACTACGGAGGATATGGCGACCGGAACCAAGTCCAGGCTGGCCAGGAGACAGAGGAGGATGTCGACCGCGTCTCCCAGCAGATCCGTGATACCCGTCAAGAGTCTGTCAACTCTACCCGGAATGCCCTTCGTGCACTTCAGGAGGCTGAGGAGAGTTCTGGAAGGACTATGAACCAGCTTGGCGAGCAGTCTGAGCAGCTCGGCCGCATCGAGCGCAATTTGGATTCAGCCCAAATTCATGCCGACAACGCCCAGGAGAAGGCTGGTGAACTCAAGACGGTTAACCGTTCAATGTTTGCGGTCCACTTCAAGAACCCCTTCAACTCGACCAAGAAGAGGGAGAAGGAGCTCGAGGAGGCCAAGCGCAAGGCAGCAGAGGAGTTGGCTCAGAGGGAGGCTATCCGTCATGAGGAATACCAGTCCAAGCAGCGTATCGATATGGCCATGGGTAACGGTGCCTATGGACGCGCTCAGGGTAACACCAACAACTACAGCAACAATGGTCGCGGCGGCCCCGGTGAGCGTTCTGCCTATGCGTTCGAGAACACGGCAGAGGATGATGCTCAGGAGAATGAGATTGACCAGAACTTGGATGCTATGGGCGGATATTTGGCAAGACTCAAGACCAGCGCCATGACCATGAACCAGGAGGTTAACCGCCAGAACGAGCGTATGACCCACATCACCTCCAAGACCGACAACCTCCACGGTTCCGTCACCCACAACACTGCCTTGTTGCAGAAGATTGCCAAGAAGGGATAAGCAATTACACCTTGGCACTTCTACCAGGTCGTTTATTTTTGCAGTTTTTTTTTCTTCTTATGATCCATCCACTCTTTCACAGCTGAGCTGCACAACAAAAGATAGGGCTCATGGCTCCAAAACCAATAAGCAATTTGATACCATAGTAGTAGTAAAACAGCAAATCAGTTATGAATTATGAACAAGCTCTATGGGCTCTCAATCTGTATGCGTGGACAAATGATATCGTCGATTGGCGAGTTTTAGAATAGAACAAAGCATGGTTGAGTTTATATCGACACGGAAAAAAAAAAAAAAAAAAAAAAAAGGAACAAGAAGGTTTTATAATTTTGTTAGGGGACTCCTACATGCTTCAGGCGACAGTTCTTGTCTATGCAAACAATTCTCTCTTCATGGCCTGTATCCTTCAGAGGAGGATGCGACAACATTCAGCCTTTTTTTTTGCCACCGTACCGTCAAGAACTCGGATGTTTGATTATCCTGCAAAGCGTCGTCATCTGTTTAGTCTTGTACTGCATCTCCATTGGACTATCCATGTCTTTGTGTCACAAAAACGTGTGGCTGTGGCTGTGCTGTGCTGTTGCGTAGAAGCGACGTGGGAGAGAAGGGACAATAATTTTGCACCCATTTTTCATGTCCACCTTCCCCGTTTGCGGACATAATTGGCATTATGAATCCCGAAGGTTCGAGGGCGAGCTGGATTGTGGCAATGTCCATATAAGAAACGAATAGGTTGAAGCTATAGTAGAACAAGAATCTTTGTATGAGGTTTCTATCGAAGGTCAGAAGGTTGGAAAAGGGTCAGAAAGGAGGGTGCCAGTGGAGATATCATCCTTGACTAAGGAAACGAAAGCATTGCAGGTAGGCGAGCTTTTGAAGACTTCTTAATGGGATAAAGGTATTGAATGTTGAGTCCTGGGTATAAAAGGACCTGCGAATAGTTTAAAACGAACCAGGTAGCGCCGTTCGCTCAGCGTTGAGCAATGAAAACAGTAGGATTTGGGTGTTCAAGCAGCGATTATAGCGAGAAGGCTGTTTATTCTTGTTGTTGGTTGTGAAGGAAACAATGGAGAGATGTTAAACGAGTATTATGAAGAATCAAGCTTTTTTTTGGTGGCAAAAAATGTTGGTTCAGCTAGCTTGACTCTTCTTTGAATGTGTTGTAAACAAACCGCATTAACTGGTCAATCGAGTCTACTCTAATGCCATCGCTTCACCGGTATAAAAAGCCCTAGCAGATAAATCTCCACTGTTATCTAACATGGAGTCCCATTCGCCTTGCTGTTACCCTCCAAGGTCGCGTCACGCCATGTCTCCATCAATTAATGAAAGCGTTCAAAGCACCGCTCTTTTCGCGAACTTTCTTCTTTTAGTCATTGAGCACCTAACTATGGGTCTCAGTTGGAGATCTCTCAGTCTTTCGAGCTGCCAAGACACAAACATGAGGACGCAGGCAATGTGCTAATTTCTGAGTACCTTAGTCCTTTAGAAAAAACGTGTCCAACCTTCATAGTGCACAACCTCCGTGATTGGTCATGGCGTGATCCATGTAAAATGCAGTACTTCCTGTGTGCGTCCATCAAACGATGCAAGCACCAGTCAGCTGCTAAATTAACAACATCCGACTCTATGCAGTGGTAATGCATTGCAGTAATGAAACAAGATGACCCATCTTATCGGTACAACCCCCTGAGTGGATCGAACCTCAAAAAAAAGTCGCTGAAAAGACAGACTCGTTGTTAAGATAAGGTCTTTGCTCCACAAAAAGTAGAATCGATCTTAGCGATCATCGCATCTCCGACGCGTTCACAAAAAGGTATGCTCGTGCGCAAAAAAAACCCCACTCCAAGTTGTTCATTGTAGTGCCGGCCAAGCCATGCTTTGCTTTTGGTGCTCGATGCTGTGGATCTTTTCTTGCGTCATTCATAAGGGCACAGATGGCGAGTAAATCCACTCGTGCTCTAATTGTGCCACTAAACACCTAGTTCGCCCCCTCTTTTCATTTTTTTCGAGCTGAGGGCGGTATACACACGAGCTTCACGATATCAAGAGGAGTGGTTCAGGTGGACGGGGTGGTACAAAGAGGTATTAAAGAAGGTGTGAAGGTCAGATGTGTTCAATATATTAGAGTAAGCAGCTGTGCCAAAGAATGTTTTGCAGGATCGCCCCATGTACCTGGCTTTAGAGGTTCGACACTTCCACAGTCAGTTGGAAACGTCGGAGGGAAGAATGACACGGAAAATGTTTAAAATTTTTCATCTAAGAACTGATCGAAAAAGTGACAAAGAGACTCGGTGTCTGAGCACTCTCGGACATGGGACTACATTAAAAAATGCTTGCAGCTTGAGGAGGAAAGAAGCTCATCTTTGACGAGTAAAAACAGTGCTGAACATCCATGTCTTCATTAATCTGATAGATGAAAAGAGCCGAGTGCAGACAAAGGAGTTCATGTGGTATTTGTGTGAGTGTGCGCATGCCAGGCACAGATATGTGAATCATTGCAGTCTGTCCACGACAAAGTCTAATAATTTTTTTTTTCTTTCCATTTCTCCCGCCCCCCCTCGTCTCTCCAGTCCACACATATGCTGCAACAGACACACGGACGGGATTCGAACTCCTTTTTTGCGATCGAGACGAAACTGTGTTGTGATCCCCATCCCTTGATTCATACACATACACACACACACACTCTCTCTCTCTCGACCACACTTACACTCGTGCACTTCTTACACTTCGACCGCAACCAACATCATCAACCACTCTCCATCGCATCGTTCGTCTCTTCACCTCCTGAACAAACACAGACACGCATTTGACTCAATCAACCTTACAGACAGCAGAGCTTTTACTCTGAATCTACCAACATAAAAAGACAACAAGGTAAACAAAAGGGGTGCCTCGTCACAGCAAACCAGACAAATACGTAAAACAACCATACAGCAACAACAGAACAACGTAAAGCAAAGAAAAAAAGAAGGAGCTTGCAAGAGTAACAGAGCATGCTGTGTGTCAATAAGCTTGTGCTTTGTAGCCTTTTTTGACGACTACTATACAAAGAGTCAAATGGACGGGACAAAAGACACTCAGCAAGAAATGCCCCACCCTGGATGTCCTTTTTCTTTTTTCTTTGAACTACATCGATCGATGTCATTCTTTTCTTCCTTTCAAGGCACTCTTCCACTTCCTTCTTTCTTTCTGCAACACAGATCCCCTGCCCTCTTTTTTTGTGAGAGTGTCTGCCTTTGTATATCAACACACACTTTCATTGCTGACACATCTTGCACACGTCCGAACTTGCTTGGTATAATTACTTGACCCCTTTGCCACTCTTCACTCTTCCGTCTCCACTTGCACTTCACTCCACTTCCACCTCAACCTCGCTATTGGTAACAACTCTACTCTAAACTTTTCTGCACCTCACTCACTCTCGTCCACGCTTTTGTACTCTTTCCTATCACCATCATCCGTCATTGACTCTTCTTTCTCGTTGTTGTTGTTGCTGGTTGCTGCACATATCTGTGCTTCGCCCGAGATTTCATATTATTCTTTTTTTCTTTTATTTCCTTTTGGCTTCGTATTCCGTGGCTTGAACTATCTTGCACCCTCCCCTTGTCTCCTCCTATCCTCTTCTTCTCTCCAAACCTACCACTCTACCTACCTGCCTACCACCATACCTACTCACTGTACGTCAATCGCATCATACCCCACTCACTCCAATCGACATCGCATTCATACTCTCACTCTCTCGCCGTTCCAATCAGCTTCTGCAAATTCACCCACTCTCACTCGCTTTTTCATTGCTTTTCTGATTCAAAAGCATCTCAACAGACACAAGGGCACACAGACACACACGCGAGCAGCGAACGAGAGATCACCACCTTCCTCGCCACACATACTTTCTCAGTACACACCCCAACTAGCTCCACTCTATCCCTACACACTTTGACAGCATCCGCAGCCAGAGGAGTCCTACTGACTGTGGTCCATATCGTGTTCTCAACGGCTATTCTTTAGACACATTTGACCTTCTCTGCCGACCTTGCGCCTCCAGCAAAAGAACCAACAGAGTCGATAACCATCCATCATTCTTCCGGCTACCCTAAACCGCTTCTCAGATATCGATCTCGTCAAGATTCCGGGCACCACATATCCCCAACCAGCCTTGCCACAGCAGCAATCGTCAGCGCCTCCGGCAACATTGGACACTGGTCATCCGGACTTAAACCTCCAACGTCCGGACACACCTGCAACATTGCATATACATATCGACCAACCCACCGATAAGAACGTCAGTCAATCCATCCGTCGTCTTTTCGACGTTTCCATAACTCTGCAACAAACATCAGAGGCCGATCGGAGCCACGGCGACCGATCGCAGGAGGAGATGGCCTACACGCAAAAATCTTCACCGTCAAAGTCATCCCGACCATCGCCAACCAACATCCCGGCTCCGGTTCCGATGAAGCCTTACGGCGGCAGCTCGTGGCAGGGATCACGACCTGATTCGGACAGCACACCTGCTGCACCAAAAGGATCCGCTCTTCCCAACTACATCTCTCTGCAAGCCAAAGCCTCACCTCCCCTGACCTCGACCTCAACCAAGCCATGTAAGTGCAATTAATTTGCCAGGTTGTTTCTCGCTCTTCATCAACTGGTGTCTTGTTGTTTTTCATTATCACGAAGCAATTGGTAGCAAGCTCCTTATCCTTAGCCTGCCATCGTCTCTTGTAACAAATAGCTCCACCTAAGGAATCTTCAAGTCCTTCTGCCAGCCCATCCCCGGCTCCTCACCCACAGCAGTCGTCAGGATTCAAAATCCGTATTCCACGCGACCTTCCAAACATCCCAGATATCTTCCGCAACCCAGACTCTGCCCGGTCAAAGCCATCTGCTTCTCCTAAAAGCAAGAGCAGTACTCCATTGTCGCCTGCGTCCTCACCTAATCATCGCCCGACTTCGGTTGATGCCGAGCCATTATACCAGCAAAGTCTTACACTGACCATTCAGCCAGCGGACAACTCAAAGCGAACACATAATGAGATGCTCTCAGGAGAGACTGTCCCTACGAAAAACTTCCCCATTTTTGGTGAGTTATTGTGTTATTAAAAATGCCTTTGAGTACGTATTTCTGTTCTGCATTTAAGTATCATAGCAGGATGGGTGCTAACAATTTCGTCCGCATATCCTTTTATCTTTCATATTTAGACCAGCGAAAGAATACCGTCAAGAAGGTTAAGACCGACCGCAGCGTGCCGCCCGGTTCTTCTATCCCTGTGACGCCCAGTCCCTCGGTGTCGAAGCCAGTGGTCCCTCGAGCATCGCGTTCAATGTCGCGGTCAAACTCGAGCCAAAGTTTGTCATCCGGAGCCCCGCCTTCACCGAAAAAGTCGCCTTCGAAGCGGAATGCTGCAAAAACGATCGCCCCACTGACAAAATCAGAGCTACCTCCAATCAAGTTTATTTTTGCCGCGGATACTGCAGGTCCAGTAGTCCCAGATGCGGTCGTCAAGGATGAGTCTACAGACATCACGATGACAGCCGCATCCCCGCTGAAAAGACACCGTAGCAGATCATACACAAAGTCCAGCTCGCCAGCGACTTCGCCTGCCCCAACCGCTGTTCGGCTCCCTACACCAAGGTCCATTAGCGGCGGAACGAGCACAGGATCGTTCGAACCAATCCGCATTGTCTCATCACCACCGCCATCATCACCCAAGGCCACCACCTCCTCCCCGTTGTCTATACTGCTTTTGGACGGTACAGCGCCGTCTACATCCCACGTTTCAACATCAGGTGCCTCGGATGAAGCTGCGCCTTCGTTATCTCACCATTCATCATCGTATCCCTTGGTTGACGCCACGCCGTCCTCATCATCATCAACATCAGCATCAGGCAACGAATCATCTGCTCCTCCATCCTCGAGCGACCCTGGTGAATCCCGGTCGGCCCGGCTCCCGAAGGATCTGACCCCTGCCGGATCGTCGAGTGATGTTCATGTTACAAATTCACCGCCCCCACCTCCCGCATCCATTGCTGATGCGATTGAGCAGAATATTCGGACTAACGAAACTTTGCAGCTTGTCCGACTGGGAATGTCGATCCTCGACCGCCTCTTGAGCAACCCTGTGAGCAAGAGCTTTATCAACAAGGTCCCTTTGACCCTGACGAGCTACTACACGTCCATCAAGCGCCCCATGGACCTGACGACGATCGAACAGAACCTATGGAAAGCCTTTGTGCTCCAACAGCAGTCTTTGAGCCAGCCAATGAATCCTGCGCTGCTCAGCACTGCCGACCATATCACTTTCACTAGGGGCTACTCGAAGCAGGCCGAGTTTGAACAAGATCTGTGGCAGATTTATAAGAACGCTGTCACCTTCAATCCTCCAAGCGACCATATTAATAAGCAGGCGACGCAATTCCAGCTCTTATACAATGGCCTTCTCATGGCTCATCGCGACGGGTAAACCTCGCGTATCCTTTTCATACATTGCCTAATGATAACAACTATGTATTGACATAGTAATGATCGTAACTCACACCCGATGTGACTATATGACTCTTCCTCTTTACTCTACTCTTAATAGACAACTACCTATCCCAAGAATGCCCCAAGAGATGTATCATCCATCCATAGCTTCTCTTGATAATCCCGGGTAAGTTTTTGGGGGTGTTTTCAAGGCATAAAATTATCTTCTCGCCTTTTTCTCGCTCTGTTCGTTCGCTAACATACCTTCGGCTTTAACCAATTTCTACATTAGACCACTCTACCTCTTTCGAGCGCAGACGTTCCGCGAAATGGATCGCAAGTTGACAGACATGGCGACTGATTTGTTCGCGAATTTCCACCAACCTCTGATCGATGTGATGAACATCCCAGAGCCCATGTCGCCAGAGAAGCCTCGTTTCGCGAGGATGTACATCAACAAGAACAGGAGTCTGCTGGGCAACTGCCGAGATGACCCACGTGCTCGTTTGGCGATCTTGAGTGACCTCAGAGTCAGCAAGCCCTTCAACGATCCGGCCGGTGGCCTCAATCCCATCAAACTAGTCCATATCAAGGCTCGCATCATGCTCGGCAAACCCATTGGTGAGCGCCATGACATGATCACGGTGGGTGATCTGGACTGCCCCTGTGCCTGGATTGTCTTTGCGGGGGTAAAATCTCTCGATCTGGATACCAATGTCCCGGCCAGGTTCGAGAAACGCATGTTGAGCAGGATTCGACACGATGTGAGTCCATTTGTAGACACTACATTGACCGCAGAACAGGAAAGGGGGTTTTTGGAAGCCCTTGGCTTCTGGCGCCCCACTGCGCACAGTGGCGAACCCGCTCCTTCTGATAGCGCTGCCGCCTCGGCACCGTCACAAGCTTCCTCAAATTCACTAGCAGGTCCACCAACCCAACTTCAAGTACCAATATCAAGGCAATCTTCCCCTTCGGTGACCACCACAGTAGCGAGGAGCTCTATGACCGACCGCGTCGAGCCAAGTGCTTTGCCTTCGCTTCCTTCACCAATATTGCCCTCGTTAACACCACCGCCATCAACAGCAACGCTCCCTCCAACATCCCCATCGATGCCAACGCTGACGAAACTGGCAGCGTCCCCGATTAACCCTGGGGTTCCACATGAAAAATCAGGATCTCAAGAGTTGAAGCGACCTTTTGAAGAGTCTATCTCTGGAAGACAGGGCAGCGCTTCAGTTACGCGGCATGTGTCCAAGCGCAGGCCTTCATTGACCGCGAACGAACGGAACGATGCCGCCGCCGCAGCAGCAGCAGCAGCAGCAGCCAACGCTATGCAGTTAAATTTCAAGCTTGCTTCAAGCCATCAAGCCATTCAGCCCAAGTACACAATCCGCCAAGTACCCCACCCTTCGCCCACTCCAGTTCATTCAGCCCCTCTTGTGCCACTACCTGTGACAAAGTCATTCCATCCAACACCAGCGCCAGTCACGATCGGCCAAGCCTCCCCGAAGACATCTGCGTCGACAGCCCAGACTGCAATCAGAGACTCGCGCCTTACACCTCCTCTTGTAACGGCGACGATGGAGCCAGTACCGATGGTCGTGTCAACGCCAACGTCAACACTGGCTACCCCATCCATGTCAGGACAGGATGACGAATTCGAACAAGGAAAACTGCTGACGACCAGCGCTGGATTCACAAGAGCGCTTACCGACCGCGAGGAGCAGATGTTGAGGGATATTAGGGCTACTGCTCGGGAGAAGCAAGTGCCATATACTAGCTGGAGCGCCATTGAGCCGACATTGATCGCCGACTCCGCTCAGGGGTTGTTCAAGAGGATCTATCATGTCCAAGGCGAAGAAGGTCTTGTGATTCAAAACTTTAAGGAGATGGACGCCGAGTCGTTCGAGCAGCGTGTTCGCGAAGTAGCTTGTTTGCTCAAGCTGCGTGGATTGGAAGGCGTTGGTCAGATCCAGTCGATCATCGATGACAATGAAGACCATCTCGTCGGTCTCTCCATGACCAAGTAAGTATCTCATTCATTTCTCAACCGTTTTGCCTTGCTGCGTTATTATAGAGCTTCCTTCTTTTCTGATTAATTTACTCATCTATTTTCTGCGCCCTCGAAAAAAATGAATAGGTACGCATACACACTCAAAGCCTATGCGACGAACGCAAGACGCCACCCTAGTCCATGCCAAAAACTCTCTCTCATTCGAGATATGGTCGCGGCATTGAGTTCGATCCACGGAGCCGGCTTGGCACATCGTGATTTGAGCGAGGTCAACATTATGGTCGACGAGGATCCGCTATTGAAGTTGGAGGACAACACCCCTCGTCCGTGGGTTCGAGTGATTGATTTTGGCAAGTCTGTTTTTGTTGAACCTGGGGAAGTTAAGCGTTGGAGCATGAAGGATCACGTTTCCGACGAGGAGTTGGCGCTTCTTCCTCTTGTCATCCTCCCGCCAGACCACGGCTACAAGCTGTATAGGTACGTCGCATTTGCACTTTTGAGAAGTACTTGTGAATTGATGGCCTTTTTGGATCAAAGTGCTAACTGCAACTGCCTTTTCAATTGTACATATTTGATAGATCGATTCTGACGCTTCCTCGATCGAAGCACGACCATACCCCCCTCCCGCCAGTCGATCCGCGTGCAGAGGATGTATACTCGTTGGGAGTTTTGATCTGGAGAACTTTCAGTGGCAAGTCGCCCTGGAATGGAGCCATTGAAGATGACATCAAGACGATCCGTTACCTTATTTCGACCGACGAGCAGATCAAGTTTCAGCTGGAGCGCGAGGTCACTGGACAACGATCGCGCGAGCTCTTGCTTCGCTGTCTGACGGCAGAGGCCAGCACTCGCTCTACGATTCACCAGTTGCGAGATTGGCTGGAGCAGCCCGAGATCTTGGCCGAGCTCCTCAAGGAGTTTGAGATCCTTGGAGGCGGCAGGAAGAAAGTGCGCAAGAACCTGGATTGAGAGGCATTGTGATACAAAGGCGTTGCAGCCATAATTTTTTTCATTCCTGTTCCTTTCCGTGCTTTGCGTGCACGTGGCCAGTCAGCTTTTTTCTACTTTCTTCATGTTTCCACTAGGAAATACCTACTCTACCCACCCATCTTTTACCTTTATTCAATATTCTCGTTATTCTGTTGAACGCCTTTTTTGTGTCCAGAGAAGGCGCTCCTTTCTTTAGCATTTCCTACTCCACCTTATTTTCGTTTGTTGTTCCTTTCCTACATCACTGTTGTTTTTTTTTTATTCCACTAGTCCTTTAACCAACCGCATGTTATTTTCATTTCCCTCTTCTCTCACCTCTTCAATTATTGTTCTTCACCAATTGTACAAAACTTTAAAAAATATCCTGACAAAATGATATGCATTTGGTTTGTTCCCTGTTACACGCTTGGGCAGCTGAATAGATGGATTGAAGAATGCAATGTTTTAATTGAGAGCAAGGTGAGGTGATATACAAATGAGGAAAAGGCAATTGGCTATGAATGGTGGTGGTGGTACTCGAGTAGTGTGAATAACATACAACTTGGGGATATTTTCAAAAGAACAGGAATTGAAAAAATTCAAACAATGAAGCAAGAAAAAAAAAATACAGGTCAGAATGCAAGGTGAACGCGAACGCGTTGTTTAGAGAAGGAGTCCGAAGAAGGTAAGGAGCGCGACTGTGAAGGTGACGATCACCGAGACGGACGGGTTGATGTCTGTCATGGATGACACAGCGGACGACTTCTTGCCTGCGGTCTGAGGAACAACTGGAGAATCAGAAGAGGCGGTCGTCTCCTTGTTGTTGATGGAAGTAGAGGCATCCTTGGAGTCGACGGTGGTCTTAGCATTAGCGTTCGCGCCGTTATTGGCTGGGGGAGCTACGCTGTTGACATGGAGCTTGGCGGGGTTCACTTTTCCGCCGGGAGTAGCCTGCAAGCCTTTGATACGGAACTGGCGGTCCTGAACGACGGTAAATCCTGCGGCTTTGACGATTGTGTCCTTGGTGGCCTTGTTGACAGGGGCGGCGGCGCGCTTAAAGATCTTACCAAGGACTGAGGTAGCCATTGAACGCTTATCATTCTTGACGACCTTCTTGTTCATCATCTTCTTTCCCCTTCCACCACCAACGTTCATCACAGCAGGTGTAGAAACAGTGTCAGAGGTCTTCAAGATAACTCGGAACTTGTCCGAAAAGTCAAAATCGGCCTTGAGTTCCTTGGGCACAACCCAACTCTTCCACAAGAATGGTTCTCCAGTTCCAGCCTTGTCCTGTGGGATCTCGGTCCCTTCCTTGACCAAGGTTGCCAAATGAATTTTGCCAAACTCATCAAACAGTTCCAGTGATGCTGTCTTGGGAGCTGCGACGCCCTTGGGAGAGATCATCCAAAAGTCGATTGTGGACTGACCGGCGATATAGGTGGGTCGATAGTTGAGGTAGTAGAAATCGAGAGAGGGACCGGTGGTGGGGAGGTAGGCCAGTTTTTGGGTTCCACGGACTTGGGATTCAATTTGGAGTTGGAGTGGGAGGGCCGAAGTGTCGGAGAAGGTGAGGGCCATTGCGTTCACGAGGTTGTTGGGTGTTGGAGTATGTTTTGCGGGAGCTGCTGTGGCTGGGGTGGTGAGGAGGGAGCAATAGGAGAGGAGGGTTATGGAAAGGAGGGCGAGTGTTGTTGCCCAATGTGCTGTGAATGGTCTGCTGAGCATCCTACTATGACGGATTCCTGAGGTTGTAGTAGAGGATGAGGAATTAGTGGAAGGAGTGTGGGAGAGGGCGGAAGATAAGAGGGCAGCAAGGGCGGTGGTGGTGGAAGATAGGATTGCTTGGGTAGGGGCTGTGGATCGGAGAGGGGTGATGGCCTTGGTGAAAGAGGACCTTAGGAAGGAGCTGTTGGTGGTGTGTGCCATTGAGAATTTGTAGATTGTTGTCGACGGCATTTTGGAGGTAGTCGGTCGGGGGGGGGGGGGGTTGCCTGTTTGCTGGTTTGTTTGTTTGTTTGTTTGAAAAGGATGGGTACAAAAAGCGAAGAATAATATATGTAGATATGTAAGAAATAGATGGTAGAATAGATAAAAAAAAGGCTTAGCCCTAGAGGGACTTTTTTTTGGTCGTTTAAAGAAGAGAATGAACAAAAGGTGAAGAAGATAGTGATCGAGATCAGGGGTGCAGGCGATGGGGGATTATATACCAGAAAAGAAAGTAGGGCCAGAAGTCCCTTAACAAGCACTTTACGAACCCTCCCTCACCCTCACGTTTACAACCAGCCTCGTCCCTGGCAATGATAGTAGACTGAATGGTGAGACCTTCCGTTATGACGGCCAGGCTAGAAAAAAATATATTTTGTGCTGGCCCATTCGACATTCTACTGCCACCTAAAAAAAAAAAAATCGCAAAGTATCAAACGCGTGGGGATTGACGCGTTTAATCAAGTGACTGTTAAGTCCATCATGAAGAGCTTGATCAATTGGATTAGGATGAACACGGACCAACCGAGACAAGCCATTGCAATCCCAACGACCCCTTCCTTTCCTCTCGCTCGCTCTTCGTCTCGGGAGAACATCTTAATTAGCCGTGATGGAGAGGGCTTTTCCTCGATAGAGAAGCAATGGTGAGTATTATCCGCATGCGTTTTCGGTCCCTGACAAATCTAATGGCTCAATGTTATTGTTTGGTCGTTTTTAGAACGTCCTTTTTTTTTTCCTCGGGAGGTAAAGGGAGCAGATCAATGACTCGCATGTGGTGTACACCGATCTAGAGTAAATGGGTTTGCGAGATGTATACACCCGTCGATGGCAGTGACATCTTTTTTTTTTTGCGTTAAAAAAAAATCCGAGATGAACATCTAGCGCGATCGGATAAAGGATGACAAGAAGGAATGCTGGCAAGTCAGGGTCACAGGGATGGAAAAGTTTAGCAAAACCAACCGAAAGATGTCCCTCCTGTCCTCTCCGAACCCTTGCCAACTACTCCACGAATGCTCCTTTCCATCACGTTCAGCCCAAACCCCACCCCCACCCCCTCTCTTTTGAGATTACGCTCATTGCATCCCTCTTTCGTATTTTCCCTCTTGTTTCTTCCCTCAGATGCACGATCCATCTCTTCCAGGAAATAGGGATCACTCTCATCCCTATCGTTTCCTAGTGCTCAAAAATTAAAGTAGATGGACATGTGCACCATTAAGAAAAAATGCGGGGGCGGTGAACTTTTTTTTTTTCTTTTTCTGCATTTCCCCACGAATCAATGGACCAAATGTGGGTTGTACCACGCGTGCACTAAAGTAATAACGTACATGTCATAATATGAATGAAAAAGACTGCACGGAGTTGTAAAGGTGGGGTTACATGTAAAGAAAAGGAAAAGAAAAAAAGTGGGGGGTGGGGGGCGAAGGTGGGGAGGAGCTAAGTAAAAGGGAGGGAAGGGATCAATTCTCACCCGCATTTGAAGTCCGAACCCCGCATACCTTGCATGCATCCTTGTCAAGTCACTGTACCACTGAAATGGGAGAGTAGGAGAGGGATTTGTTCGGGAGAAAAGGAAAAAGGGGAGGACAAGGTGGGGATGGATCTGCATGTTATCCTTTTCTCCGAATTGTTACGTGCTGCATCTGTTAGAGATGAAGGAAGAGCATCTTGGAGCGGTGTATCAAATACGCATGTGGGGGAGGGTGGTGGAAAGTGAAGTAGCAAATAGCGAACGAAAGGATAGAAAAATGGATGTCTGATCGTCTAGGCCAGAGGAGACTTGGAAGAAGAGAGTTTCCGGAGCTCTGATCCACGCTGCATAAATGGCTTCCCATGTCCCTTGTTCGGCATGAACTCGCCTTGTTCGCCCACTCCTTCCATCAAGGCCCCAGAGGTCTTTGGGAAAAATAAAATAGGGGGTGGATTAGAGCGTAGCCTTTTGCAAAAAAACTTGACTCGGCGGAATTGAAGGTAAGCGTTAAAGGGGCTTGTTGCCTGTCTGTCAACTCCCAACGGCTCACCACTTGAGAATGGAAGGTAAATAGAAGTCGAGTTGCCATTGGTTTAGAGGATAGACAAGTGCACGAGGGAGGGCACAAAAGAGTAGAAAGTCCGTTTTCCCCACATTCTGACTTTTCTATCCATCGTAAGGCCTGCCTCTCCATCTCCCTCTCACTACCCCGCATTTTTATTCAAGGCTGAGATGCTCTTTCTTCTTGTCTTTGATTCAAGTTACACTTTGTTGGCACTTGCACTCATACATTCGCTCTTCTGTCAAAGGGCATGTGCACCTTATTCGCTTTACGAACCTGAAACGGATCGTTCTTTGATCCTTTTTTCGTTTCGATGCGACCGAAAAAGACAGAAGGGTATCGAGAAAGGTGAGAATGACATGAATGAACAAGTCTTGGGCGTCATCCAAAAGGCCACTCCTCAGTACGACGTCAAAAAATTCTTTACTATGGAATAAAAATGCGGGGTAACATTGTCAGGATGACCGAACAGTAGCAAACAAAGAAATCAGTCAAGATCCCTTCGCTCTCCTTTTTCCAGTCGTCGCGGGGATCCTTAACGTGCACGCGAAAGAAATCTTCCGATGCCTGCTCACCCCTTTTTTCACCGCTTCTCCCCCACTCGATGTTCATTCTCAGTCATTCCCCCCCCATTCAAGGGTCTATCCTTCTTCCTCTAGCCTTCAACCCCAACTCCATCCACTCCTTTCCTTTCCCTTTTTGAATGCGTATGCACCATGATAGAAAAGAAAAGGATTCTCCGAAAGTTAAACTGAGCTCCAAAACAAAAAAATAAAAAAACTTGTTTCTCTCGTCTGTGACCAACTGACCCCAGGATGAAAGACACAAAAAATAAAACTAACGTCCATTAGCCAATGGATCCAGTTTTCCAATTGTCCTTGGCTGGGTTGACGTGGTACAGATGAAGGGAAAGAGGGCGTTTAAGGAATCTTAAATCGCAACTCTACCCATCCATTGGTCAAGGACTGCCTGCGCGTTCAGCCTCCGATGTTCCCTTGAGACTTGGAGGAAGAGAAAAAGAAAGTGAGCCAAAAAAGAAAAAAAAAATGGATACTCATATTTTGGTATCGTTCTGTACGTTCACTCAATATTCCGCATGGATACAGGGAGGGAACAACCGTATTCTTTTTTTTACTTCTTTCCGTTGGTACATATGGAAGTAATGAACTTCAATGCACTTTCTTCTTTGTGGACATACATCGAAAGCACCCTCTGATCCGCTTTTCTTTTCTTGTTTTTTATGCATCGAATGGAAGCAGAAAGAGGGCAGTAGGGGAATAAGGGGTGAGTTATGCATCGCAGCACAGTGATAGAAAACAAAAAAAGATGTTACCAACAGGCCCCTTCTTTTACCATCCCTCGTTGCTTGCGGTCGGTCCCGAATGGATCCTCCTTCCTCTTTCCTCTATCCATCTTTTCCTTTTCGCTTTCGTCGCTCGATCCCCTTGGTATTTGTTTACATTCTTCCAGTTGTCCTCGTAAGTTACCCCTTATTTTGCTTTTCATGCTCCATCTCGCTTCCCATTTGACAGGCGGTTCTTTTTCGCTTATCGTCCTCGCTGGAACCCCTAATAGCACCCAATAGCAATAGAAAGGGAGTACACCATCGAAAAGGGGAAAATAGAAAAGCAACAAAGCGAGAGCGTGAAAGCAGAAAGGAATAGGGGGCGCTCCTGTCGTCCTGGTTGGTTGCTTGTGTACATTTCTTGTGTGCTTTGCGAGGTCACCGCGATCTGTCAACAAAGCTCTCTCTGTTAACAGTATCTTTTTTGTTGTTGTTGTTGTTTACAAGGAAGTATGAATTGTGCGCTCGCTCCTCATCTACAAATATAGAGCGTTTCAGCATGAGAAGAGATTGTTTAGTTGTTGATGCCGGTGTCTTTGTTAACTTCCTGCGGCAGTCTTTTGTTGTTCTTGTGAATGCTGAGGCTGATGATCATGATAATCATACTTAACTGACATGTTACATGTTTCTGCAACACACAACCCTGGAGCGGATAAACCAGGTACGAGTATTGCCAGGTCTTCGTAGTTGAGTTGTTTGTGGGCCATGGGTAGAGCTTGTGCTTGAATGAAGCAATACTAAGAGTGTCAATTGAATAGAAACAATGAGATGTCTCGATATGAATTACGATGGTTGTTAGGGACCCTGGGTGTTTTTTCTATCATTTCTCCGAGAATACGATTACAATACTTTTGTATTTGAATCGATTCAATGATAGCCCTACCCTTGCGCTTTCCGACCGGGTTATTTTATTCGGTTCTGTCATCGTTTCCGTAGGGGAAGTGGGGGGAGGGGAGGAGAGAAACCCTTTCTCTTTCTTTTAATATGGATACCCATTCTATTCGCTTTACCTCAGTTATTCGGGATCCGTGTGTGTCCAGATCTTACTTTATCCTTATTTTCCCCTTTTTTTAATATATATTTCAATTGACGGGTCCATCGATTGGTATTCAAAGCGTAACCTCTGGATTCGTCCATGGGAATGGAGAAGGGGGCAAGACATTGTCATCTGTCAGAAAATGGACAAAGAGCCGGAGCCGTATGGTTCTTCATCGATTCCTTCATTTTTTTTTTTTGGTATAAAGAGTGCGCTCCTCGGTCCCTGTTTTTTCTTTTTTTTTCTTTGTTCGACTCGACTTGATCCTTTCCTCTTCGCCTCCTCCTCCTCCTTCTCTTCGACTCCTCCTTCTCAGATTCAGATCTGCCTCTTCATCTCCCGCCACTTCGTCTACTTCTTTATATTGTACACACATCTCATACCCTTGTGAACATCAACAATCAACAAACCCTTACTTTCACTTCTTTGTCAACAAACAACTCTTTTCTTTGTAAACAGCTGCTTGCTACACATTGAACATTTAACCTTCGTCGTATACACACCCTCCACATAGTAAACAAACATTCATCCTTTGTTGCTAGTTTCCCATCAACTCACATAAACACATTCACCTGCATCGACTTGTCGTCAAGGAAAAACCCGCCCTCGCGTCCTTCACACCTTTTTTATTCTTTTTTTTGGTGTCATCTCCAAACAAAACATATACCACTGTCCATCTTCTCTTGTAATACTATCCACTCCACATCCCCACTGTATTATTCCTCACCTTTTAAAAACAACAAAAAACAACAACGATGACAAAGTTCAACTTTTTCAAGAGTGCCCCTGAGGGCAACACTAGCAACAGCACCGTTGCCTCGCAGGACAAGGAAAAGGGCACCACTGCTGCTGCCCACCAAAAGCGCCCTGCCTCATCTAGACGTTCGTCCTACGAGTCGGCCGTCCAGGGCAACGGTGTCGTCCTCGCTAAGAACGAGCGCTACTCGCATGACCATGGCCGCCCTGCCTCTGTCAACGCCACGTTTGAGGACGGTGTTGTTATGGAGTCTGGATTCCGCGGCTACCTTGTCGTCTTTGGTGGTTTCTTGGTAAGCAACCCTATTTCTACTCTTGCAGTTCATCTTTCCCCTCTTCATCCTCATTTTTCGTCCTCCCCATCCTTACTCTCCTACTCCCTCAGCCCCAGTTTTGAATCCATTTCTCTCGAATTTACAGTTTCGCAACCGATGTCAAACCTTTTTTTCCCTTCCCTTACCCCGGATTTTTCTTTCTTCTTTCTGTTTGACGCCCTCAAATCCGCTAACTTACGATATCTTCCATCTCCTTGTCACAAAATAGACCATCTTGGCTGCCATCGGATATGTCTCCATCTACGGTATTTTCCAGGCCCAGTATAACGAGAGCTACGGAGCTCGTGGTGCGACCCAGTCCGCCATCTCCTTTGTTGGTTCCCTTGCCGTCGGTTTCCAGTTCGGTTTCAGTATCATTGCCGGCCCCGTCATGAACAGGTTCGGTCACAAGGTCATCCTTTGGTCCGGATGCATCATTGGTTCCCTCGGTCTCTTGCTTGCCTCCTGGTGCAATGAGCTCTGGCAGTTGTACTTGACCCAGGGTGTCATGTTCGGTATCGGTGCCTCCCTCCTCAACTTGGCCGCCACCGCTATTCCTCCTCTTTGGTACGACAAGCACCGTGGTCTTGCCATGGGTATCTGCTTCGCCGGTGCTGGTATTGGTGGTCTTGCCCTCGGTTTCGTCATCCCTGCCTTGATCAACGCTGTTGGCATCTACTGGACCCTCCGCATCTACGCCATCTTCCACTTTGTCTGTACCGCCTTTGCTGCCTTGGTTATGCGTGCTCCCCGTCAGCTCTCTGGTCCTCCCATGGCCGAGCGCAAGGATACCATCAACTTGACCATCCTTCGCGACCCTGGTTTCATGCTCTGGTTTGTCGCTGCCGCCCTCTTTGGTTTCGCCTACGTCGTCCCCTTCACCTACATTCCCTCGTTCGCCAAGGATGTTGTCGGATTGGACCCCAACGTCAAGGGTGGCCAGTTGTTGTCGATCATGTCTGGTGCCAACGCTGTCGGTCGTGTTATCATCGGTATGGCTGGTGATCGTCTGGGAGCCATCCGCGTTGCCGCCTGCACCTTTACTCTCGCTGGTCTTTCGTGCTTTATCTGGATGTTTGCCGAGACTGAGGGTGCTTTGATTGGCTTCTCGATTATGTACGGCTTCTTCTCTGGCTCGTTCTTCACCCTTGTTGCCTCGATCACCGCCAACATTGTCGGTCTCGCTCACTTGGGCTCAGGTCTGACTGTGATCTTCTTGACCAACACCCCCGGCAACTTGTTCACGTTGCCCATTGCTGGTCAGATCTTTGAGCAAGCCCATGACTACAAATCGATGATTGGCTACAACGCGGCGATGTACCTTGCTGCAGGAGCGATCTTGTTCTTCTTGATGTTCTACAACCGCTGGACCAAGCGTGTCGACGCTGTCTAAGAGAGTCGCCCTATAATCACAATACCTTGTACATCTTTTACTGTAGATACCTCTGTATTATCCATTACTACTTTATTATTATTAAAAAGATGTCATGCCATGCATGTTCTGTTCTTTGAGTGCACAGCAAACATCAGTGCGTTCAAAGTGAGGACAATTGCCAGTTGCATCAATTCATTTCCCTTTAGGCATGTTCCATCTGTTGAAGTGTACAGACCCCTGAAAAGTGAAACTCAGCCACACCTTTTTTATGTTCTATGAATCACCTTTACCCCAACGTATCCCAGACACCATACAGAAAGGTACTACAGTAAGGAGAACCAACCACAGCGGAACAGGAAAGAGCAGCCAAGTTCAGTTCCAGCCCAGATCCACTCCACACACTCACACAACAGGATGCCCCGACTGACAGCAGACTCATCCCTTCAGTCGCTTCCATGACCAAACCCTTCTTCCGTCTTCTCTTCCCTTCATCATCCTCTCCTCCCTCTCTCTTCTACCTCCCTTCCTCTCCATCACTCGCTTTTGCATTCCGATCATCGCAGCAGCCACTACGATCACATCTCATACACAAGAGATCTCTCCTTCACTCCCTTCATCAACAACAGAGCCAACTTTCAGGACAAGGCCGCACCTTTGATTTTTCAACCCACATCCCTTACAGCTCCCACTCTTCTACAAGCATCAACAGCAACAACAGGAGCAATATGAACATCCTAGTCTACTCTGGCGACGGCACCTCCCGGACGTCGCTCATCCACACCGTCAACAGCTTGCGCTCCCTTGTTGGTCAACACTACGATGTCATGAAAATCGATGCCACAGGACTGCTTACCGAACCGTGGGAAGATTCGACATCCTTGCTGGTTATCCCTGGGGGCAGGGACTTGCCGTTTACTAGAGATCTCAATGGGGCTACCAATGATCGGATCAGGAACTATGTTCAGTCCGGAGGAAGGTTTTTTGGGATCTGTGCTGGGGCTTATTATGGATCGGATCGGATCTCGTTTGAGCTGGGCCGCTCGTTGGAGGTGCAGGGGGCGAGGGAGTTGAAGTTCTTTGCGGGAGAGTGTCGAGGTGCTGTGTATCCTGGATTTGTCTACGAGTCTGAGAGTGGCGCCAATGCTGTCGGGATTCAACTCAACCAGGAAGTCTTTTCTCGGACACAGCAGAAGGAGCAGGATGCTGGACTTGATTTTGCAGAGACCAAGGTCTACTTCAATGGAGGTGGGTACTTTGTGGACGCGGACAAGTACCCAGGAACCACTGTCTTGGCCTGGTACAAGAAAGAGCCAACCCAGATTGAGCCGGACTCTCCAGAACTCAAAGCAGCCATGGTTGCCTGTCAAGTCGGACAAGGACTGGCGGTTCTCACAGGCGTGCACCCGGAATACAATGCGGCTCATCTGGATGCACGCAACCCGGAATACGGACCACAACCAAATGTTGTGAACCGGCTACTGGAGCGGGAACATGAGAGGCGACTGTTTTTGAGATCAGTCTTGGCCAAGATGGGTCTTTCCGTCGCTCCACCAGAATCTGTTCAGGCTGCTATGGCTGTGAATGGGACAACTACAGGAGTCCAGTTGCCTCCAGGGGTTATTCAGGGCGTCCCTTCGATTACTCCGCTTTTCCTCGCATCCGTCCAGCCATCGTACACAGCAGAGTTGAGCAGAACTTTGTTGGGTCTCGCCAATGGTCAGGGTCAGATCCAGGAAGTCAACGATACCTTTCAACTTGTTCCGTCGCTCCAGCACACTATCCCGGTTCATAACCCCACAACACCTGCAACAGCTCCAGGACTGGAACAGGAGGAGGGCGAGGAGAAGATTACCAAGAACATTGTCATTTGCGCCGAAGCACCACCACCAACGACCATGACACCCGAATTCAACATGGCGCACTTTTTCCAGCACCTCGAGCTAACCCGCCAACAACAACTGGCGAGTGGCATCGGCTCCCGTTTCAGCAACAACAACAACCTCATATTCGGCAACAGTCTTCTATACGGACAAGTTGTGACCTCGACACAGACGATGCTGGACAAGAACTTTGGGCTCTGCCAAAAGCTGCCCAATGGCTTTGTGTGTAATGCGACTATTCAAGTGTCAGGACGAGGACGCGGTCGAAACTCTTGGATCTCTCCACCAGGCTGCCTACAGTTCTCGATGGTGTTGCGACACCCGGTGCAGGCGGTTCATGCATCGGCGGTGTTTGTTCAGTACCTGGTGGCATTGGCGGTAGTTGAGAGTGTATGCTCGTTGCCTGGATATGAGGAATTACCATTGAGACTTAAGTGGCCGAATGATATCTATGCAGAAGCACCCCTGGACCACCCTTCGCAGGCTCAGGCGGCAACAGCAGGCTCCTCACCGAAGATGATCAAGATTGGAGGCGTCCTCGTCAACTCCAACTTTGACGGCTCAGAGTTCCTCTTGGTCATCGGTAAGCACTCATCTCGTTTAATTTTGACCGACAAGCTTTGATATTGCAAAATGTATACCTAACTGTCTCTCTTTATATTTGCTTGTAACTTGCACAGGGTGCGGAGTGAATGCGACAAATCCAAACCCAACGACGTCCATCAACCACCTAATCCGCCACTACAACAAAACCACAGGAAAAACACTCGCCCTCTTCTCCCAAGAAACCCTCCTCGCCCAGATCCTCGTCAAATTCGAGCAATTCCATCGTCAGTTCCTAGGTGGCAACGGGACCGGATTCGCACAGTTCGAAGACCTGTATTATCGGCGATGGTTGCACTCGAATGCAATCGTGACACTGACGACCATGACGCCTCATCGGCGGGTGAGGATTAAGGGTATCACATTGGATTATGGGTTGCTAAGGACTGTCGGCGTGGATGAGCAGGGTAGGGAGGAGGTAGGTGGAGAGGAAATTAGGTTGCAACCGGATGGAAATAGCTTTGATATGTTGAAGGGTCTTATCTCGCAGAAGGCGTAAAATAGATGAAGGGGAGGTAACGAGAACAGACGGCAGGAACGTGTTCAAGACGATATTGTATTTGTAGCGACATAAATAACTCTCAATTAAAGCCTGGTATGCTTATGTGAACTCTTTGTTTGCACTTACGCCCTCGTTCGGATCTGGGAAAAAAATATGGAGAATGAAACGGCATGTAAGTTTGTGGATATTTTTTTGAGCAGATGGGCGCGCATAGTGTGTTGGTATGTACGGAATAGAAGCTGCCCGACTGGGCTGGGCTGGGGTCCGGATTGTCACCTTAAACTGTTTGTACCCCTGTTTCTAACATAGCAAAAAATAAAATAAAAAGGATTGTCCACAAACAAGGCAGGTAAAACAAATCAAGGCATAAGCAGGGGGGTAGAAACCGGAACCCCCCCCTTACATCTCATTCCTTCCTTCCTTCCTTCTTTCATTCGCTCACTCAAACTTCTTGCTTCCTTCGCATCCATCCGACCAGCCAGCCAGCCATCCAGCCAGCATGCCAGCCAGTCAGGAACCAGGAACGCGTCGTACACAGAAACCGCCACCTTTTTTTTCTCTCTCTCTGCCTTTTTGTCTCGTAAACGAAATTTTTGAGAGCCAACAGGTTTAACATAAAAAAAAAAGGTGTACGACTTTTAAATTGCAATAATGAGGATACAAAAAAAGTTGTACAAGGGGTGTTTTTGTTGTATGGGCAGGTAGGTAGGTGTGGTGGTGGGCATAGAATGAACAAAAAGGTAGTCGTGGTTGGCCGTGTGGCGGATGTGAATTTAGAAAGTGAATGAGAGGGATGGGAGGGGGGGAGAGTACATCTCGCCAGGTAAGAGAGTCAATCACATACACATATACAACTTACTCAATTCAAGAACGGATGTTATGAGATTGAGTGAGCAAGAAATAAAGGCAGAAAGAGAAACAGGTCAGTAGCTTTTTAGGAGATGGGTAAACAGAGACGGGCAGGATACAAGAACCGCTATTTTTATTTTATCATGCATTGGATGGATTGGGGCAAGCTAGCTAGTTTTGTATATAGGTATGTGTGTATGCCCTGCATGGGAGGTAGAGGAAAGAGGGAGAGAGACAAAGCAAAATAAGCAAAAAGCAAAGCAATCGATCTGAGCCGTAAGTGTTAGAGTGGTTCTGTACCCCCTTTTGATAATCTTCCTGTGTTCCCCTCTCTCTCTCCTCCTCCTCGGAGCCTGTGGGAGGGTTGGTATGTAGAGGAAGTGGGCAGAGGTGCGGTGTGAAGAGAACGAAGAGGGATGGAATTGGAGTATTTGTGGTGGCGTTCTTTTTTTATTTCATTTCTGATGACGGTGATCGTGATGGGTGAAGAAGGGGTTCCTATTGGCGAGAGAGTTGTTCTCCGTCAAATTAGAGGAACAGGTCAAGGTGGGTCAAGTTCAGGAACAGCCGCTATCTGTTCAGTAGACCCAAACAGATAGTCGGGTGTACTTGTGGACCTGGTACCCTTCCTGTCGATGAATGAATGGGTTCGCCTTTGTAGGAGGGTTCGATTGGCCATTAATAAGAGATGTTGTTCATTCGATTCATTTTGACAGTGAAAAAGGGTGATAACAGTTCAAAGGCAATCAAAAAGAGTACAGCCCGTTCCCTCCTTGTCCCTCCTTCATTCCCCTTTGCATCCCTTTGTCGGATGTCGAATCCTCCCTCATCCTTCCTTAATGCCGCATATTCAACATCAACCAACAACGTTGTGAGAAAGTAAAAAAAGGGCGCCAAAAATACAACATGCTCGCTGCCCTCGCTCGGCTCTTTTTTGTTTGTTTTTATTTCCCTTTTGATCGCAAAGCAATCAATCAAGCAACCAGTGCCAGTCAATCCTTCTTTCCCTTTCCCTTTTTCCTCACTTCACCTTGCACCTCTGCATTATCTGTCCTTTCCCTCCCTTGTCCCTTTTCCCTTCGCTCTCTCTCCCTCTCTCTGTCTCTCTCCTTCTCTCTCTCTCTCTCTCTCTCTCTCTCTCTCTGCCTCTTTTTTTTCCCTCCCTTTTTTCATTCCTTTTCCTCCTCTTCTCTTTCTTCTTCGTTATCGACGTCTTCTTTCTCCAACCCCCTTCCCTACCTTCATTCCCCCTACCTCCTCCCTCTCTCCCATCCTCACCCAGGCCATAGGGTGCCATTCCGTGGTCTGCCATCGCACTTTCCTCCTTCCCTCTTGCATTCATTCGCTATTCATTCGACAACCTCCTTCCCACCTTCCTTCCTTCACATTCGTAATT
The DNA here is from genome assembly GCA_036320915.1 of Linnemannia elongata. NCBI lineage: Eukaryota > Fungi > Mortierellomycota > Mortierellomycetes > Mortierellales > Mortierellaceae > Linnemannia > Linnemannia elongata. Next base: position 654,638 of record JAXBDG010000005.1, on the reverse strand, counting down.
TTTCACGACCCCCTCCTTCTTCAACGTCTCTTTCCTCTCGACAAGTGATTACATAAAAAGAACAAGTCGACAACCAGCTCCTCCCATCCCCTTCTTTGTTTCCATGCACCAACAGTTCATGTAATAAACAGCACCATTCGACTCATTCAACTTGACAATTCGCTCTGGACAAAACACCTTTCGGCATTCAAACCATTGCATTCGACTCACCCAACCCGTCCCTTTTTTTTTTTCTTTTCCTCTTTCTCGCTCTCTGTCTCTCTATTATTCCTCGCTCTTGCTCTACTATTCCTCCCTTTTCCCCCTTCATTTCCTGCAACGCACGCCCTTACAGCTAGACAGAAAAGAGAGAAAAGAAACGGTCCAGAGAACCAAAAATTGCACCAGGAGGAACAAATATAACCCAACACCCCCTCAGCCTTAACGACTACAACAACCAATACTCCTTTTTTTTTCTCTTTCGGATTAATCAACGGACAACAAAGGACGACAATATACACAGCATGCGTTTCCAAAAATTGCTGCTTCTCGGCCTGCCTGCCGTGATGGCACTTGTCAATGCCGCCGAGCCAGCGGGCGATATTCATCGATCGGTAAGCTAGGTTCCCTCGTTCCCTCGTCATTCTACCCCACCATTTTCTCCTTATCTGCACCCAGTCCGTCCCCCTCGCTCGCTCCTTTTCTTCCACCTCACACTTGCGCACATATTTTCCATGGCCGTTTCATTCAATTCCATATCATTTCACATCACATAATCGTAAATTGCAACAAATTATTGAGACACAATCAAATCCATCCCTCTCCCACATTTCAGAGGCGAAAGGCCAGACATTGTTCGAGTGGAAGGAAAAGAAGGAAAGCAAAAAAAAAAAAAAAAAAAAAAAAAAAAAAGGAGGGTGGACGAAGGAAAAATGAAAAAGGAAACTATTCCCAATCTAGCATGGACATTATTGGCCTCGACTGAACTATACGAAAAGAAAGAGAGAAAGGAGAAGAGAGAGAGAAAAAGAAAGTTTTTTTAGTTCTTTCAAGTGGAACAAATGACCTCCCAACTCCTATACATCACACTCTTGGATTAAAGGGTAGTCTTGTAGAGTTGTCTTTTCTACGCATCACTTTTGTTCAATGGATGTTCCCGTGTTTTTGTAGTCTTGTCGAGCAACCAAGGCAAAGAAAACCGTGCGTTATTCAAATCAGCCGCACTGCGCTCCATGTTTACTACGATCGGTGTTTTGCGGCGGTGTAAAAGAGAGTGAGAGCGAGAGAGAGGGAATTGCTTGCTATGTTTGGACATTGAGACTGACGGTTCAACAAAGGGGACGAACAAACACTGGGCATGAAGGGATTGAGAGCCTCGTGCGATTCTTTTCTTTTTTAATTTGTGCCAATTTATTTAATTTGCAGGACACACTCACACACCGTTCTTTTTGAATGGTCATTCAGTTTGATTGTTTGTTGGTTGGTTGGTTGACTGGTTTTTGTGTTTGTGATTGCTTGCCATTGGGAGAGGGAGTTGTCCACGCCCACTTCAACGCCCGCCTTCCGCCCTCTCCAACTTGTCCTGTCCCACACCTCTTTCTTGCGCCACATCTGCCCTATTATCCCTTCTGTGCAACCTAATCAACGGAAAAATACAATTTCTACGTGCATTCATTTCTCGGCATAATTGCTTCCATACGTTGTGCCAGAGACACAAAGCACCACCTCTTTGCACATTCGTTCAGTGGCATACAACCAACAATATATATATATATAACTCTGTGACAATGCTTTGTGTATTCTTACAGTAATTGACAACCCACATCTCAGCAACAACTTCCATTTCGAGGGGCAAACAGAGGACTCTTGTCATGTTTCCAACCATGCTCCGTCTCTTTCATCTCATGACCCCATGTCCTCCCTAAATATTATCCATTAATGAAATTTTAAAACCTGTACTCATCCATGTTACATCCCTTTTCTTTGACCTACCTCTCCTCCTCCTTTAGCCTTCATATGCAGTGGCGCGTCGAGGCATCGCAGACAGAACTGTGTACGCCGCCGAGCCAGGATTGGACCTGGACCTGGATCTGGTAACTGACGATAACGATGAGGAAAATGGCTCGGAATTCTTGGCTGCGGAGCCCAGCGACATCCGTCGCGCGTCCCCAGGCGGTACAACTACCACCACAACCACCTCAAAACCAAAGCCCAAGAAGTCAACGTCTCCAAAGCGCAAGACCAAGAAGCCCACTACCACCACGGTCAAGCATACGTTGCCACCGACAACAACGACGAGGACAAGGACAAGGACGACGACAACGACTACAGAGGATGACATTGGTGACCCTACCCCTCTTCTTCCCACTGCGCCTACAACAACAAAGTCAAAGTCGCATCATACCTCCCAGCCTCCACACTCGCCACCTTCTTCACCCCCTCCTCAGCACACGACACCGACGACAACCACGAAACCTGTTATTGTCCCCACTACGACTACAACTGAGTCTCAACAAGAAAGCTCCACAGCTGAACCTCGTCATCCCGAGACTACGTCTCACCCAACAGGAACTCACACACATGAGAGCGGTACGTCGAGTGTCACGGTCTCCCCAACAACGGCCACCACAACCACCACCACCACCAGTGCTACTACTACTACTGCTGGCAGTACCAACCCTTCCCATGAAGGTTCTGGTACTGACTCGCCTACACCACCAACGCCAACCGGATCCCAAGAGACGCCAACCTCTACCGATTCTAGCTCGGTCACTGCGACGGTGTCACCATCGTCGACCGTATCGCCCATTGTGTCAGTCTCCGTGTCAGTCTCGGTCTCGGTTTCCATCGAGCCCACACAGTCAGTCTCTCCTATCGAGCACAGCCCCAGCTCCATCAGTGTGACAGCCTCGCCCACGGAGCCCCCCTCAACAACGCCCAGCCCGACCCTCATCCCTGGACGACCCCACCCTGGCAACGGCACCTTTACTCTGCCACTGCCCAGCAATGGCACTTTTACTGTTCCCGTCACGACTCGTCGCCCAAGACCCACTGGCACCTTGACAACAACATTGAGCCGTAACTCAACCGCTACAACAACTGTGCGCACCACTCATACTCCATCTCCCACGACCACCATTCCAACCACAACCACCACAACTACAACAACGACAACATCCACCACTACCACTACTACTACTACGACCACTACCACGTCAAAGTCTCGTCGACCTCACAAGACCACAACGCCTTGGTTGCCCAGCTCGATCGAGCCCGTTGCCCCTCCCAAGACGACCGCGACCCCTTCGCCTGGCACCTCGCTCCCAGATGTGGTCATCCCTAACATGAATCCGGATATCCCACACAACTCGTTCAACGTCCAGCTGAGACTCCAGCACGTCTCGTACTACCAAGTCATCCATAACGGCGTCCTTGCAGCTCAATTGGTCTCGTTCATCCCTGAGCAGCTCAGCTCTTTGCTCAAGGTCGACAGTGATGAAATCCTGGTCTTGGCGATCCGTGATGCCAGTCGCCACTCTGCTGGATCCAAACGGTCTCTTCGACAGCGCGATAACAGAATCGACGACCGTGGCGATTTCAGGAAGCGGGATCTGGTCACCAGCAACAGTGGCGACGATGCAGTCCTGGTGATTGTGTCGATCCCCAAGAGCCACTACTGGACCCTCTCCGGATTGGTCAAGGACTCCAAGAGTGGTCTGTACACGCCTAGTCCCGAAAGCTTTGGCCAGTACATTGATGCAGAGTACCCACTCAGCAACCGACCTCCCGAGGCGGCGTCCAAGGGTGGAAACAACAGTAACCCTTTGACTGGAGACCATCTCGGCACTGGGGACCCTAACCTGGTGACCAATCCTGATGCGAACGGTGGATCAAGTTCGCATGGCGCCATTATTGGATCGTTGGTTGGTTTGGCGACGGTCGCGTATGTGGGTATTGCGATGTTGGTGATTCGTCGGTACCGCCGGAGACGACAGGCAGAGCAGGATGAGGCCGATCGGAGATTGCAGCTCCAGAGAAGCATCTCTGCGCCCATCACTGTCCCCGTCAACGTCCAAGGTGGATCCCAGGGATGGGGATGGCAAGGCCAGTAGACGTGATATTGTCTTCGCACCTTGGCACCCATTCCTTTTTGCCCCTCATTTTGCATCCAACCTATTTTTTACTCGCACTAAACAACAAAAAGCACAATCCCATTCGACATATCATTATTTATGTTCACTTCCTTTCCTTCCCTCCTTTTACTTCCAAAAATAAAATAAAAAGTCCCTTTTTTTTTTTCTTCGTACGCAATCCTAGTCCTAAGTATGCATGAGAATAGCGCATTGGGTTGAGCAAAAAAGAATGAGAATACCAACGTTCTCAAACAACCACTCATGTGCTTATGTAAGGGCCACAAATTAACTATTTGTTGGTCAGTTATCTCACCTGTCTAGCCGTCCTTCTATGGCCCAGCAAAAGGTCCGAGGTAAAACTCATTATAGAACAAAACAAAGGGGTTTGAAGACTCCCTGTCAGCCTTTGTGTCCGACAATCTTATCTCAAAGACAAAAATGGCTATGTTGATGAGAGGAACGAAAGAGAAAAAAAGGAGTTTCAAAAATAAAGGAGGGGAGAGAACTGGAAGATTGAAAAGCGTGGCATAGATAAGCATTCGGGTCTGAGCACTCCCCTCCTCTTTTACCCTTTTGCTTTCGCTTTTCGCCACGTGACAAAATGCATGTTGGGCGAAGTTATTCTGTGTCGCGTTTTTTTTTTATTTTTACTTGATTCAACACTGCTATGCTCTCTTGTTTTGTGAATAAGAGTGTTCCTGAACTGACATTAGGGAACGCTATTTTTGTCTTTGCCGTGCTACACTGGGCACCCCTCTTTTTTTTTCGTTCCCGATTGCATTTACCACTCGAAAAATGAAATGGCAGTATATTGAATGGGTATGGAGGGTAGGGATATGTGTGGACTGGGTGCGGCACTCAGGGAACACTGATCTGTCATGACAAACATTCAACATATATAATATACTGTACGTGTAAAATGTGTTTGTCAACCAAGAGAAGAGGTATGGGTAGCATGCTCGTGTATGAATACATAACAGCTAGGATTGACAATATCAGTGGAGGAAGGCAAACTGGCAAAGAGAATAGGATGAAAAGTTTTGTTTTTTTTGTTCTGTTTGTAGGGATGAGAGAAAGGTATCCCTGATTCACTCGTAACTTGTATTTTTTTTTTTTTTTTTTTTTTACAACCCAAACGACCTTTAACTTCCCCTCCTTCTTCTCCCCCCCCCCCCCCCCCCCCCCCCCCCTCTCTCTCTCTCTCTTCCTCTTTTCTTCCCCTTCACTTTCCTTTCCTTCATCCTCCTTTCCTCTTTCACGCCTCCTCGCCACTCCTTGACTCTTCCTTCCTTCACCTCTCTATTTGCCTTAATATGCTTCCCTCAGTAGAACGTTCCGACCTCAATCCTCATTACTCTCTCTTCTTCTTTGTAGTTCTCACCAATTGTGCTCTTCTCTCTTCAGTCAGTGCAATCTCTACCAGTACATTCCAGGGGACCTCTCATTATGACTATGATACGTTGTTCCATGGTTAGCAACCCCTCGTTCACTCCCATTACAAGCTCACCACCGCCACCCGAACTATCATTCGTACTGCATAAATAGTCGTACGCTACAATGTAACTGTAAGTTCCCACTGACTTTTTTCGTCATGTGCACAGCATATAATTGCCATTGCAAGAATTTTTTTTATTAACAAACTACGACTCGGGGGAGGGAGAAGTTATGCTCAATATCTAATCAGTCTCTTCGAAACCCATAACTTTCAAAGTGTTCGTCAAAAGGGACTTGCTGAGCGTCAAGAAGGATGATATGTTTTCGTCTTAACCGGTAATATCGTTTGCCATTCCTACATTAGATGGATGGCAGTTTGGTCTATGCCCCCCTCTAATCACGCCAGAAGCCATCGTAAAATCACAAGGAGGAAAGGTCCTATTGTGGACTTTTTGCCGACGTGGCGAACGTTTTTTTCTTTTTCTCTTTTTACCAATTTGATGCTTTGACAGCTGTTCCCGATCACCAACACGAGGTCTTGATGATGAAAACATATACCCCTACAAAGACTACGATCCAGATGATCATAATCCAAAAAGAAATTGATACCTTTGGCCCTCGAACACATACACCTTCATGCACTAATTGTATTTGGTACAGGGGATATCAAACATTTTCAATGAAAAAAGATCATCAAGTTCCTGATCCAGAAAGGGTCACCCAGACGAAACAACCCAAACGAAGAGGAAGAAGTACCAAAGGTATAGGAGTCGGTTTAAACCCCCCCTCCCTTCATGAACGCGCTGGGAAACGAAGCTGTATCCTCATTCGCAAACCTCGGTGGAGGCACCACCAACATAAGTAAATCAACAGAATCAATCACAAAGACGCAGCAGCAAGCAACGAGCAAAAACAACTATAATAATAATAATAATAGTAATAAACCCTCAGCAGTAGGAAGAAGACCATCAAACATTACCGGCAGCGATACAAGCGTGTTCAGCCGGATCCTTTTTTTTTTTTTTTTTTTTTCTTTTTTGTATAAGACTGGGCAGAGGTCTTGTTGCTGAGCAAAAGAATGCTCCACTTTTTATTAAATAAAGTACAGTACAATGAGAAAAGGGGATAGGAATGCAAAAACGAAACAATAAACGTTTTTTAACAAGATAGAGTTACAATGATCCAGAAGTGGCAGTGGTAGTAGTAGTTGTCGCGGGGACAGTGGATGAGGCAATGGCTGTATCGTACTCTGGAGGGAGACGAGGAAGGGCAACCTCAGGTGCCACAGGGATATAAGGAGGTGGTCCTTGACTCCGGAGTCGGTTCAATATAGGATGTTGTTGTTGCTGGGGTTCGACGACAGCAAGTCCTGACTGGCTTGTGCTGCCACCGCCATTGCCACTGCCGGTGCTTGAATTGGGTCCGGCGAAAATAACACGATTAGGTGTAGGGACCCGTAAAGTCGATTGTAAATCCGGGGTGGACAATCGGTTGTTGGTAGACGCGGTGCCGCCTGTACCCGTGCCCGTGCCCGTCGTGCTGCTCGAGGTAGGAGGGGTGGAAGAACTACGACCCGATCCTGATTGGTGGATATTATTGCTTCCTGCAAGACCATTTCGGAGAATAGGGAGATGTGAAGCTGTAAACGTAAAAACTGGAGACGGGGCGCTAATCACTGGAACAGACGACAAGTGACCACCCTGCTGATGCCCCTGGTTTTGGCTCTGGTGCTGCGGGTGCAGGTCCAAGCGATCAGTAGAGGAGAGAGGTGTTGTGGTGAGGATGTTGGCGTTGGGAGCCATGATGGACCGTTGGATGATAGTAGGAGAAGCCGAGGGTGATGCAGTTGAGCTTCCTGGTGCGGTGCAAGGAGTGGATGTTGTGGTGGTGATTGTTGATGTTATTGTGGTAGTTGTCGCTGGGCCTGCCGAGTCGGTCTGGAGGGTAGGATGAGATGGGGCCATGTAGGCATTGATGGATTCATTGTCATCGACCGAGGGCGAGGAGAAGGCGGGAGAGAAGGAGAGCAGGCCGAGGTGGGAGGATGCATACTGAGCCTGGTCAGGGTAGATAATAGTCATCTCTGGGTCTAGCGGAGGCTCGTCTGCTGCATAAGCGCGGTATTGTGGAGGCGGGCATCCTAAAAATAATAAGGAACAGAACGTTAATACAAGGGTCCTGATGATAAGGCAGGGTTCCCGTTTGTACATCTCTTTCAATTCCAGGTGCAAAGGGGGAGGGAGGGAAGGAGAAACCGAGAGTAACCTTAATAAGAGCTGGTGCTGTCCGTCATCATCATTCTTTTTTTTTTTTCATTGTTTTGTCCTTTTTATCCCTGTGTCTCTTTGTCCGTTTGTCCTACTGTCCCCTGTCCTCACCCCCAGGCCAGTTCCCGCGACCTCTTCTTTGGCATGGTGCCTTTTGAGTTGCCTTGTTAATGGGGGGGTAAAACATATTCAGCCGCCGTTTGTTATTTGTCACACAAATAAGCAATTTGAGAGGGAAAAAAACAAAGAGAGCATGCGATCATAATGATGTCAACCCAAACTGTATCGGGGAGCCCTGTTGCCCCTGCCTGTCTCTTTTTCATCTAGTCTGTAGCCTGTCAATCGCTCTTGGACTTGACCAAAGCGCAATCAAGATGGATAAAAGAAAAAAAGAAAAAAAATAAGATGAAGGAGAAGGATGTGGGGGGTGGGTGTGGTTGCTTATCAGTGTCAAAAAGTGAAAAGGGGAAGGGGGAAGGGGGAAAGGGCAAATGGTTACTGTACCTTCTTCATCATCAGGGCGATAGGTTGCGGTATTTCGGGTACGTCCATCAGAGTCACTACTGCCGTTCTGTTCCAGCAGACGCCGACGACGGTTGCGACGGACTCGGTGAATGGTGTAGATGAGAACAACAAGTCCAGAGACGAATGCGACAAAGTAAAAGATCGTAGCCACGGGTACACCTCCGGGACCGAAGGCGCCGCCTAGGGAAGCGGTTTCTGTTGCTGTTGGTGCTGAGGTTTGTGAGACGGAGGTAGGGTACCCTGTGTCAAAAGTTGTTGGCCAGGCAGGGAGGGTGGTGTTTGGGCTCGATGATGGCGTTATTGATGAAGAAGAAGAGGAGGGTGAAGGAGAGGGGGAGGGGAACACTGACATGCCGGAGGTAGTTGTTGGTGGCATGTTGGTTGTATGTGTGAGTATGTAAGTAAATGCAGGTCGGATAATGTGTATTCAGGTACCGAGTGCGGAAGGAAAGATGAGGAGAGTATTTGTTGCTGAAGGGTGTGATAGTCAAAGACAGGGATATATGCAAAGGGCGATGAGTGCCAACAAATGAGAGTGAATACAGAAAGAAGAAAAAGAAGAAAGAGAGAGGAGAAAAGGGACAAAAAGGAATGAAATAGTACTGGGTATAGAGACTGGGGGTGAAGACTTGAGGAGGAGAGGGGTCGGTCAAGTTAGTCAAAAAGAAAAAAGAAGGAAAGAAAAAAGAGAACGGGCATGGACAGGACAGGGGTGTCATCAAAAAGAAAAAAGAAAAAAGAAAAAAGAAAACTGCGATAGCAAATGGGCTGAAAAGGGGGTTTACCCTCTGCAATTGTTAAAGCCGGCATTGTTCCTCACTGGCCCTACTCCCTTCCTCATTGCGCAACCGGATGAATAATAAATAAAAAAACTACATCAACAATCCCTCTCAATTGTCCCTTCTCCCTTTTGTTATTCCCCTCCCCCTTTCACAAGCCTGGACCACTGGCCACGGTTTGTTCGCGGGTTTCATTCGGATTCGGTCATTTACAAAAAGGACTCACTCACTCACTATCCTGCGCACAGGTCTTGGCTGTCTCCATCTATTCATGCAAATAGGTTCTCTTTATTCTCGATCGTCGTCAATTCTCTCTTATGCTGTCCAGGCCTTCTTGACCAACTCGGTCAATCCAATATCCGAAGCGTTGAACTGGTAGCACCCGTACAACGCAAGGACCGTGACACCGCGGAGGGTCCACGTGATGGCCTTGTTTCCAAAAACACCGACCTTGCCAGGGTGCAAGTAATCGGTGACCATGGCGTCAAATCCGATGTGGCAGTGGATTGGGACAACAACACCCAGGAGACTGTCTGTGATGGGGTGGGCTCCCTGCATGGCCGAGGCGGCAAACAGAGGGATCATCGAGACCGACAACAGACGCTCAAAGTCCCAGTGGTACGATCCGTGAAGCTGGTTAGGGGTGGGCTGTCTGTAAGCAACAGCCTTGTAGACCTCAGTCACATCGGCAGCGGTCTTGCCGGTGGCAGCAGCAGCATTACGCGCTATAAAAAAAGGTCGAGTAAGAATGAACAAGAGTGGAGTTGTTCAAGGTTAGTCGTAGCACTCGAGTTGTATAGCATAGTAGCGAGTGCTTTTTGAAAGAGTCCTGTTGCTCAGACACTACAACAAGACAGCAATTGAAGAGATACGCGACAAATCAGCACGCAGGCCCACACACGCCGATATCATAGTAACGTGGGGGTAGTATATATCCTGTTTGTTGTTTTAGCTACTGGTTGAGTGCAGTGCTTGTGACCCGTTGTTGTTGTTGTTGTTGTTGTTGTTGTTGTTGACATATGAAGGAAACATGTGTGTCGAGGACTGAATGATGAGCCATCCCCGGAATTTCCCATTTCAGTCTGTCCAAAGTGTCGCGCTGGTTGGTGCTGATTGTCACTCGAGAGGATATATGTCCTCTCTACTTCTGTTTGTTGATTGCTGTCTCGTAGTGAATCGCTATGGGTGGTGTCAGGTCGGTTTTGGATTTCTTGAATCGATCGAAAGCCGGGTAGTTTGTATTTGCGTGTTTCCTTCGGAAGCGTAAAAACAAAGACAAAGAGTAGATGCTGAAGTGGGATGTATGAGTGAGCGTGTGTACGTGTGTGTTTTTGCACATACAGGCGTGGAAGTAGACGCGGGAATGGGTGGATGAGGAGGCGCGGAGGGCAGCGACGATGCGGGGGGAAGAGCGGCTGATGGCCAAGGGAGAGGCGACGAGACGGAGAGCCATGGTTGGTTGTTGAAGAGGAAGAGGAGGTATGTAAGAGAGAGTGGGGAGAGAAGTGGCGTGTGTGAAAGAGAGAAGGACAGTGGCTAAAAGGAGGAAAAGCCCCGAAGTCGTCTTTTTCCGAAGGGGCGAACAGTAAAGCGAAACTTGCATGCACGAGGGAGGGGAAGGAGAGATACCATCCGAGGGCACAGTACATGCGATTGTTTTCTCATACCCTTTCGTCATTCTTCTTTTTTTGCCACCAATTATTAACACCACACGCCGTTGCCTGCTGCTCTTCCTTTTTGTTGACGACATTACTCTTCCTTTCACACTCTTTTTACATACTGTTACTTTTTTTGCTCCTCTCTTTCGTCTTATCATTCTCGTCTTTACCCTCTTTTTCTTCATTATATTGTATCGCCAGGTACCCGCGTCATAAGGTAAATGGACTCTTTTCAGCTCCCAGTCGCATGGTATACATTTTGCAAACAGCGAGCTGGCCCCCCTTAGGTCCAGCTTTTGGGATTGAGCGATTTTGTTCCACGCCGATCGGGGAGGTAGTCGTGACAATGTGTTTAGCTTAGACACTCGACATAACCCGAGCTGGTAGTCGGGATCTACGCTGAAGTCTCTCCGTTCCTCCTTACCCCGCGTAGCCAGATGATGATGCGAGACGTTTTCATACGAATGCCTATCAACAGATTTTGTATTTTTACTTTTGGGCTCCAAGTCTCCTTAGCCGCATGGACAAATTCATTTCCTGGGGCAAAAAGAGGACTGTTGCCTGCGATAGGGAAAAAATACTTAAGGTCAGGGATGAACAGAGATGACCATAAAAAAAAGAAATAGTTGCATACAGAGACTAAGATAGCCTGACTTTGAAGCAGCCGCAGCAGCGGGAGAACGGGGTGCGGGTAGAAATAGGCGTGTATGGTTTGCCCATTTTGAAGGTGATAAAACTTGAGACTGTGAAGAGGTGTTAAAATGTGGTCAATGAGTAAAGAGAAATTGATTCTGGTGCCGATATTATAGATATTGTAGGCTGGGGAAGAGGAAACGGTGAGAAAGAAGCTGAAGAGTCTCTACTGAACCTATGATATATATATGAGAATAAGCACTACTGCCTTTAGAGATGAATGGAGTGAAGAGAGTGGACCAGCCACTGAGATGCAACAATGCGCATTATATGCCCAGCCATCTTTGCTTTGGGGATGCAAAAGTGTGTTTTGCAATGGATCATTTACAGGTTGGATTTCTCTTTGAGAGCCTGTCCTGTGTTGGATAATAATGTTCTTGGTTTTGGTAGATGTGCTATCTTTGAGGTTGATAGAGATGGGTTTTGATTGAATTTTTCTGGTTAACGATGTTTACCTTTGGATCGAAAGGGTTGTGTGTAAGGAACATTGGAAAGAGAGAGCTTGAGTTTGAAAGTGAAGAGATAGTGAGGGAAGGAGTCTGGAATGAATGAAAAGAAAGAGTAAAGACACAGTGCGAAACAGAGGACGGATTGATTATTAAAGGTTTGCTAAAAAGCTCGCGTGCTGCGCTCACAACCTGCTGGCGCTTTGCGCAAGATGGCCTTGATGGTCGCGCTACAACTTTCCCTCTTTTGGCGCACGCGACATAAGGGATCATAGATCGGGCCTCGCCCTTACAAAGTACTGACGCTTCGCGCATTATACAGGTTCGGCCACAGCGTCGCGTGTGATTTATGCAAAAAAAACCACTTTTTTAAGAGAGTTGAGAATGAAGAGATAGTGGAGATTCTTGCCTCTGATTCACACGTAGGAATTATTAAGTTCTAATAAGGATAGCTAGAACAGTCCGGTTGGCCCTGATGGCTCTTCGAAACCTGATTACCCTCTTTGTCGGTACACCAGAAAATGGTGATTCCATCCATGTTGGCGCGGCACTCTATCTGGGAGTAATCGCCATTGGGCTAACATGTAGGAACAAATTCATCTGGACAAGCTACCTGCTGCTGTAAGAGACAGACTGCTTCTTTGGCACTTACAATTAGAGTCTTGCCAAGCAAGACAACTTTTGTGATGGTGCTTTTGATGTTGATTGCGGTGGTGCTTGCGGTGGTGCTTTCGAGTGTTGAGAGTGCTGCTGTGAGTCCTGAGACTTGGGGTAGGATCAAGTGTGTGTCGGTAAGGACGTTGAGCAGGCGCGACATCTTCAAATACGTGAGGAAGTTCGTAAAATAAAATGATTCGAACTCCCAGGTTTGTTTCCTATCACCCAATCTTCCATAAATCTTCAGCAACACCCACGCAACACAACAACATCGAACAATAACATCAAGGGGCACTACAAAAAGATAAAGGGAATCTGCGAAAGTGGGAAACGGAAAAATTTATAGAAATGATCAAGGGAGGCTGACATGAATAGTAAGAGATGCTGTAAAAGAGCAAGGGAGGACTCACATCATTACACGAATCGTTTCTACCATTCTTTGTACAGCTTGAAAGTACAGCGTTCATTTGTGCCTGATATATTTATTAGCGGTTCCTGTATCGACTCCATTTTACTCGGAGGCCAGATCACTACGATAACCTGTTGTTGAAGTCAATGAATTTTATACAAGCAAGAAGTGCCCGATAGATGACGAGAAGGGACACTAGGATCGATGCAGGCACCAGCAGCAGCTTACCCTCCCAGGACCGCAAGGACAAGGCGGAGACAGTTGGTCCAGCCCAAAGAATCAGCAAGAGCAAGTCAACCAATGACTCGATGCCAGGAGACAGCCCAGTTCGACAAGGCAAGAAGCGCAAGGCGGTTGACGGACTAGAACCCACGGGTGAGCCGCTCACATGTCAGGGAAGACAAGATTATGGACGAGGGACGCTAGAAAGTTTTTGTGTGTTGCAACCACACTACATAGCGAAGATAGTGGAGGATGCGCGTTTGCGTAGCTTCGGTGACGTAATTTTGGCGCCAATTGTCCCATAACCAGGACCCATTCGAGAGCGAAATTTCGACTTCTCATTCTTCGTCCACTCTGCTTTATCACAGACACTCTTACTATCTCTCTTGACAACATTTTCTACACGGATCCAAACATATATTGCCCACCATTCCCTCTCAGCACACCTTCCGTATCGCTGCTGCCGTTGTCGCCGTCGTGCCTCTTCTCCTCCTCTTCATCTTCCTCCTCTTCCACTCCGCCATATCTCCCAACATGGCCCACCACTCCCTCGAATTCTCCACCCACACCTACTTTGACGTCAAGATCCAGCCCGAGGCTATCGACCACGTCTTGGCATCCACCCGCACAGCCGCCTCTGAAAACGGATCTCTCTCTGGCGTCGAATACATCGGCCACGTAGGCGAACTTAAAAACCACCTCCTCTACCGTGTATCCAAACATCAGCAGGAACCACCATCACACGCTACCACCAATACTCAGTCGACACCGTCCCTGTCCTCGAGTTTACAAGGATCAGAATGGGAAGAACAACGGAACCAACAAATCGTAGACGCTATCTCGGCTGTCCAAGGAGTCGTTCACGTCGATATCCAGATACCTCGACAGCGGATCAAGAAGGATGAATTGTAAACAACGGTATCGTTCTACATTTTCCTTTCACTCTTTTTCTCTCCTCTTTCACACTCTTCCACGTTGTATTGCTTACCTCTCCAATTAATGCCCTCGCACATACCCTTTTTTGTTCTTTTGTACCACTACTTGCACCATCTACACAACAATAAACATGCATCCTTTTCACGTTCCTGCGTCTCATTTGGTCAGTGCAGCCCGAGACTATTATCTAACCCCGCCACTTTGCCCACTTCTTGGGTCATGCATGGACACTTTTGTTACTCTTGCATACCATCCTCGTCACTACTATCAACACCAGCAACTCAATATGTTTCTGGACATCAATTTGAACACCCCACTCGCTAATTTGTTAAATAGGAGAAAGTACTAACGCGCACACAACCCATTGGAAATCGAGATTGCGATGATATCATGACTGAATCGAATGAAAATCTCCGAAGGGTGTGGACCATCTTTTGAGTTCGACAGAAGCAGATGTCGCAGCTAACCAGACACCGGTGCAGGACTCCAGTAGCCGTGTATACCTTCAATGTTTGGTTTTGACGACTGGTATTTTCGATGCACTTCAAGTTGTGGATTTCAAAAAAGATATACAAGTGACTGACACTATTTCTTCCAATCCACAAGCTAGGCCCTGTTTGAGCGTTCATCGGTAGACAGGCATGTTGAAACTGGAGGATATTAAACAGAAGCGATATGGATACAACAGTTTCAATGGGATTACAGGGCAGAGTCGATCGGGACTGGATGAGCCTCCTGGATCCTCACACTCGAAAACTGATGGCACTTTGAGCCAGACTACTCTGCAACCTATCATTCGCTTCTAGAGCCTTCGGTGCTGTCGATGACTGTATTGCTCAAGGATGGTTAAACTGGTGCCTCTCTGATTGAGACCATCAAGGAGCAGGACCTATTATTCAGGTCAACGTTGCTTACTTGTTCCGTTCCTCGGATTAGCAACTAGTCCTTCAGTTCGTTCTCCACCGGACTTGCGAGTTCTCAGTAAAAGCAGGATGTTGGTCAAGATTAAAACGCGCCAATGTACATTTTTCGATATCCTCTCCCCATCAGATGTAAAACACCGGGACTGCTCGGTTAGTGTGCAGTACATATTTTTATTTACTCGTCAAGAGGCACGCCGTTTAGTAGGCGCTGGTGAAGATGAAGACAGGGTTGTATCCTTGTGGAGGGTTGGCAAGGACAAAGTCAGCCGAATAGCGACCTTCACGTTTCACTCCTGCCTCTCGAGCTTCCCACGATGAAATGGCCAAATGCGTGTCGACCTGCCTGAGGCGGCGGAGGGTGCGAGATGTGATCTCGATTAACTCCTTGGCCGAGAAACCGGACGGTCCATGCAGGAAGAGTGACTCGAGGTTTGGGGCGAACTGAGAGCATATAAAACGCAGCATGTCAGTGTTAATCTCCCAGTTTCCTTCGATTGCCAAGTCCACGAGTTTTGGCAGAGGGCTGGGTCGGTTTGGAAGGATTGCCAGTGCGCTCTCCATTCTTTCGTTGAACTCGTCATCTCTCATCCCTCCTTTCAGGAAGGCAAACATCGACAGACCCACGTAATCCAAGAAGTGCTTTATCAGAGGTCCGAGGAAACGTACGTTGCAGGCACCAGTGAGTCGCAGATGAGTGAGGTTGGGGGTCCCCTTGAACATCTTGAACTGGAGCTCGTGAGCGTACCGGAAAGAGAGTGACAGTCTGGTCAGCTTGGGGAGGTCCCAGTCCCATGTCCATGCAGGTTTGGCTATCCGCGGCCATTTTGAGATTCTCTTCTTGTCCTGAACTTGGTGCCGCTTCCATTCCAACTGCTCATCGTCATCATCATCATCAGCTTCCTCCTCCTCCTCATCATCATCATCGTCATTCCTGAGGTTGCCCTGGCGTCCGAGCATGCTGGTGTCCCAGGGTATCAACTGTAGATGCTGCAAATTTTTGGTGGTGTGAAGTGTGCCCGGGTGAAAAGCCACTGCAGGTGTGCCCATCAACTCGATTGTCGTAACGTGCTCCAGAACAGCTGGCTTTAGGTATCGAAAGTTGGGTTGTCCTCGCATATATTGTTCGGCGTCGTCGTCGGCAAGCACCAGTGTCTTCAGGGATGGGCAAGTCAGCAGCAGGTCGGGATGGAGAAGGAGGGGGCCCACGGGTGACTGCAAGGCAAGATTTTCAAGTTGCTTCAACTTCCATCCTGAGGCATCGAGAACAAGAGCTCGGGAACCCGTGTGATGCGGAGAGCGCCCCCCGCAGATGTAGAGGTTCGAAAGGGTGCCTCCAAAAACGGAGGCAATGTCGTTCACGATTTGGCAATGGCTTCCTACACGGAGAGAGACTTCCCGAAGAGGAGCAAGGGGTTTGCGTGTCTTCCTGTTGGCGTTATCCAATTCGCGTTCTTGTTGCTCCTTAACAGCCCATCGAAACATGTCCTGCGCCCCCAGGTTCTCTACGTCAATGTCGACAGCCTCGAGTGACCTGCAGCGCTGCAAGAAGGAGCCGTCGTTGGTGAAAAGGCGATCCTCAAACTGCACTTCTTTGTAGGCCGGATAGCCAACGGCTCGGATGACCTTGACAAACTCGAGATTGACCTCCTTGCTCCGCATGACAAACTGGGTCCAGTTGGTGTAATCCAGAAACGTCGGCGCTGGCAGAGGTGGAAGAGCCGTGGCCAGTTTAAGATGCATCTCCTCGGGGCAATCGTTGCGGTTATCGGGGGCTTTGGTGCATCGGACTTGTTGCAGCTTGTCTGGGAAAAGTGTTGCGTGTTTCTCCACAAACTTAACCATTCCTTCAAAATACCTGGACTTTTCAGCATCGCTTATGGATGCTGCTTCCAATGGAAGGTCGTTCACAAAAACCACGGAGGAGAGAAAGGAAAACTGGTCGACCACGTCCTGATAGCGATCCAGGTCCGTGAGGGGGAGGTATAGTTCCTGAAGGTTGTTTGGGTAACAGAGCGCCCAAGTAAGATCCTTCCAGATTTGATTGTTCAGCTTGTCGCGGTATGTAGACTGCTCCAAGAATTTCGTCAGAGTGTCGTTTCCTTTGATACTGCCATTCTTGAAGATGCCGGTGAGGGGGCTGGATTCGGGCTGAAGGTTCAGCTTTCGGAGATGATAACGATAGTTGTTCAATTGTTCCTTGTCTTTGTTGATGGCTGGCGGGTTAGGCAGCGATTCCTCCACAGTCGATTCTGGGAAGAAGGCTACCTTGAGAAGGTCAGTCATTCGATCATATGGAGATTGGCTCAGGAGTAGACGGGTCAATGCGAGGAGATCCTTCTGGGCGCTGGAGCTGTAGGAGGAGGTATTGTACTTCCTGACGTGATAGGGATTAGCATAGAGGACAGGGAGGGTGGCGCGACAAATGGATTTGTTGACGCGAAGGAGTGTTGCCAAGGATAAGGTGTCCTGGTTAAGTTTCAGGTAGTTGAGGACGAGGCCAAAGATGTCCGGCGGCAGAGGGAAGGTTGTCGACATGGCAGTGTGTATGATTGTTGGCGTCTGGGATGATCACGAAGGCCAAAGCCAGACTGTCGAATAACGTAACATCCACTGTGGCCAGAGACGGGCGACGCGTGACTTGCAATGAAGTTAATAAAAGAGGTGGAACGAAGAACAGGGCAGGTCTCTTTTGCTTCTTTTTCTTTTTCTTCTCCACAACGACCCAACCTAATCGACAACCACCGCCATCGCCACCACCACTACTGCCAAGCAACAAGGAAGAAGTAAAAAAGGGGAGCACTCTCACTCACTCACACCAACCTGGATTCAGAAAAGAACATCAACTCCCAGGACTCGGCTTTATCCTCCGACGAAGGCGAGCAGCCCATGCTCGAGTTCGATCGGGAAGACTTGCCACCAACCGCAATGCACATCTACAAGCCAGACTGGGTCTGCCACCTTGGTAACAAAACAACAACAACAACACTCAGCAATTGGAATGCAGTAGCGCCAAAGGCACAACGACACTTATGGAATCGGCGGGAAAGATCACAGCACCGTCATTAACTTTGAACCTGTGGCCTATTGTTTCGTTGCATCACGGAGAATAGATGAGAAGGGAAAGCGAGCACCAATATACTCACTCCACGTGCACCCAGACGGAACACGACTTGCCACTGGTGCCCAAGGTATAGAATAACAACAACATAACCAGGTTTGGATGACGCGCACAAAGGACGGCATTTTTCATGTTCGCGTTGAAGAAGAAGCCCAGGAACTCATACTTGCTGTTCGTGTTCAACGACCAATCACTAGATGGCAAGGTCAAGATCTGGAACATGAAGACTCTTGCCGACCCAAACATCGATGCCACAACGGAGCCTTCCAAGCATCTTTGCACCATGTCAGTACACAACGGTAAGTCGTTATGTGCTTTGTGTATGATGATAACGCGGCAAGCAGGGTCATAGAGCGATTCAGGGGCAAATAGCAGAAGCAGGGGCGAGCAAACAGATTTGACATGTAAGCGTACTGGTGGCTAAACTAATTGCTTCTTTTTTGTTTTTTTTTCGCAACGGATCTATAGGAGCGGTGTTGTGTGTTAAATGGTCGAGCGAAGATGGGAAATATTTGGCGACAGGATCGGACGATATGATTGTGATGATCTGGCAGTTGGACAGGCAAGTCGATGTCGAGGACTTTTTACGAAAGGTTGTCGTAGATCGTTGACTGATTTGTGGTCCCTACTCAGCTTCTCCTAATCAAATATCAATGCTTATGTGTGCACTGTGATCTTCAAATAGGTCGTCAGAGTCATGGGGCGGGGCGACCTTCGGGAGCAATGATGGACCCAATGTTGAAACCTGGCGTGGATACAAGCGTCTCTCAGGGCATGAATCAGGTACAGGGGTCGAACTACGTCATGCTACAAGACAGCGTCACTTTCAAATCGCCAAGAACAACAGCTTACGCGAAGATCACTTCTTCATCTCTTTAATGATAATTAGATGTAACGGACGTGTCATGGTCACCAGACAACAAATATTTGGCTTCGGCTGGACTGGATTCAAAGATTATCATCTGGGACGGAAAGTCATTTGGTAATGCCAGGATCGATAAACAATGGACGCGTATATAGCTCATCCGAATCGACAAGAGGAAGCATCACGGACCTCTAACATTACGTTTCGGTACCATGGGTCGATCAACCATATAGATCGCATCATCACCTTGGACAAGCACAGTGGATTTGTGAAGGGATTGACATGGGATCCTGTCGGAAAATACATGGCCTCCCAGGTACTACACGTTTTTATTTTCCATGGATTTAATTACATGGGCACTTTCATTTGTTTGGAATCTATCACCTAACTCCGATTCGATATTTACAAATAGTCGGATGACAAAACAGTCAGGATATGGAGAATCAGCGACTGGCAAGTGGAGGTGCTTATAGAGAAGCCATACCAGGACTCTACAGGAACGACATTCTTCAGACGCCTGAGTTGGTCCCCTGAGGGCGGACATATCGTCACAGCAAACGCGTTTAGCAACGACAAACCAGTGGCAGCTGTCATCTCGCGTGATAATTGGAACGCAGACATATCCCTTGTTGGCCACGACGCACCCGTCGAAGTAGTCTCGTTCAACCCACTACTTTACAGATATATCGATGCCAAGGGTAACAGTGGTCTGACATCAATTGTCGCTGTTGGCAGTCAGGATCGAGGACTCACAGTTTGGAAGACAAGCGACCCTCGGCCATTTGTTGGCATCAAGGAGTTGTTTGAGCATAGTTTTTTAGACATGTGCTGGACTCCTGACGGCAAGACACTCTTGGCCTGCTCCTATGATGGCGGAGTAATCGTCCTCATCTTCCCAGCGGATGCTCTGGGTGAGGCTGTCCCTGTGGAGGAAAGACACCGGATGCTGGCAAAGTACGGATACGAGCGACGAGGAGCCGTCATGGCAGAGACAGCCCTTCAACTGCAGATGGAGGAGAAGCTCAAGGACAGTGCAGCACAATCGCGCATGGATGCTCTCATGTTGCCTGACGTGTCTATGGAAGGCGTCACGTCAACATTTGATAAGCCGTCAGATCCCAGTGTGTTCGCAGAGCCAATCTCTTCTCAGACCCCCGCACTTTCCTCCATCGTCACTGCAGCTCAGCCTTCATCACCTTCGACAGCTCAACCACGGCCACCGCAAGTCAACTTGGTAGCTAGCCAACAGGAAGTTACCATCACGAAAGACGGCAAGAAGCGCATTAAGCCTCTCTTCCTTGGTAACGGTATGGGTATGGGCATGGCGCCATCGCAGCCCTCGGTCCGACTCCAAATTCAGTCACCTGTAAGCTTGTCTTTTCGCTTCGATTAAGGTTTTGTAAGTTGCTTCAAGCGCTTGCTTTATGGAAACTAACCTTTATGGCTTGATTTGTATGGCTTCATGTGTAGGGCGGTTATGGATCTGTGGTTAGTGCTACGGATCGAGTTGAGCGAGGTGAACCTTCAACATCGATCCCGGAAGGAGGCTTCCCAACGGTTGTAGTCGGGACAAAACGCAAGGATGCACCCATCAACGGCAGCGCGCCATCAGGAGCACCAACAAAACGAGGACCGGAGAACGGTATCAAGGGCAAGGCCGTAGCACAAAAGGAGGAAGAGGTGGCACCCAGGAACGCTGTTTCATCGCCATTACTTGCCGTCTCCCGAGTCAGATTAGGAGTTCCACGAGTTCGCGCCAATATCACGCGGAACAGAGCTGGTCTGGAATGTCATAACAGTGTAACGGGAGCCAAGCCAAATAAGGTCATCTACAGTCAAAAGGGATCCCCTGTATGGGTCGATTATCTTCCCTCGCCGGTGCTGCTCATGACAGGAAACTCACAGTTCAGTGCGGTGACTTGCGAAGACGGAGGACTCTACATCTATTCACCGTCGGGACGGAGGTAACATTGGACTTTTCTCATTCTTCTGCTATATCCCGACGAATGTTGATAAGCTGCGAATCCAAGTACTGACTTTTTTTTTGTTATAATCTCGCGTTCGGTTTCTTTAGATTGATGCCTTGTATTCAATTGGAGGCGGCAGCGACGCTTTTGGAGTGCGACAGTGAATATTTGTTGTGTGTCACATCGTGTGGTCTTGTCAGCACATGGTACGTATACTTATTGTTCACGCTTTGGGCATATGGCCATTATTCTTATGCCATTTAACACTCATCCTCACAATCACTTTAACTTTGATTCTTGAATAGGAATGTCATTCAACAAGTGGCGATCCTCTCGTCCGTATCGATTTCGCCCCTTTTGCAGCCCACAGCCCATGCAGCAGATGCCGCGTCAAGTTCAGTGTCAATTACATCAGCAACAGTACGCCAAAACGGACTTCCTTTGCTCACAACATCGGCGGGACATGGATATACCTATCACGAAGGAATGAAGGTTTGGGTCAAGGTGGTGGACCCTTGGTTCGCAAAGTCATCCTTCTTCTCGGATCCTCCACGGGATGCATCTGGCGATTTCGGTTCATTTATCTCACATCGGAAGGGCGTGCTTGCTCAATTGCAGTCGGCAGCCATGGCTGGGCGGCTGGAGAAAGATGTGAGCTTTGCACAAGGATTACTGACCGTGGACGATACTGTACAAAGCGCAGTGACCTTGACGTATCTCGAGGTATGTGATGTGATATGTCTGAACTTTGCAGGCGATGTCCGTTATTTTTTATGCTTGATTCACATTATTGACACTCATTCTCATTTGGTTCATTGCTGCAGAATCAAATTGCATCGGCGCAGGTATTGGTATCACCAGTCGAGTTCAAGCAATGGTTGCGATGCTATGCGCAACAACTTGCACACGAAAGCTCAGTGGCGCGCGTGGAAGAGCTCTGCAAGTACCTCCTTGGACCTGTGTATCAAGGGTAAGTCTTGCTTGATTCAAATGCGATTGTTCGTCTTGAAGGTAATAGACCAAAACAACCACTAACCTCCTGCGTTATCCTTGGTTACCCCTGTGCGACTAATTAACTAGTGGCGAGAAGTCAGGATGGCAGGCGACGATATTGGGGCATCAGAAACGGGAGTTGCTTAGGGAACTGCTGCCTGTGCTGAGTTCCAATCGGTCATTACAGAGGATTGTGAAAGAATATCAGTCAGGTCTGGACATGGTCACCAAGCCGGCGCTAGAAAAGTCCAAGGAGACATGAGGTGGCCTCTGAAACGATGTGCGCGTTGCGCTTCTTCCTATATTTTTCCATGTCTTTAACGTTTGACATGGATGTTACTTGTAGCACAGCATAAAATGAAAGGCAGCGGCTTATTTCACAACCATGATCCGACACATGAACGAACAGGACCTAAAATGAGACTGTTGAATTAATTGACTTTCGATCAACCCCTGCCTTCATTATTTTGTCCTTTCTGTTCTCTCTCCCTTTTCTTTCCATCACCACAATTTACCGCAGTTACTCCTTTCCACACTCTTTCCACACCGTTCCCCTTCCACCCTTTTCTCCTCTCCCTCTTCCCTCTCCCCCCTCATTCTCTCTCTTCCTCCGACTTCGACCGTTTTAACACTTCTGACTTGCTCACCCTCGACCATGTCAGGCTCGTACCTTCAACTACTCACCGCCATGTACGAATGGCACAAGGAATGCCCCCAGGACATCAAGAAGAACCTTGAGGCCTTCTTTAACTCCAAGGACTTTCTCGACCGCCCCAACGTCTTTTTCAAAGGTACACGCACTTTCTGCCATCGCAGTTGTTTTGCGAGATGCCAAAAGACATAAATGTTGGACATCATGATGAACAACAAACTAACTATACTCGCCCTTGCCTTCTTCCTCATTGCAATTCATTTGTGTTTCTCGCGTCCCCCCCTCCCTTTTTTTTAGGAATTGAGGACTCGAGTAAGAAGTGGGTGCCGTTGATTGCGTTTTCAGGACTGGAGGAGACGCACAAAATGGTTTCGGAAAAGTTGCAGTTTGCATTTACGCCCCTTCACGCAGCCAGGAACACGACCTTCTCACAAGTCAGCCCAGCACCACGTCTACCCTTGCCTGCAGCCTACAACAAGTTCATCAAAGATATCACCAAGGCCAACAAGTTGGCCAAATCTCAGGAACGTCTCCTGCAATGGAAGGCGACCCTCGACCGTGCTACGGATATGGTCCTTCAAGCCCCCGGTATCGCTAAAGCGATTGCTCCTCCTGCCGTCATTGATCTCACAGAGGTTGATACCAACGACGCCGAGTCAGTGAGCGCCACCACCACCACCACTACCGCAGTACCGACTACCGCGCCGTCACCACAGGATGGAGGGATGTGGTTCATTTCTGTTGATATCGAATCGCACGAACACAACCACGACCGGATCTTGGAGATTGGCTGGTCGATCTGGGACTCGGGCGTGCACAAGTTCATGGACAAGCATTATGCAATCTCGGACTATCGTCACCTCAAGAACGGGAAGTTCGTGGCAGATCGACGTGACAGATTCATGTTTGGCGAGACGGTATGGGAAAACTTGCAGGGATCAATTGCAGCGTTCCAGCAGGATCTGGAGAAGGCTGTGAGGCGGAATGAGCATGGCCGGTTTGTCTTGATCGCACATGATATGACAAGTGATATGAAGTATCTCTCAGGTATGGGTGTCACGTTCCCGGAAGGCATGATCCAATTTGATACTGTTGAGATGAATGCTGCTCGGGTAGGCGATAGCAATACCAAGACGGGGCTTGGCAAGCTGTTGGATGAGCTCGAAATTGAGAATTACTGTCTTCATAACGCCGGTATGTCACCCTTGTTTGATGCTGCTGAGGTGGACAGTTGTTGGTCCATAATTGCCATGCTAAACACTCTTTGTCTCCTCCTCCCCGCTATTTGCCTATATTAGGAAATGACGCCCATTACACCTTGGAACTCTTCCTTTGGCTTGTACGCCACAATGGCACACAGCGGGCACATGCAGCATAGGCAACGGTATCACTCTCGGAACTGGATTACGAATCTCGACCAAATGATACGGGACTATACCCTCCTAACTCACTTTGACCTTCAATAGGCACAAATAAATGAATAGTATTTTTTTTTTCTTATCCACTACATTTCTACATCAAAAGTTTTCTACCAGGAACCAAATGAAGATTCAAAATATTAAGTTTCAATGTGCAAGAAGACATCAACAACCAAATCGTTCCCTCCCCCAACAACATTTAACATGAACCAAAGAAGGATCGCTAGTTAGTTATAATTACCTTTATGGAACTTGAATTTGTACTTGCGTGCACAGCGATGGAGGGTCTTCCCAAGTGGTTTAGGTCCGCAAAAGAACACACCGACTTGACCATGTTCTCGTGGATGTTCCAGGGCTAATTCCCCAAAGATCTTGTCAAAGTTGGGGCGGCCATAGTAAGTGGGTGATCTCAGTCCTGTAATCGCGTCCCTGTCACGCGCGTCTATCGTACGTTTTTTTTTTTTTTTTTTTTTTTTTTTTTTTGAAGTTGTTAAAAACGGAGGCGAGGAGTGAGTAGAAAGAACTTTGACTATTCACAATTGAACGAGGCATGACACTACAAAAAAAAAAAAAAAAAAAAAAAAAAAAAATGATGAACTTACCCGATAAGGTCTCATTGGAACCGTTGAACTCTTCGCCCAGCATGACCTCTATCGGGAACGCGCCAGATCCATCCAGAGGAAACTGTGGTTTCGTCAATAGTTTCCCCTCTCCACCTTCAACTTTCTGCTTCTGATTCACCCCACCTACACCACCACCACCATAATGCTTACTCCGGAAATGTCTCGCCGCAGCAGCAGCCGCAGAAGCCCTGGCCTCCATCAAAACCGTATCCAACTCCTCTTTCCCTAACTCACCCGTCAAATAACTCCGAATCTCCAAAAAGTCGCTCAAGTTCTGTTCTTCGAGCGCAATCAACAGATCCTGGAACCATTCGAACGCATCCCGATCCCGACAAACCCAGAAGAAGTAGACTTTTCGGAGGGTAATGATTTTTGTGGGCTGCATGACGCTGTACCAGATATGTTTGAGGACACTGGCAAAAGGGGTGACGCCTATGCCGGCACCGACGAGGACGGCGATCTCGTAGTTGAAGGCGTCCTCGCTTGGCGAGCCGTAGGGACCGTCGAGGAGGACTCGTGGGAGGGTTATGATGGGTAAATTTGTGGGTCTTGGTGGTGTGTGGAATTGCATGCTGTTCGTTGAGACTTAAAATTTTCGTTCATAATGTAGCAGATAATAAATCGCTGTTAATTGAAGTACGCTTGACCATGTCGATACGAAAGCAGCCACACAGACATTAAACAACCTGAAGGGAGACATACCACAAGGATTCATCCGCGATTTGGCGCTGCTCAAAGAAGCGCTGGATCCAAACGCCATTGAGTCATTAGCAACCGCAGTACTAGAGGCTGAAATGATCCCTCCGCCTACCTCAGCCATCTCCATCTCACCACTTTCCATAGACCGATTCCTGAGCTCCTCAATCCAGAATTGCTGCTCATCATCAAAAGAACACCCCAGCCGTCTCGCAAACGCCGTCGTCCAATCGCCCACAATCCGAATATGAACACTCACATAATCCTCTTCAGGTGCAGAAGTGATCGTAAACGGGTGCCATTCAAACGCAGAAATATCGGGGCAATTCAGAAAAATGTACTGGCCCGCCTTGGCACGAAAGAAGGATGAATCATCCCCTTGGCGACTGTTGGTCTTTTTGATTTGGACTTCGAGGACTTTGGAAGGGTGGAGGACGATTTTGGAGATGGAGGTGGCGGGAAGGCGGGCGCGGAACTCGCGGACTGTGCGTTCGAGGATGTAGAAGAAAAGGGAACCAAGAACGAATTTGTAGGACGTTGGGGAGGATTTGCAGTAAGGTGGGGTGTCGGCGCGGATGAAACAGAATGCGCCGTGGTACGTGAGTGTGAGGAAGAAGAGGATGAAGAGGTGGTGGGTATACCAGAATGTCTCGAAGCCCTTTCTTCTGACTCGTTCTATAATTTGAAGGGGTCTTTGCTTGTTAGAAGTTGATGTGCACGGTTTTTTTGCATAACAATGAATTAATTGGTGCTGTGCGGGACCCAAGAATGAAGAGAACTTACCGACGGAGGATGTGACCATGAGGAAAAGGATGAGCATCAGGACATGTCCCGTAAAGCCCGGACCCGTGAACAATGCCATATACTGTGCCGACCTCTTCACTTCACCCTTCTCACGCTGTTCGGCCTGCTCAAGTCGATAATAATTAACATAATGCCCAGCGCTATGAACAACAGAGAACAAAACAATCGACCAAGCAACAGTCTTGTGGAACAATACATTCTTATCAAACGGAACAACCCCATTCAAAAACGTCGACCTCAACACTGAAATCAAGTTCCTGCAAACCGAGAACAGAATCACTCCACAATCAAAATTGATCACCGCCGCTGCCCCCCTCGCAACACCTAACGTAACTCCCAACTTGGCTCGTGCTTGCGAGTAATGAGTGGAGCGGTTATAGATCTCAAAGGAAAAGTAAAAGATGAGGAACTGGAGGAGGGACCAGATGGAGAGAAAGATGATGCGGGGGCTTTCGTTGAGGAGGAATTGGTCGAGACGGGTGCGAAGTTGGGAACGTTGTGGAGGCATGCCGAGGGAGGCGAACTTCTGGGCGATGGCTTTTTCGATGCTGCGTTGGGATGGGGATGTTGGGAGAGGGCATATGCTGCTGTTTGTGCTGATGCTGTTGTTATTGCTGGTACTGTGTTGTAGGTGAAGAGGTTGAGTAGGTGGATTTAGGAACTGTGAACCTTCTGTTGAGCCTGAGTTGGTGGGTTTGGACGGTGATGATGATGACGATGATGTTAAGGATGTTATCGTAGGGTCATGGAGTTGCCAGACATGACTACTAGTAGTTGTGGTGCTTTGTCCGTGCGCTGACTCATTGCTGTCCTGTTGTATAAAGGCGGCAGTGTTGTTCTGTGTATTTTCCTGGCTGGAGACCTTGTTTTCTACTTGTGCTGTTGCAGCTGCTGGTGGCGACATGAGAAACGAAAAAGAAAAAGAAGAAGGCGAGAACAAGGAAGTTAAGGAATGTGAATTGTAAAAGTGTAACCGGGGAGAGGAAGAGAGAAATAGACAGTTTGCTTTTCCTTTTCTTTTTTGGATTCTTTTGCCTCCGTTCTCACTCTTTTATCCACTCCTTCTTTTGAGTTTTCATAACACGTTCTACGTTTCAAGGAGGTTTCTTTTGGATAAAATGGGAGGGGGGAGTGGACTAGACCCTTTCTTCCTCCTTCCTCCTACTCTGCATGTGAGTCCTTGTCTGTGCTCTCTCTGCTCCTTTCCCCTTGATAAATTGCCTCCCTCTTTTGGACAGAAGGGAAGCAACCAATACAACACTACACGAAAGTGTTCATTCACTACATTTGGCAATGACTCTTCTTGCCTTTAATATAACAATAAGAGACCTAAGAGTTGTACCTCGCCGCCTGAAGAAACTCAAGATTTTCATCAACCCCACTCAAAGGCTCCTTAAGCGCCTCCTTCTTATGCTTCTTATCAGTAGCATCCACAAATAAAATCGTGGTCGGCCCCAGCTCCCATATACTCGTCCAGCACCCTCAGACCAACCACCAAAGGCTTCTCGTAGGTCAACGTCAACATCGTCTCCGTAAACCGTAGCCTTTCGAGACCCAATGTCGCATCGACCCACTAGTGCAATTTAAACCCGGTGGTCTTGGTCTATCAGATCATGACGATGGATGGCATGGCTTTTCGGAAGAGTGTTTGCCAGAATTGGGGGTCGACTATCCAGCTAGTGATAAGCATGATATGGGTCATGTTGGGCAGGCTGTTGACCTCTGCCTTCGATTCTCCCTCTGGTACTGGTCGGACATGATCCCAGAGCTTGTCTACAGTGACCGTACGTTCTTAGTCGCTCTTGGACAGGGTGTTGATAGTTACACTTGCGTGGACTGTACGCGCTCACTTAGCAGCTCCTCCTCACAACGTCATCCCATCGGGCACTCTAGTATTGGTGGTCTTTCGCGATTCTGATGAGTATCTCAAGACCTATTGGTTGACTGAGCCTTCCACGGGAGGATCGTCACCAAACATGCAGCATACACTTTTTTTAGAACGTAGGTATGGGCAATGCAGAACAACAAAACGACAAACAATAAACACGAACATGATGTGAGTAGAACCGAGGAGCTATGTTTGTCGTTTAAGTTCGCCGCTACCGCAGTTGATATAAAGTTTTGACTGTACCATGGTTCATCATTTTTGCAAAATTATAAAAAGAGACAAAGCGCCTCACTGCACCTTTAAAACACCTTCCTCCTTCTCTCTCCTTTACCTTCAATTTATCGACCCTCCCTTCCGTCCTTCACACAATCATCTTTCAGCCATGTCAACAACGTTTTCTTTGCCATTGGAATGTCTCGAGCTCGTCATTCACAACCTTGCTGACGACTCTGATATCAACTCCCTCTTCAACCTCCTCCTTGTCAACAAATACGTCTGTTCGGCCACTCTGCCTATCCTGTACGAGGGCTCTCTTCTTCGCCCAATCTTGAATGGCTATTGCGAGACCTCTCTCGTTCTCTTGCGTCGCTTGAAACTTATTTCCACGCTCCTCCTCGGTGTTCCGAAGACCCATATAACCGACCTCCTACGCGCTACGTATTTTCAGGATTCTGTTGACGGCGACGATCAGGAAAAATTTCCTGCGCCATTTGCTCCCTATCACTCCTTCGCTAGAACGTTCTCTCTGAGGGAAAGCAATAATCTGTTCGAGGGAAC
Organism: Linnemannia elongata; assembly: GCA_036320915.1. NCBI lineage: Eukaryota > Fungi > Mortierellomycota > Mortierellomycetes > Mortierellales > Mortierellaceae > Linnemannia > Linnemannia elongata. Next base: position 625,776 of record JAXBDG010000005.1, on the reverse strand, counting down.
CTTTGGCGACAAGGACGACCTGCCCCCTCAGAGACTCATAGACTTTGTGCAGCAGAAGGGACTGGAGGACCGGTATATCGCCGAAGCGCCTTTGGATCGCATCAATAACCAAGGGCCTTGGAGTAGTGTTACCACTGGTCTTATCCAAGAGCTCCGTAGGGACTTGACATGGGCGTTGAGTTCGAATTTGGAGGGGTTCAACTTCCTTTGGATCCCTATTTCTCACGTTGGCCGTTACTTGCCTCTGGTCAACCGATTCAAGCATCTCTCACATGTGTCCTTCAATTTGGACCGGGAACTGCTGGTCAGAGATGCGCAAGATATTGATGATCTGACTGCCCAGGAGAGGAGGGTTCTAATTCAGCAGCGAGACGAGAGAATCCAACACCTTAACCAGATGATTGTCTTTGTGCAGGACCATCAACGATGTCACAAGGGCGTTCTTCGAGCTGCGGACTGTGCTCAAGGACCCTCTTGGGATGGTGGCTTTCCTGAACAGTACGAGGTGCAGCTTTCTCAAATTCTTCCACCTCTTACTGACCCTGAATTTATCGACGGCTACAACTGGGCTCGTTTTGCTGCCAAGGTGAGGGAGATCAACCTATCCGCTGTCAAGTCTATCATTCCACCGTTGTTCGGACCGGAGAAGTTGTCGCTTCCCACGCTTCTCAGCCAGACATCATTCCTTAGCCGCTGTCGATCTCTCAAGGAAGTCGCTTTGAAATGGGTGGAAGAGGATTCGATGCAGTGGGCCGTTGAAGAACGAAGACAGCATGATGCTGACCTTGCAGCTGGACGCTCTCCTCAACAACTACTCGTCCCTCTCCAAGTTGCCAGTGTTAAAAGTTACAGCGCCTTCAACGGACGTCTGCTCAACGATATTGGATATGCGTTCGGCAACGCCCTCACGAGTTTGGAAATCAGCACTTTTACGCGGTCAAGTGTAGCTGACGCAAATCTAGGCCTACCTGAGTGTTTGATTGGATATGGGCCATTCTCGTCTTGCTGGGATGCCCCGTGGCTCTGTTCACTGTCGATTTACGCCGTCTACAATTTCCTCCGTCTTCACCCCAGCCTTCTCTCGTTATGTCCACAACTGACGGACGTCGATGTCAATGATCCAATGAATGTTTATTCAACGAGTGACATTAATTACTGGGAACCGGCAGACTTGCGTCACCTGCAATATTTGAAGCTCCAGGGAACTGCTGCTATCTCGTTCAACCCTTGCACCCTCGAAACGACTCCCAACTTGATTAAGCTAGAGGTTTACAAGATTGGACAAAATGGTCCATTATATATCCCGCCGCTGGAGGAACTAGAGAGCGTCGAGGTGGAGGGGGACAAGGAAGAGGATGGCCTGGAAAGGGTGTCGTTTACAGGAGATGTCATGTCGACACCGAGCCCTAGGCGATCGATCTGGACCTGGGACTGGTACCTACCCAAGCTGACGATCTTGGAGCTCACCTCGGAGATTGCGTATCGGTTCCAGTTCAGGATGCTGGAAGGGACACCCAATATTGAAGACTGCCGAATCGATATTGGGAACAGTTCACGCGTGTACAATCGAGTAGTCCAGACAGAGGATTTTCTCAGAACGAAACGGGAAAGGACGGACATAGCAACTTCAGCAAAAACGACAACGGCTCTCATGCAGGAGGATGGGGAGGAGAAGGATGGCGGCCTGTGGTCTCGGACGGAGTACATATATCTTCCAGCGGTGGAACACTTTGCCCTGAGCGGCCCCTGGACAATGAAGGAGCAGGTGCTGGAGGTTATGTTTTCCAAGGTGATTCCGCATGCACAGACGCTAAATTTTCGTGGATGTGACGGATTTGATTTGGTTGAGTGGGTCGGTTCGACTTCGAGGCATTTGAACAGCCTTTTCAGTACGTCGATATCGGTTGAGGTGACGGATGAGTTGCTGTTGGAGGCTGGTTTGGAGTTGGAGCCGCACCCGCATTTCTCAGAGGATTCGACATATAGTCTTATTAACCATCCTGAGACGCATGATAACCCTGATAGACCCGCTCTCTACTATGTGGATGTATAGCTGATCGTGCCTGGACTCGCCTCTTGCAACTCTCCCTCAGCCCACATTCTTTTCTTTCCTCCATTCTCCCTCCCTCTCACCACCTCTTTTCTTTTTCGTCCCTCTCACTCACACTCCCTTGCCACCTATGTCAGCATCCTTACCTCTGCCACTAGAATGTCTCCCCAGCTATTTGTCCACCACTTCGCCCACACTTTAGATGGCAACTCTCTCGCTACCTTACTACGCGTTAACAAATACGTTTGTTCTGTAGCCTTGCCATTATTCTAATCCTACCCACTCCCGATTCGCTCCTTCAAACCCGAGACTGATACATCCTCGACCACCAACAAATACGTTCTTGCTAGTCTCTTTAAGCTGATTCGGATTCTTATTCTCAGTTTTCCTGATGACAACGCCATCACCGACCCATTAGGAGTTGCCTACCTGCGGCAGCAGAACGTCGAGCGGTGGAGCGGAAGGGCGATATACCGACTCTGGGGCGATTTCCGGTCGACATTCGGTCTACATCTTTTGAGAACAAGGGGACCGTCAGTGCCAAGGGTTCTTGTCAGAACCACACAGGACGAGGATACTCTGTTGAAGGGCATAAGGGATGATGCCGACTATGTCCATTGTTGCTCGCAGGTGGAAAACATTCGCCTCCAAGGCCTGCAGAAATTTTATCTTTTTGGACCCTGGACGTTTGACAAACAACTGCTGGCGGTCCTGTGCAGTAAGATGGTTCCTGATGTGACACATTTGATACTTCAAGGATGTGACGGGTTTAGTCATGACCGAGTGGGTGAGCGCAACTTCTGAGGATCTGCATGAATTGATGGACACTGTAACTATTGAGCGGTTTCGCGAGAGGAGGTGGAGGAGGCTGGATTGTACAGGAACCTATAAATAGCGATGTGGTGAATGAGTGAGTACAAGCTTGACCCCGGTCAAAGGTTCACTTGGGCATTCAGGCCGCTATTTGTTTATGTAAGTCGTAATATAAACGAATAGTTTGCTGTTGGTCATTACTTTACGTGTACATGGGATATTTAAAAGAGCTCGTATGAGTAGGTGATGAGACCACCTTCGCCCGTAGTACTTTTCTGACCTTTTTGCTTTGATCTCAATAATCACTTTACTCGAGTCACTGAAAATTTGATCAAAATAAAAAAAACGGTCGTAGTTGAAGAAATCAATCCACGTCTGAAGCTCGAATGAAAGTCTGGTTAAAAGGCACTGGTGAGGATTTGCATGTTCGGTGTGCCAATTGGTATACCCTTGTTACTTCTCCTGAGGGACGAACAGTTCCTCAACCAGCTAGGTACAGATTCAACTAGGAACAAACTAAAAAGTTACTGGTGTTCTGTGTGGGGCATGATTACTTTGCTTTTGGTTGTATGCGAATGGATAATGAAAGGAGACTTTTAAAGAGAATAGTGTGTGGTGTTCGATCAAATTTTTGCCACTGAAGAATGCTCGCTTGATACGAGCGGCTTTTTGTGAAGGAATCCAAGGATAAGCGCAGAAGGTGCCCTATTGTTTATTATGCTGTTGACTTGACGAGCTGCCTGATTGGTTGACTGTTGGTTTTCTTTTGTACCTGAACGCCACCAACATTATTTAGTATCTGATTTAATTGACTGCGTTTCACCACTGGAGGTAAGGAAAGAGGAAGGGACGCGCCGCTTTGTTCCCTTCTACCCTTTAGTCCATGCCGCTCTTTTTTTATTGCCATTGTTCATCCCATCTTCACTTTTCACTACCTTTCATCTTCCACTTCAACTTTTTCATCACCTTCTTGCTTCGTCCTTTTCTCCTGATTAATAACATGTCAACCACATTCCCCTTGCCGACGGAATGCCTTCATATAATCATCCGCCATCTCGCAGACGGATCAGACATCAACACCCTCAGTAACTTACTGCGGGTCAATAAATACGTCTTGTCGGTCACTTTACCCATCATGTATGAGCACCCCTTCCGCAGACTCCCTGCACGATATGTGGGTAATCCGATCGGTTTTGGTCCCAACAAAGGCGATGACGGCGAAGCACTCGTCCGTCCCATCATGATGGTCCGGACTCTCCTTCTCAGTCTCCCTCACGACCATGTCATTGGGAGTCATCCGGGACTAGTATAGATAGGCGCTTCAAGGTGTGTGAGAGTATGCTGCATAGATTACCATATGTTTTAAAAAGGCGGTACCGGGGATGGATGAGTTTAGGATAGAGGGGAGCGTACAGTAGTTCTAGGTAAAAGAAGTAGGCTCTGGGAGGTTGTGCTGCATGAAAGACCTCGAAGGGGGGGTTGTAGCTTTACTCTGGCTGATGCCCTCAACCCCCCTTTGGTGTTATCCATTGCCGATGACCTACGGTATATGCATGATGTAAAGGTAACGAATGACAAATCGGCGGTATGGTAGACAAGGTGCCCCAAAGACAACAACAATGCCTATTCCGCTTACACATAAATCTTTGCAACAGGATGTCGTCGCTGAATTTATTACGGACCATCGCTTAGAGACCTGTATGTATGTGTACCTTGATGCATTCGTGGATATTCACCGCGCTAAATCTCCTGACTTTGGTGAAACCTGGTGTCCACATACTATCTACTCGATGTTGGAAAAGGTATACAAGGGTATCCGACGTGAACTCTCTGAGAAAGGACTGTTGACCAACGAAGCTGCTGGTGAGTACCTTATGCGCACTGAGTTGAAGGCCACCTAAGGGAGTTTTTAAAAAGCAAGAATCTATTAACAACATGTCACGGTCAAAGGAAGCTATCATCAACGAGATCCTCAATAAGTACACGCACAACCTTGCCGACGTTGGCAAATGTGTACATCCCCTTGGTCGTCTTGGAGGTACCAAACGCAAGGGGTTCACACGGTTCTCCAAGATGTTCTGTGACAGTATGGTCTTTTGGGCTCCGGTCAACTATGCCGATGAAAAGGTCAAGGGTAAGTCCATTGGCAAATATATGGCTGACTTACGTGAGGCATTTGGCAAGGCGGATCTACCTTACGATTCCATCAAGTCGCTGCATAGTGGCACTCTGTTGGACGAAGAGTATATCCCTGCTGACATCCAAACCGCACATGCACAAGAGCACAGCAATGGACCATACTCTGCCGGATTTGTCTCTATCAAGGTGTCTCTATACCACTGCCGTGCCAAAAAGGTGGTAATGGCCATGGCTGCCATCCTGCCTATCCTTCGGAAGCGGTACCTTGTCCTGCATGACATCGACATGACTCATGACTGCAGGTATGTATCAACCCGGACCTATTTGGAGAGGCACTTGAAGGCTAAGGGCATTTCAACGATAGTTAACGATCGCGGACGGGTGGGTGACCACTGTGTGACCTGGTTTGCATCTGCAGACAATGCCCAAAATATCAGTTGCAAGGTCTATAACAAGCTGGTCCAGATGCTCGAGAGCGCGGATGTGCGAAAGAGTCTCGGTTCAAGGATGGAGGATATAGTTGCCAATCCAGATGAGAAGTTCACCAGGACTCTATTGCGCCATAGGGATCATGGCCTTTCACGGCTGGAGCTAACCTTTTATGGCTCAAGGCTGCACCCTTTGGCGGTATACCAAGATAGGATGGATGATGCGCGTAGGCTTTTGGACGGCTGCACCACGTTTGACTACAGCTATGAACAGCACTGGATAGAACGTGCTGAGCTTATAAAGGCCATGGTCGCGGTGTATATCCCTGGAAGCAAGGTCTTTGCATACTGCCACTGGTGGAACTCTACAACCCGCAAGAAGTACGGTTATATGTGGTCCAAAGTTTCAGCACCGCTTGCCATGCACCTGGTTGCCAACTACTCGTTCAACGACCGTCCCATCTACTATGTGGAGGCCAAAGTTAGCGAGAATGGTACAGTGGAGGTCACCAAGGAGAAGATGTATGAGAGAGAGCCAGGCTGCAAGGCCAAAACATTGGTACCAGGTGGTTCCAAGGGTATGTTCCCCTCATACGCACTGTTCGACCGCGAAGTATATAAGTTTGCCGACATGGGTATTGTATCTGTGGACAACATCCGCATTGGATGGCCAAAGAGGCGACACCACAAGGAGAGTGCACCGTTAGCTGTCCTTGTGGAGCGCAGATCCGATGATGGGCAGTATGTTAAGCATATGCAGAGTATACATTCATCCGCCTTTGGAACCGGCTACAATGTGCTTGAGCCAGGTCGCATATATACCATTGCTGCAGCAGGCTTAAAGAAGTTTCGCGGGACTTTGTACTGGCATATAATTATGGACTGTGGTACCAGAGTTAGAGCCGGTAAGTCCCTCTGTAACCTGTGGGAAACGTGGCGGAGAAAATATAGGGGAGCGAATGGCCAAGTAAGAATCCACCATGTGCCAAAGATGACCTTCCTTGCAGAACGCATAGTCCGCTCCAAAGGCACGAACGACATGAAGTGTAAGCTGGTCCAGGAGTAACGTAAGGTAAGGTTTTTAAAAACTTGGTACATGCTGCCACAAAAATCAGGCCCTACAGTTCCTCGTCATCCTCCGACATGTCCATTCCCAAGAACGCGTTCTGGAGTTCCTGTAGTTCAGATCCATTCTGTAGCCTATTTTGGACAGTCTCTACTTCGGAGTTCTGCAGGACAGGCTTATTGGTGGTTGGATAGTCGAATCCATCCTCTATCCATTCCATATGGTGGGGTAGTATATCCAGGCTGAGGTTGTTGGACATATTACGTACATTTAGCAGCAGAAAGCACAACCGCAACATCATGTTAACCTCCCTCTTGTCGGTGGTACGGATGGCGTCTTTATGGTTGAACTTGGCAAAGGTGGATCCGAGCTCACCAAAGGTATTTTCAACCATAGACCTGAATCCTCCGAACATCGTATTAAAGGTAGCCTCATCCTCATCCAAGGGCTGTCCAGTGCGCTTACGTATGGGAAAACAAAAGTTGCGAATATCCAGGGTGTCCTCTTTCTCCAGGAGCTTGGGTATATGCAGTGGGTATCCACCATCAAGGCCAATGCAGTCCACCTCATGAATCCTTTTGGCCACACCCATGTCAACCAGCATGGTACCATCGTTGTGTTTCTTACATGACTCGGACTTGGACACAAAGACCACCATGTTGTTGACGTCTATGCATACTTGTGTGCGGAGGCCTGACTTCCTGAACTTAAAGCTGTACATCTCCGACTTTAACTCCCCGTAGGTTGCCCGTGTGTCATGGCCATCCAGCAGCAGTGTTACATGCTTGAACATCTTTGGGTTACTCCATCTGGCCGATCGCATGCGTATCTCTGGGGTGGAAAACATGGTTGAGAAGCACCTTGCCATTTCCTTGTTGAACAGGCTCCTTTCCTCCTTGAAGAACGTGCGAAAGATCTCGTAGAAGGATGACCGGGGCATGAACACCGACATGGACTCCATGGATTCTCCAGAGACAAAAAAGTATAAGAAGGCAATACCCTTTTCAAGTGCCTTATACGGACCGGGGAAGTATACTTTATTCCACAGGACCGTCAGGAAGAAGTACACCGCAACAGCCCCCAGCTTGGACATAACCGCTAATTTCATGTGACGCATACCCTTGATGACCTTGAACTCAGACCGGTGTGCCCTACGAGTTTTTGGGTACATTGGCCAGGGATCATCCAAGAAGGTCCACTCCTCCTGAATAATCGCCCTGAACAAATCTTGAAGTTTTTCAGGAACGTTGCCGCTTGACATATTTGTTTTGTATATCCTGTACTTACCTGGTCTACCATACCGCATTTGTCATTCGTTACCTTTACATCATGCATATACCGTAGGTCATCGGCAATGGATAACACCAAAGGGGGGTTGAGGGCATCAGCCAGAGTAAAGCTACAACCCCCCCTTCGAGGTCTTTCATGCAGCACAACCTCCCAGAGCCTACTTCTTTTACCTAGAACTACTGTACGCTCCCCTCTATCCTAAACTCATCCATCCCCGGTACCGCCTTTTTAAAACATATGGTAATCTATGCAGCATACTCTCACACACCTTGAAGCGCCTATCTATACTAGTCCCGGATGACTCCCATTAGTGACCTCCTGCGAGCTGCTTTCCTACAGGATCAACCCAGGGACCAGGAGCAGAAGCATCCTTTGCCACCCGATCCTATATCTATTCCTTACTATTCCTTTGTTACCAAAGTCGATTTACTTAATTATTCTGAGCCAGGGAAACATATCATTTTCAACAAGACGCTTGTCACTCGCACGACCTTCAAGGATCATCTGGAGCACCGCGGACAGACCGGCCGGTACCTGCTTGAAGAAGTCCCAGTGAACATTCCGATTGAACGACGGCAATACTTCAACCTCACCGCCCGCGCTGCTACCCGTGAGCTCCGGCGCGATTTGACGTGGGCATTGTGTTTAGCGAACGTAGAGCACATCAAGGAGCTCGTCATTCCCATCATGGACATTACCCGCTACGTCGCCCTGGTTCCCCGCCTCAAGGTCCTGTCCAAGGTCACATTTCTTTTGGACAAGGGGTTCCAAGTCACGACACGATATGGTCCAACGTATACACCAGCGGAACAAGAACAATTAGAGTTACAGAAGTCGAAGAGGATTCTAGCCTTTGAGGAGATGGTCTCATTCGTGCAGGAGCACCGTCGAGTCTCTCCTCATGTACTCAAACGTGGACGGAGCTGCAGGGATCCTTACGCCAGCAATGATGATTGTCCAGAGGAGCACCAATTTCGACTCCTCCAAGCCCTTCCGCCTTTAATCAGCCCCTCCGTCCTTGACCAGCAAAACTGGCCCCAGTTTGTCGCCAAAGCTCACGAGACCGACCTTTCGCTTGTCAAGACCATCCAACCTTGCTCATTTTTTGCACCCAGAGCGCCGCCGAAGCCAAGTGGTCCTTTCTTTCACCGGTGCCGTGTTCTCGAGAGTCATTGTGCCGTTCCTTGACGACGATACGTTTCAATGGGCTGTCGATGAGCGCAAGCAACATGATGCCGAGATTGTAGCAGGACGGACTCCCCTACGACCGCTTGTACCGCTTCGCATTTTCGCCACCAAATATGATCGGCCTGCATTTGGACGACAGCTCAACGACGTGGCATTTGCATTTGGTGGAACGCTCGAAGATATTACAGAAGCAATTGGTGGAAAAGGTTGACTGATCACGAGGCAGCACTTAAATTTTCGATCGGCGAAGGCAACTGCAGCTGGGATTTGCCTAGGCTATCAAAGCTAAAGGTAAACATGCGTCAGATTTTGATCCGCATCCATCCAGATGCCATTTCAAGATGCCCACGGCTGTCTCATATCTTTCTCAAGGATCGGCGACAGGAGTATCAACTGGACGAAGTTGTTTATTGGACACCAACAAAGCCACCACTTTTGAAAGAGCTCGCTCTTGAAGGCACTCCGGCCATCTCCTTCCATCCCGACATCCTTCATGGCACGACCAATTTGACGGACTTGAAACTGGAGATATTCACCCTTAGGGTCGATGTGGCGTTCATTCCGCCTGCCGAGGAACTTGACGGTGCAGATGACGAGAGTATCGACGACAACAATAAGAATGCTAACAGTCCCCCAACACATGAATCGGTCCCAAGGAAGCGGCCGACCTGGACATGGGACTGGCACCTCCCCAATCTGGTTTCCCTGACACTGAACACCGAGTTTGGATACCGCTTCAAGTTCAGGATGTTGGCCGGCACACCAAACCTCGTACGATTTAATGTCGGAATCGGCTCGCAATTTGGCCAGCATAGGCGAACCGTTGGGATTGCGGACCTTCTCCAGCCCGGATATCAACACCCCGCTATGGATCGCTCCCAGAATCAGGAACAGCAACGGCAGCGAAGGATCTTGGGGCGACATGTCGTTGGAGATATCGACAACAGCGGCAGCCCCATTGAACTCGAGGAAAACGATGACAAGTTCTGGAAAGACTTCGAATACGTGCACGTCCCAGCACTCAAGTATCTTACTCTGACGGGTCCATGGTCTCTTGACGGTCGAGTGCTGGAGGTTCTATTTGGCAAGGTCGCGCCCGGTGTCGAGAATCTCATCATGTCGTCCGAGGGGCATAGTGTATGCGAGCGGGTAAAGGCGACGTCTGAGCACTTGCATGCGCTCGAGAGTGCACATCTATGCGTTGACGGGGTCACTGACGAGTCATTATCGAAGGTGGGGATGAAACCGGATAGCTCGCGCACCACGCAAGGGAATTACTTACTTGTGGAACCTCCTGTGGGACGAACTGTTGCCAGTCCTGCTCAGTATCGGTTTAGCCTCTGGAGATAGCTAAACTTATTAAAGAATTCCCTTTTTTTTTTTTTTTTTTTTTTCATTTGGTTTTGAAAGCTTTCACTTTCAGGCGATGGAGGGTTAGCATCCCCCCCCCCCCCCCCCTCATGGCAGTTGCCTAAATCGTAGCACCGACGCATATCCTGGAATAAGACCCAGACCTCCTTCTTGTGTTGTCGTGCGTCCTCCATGACGACGTTAAGAGCGTGGATGTGATCTGCTGTTGATGTTCCCTTTAGTATCGAGAAGGTGGCTCCTAATATGTCGTTTTCCAGCATGATTGCTGAGAGGCGCTCCGTCAGGATCGAAAACAGAATTTTGCATCCATGCTCCAGGAGTGTAATCGGTCGGACGTTGGCGAGGCTTCCTGTCCATGGGATGGTCTTGGAGATGACGCCTTCCATCCACAGCAGGGGCATCTTTGGTATCTGACATTAGCCTTCAATTTCCCATAAAAGAGACGTGTTGACTTTTCACCTATGTGTATCAGTAGTTCTTTTGTTATCTTTGATGCCCCTACTGCCTTCCCAGAAGTTGCAGCGCTCACTGCTCCTACTATCACAGTGTCACTTGGCACATCTAACAGGTGGTCATACCATGCCTCGACATATTCAGCTGGCTGGTATATCCGCTCCCAAAGAGTGCCTTTGGGAATACCCTTACTCTGCCTTGGACCGTGCTTCTTTCGAAGTACAGTCGGACATTTGTAAGGGTATCGGATGGGTAGTCAGAAATGGATGCACGGTCTAACGTAGCATGACCGTTGTTTGTTTCGAGAATCTTTTGATTGTGGATTTCGTATCGGTTTAAAAACGCATATGGGAGGCTTCGTCAACCTTTACTTCATGTTCAAGAAAAATTATTGCTCTATAATAAAAAGTGGTGTTGGTGTCTCCAGAGTCCGCACATCTAGTTCCGCAAAACGCCTTTGTGATCCGAGCGAATTCCGCCTTCCAGGGCATCATTCCTGCTTCCGTCAGGCCACCTTTCAGACTACCCGCTAGCCATATCAAGTCCAATCTGCTAATGCTATGAAAGGAATAAGCGCCAGTCTCTGGATGAAGTTCGCGGAAGCTATCTGTGAATTGATTTTTTCCGCCAACCACTCCAGAAGACCGTTTTTTGTGTTAGTGTTTTGTTTTTTTTCGTTCGACCGATCAAGTGAGAGGTTCACTACACTGTTAACACCCCCACACTCAATGGTCTCCATGCCTTTCCCTTTTGCTTCTTGAATTATTTTTTTTGCACACTCGACTAGCTCTTGGAACTCTCTTTCCCCTCTTCGTTTCTGCTTGCAGAACATAACAGGTCACTATCCGAAAGTGGGCTCCCAAATGGTATCCAAAATTGAAAGAAATGCCTCGTTCTTTGTGTTTGTTATTTCTTATGATGTGCTGTTGCCATAATTCTTTTACCAAGAATTCCACTCCCGCCCCCATCTCTCTGGTCGTTGCATTTGCCCAAAAACCAACATATCGGCTAGGTACGTTTTTATCAAATAATAAGTATTTTGTAGTTTTGTGATTGCAGTTTCGTTTACTGGCACGCTATTATGTCGCCCTATCTTACCACCGCTTAAAAAACCCATATTCACTTGTCCCTTGCACGTTGATGGATGCGATGCGAAGGTACCCTGTTGATGTTTGTGGTGTCCGACACTATTGATGGTTAGAGGATGGTGTGTGTGCTCAGCTGGTCTGTCCCGTTTCTGCGATTGTTTGAGGTGCTGTATCAGATCGCCTTTCTCCAGAAAAGGGAAACGCCAGATGATCACATGATATCACTTCGAATGTCCATAGTATTGTTGTGAAGGTTCTTAAGTTAGTCGGCAGTGAATCATATTAAACGTTTGAGAAGCTCGATCGCGCGCTTCACCCATTCACACAAAATAGTGAAGGACATACATGAAAAAAACATGTATGTCCTTCCGGAAATGATTGGTTATCGTTGCAAGTTGGAAAACTTACAAGTTTCAGCTTTTGTGCATGTCTACACCCGAATGATTGGCTATTATTCAATCCCAGTCTTGTACATATGGGAAAATCTACTTATTGAATACCCCCTGGTTCGACTCAAGACGGCATATAGTTCTTCTCTTGCTACCATTGCCTCTCTCGGTGGTGGTGTGAAGAGACGGCAATGGAGGGATTAGTTGCTTAGGCTGGGTTGGAGGTGGTCCCATATTCCCCAGAGCATGACCAGCAGTATGTGTTGGTGGACCGGCCGGATAACGGAAGGAATGCAGTGGAGTAGCCGCGGTATGGTTTCTGTTAGTAAATAATGAGTGAAAAAAATAAAATAAAGGATGTATTGTCGGTATGGTATCAAGCGCGTGCGAATAACAAGTAAGCTTTGGCTTGTTTGTGCTCTTGTTGGTGGGTGTTTGTTGTGCACAAACGTATGCAGTAGACAGCCAACGCCAAGTGCTCTCAACCACAAATCTGCCAACCGCCAATGTACCACAGCCCAACGCAAAAAAAAAAAAAATAATACCTGGCTTGATCTTGGATGCCTCTGACTGCTTCTACCGCTTCATCTTCATCATTTTCTTCTACTTTGATCCCTTCGTCTTCTTTTCCTCCTTCTTTCGCTTCTCTTCTTCCCCTTTCTCACTAGCTCCTCACTTCAACACTTCCCTTCTTTTTTTTCTTCACTCTACCATTCATCCTATCATCCCTCTCTACTTGTAACTTTCTACCCTTATTGTTCCTTCTTTCGACCCATACCCGAATGTCTTCTACTTTCCCCCTGCCGCAAGAGTTACTCGAGGCCATCATCCACGCTCTTGGTCGTTCCCATGGTGTTGACTCTATGGCAACCATGCTGCGTGTGAACAAATACGTCTGCTCTGTCACTCTGCCTATACTCTATGGAGGGGTTCCCTTCTCGGTGTTGAATCAAAGCTATCCCAAGGACTCCCTTGCCTTCAAGCGTCGACAAAAGCTGATCGCAACTCTCCTTCTCGGTGTTCCCAAGACCCGCGTCACCGACCTCCTCCGCGTTGCCTTCCTTCAAGACTCCTTCGACGACCAGGAACACTCCCCTGCACCTTATGCTCCGTACCATTCGTTTGCGATCGCGATTTCTATGAGCCGCTGTAACGACGCCTTTGACGGAGACTTTTTCCAGGTCGACGAATTTTGCGAGGACGAGGACTACTTTCACGACGACGTTGGACCACCCTCCCAGAGGTTGCTTGACTTTGTGAGGGATCACAAACTCAAGGAACGCTATGCCAATGAGGCACCCCTGTCAAATCTTTTGCTGGAAAGACCTGGAGAGACCTTCAACATCGCCATCAACAGAGAGATTCAAAGGGATTTGACGTGGGCGTTGTGTTGGGGTGTAGAGCGCCTCAGGTATCTTGAGATCCCTGTATCCGATATTGATCGCTACCTGCCCTTGGTCGACAAGTTCAAGGCTCTCTCCAAGGTGTGGTTCGAGCTGGATCGACAACTGTTCGACGCCCACATTGATCTTGAAGAGCTGACGCCTGAGCAGCTTACGGTCCTGAACCTCCAGCGGGACGAGCGGAAGCGACACCTCGATCAAATGGTGCTCTTTGTTCAGGGCCTTCGACATCACCACGGCAGTGTTCTCCAGGCTGCTTCATGCTCTGGGGAGTTCGAAAGGTGTCCTGATGAGTATGAGGAGAAGCTTTCCCGCCTTCTCCCACCTCTTCCTGATCCCGAAGCACTTGACATGCATAACTGGGGTCACTTTGCTACCAAGGTCAGAGAGACCAACTTATCGGCCGTCAAGACGATCACGCCACCGCGGGGTCAACCAGGAGCATTAAGTCTGCCTCGCCTCCTCGAACAGTCTCCATTCCTTCATCGCTGTCGGTCTCTCAGGGATATATGGTTGACGTCTTTCACCGACGATATCTTCCAATGGGCTGTTGACGAGCGCAGGCAGTACGACGCCGACAATGCAGCCGGATGTCCTCCTCAGAGGCCATTGGTCCCTCTCCGACATGCTGAGGTCAACAACAAGCGCCCTACCGACGGACGCCTCATCAACGACATTGGATACAGCTTTGGCGAGACCCTCCAATCTCTTGAGGTGAGACCTCTTTCACTTGGATGGCGACTTGCTGGTATCATTCCAGATTCGGTTGAGTGCTGGGTCGGAGGTCGCCCGTCTTGGCCATGCTGGCGTGCACCCTTGCTGAGTCATTTGGCCATCGATGCTCACTATAATCCCCTCCGCATCCATCCCAGTCTTTTCGCCCATTGCCCACAGCTGAAGTCCATCGACCTTGCAGATCGGCGCCAGAGGTATTCGTCCAGCGACATCACTCGATTCGAGCCAACGGAACTCATCCAGCTGGAGACTCTCAGACTACAAGGATCGCCAGCTATCTCGTTCCACCCAGGTGTACTCAGGAACGCACCCGAGCTGAAGTCTTTAGTTCTGAGGATGTCTAATTACAAGACGCCATCGTACATTCCGCCGGTGGCCGAATTGGAGGAACCTGGGGAGGAGCTTGAGGATGACTCTGTGAAATTAGTACCAATCGCCACTGCGACAACACATAGCCCTCTTGGACGACCCATCTGGACCTGGGACTGGGATCTACCCAAGCTGACCACCTTGGAGCTCACCTCAGAGTTCGCATACCGGTTCCAGTTCAAGCTGCTCCGGAGCACTCCCAGCTTGGAACGGTTCTTGGTCGACACCAGGTCGTTGTCTGGCCAGCATAAGAGGACCCTCGGCGTCAAGGACCTTCTCCAGAACGTACAGGACTCGACGGCCGTGGGCGACACACAGGACGACGACAACGACGACGAAACCCTGGACCAGCTGCAGTTGCAATACATCCACCTCCCCAACCTGACAGAGTTTTCTCTGATCGGAGACTGGACTTTGGACCGACGAGTGTTGACGATTCTGTGCAGAAAGGTGCTTCCTACTATTCACCGGTATTTGTCTTTGCGGGGGTGTAGCGGGTTTGGTTTGCACGATTGGGTCAAGACGACATCAAAGCATCTTCCGAAACTGCAGTTGGCGACGGCATCTTGCGAGGTGACCCCTGAATTGGCGTCCGAGGTTGGGTTGGTCCTGGAGTATGACGGTCGAGAAACAGGCAACGGCATATGCTACCGTCTTGCTGATTGGCCTCCTGTGGATGCAAATCAGGATGCAACAGAGGATGTAAATGAGGATGCAGCTGAGGGTGCAGTCGAGAAAGTAACCACTAATTTTAATTTCTATTGAATTGATACTGTTGAATAAATACCCAAAAGTGTGGACTGTTATAACCATTAAGAACCATCAGCCTGCAAAGTAGATGAACACAGTCAGCTTGCTTTCTGAACTGCAGGCGAACCTTCTCTTCCTCTTGCAGCTCTCCTTCTGACCAATTTTCTTTTTTTTCCTATCCTTCATGCCGCCCTTGTCTCTCTTCATTTAAATTCCTCCCTCTCCCTCTCCAACTTCTATTCGTTCCATTTGCTTTAGAGTGTAGTACCTCAACAGTGCTTTATTTGTTATTATTTTGTTCTTTTGGGTGGTTCTTGAGCGTCTGTGTTTTATACCCTAGTGAAGGGCAATTGCACTAAAGAACGCAATGGAGAAAATAAGGGTTAGGACGGAAAAAAGGAAAGAGAGGGATAGAGAGAGAGAGAAAGAGAGAGAAAGAGAGAGAGAAAGAGAGAGGTCCATCGTTTTGCTCTTTTCTTCTTTTTGTGGTCAGATTTTTAAAGCTCAAATGCGCATTCGTGAATAATCTTGTGCGCACTTTCATCTTCCCAGAAATGCCGAGGAGAAAGCCATTGGTTAGGGTGCGACCGTTGGTTGAGAGGTCCAAGAACGGAGTGGGAAAAGTAGACACAGGAAAGAAGAGAGCTTCTTCGTACTTTCAAATAAAGAGCACAGAAAAGAGAGGGAGAGAAAGAGAGAGGTGCATTGGTTGCACAAACGTTAAAAAAAAAAGAAAAAAAAAAAAAAAACGGCGTCGAACCTATTTCTTTTCCCTGAAGCGAACAACTGCATTAACGGGAAGAACATCAATCCTCATCGATGCCCCTCTCCCTTACTTCGTTCACGCCACCTCCTTCTCTTCTCCCTCTTTTCTCCTTTCTTTTCGCCCTCCCCTCATCTGTTTCTACTCACTCATTCATTCCACTCTAATGTCTCTTTCATTCCATTCCTCTCGCATTCATTGACTTTTCACTTATGTCGACAAAAAGCGACAGGCCTAAAGTTCTTATCGTCGGGGCAGGTCTCGAAGGACTCTTACTTGGTGCCCTCCTCGAAAAGGCTGGTGTGCCTTACCAGATCTTTGAGCGCGCCACCACTGTCAAACCATTGGGTATGTAGCGCTCAAACGCTTGAACCGTGCTCGCTAGTCTCCTTTATTTCCATTCACAGTATCGCGTTTCTTAATTTTGTATACGAATAGGCTCCGCCATGGCAGTTGGACCTACCCTTCTTCCTATCTTTGAGCAATTGGGCATCTACGACGAATTCCTCACTATCGGAAAACACTTGACTCATCTGATTGGCTAAAAGGATTCGTTGCAGCCCATGAGGCCTTCGGACCTTTTACCTGTCGAAGGATTGTAAGTGCCTCTACTATCTTGCTATAGTGCACCATGAACTTATGAACAACATGTTCTAATGTCTTTTTCTAATTGAATGCTTGCTACGAATCAGCGCCGGATACGGAGAGTACATTGTTGCACGTCCGAAACCATATGATCTTGTACTCAAACAGGTCCCTTCTCGCAAAATCCATTTTGGCCACCGCGTTTTGAACATTACTGAGGAGGATAACAAGGTCATCATCCATCTTTCAAACAAGGACACCATTGAAGGAGATATTATCGTTGGTGCTGACGGAGCCTATAGCGCTGTCTGTCAGCGGATGTACGAGCAGTTAAAGGCGGTAGGAAAGCTGCCCAAGTCTTACCAGGAGGATCTATCTTTCCGCTGTGCTTGCTTTTGTGGGACAGACAAAAGTCTTGGATCCTGAAGAGTTTCCTGTCATAGCCTTGCCCCATTGCCATTTTACTAACACCTATGGAGAAACAAGCCGTTCACTGTACGTCCTGTTGTCAGACGGCGTGATTTTTGACTGATAATGACGATGTTGTTGCCATGCAAAATATGTAAATGTGCACCATTTTGTCTGGTGATTCTCATTGTCTTCGTGGCATACGTTCAACACGGCGCAAGGAACTCTCTGTTGGATGGTGCTGCACCATATGTCGAGAAAAACGAGCAAAGCAGCCATGGAGCAGCGTTTCCGACACAGTGAGAACTCGGAATGGGGCGATTACCCAGCGCAAACTATGTGTGAGGAAACTCGGAGCTTTCTCATTCAATTACTCGACGGAAGAAGCGCACCCTCGGTGACCTCTACGATCAAACGCCCAAGGAATTCATCTCTAAGGCGATGTTGGAGGAGAAGGTTTCCACGACCTGGCACTACCGTCGTTATGTTCTGTTGGGCGATGGTAACTACCGACTGTCATCTTTCCAGCGCCTCTGTGTCTTTTTTTTCGCTAATTTTTAGTCCTCCAACTAATGAATATCCGGACAATATTGCTTTTGTAGCCTGCCATAAACTGAACCCTTCTGGAGGTCATGGTACGTCCTCTTCTCGATGCATGCTCTTCGAAGTAATTAACAAATAATGCCGTCGCCAGCGCACTCACAATTTTTTTCTTTGTGTTATTCACCTTCTAGGTACAGTAACAGCAATGCATGATGCTGTTGCCCTTGCCAATCTGCTTTATAGTATGCCGACGAGAACATTGGAGGACATCACCAGGATCTTTGAGGAATATCAAAAGGAGCGACTCCCAGCCGTGACACAGTCGTACAACCACAGTCGGCATCTGGCTAAAATCTCTGGGAGAGGCCTTTCAGGCGCGATTCCCCTCTATTTCTCTGCAGATGCACCTATGTGGCTATGGAGACTTGCGGTATGTTACAATGGAATGGTGTATATTTCCTTCACTTCCATAATAGTATCAACGGAAAGAATAGTAGAAAAATGTGAGCATAGACGGGCTAATGGTGCTGACCATGACATTTGCTTCCCTTTTTGTTAAAACGACGTAGATGGCTAAGCAGGTCCCTTTGAGACCTCAAGCTGCGTTCCTAAAGCGTGTGGAGGTGAAAGGAACAGTTTTGCCTGCCAAGTCACCGAGTGAACAGAAGGCAAGGACCGTCTTTGAGAAGCGGCAGCAAACTGCTGCATCGATCTAATTGTCCCCCCCCCCCCCGAGCAGGGGCACAACCGCTTGCCACCATAAGACGAAACCAGCATCTTGAAAGAATGACGGGTATCTTAATAACAGATGACAAACGTACAGTCTTATACATTATACCATGTAGTAAAATAGAACAAAAAAAATTAATGCTCCCAGGGATGAAGTTTACCTTTTGAAAATCATGATACATGCCGTTGGGTATGGGAACTGACAAAAAACCGGATTCTTGTTGCGAAGAAAGAAAAAGTTAATTAACAGTCCACGGGAAAAAAGGAAGGGGAGGGTTGACCGTTGGAAGGAAAAGGAGAATACGAAAAGAAGGATGAGGCAGTGAAGGATAGAGCTCATTGCTCACACAAACAAATACATACATGGAGAGGATTAGAAAGAGAGACAGAGAGAGAAAGGAACGAAGCAGTGGTTGCTTCAACGAAGGGAAAAGAAAACGCGAGGACTGAGCAACCTCTGGACACCAATAACAAACAAATATGACCCAAGAGAAATACTCTTTCCTCCGTCCTCCATTCTTGTGTCTTTTCTTTCTCTCTTTTCGTCTTACGTTCTTCCTTTCCTCCGTGCTTTTTTCTCATTCCACTTGTACCGCCTTCCCTACCTTTCTCGTCATCGCCCCTCTCGACTACATTCACTCATTCCTCTCTGCCTTTTCTGTTCATTCCGACATTCATTCAACTCGATTCTTACACTTCGCTCCTCTATCCAATCAATTATGTCGACAACAAGTGATAAGCCAACAATTTTAATCGTTGGAGCAGGCCTTGGGGGTTTGATGCTCGGCGCCCTCCTCGAAAAGTCAGATGTGCCTTACTTGATCTTTGAGCGTGCTAGCGCCGTCAAACCATTAGGTATGTCGTCCTGTTGCTGTTGTTCACCTTCCAGAATCCCCCTGGCATATATCCAAGGCTCTTTTTTTCTCATGGGTTCCATGCCTCTCCATTTGTATGTGATAAGGCTCCGCGATGTCGATTGGACCCACGCTCCTTCCCATCTTTGAGCAACTGGGTATCTACGATGAGTTCCTTACTATCGGAAAGTACTTAACCCGTCTGGTTGGCTACAAAGAAACCCTGGTGCCTTTAAAGCCTCTGGATCTGAGTCCCGTTGAGGAGTTGTAAGTATCTTTGGTGACTTTATATGCGGCATAAACCTTGAGGACATCATGTTCTAATGTATTTGTTTTGCGTTCATTGTTTGCTACTGGCTAGTACGGGGTACGGGCAGTACATTGTTGCTCGTCCCAAGCTCTATGATCTCATCCTCAAACAAGTCCCTCCCCACAAGATTCACTTTGGTCATCGCGTTCTCAACATCACCGAGAAAGACGACAAAGTCACCCTCCATCTTTCCAACAGCAATACCTTCGAGGGCGACATCATTGTTGGCGCCGACGGTGCCTACAGTGCTGTCCGTCAGCGAATGTATGAGCAACTGAAAGCGGAAGGATTGCTCCCAAAGTCTGACCAAGAAGATCTTCCTTTCAGTTGTACATGCTTGGTTGGTCAGACCAAGGTCCTGGACCCTGAAGAGTTCCCTACTGTTGCTGAACCCCAATGCCATTTCAACAACCTGTATGGAGACGACAAGCCTTTCACAGTAAGTGTTCTTGCATTACAGAATACTTTTTGACCGATTACGAAGTTGTTGCTAATCAAAATATGTAAATGCACCATATTGTCTGGCGATTCCAATGTATTAGTGGCATACGTTCAACACAGCGCAAGGAACGCTCTGCTGGATGGTGCTGCACCATTTGTCGAGAAAAACGAGCAAAGCGGCCATGGAGCAGCGTTTCCGACACAGTGAGAACTCGGAATGGGGCGATTACCCAGCGCAAACTATGTGTGAGGAGACTCGGAACTTTCCCATTCAATTACTCGACGGAAAGAGGCGCACCCTTGGTGACCTCTACGATCAAACGCCCAAGGAATTCATCTCTAAGGTGATGTTGGAGGAGAAGGTTTTCACGACCTGGCACCACCGTCGTTATGTCTTGATGGGTGATGGTAAGTGGATACTCTTTCCCCTCGTCATTACCAGGTGAATTAATGTCTATCGTCCCTCTTAACTAACGATAGCCTGCTCAAATTATTCACTTCTGTAGCTTGCCACAAGTTGAATCCCGCTGGAGGACATGGTACGTCCTCGATTGCTCTGCTCTTTTCTTTTCATTTCCAAGCAATGTTTCCATCAATCACGTCCTTATATTTTCTTTTTTTTCTTCTTTTGGAATAATAGGTGCAGTGACAGCAATGCACGACGCTATTGCCCTCGCCAACTTGTTCTATGCAATGCCCGCTAAGACAGGAGAGGATATCACCAAGATCTTTGAGGAGTATCAAAAGGAGCGACTTCCAGCCGTGACAGAATCCTTTAATAACAGCCGGCAGTTGGCCAAGACCGCCGGCAGAGGTATTGTGGGAGCCATTATCCTCTACCTCACTACGCTCATCC
The DNA here is from genome assembly GCA_036320915.1 of Linnemannia elongata. Classification (NCBI taxonomy): domain Eukaryota; kingdom Fungi; phylum Mortierellomycota; class Mortierellomycetes; order Mortierellales; family Mortierellaceae; genus Linnemannia; species Linnemannia elongata. Next base: position 604,755 of record JAXBDG010000005.1, on the reverse strand, counting down.
CCGCTTGGTTATGGAGAATCGCGGTACGGTATCTGTTTCTGTTAATTTTTGCTTCACGTCCAGACTGACGTTCTTGAAAGCAAAGCACTAATAGAGCCTGCGCTCATAACCTACTTTTTGATGACATAGATGGCCAAGACTATAAGGTTTAGACCACAAGTAGGGTTCCTTCCAGCAATTGTCGTGAAGGGAAGCGTTGCACCAGTGGTATCTGTGAGTGAGCAGAGAGCAAGGGCTGTTTTTGAGAAGCAGCAGCAGGTTGCTGCTTCGGTCTAACTTAACTAATATTGAGGGTGAGATACTTTCGATCCGCGATTGTATCCTATGGACTATCGAGTTTCGACGACTGTCGAACGTCCAGGGTCTGAGTATCTAGTATGGTTGCCACCAAGAATGGAAAGAGTCGACGGCTTGCACGCCCACTTGCCACCAGGAAGAAAATAATAAACAAGCCGCTTTTTTTTTTCTTATTTTCTTTTCTTTCTTGCCTCTCTTCATTTCTCCTTCACCATAACGCCCTCTTCCACCAACACCACTCGACTTTTGCCATTCATTCGCGCCATGACAATTGCATTCCCTTTACCAATGGAATGTCTCCAGTTGGTCATCCGTCACCTCGCCGACCAGCCTGACAGCCATACCTCGCTTCCTTGTTACGCGTCAACAAATACATCTTCGCAGTCGTCCTGCCTATCATATACGCGGATTCCTTCTACCTCGACACGTTCGATATGGCATGAACACTGTCGACGACAGCATACTTGCCAGTCTCTTGAATTTGATCCGACCCCTTCTCTTCAGTCTCCGCTAGGGTCACAAATGCGTCTCGGATTTGTTGCGAGCCGCATTCATCCAGGAACTAACGTAGCAGGTGCCGGAGCAGGAACATTATCAACTGTTGCCAGCAGAAGAACCACCATCATCGATCCCCTACTACTCGTTTGTCACCAACATCGATTTCCAACATAACCCGATGCTTGGATAGTGCCTCTTTCAAAACGCGGTCCTCAGCAATCGTGCGAGCTTCAAGTATGGAGCAACACGGACACAACGGCCGATACCTCCTCGAAAAAGTCCCATCTCTTTTCGAAAAGCAGAAGTACATTGCCACAATATCAACTGCCCGCGATCTCCGTCGCGATTTGATATAGGTGTTGTGTTCCGCTAACGTGGAGCGTACCCAGGGCCCGTCATCCCCATCATGGACATCACTCATTACGTCACAATGGTTCTTCGTCTCAAGATTCTGTCCCACGCCACCTTTCGCTTGACAAAGGGTTCCCAATCCTCCGAGCAGCAAACACCCCAGAGAAACGAGCAGAACTGGATGAACAGCGAGAAAAACGGAACTAGACCATTGATGACGCGGTCTCGTTCGTGCAGGAGCGTTGTCGACTTTTACCTCACGTGCTCAGGATCGGACAGTATCACAGGGATCCTTATGCCCATCATTAATCCAGGAGCGCTCTGGAATACGCCGAAATTGGAGCACTTGGAACAGCGGATGCTCAAGGTATTCATGGAAAACTCAGAGCCGTGTCCTTTTATTCCACCCGCCAAGGACTTTGAGAGTATAGTTGACGATTGTAACGACAGTGGTGATGCCAATGACAGCAGCGGTAGCATGGATGACAAGGAGGTTCTGGCCGGCGAATCTCAAGTGGAGCAAGAGCCTCTTTAACTTCGATACAACCATTCACTTCACTCTCATTCAAGAGACGACGGCCTATCTATACATGAGGCTGGGAGCTTCCCAAATTGGTCTACCTGACTCTGAATGGTGAATTCTCGTACAGGTTTCAGTTCAGGATACTGGCTGATACGCCTAACTTTATTATTTTCTCAGTTGACTTCAATTCTTGGTCGCGCAACATACCAGGACCGTTCGTCTTACTCGCATTTTCTTCCCTTACGCGTGCGGATAGGTGATCTTATGGCGACCAAAGCGACCAGGACAACGGCGGGGAAGATGAAGGACAGTGACGAAGGAGGTCCAAAGGAACCGGGTGAGAGAAGACGACAGTATCAAGGAGATGAAAGGTACTGGTCGGCAGGAGTATATTCACACACTCCCCCCCCCGCATTTGTTATTTTTGACCCATGGATCTATAATTTTTCAAGAGACGAATCCCAACTTCATGGAGCAGAAAATGGCGAATAGCCTAGGGTTCAGTTTCAAGGATTGGACGGGTTCAGTCTCAAGGATTGGACGGGTTCAGTCTCAAGGATTGGACAGCGTCGACACGGATCTGGTACGATTCAAGACGGCGTATGCTTCTCCTCTTGCTACCATTGCCTCTCTTAGTGGAGGTGGTGGAGGTGAAGGTTAACGGACGGCTTTGGAGGGTTTAATTCATAGGTGGGTTGGAGGTGGTCCCAGAGCATGACCAGGTAGTATGTGATGGAGGGTTGGTCGGATAACAGATGGAATGTAGCGGGGAAGAAAGCGCGGTATGATTTACTGTAGTAAATAATGAATAGATGTATTGTCGGTATCGCACAAGATGTGTGTGAAAAAATAATGTGAGCATTGGCTTTCTTATGCTCTGGTGGGTAGGTGTTTGTTGTGCACAAACGTATGTACTGTAGTAGATGGCCAACGCCAAGTGCTCTCAACCACATTTCCGCCAACCGCAACTCAACACAGAAAAAAAAATACCTGGCTCGATATCTTAGATGCCCCTGCCTGCTTCTACTTCTTCGCCTTCGCCATTTGCATCCTCTTCTTTTCCCCTTCTTCCCCTTTCTCACTAACTGTACACTTCTTCACCACTTCCCTTCCCTTCTTTCTTTCCTTAACTCTACCATTCATCCTATCATCCCTATCCTGTTGTTACTTTATACCCTTATTGTTCCTTCTTTCGACCCATACCCGAATGTCTTCTACATTCCCCCTGCCGCAAGAGTTACTCGAGGCCATCATCCGCGCTCTTGGTCGTTCCCATGGTGTTGACTCTATGGCAACCATGCTGCGTGTGAACAAGTACGTCTGCTCTATCACTCTACCTATACTCTATGGAGGAGTTCCCATCTCGGTGTTGAATCAAAGCTATCCCAAGGACTCCCCTGCCTTCAAGCGTCGGCAAAAGCTGATCGCCACTCTCCTCCTCGGTGTTCCCAAGACCCGCGTCACCGACCTCCTCCGCGTTGCTTTCCTTCAAGACTCCGTCGACGACCAGGAACACTCTCCTGCACCTTATGCTCCGTACCATTCGTTTGCGATCGCGATTTCTTTGAGTCGCTGTGACGACGCCTTCGACGGAGACTTTTGCCAGATCGATGGCTTTTTCCAGGCCGATGGCTTTTTCGAGGACGAGGACTACTATCACGACGACGTTGGACCACCCTCCCAGAGGCTGCTTGACTTTGTGAGGGATCACAAACTCAAGGAACGCTATGCCACTGAGGCGCCCCTAGGAAGGCTTTTACTAGAAAGAACTGGAGACACGTTCACCATTGCCATCAACAGAGAGATTCACAGGGACCTGACGTGGGCGTTGTGTTGGGATGTAGAGTGCCTCAGGTATCTTGTGATCCCTGTATCCGACATTGATCGCTACCTGCCCTTGGTCGACAAGTTCAAGGCTCTCTCCATGGTAAAGTTCGAGCTGGATCGACGACTGTTTCCCTCTAGTATTAACCTTGAAGAGCTGACACCCGAGCAGCTTACGGTCCTGAACCTCCAGCGGGACGAGCGGAAGCGACACCTCGACCAAATGGTGCTCTTTGTTCAGGGCCTTCGACATCACCACGGCAGTGTCCTCCAGGCTGCTTCATGCTCTGGGGAGTTCGAAAGGTGTCCTGATGAGTATGAGGAGAAGCTTTCCCGCCTTCTCCCACCACTTCCTGATCCCGAGCTGCTTAACACACACAACTGGGGTCACTTTGCTACCAAGGTCAAGGAGACTAACTTATCGGCCGTCAAGACGATCATGCCACCGCAGAATGAACAAGGAGCATTAAGTCTGCCTCGCCTCCTCGAACAGTCTCCATTCCTCCATCGCTGTCGGTCTCTTGGAGATATCTGGTTGACATCTTTGACCGACGATATCTTCCAGTGGGCTGTTGATGAGCGCAGGCAGTACGACGCCGACATTGCAGCCGGACGTCCTCCTCAAAGGCCATTGGTCCCTCTCCGATATGCTGAGGTCAACAACGAGCGCCCTACCGACGGACGCCTCATCAACGACATTGGATACAGCTTTGGTGAGACCCTCCAATCTCTTGTGGTGAGACCTCTTTTACTTGGATGGCGACTTGCTGGTATCATTCCAGATTCGGTCGAGTGCTGGGTCGGAGGTCGCCCGTCTTGGCCATGCTGGCGTGCACCCTTGCTCAGTCATTTGGCCATCGATGCTCACTATAATCCCCTCCGCATCCATCCCAGTCTTTTCGCCCATTGCCCACAGCTGAAGTCCATCGACCTTGCAGATCGGCGCCAGAGGTATTCGTCCAGCGACATCACTCGATTCGAGCCAACGGAACTCATCCAGCTGGAGACTCTCAGACTACAAGGATCGCCAGCCATCTCGTTCCACCCAAGTGTACTCAGGAACGCACCCGAGTTGAAGTATTTAGTTCTAAGGATGGCTAATTATGAGACGCCATCGTACATTCCACCGGTTTCCGAATTGGAGGACCTTGGGGAGGAAATCGAGGATGACTCTGTGGAATTAGTACCAACCGCCGCTGCGACAACACATAGCCCTCTTGGACGACCCATCTGGACCTGGGATTGGGATCTACCCAAGCTGACCACCTTGGAGCTCACCTCGGAGTTCGCATACCGGTTCCAGTTCAAGCTGCTCCGGAGCACTCCCAGCTTGGAACGGTTCTTGGTCGACACCAGGTCTTTGTCTGGCCAGCATAAGAGGACCCTCGGCGTCAAGGATCTTCTTCAAAATGCGCAGGACTCGACGACCTTGGGAGATACACTGGTCGACAACAACGACGACGACACTTTGGACCAGCTGCAGATGCAATACATTCATCTCCCCAACCTGACCGAGTTTTCTCTGATCGGAGACTGGACTTTGGACCGACGAGTGTTGACGATCCTGTTCAGAAAGGTGCTTCCTACTATTCACCGGTATTTGTCTTTGCGGGGGTGTAGCGGGTTTGGCCTGAATGATTGGGTCAAAACGACATCAAAGCACTTTCCGGAACTGCAGTCCGCGACGGCATCTTTCCAGGTGACCCCTGAATTGGCGTCCGAGGTTGGGTTGGTCCTGGAGTATGACGGTCGAGGAACAGGCAACGGTACACGCTACCGACTTGCTGACCGGCCTCCTGTGGATGCCAATGAGGATGCAACAGAGGATGCAACTGAAGATGCAGCTGAGAAAGTAATCACCGATTTTAATTTCTACTGAATCGATATTATTGAATAAATATCCAAAATTGTGGTCTGCTCCTACTAGTGAGAACCATTGATCTGCACAGTGGACGAGCCCACCTCTTCTTTTCCTGCAGCTCTCCTTCTGGCCAATTTTCTTCCTTTCCGACACTTCATGTCCTTGTATCTCTTCATTTATATTCCTCACCTTCTACCTTTCGTCTGTTCGATCCATCCAATTAATAGGGTGGTACTTCAACAGGTGCGACCACTCAGGCTCTTCTGGAGGCAGGATTCGATCTTGCGGCGCAGCCTGCGAGGTACTACATCTTGGCCACACCTTCTTTAGGACCGATCCTTAGCAAGCCAACGAACTACGGGCTGGGTGAAGACTAAAGAGAGAACCTTTGTGCATTGTGTGTTGTTTCTTTGTTCTTTTGTGTGGTTGTTGTGCGTTTGTGTTTGTTTGCTCTTTTTTACTGGTGACAGGACACATGGACGCCCTTTTGACAATCAAACTCAATCCAACATAACGAGAGAGAAAGGCTCTTTCCCTATTGTGCCTTAACCTTTTTTTTTTATTCTCTGTGCGTCGTGAGTGTCGATTCTATTGCTCTTCTCTTTGTGCTCCGTTTTGTCTTCCTCTTTCTCTATCCTTTTCTGATAAAAAACTTACCCCTGCAACCATTTGGTTAAATATGAGTAACTATATCCAGGTTTTGCCACCAATTAACCACCAAGTCTGAGGGATTGGAGGAGGGAGAGCGACACTTATGAAAATGATCCTCCAAAGAAAATAGCACCCATCTCCTTCGCCTTTAAAAGTATTGTCGGTCAAAGTAGTGGATCCCTGTCCAGGCACCATCACCTCTTCACCAGGTCTTGATTTAATCTAAGGCACCATCACTGATAACTTTGACTGTTTCATTTATGGTCGATCAAAGAAACCCCAGGGGCACCAACCGCTCCTGCGCTCCCTCCCCTCGCAGCTCTGTGGGTGGCAATCGCACAACAACAAAAGTAAAAAGGAAGGGGAGAATCGACAGAGAAAGGACTAATAACCAGAAAAAGCAGCGCGTCTAACGAAAAAGTGGCAAACACCTAATGAAAAAGGAGGCAAATAGTGCCTTTCTTATCAATTCCTCCATTTTCTTGTCGCCCTCTTTCTCTTTTTCTTGATTTCTCTTCATCCTCATTCCTCCCTCTACTTTTTCTTCCCATTGACTTCCATTCATTCGCACAAATGTCATCTACTTTCCCCTTACCTCTGGAATGTCTCCAACTAATCATCCACCATCTCATCGCCCAGCGAGCCCGCAAGTCCGTCGCCGCCCTCCTCTGCGTCAACAAACACGTTTGCTCCGCCACACTACCAATCCTGTACCGAGATCCCTTTGTCGATATGGTCCCTGTTCCCCCTATTTCCCCTATTTCTACCCACATGAACATGGCCGGTTTCGGTTTCGGGTACGGGCTTGGGACTATTGACAAGACGAACAAGACTGTGCTTGGTCTCATGCACCTGGTTCGGATGCTTCTTCTTAGTATGCCTCCCAGCGCTCCTTTCGACGACCAACATGGCCGTAATGACAGGCGCGAACTTGTTACTGAGCTGGTGCGTGTTGCGTTTTTCCCGGACCAGAAGAAAGATCAGGACCTACACAACGACAAAGCAGCATTATCGCCGCAGCTACCGCCCACCCCTCTCCTGCCTTACTACTCGTTTGTGACCTCAGTTTCCTTTGTGGACATTGCTCATGCGACTAAGAGTCTGCTTAGCAACGGCCTACTCACAAAGGAATCCGCCGTCCAGGATCTCATGGAGAGAACGGGGCGAGCCCGCAAAGCCCTTGCTCAGGAGCCTTTGCATCGCTTTAGGTGGGATTACGCTGAAAAGATAATTATTTCCGAGGTAGCCGAGCTGCAACTCCTTCAGGATTTGACTTGGGCTCTGTGTTTTTCGAACGCCGAGTGCATTCAAACCCTGTTCATCTCCATCTCGGATATCGGCCGATACATAACGCTGGTGCCTCGGCTCAAGGTACTCTCCGAGGTCAACTTCCAGCTGGATCAGAATATCACTATGCTGGTACGACCGGGGCATGAATGGACTCTGGAGGAGGGAGCGCTGTTGGCGAGTCTGGAGGAAGCCCGGACGAGGCAGTTGGAGGAGATGATTTTGTTTGTGAAGGAGCATCAACATTACCACCCCAAATCCATCAAAGTCGCCCGATGCCTCAACGACCGAGCGTACCTGGACAGTTGCCCAGATGAATATTATTTCCGACTTCTCCAATTGCTTCCGCCCCTGAACCAGCCTCGACGTCTTGATTGCAACAATTGGGCTCAGTTCGCCGCCAACATTGCAGATACCGATCTGTCGTGTGTCAAAAGTATCCAGTACGAGAAATGTGGTGAGAAGGACGGGTTTTCGAATCATATTCTGGAGCAGCGTGATTTCCTCCAGCGCTGTCGGTCATTGGAGAAACTTTCCGTTGCTTCCTTTGGCGAGGACATGTTCAAGTGGGCCGTGCAGGAGCGCAGGAACTTTGATGGGAGTAAGGAAGCGGCGCCTTCTCAGAGATCTCTGATTCCTCTTCGAGAATATCGTATCCGGTTCTCGAACCCCTCCTATGGACGCCAAGTCGATGATGTCGCCTATGCATTTCAGGATACCCTGAAAATAATGTCCGTCAGTGGATTTTGCCCACACGACTTCAATGTTCATCAGAACTGGCCCGAGTTCTTGCTTGGATGTGGCGATAGCGACCAGGCCAATGTCGATAATTTCCCTTCTTGGCCCGAGCTTCCACGCCTAATGTCGCTGTATGTGCACTCCACCTGGATCTACCTTCGAGTCCATCGTCAGCTCCTCAAGAGGCTTCCTCGACTATCCTTTCTCGCGTTGGATGACAAGCGCTCCCGGTACAACCTTGCCGACGTCGTACATTGGGAGCCTGCTGAGTTGCCTGACCTGATACACCTCTCCCTCGCAGGGACACCTGCTATCTCCTTTCATCCAGATACGTTAAAGAGCACCCGGAATTTGGACTACCTCGATATGCGTATGGAATATCATGATGCCTACTCCTACATCCCTCACCCGGCGCAGTTTGATCAGGCTGACATGGAAGCCGCAAACAAAAGCATCGAATCAGTCGATGACCACGACCATAACGTCGACAGCAGCAACAATGAAACCAAAAACAACATCAACAACAACAACGACAACTCCTCCTCGACACCATCTCCATAAAGACAACGACCTGTCTGGACCTGGGACTGGGATCTTCCTAAACTGACAAAACTGCGTCTGACCTCCGAGTTTGCCTACAGGTTCCAGTTCCGCATGCTGGCGGGGACACCGAATCTCTTGCGTTTCATGGTGGACATCAATTCATTCTCAAGGCTGCACAAACGAACTGTTGGGATTGCAGATCTGGTCAAGCCTGGGTTTCAGCATCCTGAGTTGAAATGGTTTCTGGAGCGGGAGCGACAGCAGCAGGAACGGAGGCGAGATAGATTCGATCACACTTACGGCGAACAGGAAGAAGAAGAAGATGACGAGATCTGGCAGGAATTCGAGTTCGTCAATCTTGCAGACTTGGAGGAATTCTTGTTGGTCGGGCCATGGATGTTGGACTGCCGGGTGTTGAGCGCGCTTTTCGGAAAAGTGGCGCCAAAGGTCGAGAGGGTGAGGTTGAAAGAGTGTTATGGGTTCATGGTCTCTGAGCTTGTCAAGTCGACCTCCGAGAACTTGCACGGGCTCCAGGAAGCGGTAGTAACTATCCCTTTCACAGACAAGTTGGTTGCAAAGGCTGGTTTGGTGGAGTACTCCTCGGAAGAGTTTCGCCATGGAGATATCTATCGATTGGCGCAATGGCCGGCTGGTAGGCTTTTATGTCACCCGGCGAAGTATGAGTTTGCAAGATCTGATTATGGCACATTGCCGATTGATTTGCCGTAAGTTCCGAGAGAGGCTCTTTTGGATATGAAAACGAGATAAAAGGCGAAGAAGAAAAAACTATCGTTTGTGGGGATAGTGATGTGTGTGTGAATATTTAGTCACGGCAATGCGGGTAACGAATAAAAAAAGGTTGTTTCAGCAAGATACAGAACATGCTGGATGGTTTTGCTCTTCGCCTGGTTGTCGTTTGTTCATTGTAATGTCTACAAGGAAGGGAGACGCACAGGTTGCAGATGCTTGGATCGTTTCAAAATAATTGATCTGGTGCTACTGTGGGTGTTGCCACCAAGTGCTCTCTATATCAGTGCCAAACAACCTTCTTAATCCTCGGGAACTTTGCGGGGACAATTAGGCGCCGCGCTTGACCTGAGCAATCTGTTTATTCTTACCGACTATATTTTCCTCCGCATCCATTCCAGCCTTCTTGCCCAATGTTCACAGTTGAAGGATCTCGCTCTCGGGGATCGGCGTCATGAATACTCGACAGGTGACACTATTCGACGGGAGCGGGCGGGCTTGGCCAACTGGAGTATTTTGCATTGTAAGGATCAACAGCCAGCTCTTTCCACCCAGATATCCTCAAAAACACATAAAAGTTGCGATACTTGACTATGTCGATGTGGTCTTCATATATCCCTGGTGGCCAACCTGAGAGAGCTTGAGGACGACTCTATGGGACTGTCATTGACTGAGAGTACGACGACGCTTAGCCCTCCTGGACGACTTATCTGGGCCTGAGAATGGGCTTTGCACGAGCTAACGTTTTTTTTAAAACTGACGAGAGAGTTCGGGGCTCGCGTACAGATTCCACTTTCATAATTGCCACCAATTGGCCCTGAACTGTGAAGCATGTGAGTCGCCTTGTCAACCAGCCCCCTTTTTTGTTGCCACCTGCTTTTTGTTAACCCGTTAAAAAAGAAAAAGATTCTGAGGACTCTTTCCATCACAGTTTACACCCACTTCCTTTTTCCATTCAACATCGTTCCATTATTTCCTCATTGTCATTCCTCGCTCACTTCACTTTCTTTCATTCACCCAAATGTCAAACACTTTTCCCCTTCCGCTGGAATGTCTCCAGCTAATCATCCAACATCTCAGAACCCAGGTCGCCCACAAGTCCATCGCCGCCCTCCTCTGCGTCAACAAATACGTTTGCGCCGCCACACTGCCGATCTTCTACAGTAACCCGTTCGACATACCGCCCCTCTACAGTAGGATAAGTGGGTATGAGAAGAACAGGGATTTTCTTTTCGATCTCATGAAGTTGGTTCAGGTGCTCCTTCGTAGTCTCCCAGCCTCTTCCTCCTTGCCTTCTTCCGTTGTCGACGACGATGGACTTGTCACCGACCTGCTGAGAGTCTTTTATTTTCAGGAGCAGGAACTTGACCTGAAGTTGGGCCACGACAAAAGCTGTACAGCGGCAGTGGTGACAGAGATGGCGGACTCCATGAACACCCGCGGACAAGACGGCGACAACATGGCAACACCGTCAACAGTGCCTCCCTTGCCCCCAAAAACATTACTACCATACTTCTCATATATGACCAGGATCACCTTGGAGGAGTCGTCGCGTCACCCCGTCCGCCAACCGTTCACCTTGGCTAGACACCTCCTCTACCACCCAAAGTTCCAAGCCTTTCTAAACCGCACCGGGCGTACAAATCGATATCGGGCTCAGGACCCCTTCCTGCGCTATGCAGTACCTCCAGAAGATGAATACAAGTTCTTTGCCCAAGCCGTTGAACGAGAGATACGTCGAGACCTTGCCTGGGCGATGTGCTGTTCCAACGCGGAACGGATCCAAACCCTTCACTTGCCCATCTCAGATATTGGTCGGTATCTGACGCTGATTCCGAGACTCAAGGTGCTTGCAGATGTGGTCTTTCAAATCGACAACAATCTTGCTACATCGAGCTATTGGGATCTCGGAACAAGTGAAGAGAAGGGGTGTTGGGCAAGACTGAAGGAAGAACGGGCGAGACATCTGGAGGAAATGGCTTTGTTTGTGCAGGAACATCAACGTCAACACCGTAACGTTATCCAGACTGCGCGATGTGCCAACGATCGATTCTCTGTGGACTGTTGTCCAGTCGAGTACCAGATGCGATTATTCCAGTCCCTCCCACCGCTTGTCCGGCCAAGGACCCTAGATCTCAATAACTGGGTCCAGTTTTCGGCCCGCGTCTCCGAGACTGATGTGTCGCTTGTCAAGAACATCTCACTGATGGGGGCCTCAATCCTGACCTACGATGTGGATCGACTCATGGACCAGAAGGCGATTCTCCCACGATGCCGTTCTCTCGAGAAAATCGCCTTGACGACCTCGAGCGAGGATATTTTCAAGTGGGCTGTCCAAGAGCGCAAAGGCTTTGAAGATGCTACTGCTATTAGTGCCCAAGCGGTGGTGGCGCCCCAACAGAGGTTGCCACTAGTATCTCTTAAAAATTACAGGGTCGAGTTCAACTACTCGTCTTCTGGGCGCCAAGCCAGCGATGTCCTCTACGCATTCGGAAGCACTCTCCAGACCATCGACATATCTTTCAGAAAATTCTGGCTACTTGGTCACGCTCCCGCCGACAGCGACACTCCACCATCACCCGACTTCAAGCTGGGCGGCTTCTTCGAGAACAACTGCGACAATGTTGATGGTGATGACAGCGGCAGCAACCGCAACAGCAGGCGTGCTATTACTCCTTCTCCATGGCTCCGCCTTCCACGACTGGAGACCATCACTATCGACACACAGGACACGATACTCAACTTACACCCATCCCTCCTTGCCCGATCTCCCAAACTCCAGCGTATCTCGCTACTAGATCAACGCTCTCGGTACTCGTTCTCAGATGTTGTCTACTGGGAACCTGGGCAGTGCCAGGACATGGTCCGAATCTCCCTCGTGGGCACGCCGGCCATATCATTCCACCCGGATACTCTCAAAAGCACCCCGAAACTGTTGTTTCTGGACCTGACGATGCCATTTTCAGTTGGCTATTCGTTTATCCCTGATCCTGAAGATTTTGAGCACTACGAGGAAGAAGTTGCACCAGGCGACAACAAGGATATTTCCCCGTCGTCGTCGTCCTCATATCCTCCGGTACCGACGTTGCAAAGGCGACAACCTATCTGGACTTGGGACTGGGACCTCCCACATTTGACGGACTTGAATCTGACCTCTGAATTTGCCTACAGGTTCGAGTTCCGGATGCTTAATGGCACCCCGAGCCTGACCTCCCTCAAGGTCAACATCTGCTCTGAGACTGGAAGACATGATCGGACTATTGGGATGGAGGACTTGATCAAGCCTGGGTTCAAACACTCCCTCCTTCGCCAGTTCATCGACCGCGATCGACAACTCCACCGGGTGCGAGAACACTTGATCTCGTACTTGCCCCAACACGAGGAGCGCTGCTTCCTCCAACAGCAACAAGAAGACGCGGACCTTTCTGGAGATGAACGGCTCTGGCGAGAGGAATTTGAATTCGTTCACGTCCCGCGCCTCCAGAGTCTCTTCCTCAGTGGGATTTGGAAAATCGACTACCGTGTGCTCAAGGCGTTCTTCTCAAAAGTCTGTCCTAGTCTCACGGATCTCATATTGCCACATGTACATGGTTTCACGGTTCCAGAATGGGTCAAATCGACGTCTGAGAGTCTGCATGGTTTGCGGAGCACCTCTGTATCGATCCCGTTTAGTGCAAACGTGCTTGAGACGGCGGGGCTGGTCTCGGGGGCCGAGTCGGGGGAGACGTGGGGTTATGAGAGGCTGTTTAAATTGAAGGATGTGCCAGTTGGGAGGTTGCTGGACAAGGAGCCTGCAGTTTATAACTTTCTTTATCAGTAATAATATAGTAACGTAAGATACAGTTTCAGACTTTCAACTGCTGCTGGCCGCTATTGCTACTTTTGATTTCTGTCGGACGTAGATCTTGCTAGACTCCTCGAACCGAAATTCGGTCTCGTAGACGCCCATATCTGGAATCGGCTCACGTCCCTCACGTCCAAAGCCATACATCACTGGTCGCCAACCTTGATTCACCAACCGGAAAAGTTCCTCTTCTTCTTCTTCTTCTTCTTCATCACCATCTTGCTCGTATTCTCCTTCAACATCTTCTTCTTCATCATCCTCCCCGCTCTCCTTCTCTTCGTCATTACTCTCCTCCTTCTCCATAAGCCCAAGGTCTCTCAACGTCCACTCATCAATCTCCGGGTCCCCAGACCACACATGCCTAGACGAATACGCCCTCACAAGCCTAGGAAGATTCGACAAAGCAGAAACCCAATCCTGCTCATCAAACCCTCTACATTGCGATTCCTGGACACTCAACAGGTTCGGCATCACTTTCTCAAACGCCGTCTCCCAGAACTCGTGCCGAATGGTCCAGCTCCCTATGATCTGCAAGTTGATCAGCTTTGGGAGTTTAATGAACACCCTTGCCTTGCTCTTCTTCTCGTCGTTGCTGTCGTTACTCTGGGTGTTGTTGCTATCGTTCTCCCGCAGGTCGTCCACTGAAAATTCATGCCTCTCCAATTCGTGTACATCCATGTAAATCGTCTTCTGCATGTGCAAAGAAAGAGTCTCCAGATTAGGCGTCTCTCGAAGCATTCGGAACTGGAAGCAAAGCGCATACTCGGCTGTCATGAACAAATCCCGAAGACACGGCAGATACCAATCCCACGACCACCTTGGAAAAGATGTCAGCAACTCAGCGGGGCTAGCTCCTCCTACTGCTCCTGTTTGCTCGTCACCGCTACCGCCAGTCTCCGGCAATAGGTGCAAAATGTCGCCAATATCGGGGATGTCGTCGATACCAGTATTAGTCCCGACGCCGATATGCAGGACTTCCAACTTGAGTGAATGGTGAAGGGTATTCGGGTGAAAAGTCCGAGCAGCGGTGCCGTTCACCTTGAGGCTGGTCAGCTCTGGCAGATACGCGTGTTTCCAGGGTTGAAGTCCCGCCAATGAATAATCTGTCTTCCAGTCTATCAAAGTAATTTCCTGAACGTTCGGACATCCCAGCAGCGCCTCCGGATCCAGAAAAAGATGCGCAATCCTTGTGTTGACTGAAAGAGTCCGCAATCGAGGGAGGTACCAAAGCTGGCCAAACGCCACGGCCACCTGATCAGGCTCGCCGTACGAGCTGAAACCATTTGCCCATTCCGCACTGAGCGATTCCAGAGTGTTGCCGAACCCCTGTGCAATCGAGTCGATCTGTGGTCCATAGCCCTCCTGATCAAACTGGATGCTGACATGCTCAACTGGGACAAGTTGCCTTTCCGGGACCTCACCTCGGTTCATCAGACGATCGTACTCTTGCTTCTCCAGAACAGCCCATTCAAATAAATCCTTATCGCCAAATGCAATCATGTTGACCTTCCTCAGCGCCCGACACCGATGTAAGAACGGCTCCTTGGTCTCCAAAAAGTTCATCGTTTGCTCATCCGCATACACATTCTCAAACTCCTCCACACACTCCAAGTTTGTTTCCCGGAACTTGGACGCAAACTGGCGTAGGTTATCCGTGTCCAACACCTTTGGGTTGTATAGCGGTGGGAGGCAGTCCAATAACGCCAACTGATACTCCTCGGGGCAGAGTTGGCTAAGAAGGCGCACCCCCCGAAGATGGTATGCATTCTCACAAGTGGCATGTCTCAAAACACCCTTATGGATCTGCGCATGCTCCCGCACAAACTGGACCATCGTCTCCAAATGCACCCTCCGTTCCTCCCGGAACTCCAACTCTCGTGCCTTGGCCTCCGGTGTCATCCGCTCAACCCAGTCTCTCCCAAACTCGTGCTGTTTGTCAAACGAGAAACGAACAGACGTCAACCTGGCAAACCGCTCCACTCGCTCCAAGAATCGCCAGCAGTCCGACACCGCGATCGACAAGTTCTGCACCAACTCGGGCACGCACAACGCCCACCCCAACTGCCGTCGGATATCCTCTCTGAAAGCATGCGCAACAAAGTAATCGCTGTAGTTTGGGTCCACGCCTCCGTACAGATCATCAGCAGCATACTGGTCGTAAAGTCCCACGGTCTTCAGAATCACCACGAGATGATCACAGGGCAGCTTGCATCGTGGAAAGTTGTCCGAAAAGAGACTCCTGACATGTGGCAAATAAAACAGGACAGGCGTGTACGACTCCTGGTCCTCTGCTGGCAAGGGGTCCAAACTACAGTCAAAGTCCTGGCTGGTCCCAAAATAAAACGTCCTAAGAAGAGGTGTAAGGTCGTCAGCGGGGACCTGTCGTAGTAAGGTTCTGATGAGGACTAATGATCGCCTTTCAGTCCATTCTTCCAGGGTGCTGAAGTGTTCACGGAAGGGATCAGTGTAGAGGAATGGCAAAGTGGCTTCTGCAAAGAAGCGATTCACTCGGAGAAGGACAGTCAAGGAGTGGATGTCGAGGTTGTCGGAGAGGATCCTGATCGCGCCCTGTAGACACTCCAGTGGTAAGGGAGAATCGGACATTTAGCAAAGGAAAAAGTAGGAAAAAGAAAGTGGTGTCGTGAGAAGAGAACACAAAAAGAAAGGAAAGCAAGGACGAGTCGAGGAACATCAATTTTCATATTTTTGCGAATTGGTGAAAGGTGGCTGTTATGTGCTGAGACGACTGACTGAGAGTAAGAATGAGGGATGGAGGAGAAAAGTCTACCTTGCTATCTTGATATTCGTGCTATGGTTGCCTCCTCATACCATAGCCATCCTCGCATACAATCGTGCTTAAGATACATAGTTAACAGGGAAGAGGGTGGTCGTCGCAAAGCAAATGCAATGGTATTTATTATGGTGTTATTGTTTACAAAAGTGCAGAAAGTAAAGGAAAAAAAGACCGTGGGAGCGAAATACCATCCTACTACTCGTCGGTGACATCGTGGACCCATTGGCGGTCAATAGGAATGCGGAGGGCAAGGTCACCGTGAATAGAGATCTTGTCCCAGAAGGAATCGTTCCTTCGTCTCTGCACAAGCACCACTTGGTTACCCAGCTTCAATCCCGGCGTCGCCGCCTCCATCTCGCTTGCTGCACGATCAACAATTTGCGCCAATTGGACAAACTTCTTGCCCCACTTCTGACTCAACAGCTTGGCACCATCGTCCTCAATCTCGATCAAAAAGTGGTCGTTCTGGCGGATGACGGACAAGTTGTTGACCGCAATCGTGTTAGAGTTATTGCGGATTTCAAAGTGGCTCTTGCTGCTAGAGGACGACTTCTTGTGATGCTTGCTGCTGGTGTTGCTGTTGTCCTCCTCTTCTTCGTCGCCATATTCGTGAATACGGTCGATCCACTTGAATGTATTCTCCTTGCGCTCGCTGTGATCATTAGGGTCAAAGACACCCATACGGATATTGATCTTGTCGAGTGCTCCTTCAGTGCTGGGGAACGTCCACTTGAACCACTCGTCAGACCGCGCACGCTGGACCTCCCAATCAGATCCCAAGGCTCCCAAGGCAGTTGAGTAGTCGTCCTTCTTGCTCCGCTTGATGATCTGGTTCAATTCCCGGACAGTCATGCTGGCTGGCATCGAGATAAACCAAAAGGCTGTTACTCCTCCAACGGCGACAATAGGGAGGACCAAGAACAACAAACTTCCTGTCAACAGAAGGGCGCCTCCGACAATACCACCAACAGCAACAGGGACAAGGATCAGACTGGCAACGGGAGCGCCAAAGATTAAAATGGCGGGGAGGGCGACAATCGCTGTTGAGATGACCATGACTCTCCAGAGGAATCTGAATGGTCGTCTCTTCTTGGAGTGATTCTTGGAGAAGGCACGGGTTTGTTGCTGGAGAGCATTTGAGCGAAGTCCTGTTGCTCCTCTTGCGAAGAAGGGGGACTGTTTGGCGAATCCTCGGGCAGCATGACCTTGAAGACCGAGTGCAGCAGTTAAGCGCGACGACGAGGTTGATGAGAAGAAGCGGGTTTGCGATTGTGAGAAGGTCTTTGTGAGGTTGTGTCTGGCGAAGAGAGACTCCTGGAGAGGTGTCGTTGTTGTCCTTGCAATGCGAGCTGTGTTTGTAAGAGATGGCGATGATATCCTGAGGATCTTTGCTGCGTTGGCTAGTGATACCAACCGAGGCATGGTGTGTTGGTGAAGCATGGTTGTTCTTGTTGTATGTGTGCTTGTGTGTGCGTGTGTGCGTGTGCGTGTTGGTGAGAATGAAAAAAGAAAAAAAGCGAGGAGGGAACGAGACTCTTCTTTTTATTGCCTTTGGATGCGCTCCTGCAAAAGGAAATTTAACGTTGCATGTGTGTGTGGGTCTGATTCGCCAAGATAATGACATCAAAAAGGCGCGGCGTCTCTGGTTTTTTTCAAAGTTAAGATGCGAAGAGGGTACGGCGTCTCGTCTCTGTTCTGAGTATTCTCTTCTGTTTTCTTCTCGACATAAACATAAGCATATAAACCTTCTTTTCTGTCGCCTAATTGGTCTTTACAGTTCTCATAAGGAAGGCCCTGGCTACTTCCTCTTGGCACCAAGAATAAAGTGTATTCTCTGGCGTTGTCATGGATGCTGGAGCCTGGTTGTCGAAGCATTCAAACTTGTTTTAGCCGCAATTTTCATTCCATGCCCAAAGCGCCAGGTCACCTGTTGATTGTTCGTAGCTCACGCTCATTCCCTGCAGAAGTGAGGGAAAAGTGGAGAAGGTGCGGATGAGGGAATGAAGGGATCAAAGACATGCTGCCTTTCACATACCTCATTTACAATACAAAATACTGATATGGAGAGAGCAGAAAAAGAGAATACTATAGAGTCGCTTGGTATTATTCACTATCTCAGGGATAAATCATGTAACAAGACTATCGTTTTTGCATCTCAACGTCAGGAACGAACACAAGGTATCAAACACGAGTCGAACGCGAGAAAAGACGCGTTCTGATCTAAACGAATAGATTCGTTGCTGAGCTACGCGTCGTGGAAAAGAGGACTAGCATAAGGGTTGTGCAATTCTCATATCTGCCTCTATCTCTCAGTGTAGCCACTCACAACCCTCTCACACACACACTCATACCCCACTCAGTCGCAATTGGCAGAGGGTTGCTACTGCCATCTTATGCATTTCTAAATCAACCCAATTATTATCAAAGAAACGACAATAAGGGGACACACAACAGGACCAGGGACAGCGACATAGGGACGAAATATTATAAAAAAAGCGCGAATGAGAGCAGACCGGCAGAAACAAGGGGAGAAAGAAAAAAAAAGGAAGGGGGTTGTAGGGAGGGAGTAGAGCAAAGCAATGAGAGACGGAGAATAGGGAGAGAAAGGAAGGATACAAACGTCAAACGTATTGACTCCCTGTTGTCCTCTCTTCTGTCAATTATGCAATAAGAGAAACACTTTTATATCCCCCTTCTTTTATCGAAAAGACGGTGGCCAAACTCACCCGTGCGGTTCTGATCCGTGGATCTGCGCCAAGGAGGAGGAGGAGGAGGAGGAGGGTAAGTTAAAAGAGAAAGAAATGCAGTGAATGAGCGAGGGGGTTTATGGACCATGGCTCAGATACTACAAAGACCCGCCTCCGTTCTCGTTCCAACCACCAGGCTGGTTTCCGTTCTTTACATCTCTTTTCTATCCTTTTGAACATCGCCATCTTGTGTTCCCTGTTGTTGCCCGTACGCCCATCTGCAAACACATAACGCTAGTGGTATCACAAACCCTTCTTTTTTTTTACTCCTCTCCTTTTCTTATTCTTCATCCTGAAGTTGCAGATCCCCTTCTTTCCTCCCTCCTTCCTCCTCTCTCTCTCTCGCTTCCCCCTCCCCTTTCCTTTACTTTTCTCGACCTTCCTTCTTTTCATTCTACACTCTTTCTCCCTCTCTCTCTACGAGAACCATCGGCTAAATGCCTCATCCTTGATCCTCCCTCTCTCACACATCACCCGGTTCCCCTTTCCGTCCCCCGCTCTCTCTCGTAACGACATCTCTATTACTGCTAACTTTCCATAGACACTGCCATAGACGCTGCATTGATTAGATCCCTTATTCAGCACCGGCACCACCCAACACTAAGACCCTGCAACAAACCAACCCTCTTTCCACCCTCCCCCTCCCCCTCTCTCTCTTCCTGTACGCATGACTACTCGGCATTATTCCTCCATGTTACCACAACCACCACAGTACAGAATTCCTCGACACTCAATTTCTTGATCCCTCTCTCCTCCTCTCACCCAATACTACACAGCAACTACTACCTTCTTTATATACACACGTTTACCCAGTCCTCCTGCACTTCCTACGACCACTCCCCTTCCTAGGCGGTTACCACAGTTAGACTTGATAGATTAAGGAGAAAAGTTTCCTTCTTTTATTCGATATAAGCTTCCGTTTAAGACCTTCCTCAATTCCAGCGACAACTCTTAACGACAGACACTCTCGCCCAGTGGCCAGATCACACATACCAGGTGAGCAGAATACAAAGTGAAAGGAGGGGCTCAGTTGCATTTGAGCTTTAAATTGTTTCGAAGGTGGTCACACACCTTTTTTTTTTTTTTTTTTTTTTTTTTATTCTTGTCCTCCGAACGAAAACCAACAGGGTTGTGTTTTTGTTTTGGTGGTGAATTTTGGGCAACGCCGATGTATGTTCCTTATTCATATATTTGTTCTCTTTTGCTTTGGGTTTCGAGAAAAGTAGTGTGGTAAGCGTAATTCTGTCATGCATAAGGGAAAGGATGAAGTTGTTCAAAGATGCACTATAAAAGACAATGAAAAAGGGAAAAGGCAATAGGAGGCAGAAAAAAAAAATAGATCGCTTTTGTCCTCTTTCTTTTTTGCTGCTGCAATGCAGAGCAAGGATAAACGGTTGGCTGCCTACCGTCACCAAATGAAAGAAAAAGAAAAAAAAGGCGATTAGATGTAGAAAAGTGAGATGCCCTCAATGCTTTCCAATTCGTTAGAATATGGAGACAGTTATTTCGAAAAAGAGTTAACAGAGCGAGAGAGTATGTGTGTGTGAGAGAGAGAGAGAGAGAGAGAGATGAAAAAGAGGAGCTTATGTGAGTGAGTTAAGGAGAAAGCGAAGAATAGCCCTCTAATGTGCAGGTTCGCATGAACAATCAAAATAAAATAAGAGATAGATGGCGGTGAGAGGATATATTATTATTTTTAGTTATCGTAAGCACAACAGGCAGGAGAGGAGCATTTGAAGTAGAAGTTGAACAGCAATGGGCCTGTACAGATGGAGGCCAGTGGATGGGGGGACTGGTGGTGCCTGAGTTTAGCAGCATCTCTCTTTTTAATATACGGTCGCGGTATCTGTTTTGCTCAGCTGCTGGCGCTTCTCGTGGGGCTCAATCATAACTGTCGCTTAATTCAGACCCTTGCTGGCAATGGTTTCTTTTTGGTGTTGCTGATGGTGTTGCTGCAGGGAATGGAAGTTAATTGATGGGAGCTAGACTACTGTATTTGAATAGGAGAGAGAGAGAGAGAGAGAGAAAAGTGGGAGGGAGGGCAAACAGAGTGCACGGAGCCCATGGGGTCTGTTCACGATCTATTCTCCTTCTCATTGGAGCATTTGAGGAAGAACCCGCCATCACCACATCCACAGAGTAAGAGACTTGAGGGCAAAAGGCGAGGAAGAGACGAGGGGTGCAATTGGTTTTGTGTTCCCATTGAGCACACACGATTTGCACTGGCATCCATATGGACAGACAACACAGTACAAACAAACAAACATATGGCATGTTGTCCTACGCAACATAGCAAACGTGAACGAGATGGCCAATCAACTCCAACCAAATATCCAATTGTTGAATGGACGTTCTGAAGACTAAGCACGAACTATTGCTAACCTGAGCAACGACATCCCCAACACCCCTCCTCCCTCTTGGACTCTACTTCTCTCCAATGTCCTCTCTCTCCTCTTACACCTATCGTTTTATCCCTTTTTCTCTTTTTCATTCTCTTGCGCTCATTGTCTGATGGACTGGGGCCACACACACATATATAATTTTCGTCGACTTTACTGCTTTTCTCCCTCTTTTCCCTTTTCTCCCTCCCACCTCCCACCTCCGAGTTCCGTTTCCTCTCTCCCTTTCTATTACTCCCTCTCTCTCTCTCTCTCACACACACATCTGCCCATATCTTTTTTTCTCTTCATTGCGCCTCCACCCGACAGCGCCATTGTTTTTCTCGTACAATGCTGAGTGAACGAGTAAGATGAGACAAGATCCCCCTTTTTTGTATTCCTGCCTGTCTCCATCCATCCCATCCAGCTCCCACTCGGCTCTAATACTGCCTACTCGTTTATGTTTGCTTTGCCTTTAACCTTAGCCTTGCTTTGGACAAGTAGGTTCCCCTCGTCCCTTCCTTCATCCCTCCGTCCCTTCTCTCTCTCCCTTTCTCCTTTCTTTCCCAGCCTCCCTCTCTTTTCTTTTCTCTTGGCTTTTTACATCATCATCGCCATCATTGTGTCGGAGAGCCCCCGTTTCCCCTTTTCCCAGCGACCCTTTTTTCGTGTGTTTGTGAGTGAGAGTGTCCATTTTTGTATCCGTCTTTTTTTATTATGCGTGTGCCTATTACAGAATTGAGTTCTACCGCCTCCCGGTCCATCCTTGTTATGTGCTGTAGTCGATCTCTGCGGATAGAAAGTAATGGGGTCATACCAACATTTGGTGCTTGTGGTATTGTACAGGCAGTAAGCAAAACTAGTATTATTATTAACCGCCTTGGTGTGCATCCACCGTCATCCTCTTCTTTTCCTCTTCCTCTTCTTCTTCCTCCTCCTCTCTTTCTTTTTTCTCTTATTTTCTCCTTTCCCTTTGTTTTCTGTTTGTTGCCGAAATAGGTTCCCTTCACGACCCATCCTTCCCTTTTTCACTTTCACTTCTTTAACGATTCACGTTGCACACACTTTATTCTCTTACTTCTATATCCACCACTTTGGCAACAAAACGACAACAGCAACGACAGCGGCAACGACAACGACAACGACAACGACAACAAGGACAATCATCCCCTCCCTTCTCTTCACTGTCTTTTATCCTTAGCACTATTTCATTTGCCCATCAAAGTTCCTTACTTCTTTCATCACACATGCAATCTCCCTGATAGCATACCCATCCAGCATATCCAACCACTTTCACATACATATAACTACCATAATGAGGCTCCTCAGCGCAAACACACGATACTCCCGCCTTGCCCTGGCAGCATCAGTACTACTCCTCACATACCTAAATATCCAGCCCGGATGCGCATCCTCAGCGACACCATCATCGCACCGCTCCAACCACCTCCAAGCCAGATCTCCACACCACCGTTCCTCTTCTACATCATCTTCAAACACACACATGCGCCCCTTGGAGCCCAATCCCGCCCAACAGTTCTCTCTCGAAGATCATGCACCTCACCCATCCGTCCAACATAATAACAACGGCGTTCTTGAGAGGCGCTCACACACTCAGCCTCCACTACAACCACCACCGCTCCTTCGCCACAAGAAACGACAGCTTCACCCCACCAAGATAGCCCTCTCTCCATCCAGCCCACTTCCACAACCACCTCCTCTTCTTCCTCAGCAATCCCCACCCTCTCCCTCACCACCTACCGTCTCACCCTCAGCATTGGCCCCATCCGCCAACCCCAACTTGCCCCAGAACCAGCCTAACGCTTCAACACGCGTGTTCCCTCATACCCCTCCAACAGGCGCCAATTTCTCTCTTGAGATAACTCCCAATGTCACCAATCGGCAAGGACTACTGGAGATTAGGGTTGGCCTACTCTTGCCCTACTCCTTGCCAAACAATATCACACAAGTCCTATCCTACAGGTAAACATAACCCTTTTTGCATGCATGCGCTCGATGAGGGCAACCAAACTAAAGTACATGCAGCGCCGGCTCTTTTTGATCTTTTGGACATTATTTGTCTGCTGTTCCCTAAATGCCCAACGCGTCTCCTTCTCTCCCATAATATTTTTCGCCCACGCACTGACTCATGTTTACCCGATGCTTTTTCCCTTCAGTGGAACGTCTGCAATCCGTTTGGCTGTAAGCGAGATTAACGCGAACCAACTGATTCCAGGCGCGTATATCACCTTGGTTCTCAAGGACTCGTTCAATGGCCATGATCCCGAAAACTCTGGTGCTGCTCAAGCCATCTTCTCGACGGTGTCCCTGATTCAGTCTCTTGCAGGCGTCTCGGGGGTTATTGGCGACGTGAGCAGTGCTCTTACTGTACAGTCTGCCCTGCTGACAAGTCGTCTCTCCATCCCTCAATGTTCCTACTCTGCAGGATCTAGTAAGTATTTTTGTCTATCCCTTGAACCCCCTTTACTATTTTTTTACCTTCCCCCTCTGCATGATGATACGCACCACGAGGAGATATATCAGAAAATAAGGAGGATGTCAACAGAAAGAAAAATGGCGCAGAATGCGAGAATACATCAGCTATCGACTATTCCTTCCCTATAACGTTTCTATTGCAAGAAGGGCTTCCGCAGTGATAACACTCTCTTGCAAAGGAGGCAAATGACTCCGTGTAAAGAGATGTTCTATTTCAGCCCAATCCTGCCCCGGGTTTCGTTGTTTACTATAGGTTTAGTACCAACCTAACTACCCCCCTTGGTCTCAGTGCTCTTGTTGTCCCTGGCTGTAATTCTTTATTCTTTTTTTCGCCCCTTTTGTCCTTTTTGGCTTCGAAGGCATTTGTCGTGCCTATATCCAACGCGGAGCATTATTTTATTTTCTGGAGAGCCCTCATACATACATAACGATACTATCTTGCGATACAATGCGCACATACACACCCTTGTCTTACCCCTTTACTGACATTGCAACCTCCTCCCTCTTTTAACGTGTTTTACGTATCACTTTCTTATAGCACAACTGTCGAACAAAGACCAATATGGTTATTTTTTCAGAACCATCCCCACCGAGTTGATGTTTGGTCGAGTAATGATGGATTTTGTGGCTAGTCGTGGGTGGAAGACCATCGCCGTCTTTTATGCAGGCGACGCTCTCGGATCCCAAAGTAAGCTGCAAGTATCATATTATTCACAAGTAATTTTACGTGGTAAAATATGTTACCGGAACGCTAACGCATCCACTTTATGACAATAGTGATGGATACCATTGCGAACCAGGCGTTGATGAGGAACATCACCATCGGATACCGAAAGGCAGTGATGGATGTGGGTGCAGGCACAACATTGGATGTCGGCCCCGCATTGGATGCTCTCGAGGTGTCTGGTCAGCGCATCGTTATTGTCGCGTCAGCTGGAGACCCGCAGACCAAACTCATCCAGGAGGCTGTCAAGCGAGGACTAGTCTCGAAAGAATATGTCTGGATAGTTGTGAATGAGGTGACGGAGCCTCTGTTTGGTGACAATAATGACAATTCGACCTTTGTGCCAACTGAGCTGAACGGCTTCTTTATGTTTGACAACCTTCTCAAGTTGCATGGATACCCTCCTTATGAGGCGTGGCTAGACAAGTGGGCTGCCCTTGACCCCGCAGAGTAAGTGCTGTTCGTTACTATCAATGTCTCCAAGTAAACCTTTTCTAGCTTTCGCATGCTAACGATTGTGTGCTCTTACCGATAAAAACAACTAGCTATCCATATGCAGGACAGCGCGACATCTCTAGTAACGAAGTGTAAGTCAATCTAGTTCACTGACCATCCTTTTTTGTATACACAAATCAAATTATACAAGTGCAATTTACTGACCAAGTGCATGTGCGCGCTTTTTAATTGTAGGCAAGCTTACTCGTGCATGATGGTGATGGCTAATGGATTTGCAAAGGCCGTCAGGGGTAACGGGACAGCACTTCACCTTCTTGAAGCAGGACGTCTGGGTAACCTGCTGAAGCCCCTCGGAATGAACACCAACTACACAGGACCCGGAGGCCCTATGGTCTTTGACGAAAACGGCGACACTGTCTATGGGTACATCCGCCTTTTGTTCCGCTACCGAAACCATTTGCTTCATGTCTATAACAATCCGAAGTACTAACCATCCACACTGGGTGATCTGTGGGCAAATAGAAATTTCATCTTGAACAACTTACAGGACGGCAAAGTCGTGCCCATAGGAACATATTACTCGGGCGTGTTCAACCTGTCGTCGGAACCCATGTACTTTGATGGAACTTACAACACCCCGGCTGACTCGGCACCACTGCAGGTCCTGAATCCAAAGTTTGGATCGTCGATCGGGATGGTTGTGATCTCGGTGGCTGGTCTCAGTGTCCTGTTCTCGCTCTTAACCATGTCGATTGTCATTGTCTACCGAAACACGAAGGTCATCAAGGCTTCGAGGTAAAGAAACATCTTTTCAAAGTTGAGGGCTGTTGATTTTTAAACATGCTTTTCTTCTATGCTCACATCCTATTGTACCTTGTAATGACAATATTGTAGCCCGCTGTTCTGTTGTCTGGAGTTGTGCGGGTTCATTTTGCTTTACATCGCGACGGTGATGGGTCTGGATATCCCGACAAAGTTCACGTGCTTGGCAAGACCCTTGGCGCTCAATGTTGGCTTTGTGCTGGTCGTGAGCAACATTGTCGCCAAGAATTTCCGCATCTACAGGATCTTTCACAACATTTATGTCACCAAACGTGTCATCCGCGACTCGCACCTCCTCAAAATTGTCGGTACCATCCTCTTCAGCAACTTGGTAAGGCCGCATTAATTATTGCCTGGTTTACCATAATGCGTTTGTATGTTGGATCCATTACTAACTCTTGTAAATACTACTTTTGTAGGTAATTATGGCGGCATGGTTTATTAAATACCCTCCAGCCTTGAGGCAGATCGTCTTGCCAGATTTCACAAGTTACTGGTCTTGTAGCAACTTGGACGGCAGCAACAGCACTCCCTTCTTTGCAGTTCTGTTGGCATACAATGCCGCTTTGCTCCTGATCGCCACCTACTTGGCCTACATGAACAGAAATGTCGCCGCCAATTACAACGAGTGCCGTCAAATCGCCTTTGTCGTCTAGTAAGTCTGCCTTTCACAACTTGTATGCAACGCGTGAAGCCTTTGTGAATCACTTAATTAACTCCGCATCTACATTTTATTGAATCCAATAGCAACATTCTCCTGGCTGGCTGCTTGGCCATGCCAACGGTGTTCCTGCCTAACGAACAGTTCCTGATCAAGTTCTACCTGTCGACGGTGGTAATCCTGTTCGGCACGACCTTCTCGCTCATGTTCTTGTTCTTGCCCAAGCTGTGGGAGTTGTTCACACAGATTGAGCGGTCTCAGCAGCGACTGGGAGGTATTGGAATCGGCGTCGGTGGTAGTGGTGGCGGCGGCGGGGGAGATGGATCAGACAGTAACAGCATTGACGGGTTCATCTACAACGGCAACGGTGGATGGGTCAACAGTAGTGGCAACCTCGCAGCTCTAGCTCAGGGCTCGGCTGCGGCTGCTGCTGCTGCTGCATCAGGAGGTTCTGGATCAATGAATGATGGGTCTCAGTATCTATCGGGTCAAAGGAAGGGTAGTATTGGGACTTTGGATGAATCCAAGGGTGAGACCTTGAAGGAGACGCATATGGGGTACATGGGAGTTAAATTCCAGAATCGATGGGTGCCATTTTTATCGAGTTGGTGTATGCGACGTGTGATTCTTTATCCTACGGGTCGCTACTTTACCTGCTTTGAACTCGTAAGTCTCTATCCAATCGTGTCTTATGGGTGTATATGGCTCAACTAAAAAAATGTATTGGTAATTAATCAAATTTGCTTCATACTTTGCATGAATTACGATAGGGCAAGCCAGAGACAGGAAGGACATTCACCTACGTGTCCGTATTCATCCACTCCCGTGAGCCCGGATCGTACATCCTTCGAGTTATCGGCTGCGGTCGATTCGACTTCCTGTTCCAAGTTCGTGATGAAGAGCGCCTACTCTACTGGTACAGCCTCTTTGACAACAACCGCCAAGCACCATCGTCCAATCACTGGTCGGCGAGTATGAATGGTGATGGTGGGGTGATGATGCCCTTGGGTAACCTGTCGATGAACAATTTGTCGTTGATGAATGGTTTAAGTCTCGCACCACCTTCGCCTTCACACCAGGCAGGAGGCCAACAGCAGCAAGGGCTTGTATCTGGTTTGAATCCTCGAAGCGAGAGCGATCAGACGCTGCATGGCGATTTGCCGTTGGCTCACTACAGCAACAGCGGAATCAGCAGTAGCAATAACAACGGTATGGATGAGCCGATGGGGTTCAGTCAGGTGTCGAGCAACTACTTCAATTCGATGCTGAACTCTCACCAACTGTACCCGCCACAGTCACAGCAACAACCATATCAACCGTACCAGCGACACTATCATGCGTCGAGTCTCACGAGTCTTGGTGGACAGGGAAGCATGGGTGAGGTCAGTGAGCAGAGTGAAAATGCCGTTGAGCAGCAGCGCCAGGAAGGAGTAGGAGGGTCGCAGTCACTGAGAGGTCAGCAGAGTGTGGTTGACTTGGGTACACTTTCCCGAGTGGTGGCGGAAGAAAATGATGAGGCAAGAAGTGGACAGCAGCAGCACGAACGGCGATACATTTGAGAGCCTTGCGCTGTGCATTTCTCAGTCGAGGCACCTGTTTTAGTCGTGTCAGCGAGACGCGTCCTTTATTTTCTTGTTTTCGAAAAAATAATAAAAAAAAGACAGTCTCTGTCGCTTAACAATCAACATACAAAGACGCGTTCCTTCCTTTTTAATTTATCTTAACTAGTCGTCCCGCCACAAAACAAAAACACAACAAAAAACCTCAAGGTCCTCTCGCGTCTTTCTCTTTTCTTTCCTTCCCTTCCCCTCTCCTCTGGTTCTTTTGTTTCTTACCCCTTTCCCCTTTTATCCTTTTCACCACCCCACCTACTCACGCACAATATGTTTGTCTACAAGCGAGGTATGTTAATGCACTCGCTTGCTCTCTTTTGTCATCGCTCTTTTGTTGCTGTTATTCTGTGGGTCATCACCAGTTGACACCTTGTCGAAATGTTGAGCCTAATGACAACCAACAAATGAACGAACTTCAGCCAAGCCCACTCTTACTCACCTACTTTCTACTTTCTGCTCTCCACTCTCTTCCTTCTTTCGCCTACCTTCAACTCATTCATCCTTGTGCTTTCAGATGGTAAGCCCCTCATCCAGAACTGCGCCCTGATCCTTTCTCTTTTGTGGATGGAATGGGAGGTGTCATGCAATCAGACTCCGTTTTGTTGACATACTACTAACCAACAACAACAACCTTTTTTTACTTTATATCACCTTAGGACGCAAGGAGCGTGTCGCCTTCGACAAGATTACGGCCAGAATCGTCAAGCTCTGCTATGGTCTCGATATGAACTTTGTCGACCCTGTCCAGGTCACCCAGAAGGTATTTTGTTTTTTGACGTTTTTGTCAAACGAGAATTGCCTGAGTAGCTGTGACCAATAGGGTGTTGTAGACGAAGAAAGTGTCCCTGACGCAGTTGGATATTTATTAACACTGTTCTCATGTTCATGGGAATGAATGAATGAAAATAGGTTATCTCGGGTGTGTACCAGGGAGTCAGCACCGTTGAGCTCGATAACTTGGCTGCTGAGACTGTAAGTTAATCCTTTGTGCTTTTATTCACATGCAGCTTGTTTGTTTACATTTTTTGTTTTCAGTATTCAGGTACAAAGGCGAACAATAATTAATTATGACGGATCAACAATGACAAAACTAGGCCGCTTACATGACGACCAAGCACCCCGACTATGCCATCCTCGCCGCCCGTATCGCCGTCTCGAACGTCCACAAGGAGACCAAGAAGGTCTTCTCTCAGGTCATTGAGGATCTCTACACCTACATCAACCCCAAGACCGAGAAGAACGCCTCCATGATCTCCGAGTCGACCTACAACAGCGTCATGAAGAACGCTGACCGTCTCAACTCGGCCATCATCTACGACCGCGACTTCAACTACAACTACTTTGGCTTCAAGACCCTCGAGCGCTCCTACCTCCTCCGCATCGACGGCAAGGTTGCCGAGAGACCCCAGCACATGCTCATGCGTGTCTCTGTCGGCATCCACGGCGACGACGTCGAGAAGGCCATCGAGACCTACAACTACATGTCCGAGAAGTTCTTCACCCATGCCTCGCCAACCCTCTTCAACGCTGGTACCCCTCGTCCTCAGATGTCGTCCTGCTTCTTGTTGACCATGAAGGATGATTCAATTGAGGGTATCTACGACACCTTGAAGACCTGTGCCATGATCTCCAAGACTGCTGGAGGAATCGGTCTCAACATCCACAACATTCGCGCCTCGGGATCTTATATTGCTGGAACCAACGGATACTCGAACGGTTTGATTCCTATGCTCCGCGTCTACAACAACACTGCCCGCTATGTCGACCAGGGAGGCAACAAGCGTCCCGGTGCCTTTGCCATGTACTTGGAGCCCTGGCACGCCGATGTTTTCGAGTTTTTGGATCTTCGCAAGAACACTGGCAAGGAGGAGTCCCGTGCCCGTGATCTGTTCTACGCTCTCTGGATCCCCGACTTGTTCATGAAGCGCATCGAAGAGAACGGCGACTGGTCGTTGTTCTGCCCTGCCGAGGCTCCCGGTCTTCAGGATGTCTGGGGTGACGAGTTTGAGACTCTTTACCACCGCTATGAGAAGGAGGGTCGTGCCCGTAAGACTATCAAGGCCCAGAAGCTTTGGTATGCCATTTTGGAAGCCCAGACTGAGACCGGTACCCCCTATATGCTCTACAAGGATGCTTGCAACCGCAAGTCGAACCAGCAGAACCTCGGAACTATCAAGTGCAGTAACTTGTGCACTGAGATTGTCGAGTACTCCAGCCCTGACGAGGTCGCAGTCTGCAATTTGGCCAGTATCGCTTTGCCTACCTTTGTCGCCAATCAGACTTACGACTTCAAATTGCTCCACAAGATTACCAAGGTCGTCACCCGCAACTTGAACAAGATTATCGACGAGAACTACTACCCCGTCCCCGAGGCGGAGAAGTCTAACAAGCGTCACCGCCCCGTTGGTGTTGGTGTACAGGGTCTTGCTGATGCCTTTATCAAGATGCGCATGCCCTTTGACTCGCCCGAGGCCCGTCAATTGAACCTTCAGATCTTTGAGACTATTTACCACGCTGCCTTGGAGGCCTCGTGCGAGATGGCCCAGGAGGAGGGTACCTATGAGACGTATGAGGGATCGCCTGTTTCCAAGGGTGTCTTGCAGCCCGATATGTGGGGCGTTACCCCTACTGACCTCTGGGACTGGGATACCCTCCGTGCCAGCATTGCCAAGCACGGAGTCCGCAACTCCCTCCTTGTCGCCCCCATGCCCACTGCTTCCACCTCTCAGATTCTTGGATTCAACGAGTGCTTCGAGCCTTATACCTCTAATATTTATACTCGTCGTGTACTTGCTGGAGAGTTCCAGATTGTCAACCCCTGGATGCTCAAGGATCTTGTCGAGATGGGATTGTGGAACGACCAGCTCAAGAACCGTATTATTTCCGAGAACGGTTCTATCCAGCGTATCCCCTCCATCCCTGACGATCTCAAGGCCCTTTACAAGACTACCTGGGAGATTTCTCAAAAGGTAAGCTGGAACACCTTGTTAACATTTGTTTGTTTACCTTTTGTTTGTCGAGCCAGATATGCGATAGGTTTATTAACGCTCTTCACTTTTTGTTTGTGTGTTTAGGTTGTGATTGATATGGCAGCTGACCGTGGAGCGTTTATCGATCAATCTCAGTCGATGAACATCCACATGGCGGATGTTAACTACGGCAAGCTCACATCGATGGCGTTCTATGGCTGGAAGCGTGGTCTCAAGACTGGCATGTACTACCTCCGTTCGCGCCCCGCTGTGGATGCTATCAAGTTCACTGTTGACCAATTGTCGATCAACAAGGAGGCTGAGAAGGAGGCCAATGAAGCAGCGATGATGTGTTCTATCGATAACAAGGACGCCTGCATGAGCTGCAGTGGATAAGACGATTCTGTTTTTCTTATTCGTCCTTTGTATTCCCTGCTGTTTATATCTCATCCCTTTTTCTTTGCTTTTTGTGTTTTCTGTGAATAATAATAAAAAATATGTACAATTGGAGTCGTTATTGTTCCATGTTATTGTTGTTGATGATAATGATGGTGGTGATAATGTTGATGTTGCTGTGTGTACATTTATTTATGTTTCGTCGCATGTACAGGGATGGAGAGAGTACAAGAAAATATTTGGTGGTTGTGTGGAAGGAAGGGTTGTGGGGATTGGCTGATAGGGAACTGGGAAAAGAGTGGAGTTGGAAAAAGGGGAAATGATATAAGAATAAAAAACGAAAAAAAGGTTTAGGCGTAAGAGTGAGGCATGTTGTTTTTTAGACCAGGGACCTGTTTGATTGTGAATCAGATGGGAAAGGAAGGAAGGAGGGAAGGAAGAGGGAAGGATGGAGGGAAGGATGGAGGGAAGGATGGAGGGATGGAAGCTGGGATGAAAATAGATGCATGCATAAAGCAAAAGCAGCCTCAAAGCGGACATGGAGAACAGGACAACAGGACAACAGAACGACACGAACAACATGATCAACCACCATGCCTTCTAAGACAGCCAGTCATAATTCATTCAGGAACGTCAGTAAAAATTGAACAGGCGACAACAGAAGCA
The DNA here is from genome assembly GCA_036320915.1 of Linnemannia elongata. Lineage (NCBI taxonomy): Eukaryota > Fungi > Mortierellomycota > Mortierellomycetes > Mortierellales > Mortierellaceae > Linnemannia > Linnemannia elongata. The sequence continues at coordinate 572,869 of JAXBDG010000005.1, read as the reverse complement.
AAGAAAAGAAGGGTAGGCAAGATATGTAGGTGGGTAGATATGCCCCCTCCGCTCCCCTCCCCCCCTTTTTTTTATGCCAAACTTGACTTAAGGCATGAATTGAAAGCACTTGTTGATAGCTTGTGTGTCGTATCAGTCAGTCATCTCCCCGGCTTTATGCTGTTATTACTTTCCCCTCATTTGTAAGGCAACAGAAACCTCCGTTTTTTTTTGTCTTTTTATCTTCCTCGCTCCCTCGAATGGTAACCCCGTCCCCTCATTTTGCAACTTTGTTCCCCTTATATTGTTTTTATGTTTTCACGAGAAGGTTTACAAGGACCGGGGACTGTGTGTGCAACTCTAATATACATTGAAGGATAGGAGGTGCGCCATTTTTTATTATTATTGGTATGAGACCATTTTTCTATCCTTTTACTCGAGTTTGAGAAAAACAACGGCAACGAAAGACGAAGACGAGGCTATTGCTGTTGTTAGCATAAACTATTAAGAAAGGGAGGAGGAGGAGGAAGAAGAAGAAGAAGAGACTAGACTGGTATTGTCTAGTTGTTGAGTGGTGTACTTTTTTGTTGTTTTTGTGAGGCGGACAGTAGGTGGAAGACAAAGGACAGAAGTGATGGCATGCGAGTGTGAGCACTCTTTTTTTTTTTTTTTTTTTTGGTGCTTAGAGTGGTTTCGTATGTGTGGGTACTACGCTAGGCGCTCACTCGTTATGTGTTGTATGCTGTTGTTGTTGTTGTTGAATTTGTGCCTTGCAGCAGCAACAGGACGCAGGACAGAGGAGGGGAGGATAGGATGCAGAGTGACAGAGCATTTTTTGTGACAGATAGATGCAACAGGAGCATTCCGAGGTGGAAGTGAGTGCAGTGTGTGTATGTGTGTGTTTGTAGGTGAGTGGCAATGTGATAAGATTGAGCAACACTACGTAGGGCAGGTTTATGCAAAGAGAGGGAGAGAGAGAGAGAATGGAGAAGAGGAGAGGGTACACCATTGGTGCTTTGGATTGGATGGATTGACAAGAAAAGCGAAACAAGACAGAGAACACAGACATAGACAACAAACACAGGCGCAGAGAAATTAAATTTCATTGCTGATCGAATCACTAATTATGTATCCCCATCCATCCAGGCACCATCACCAAAAAAAAACAATCAACAACGGACACTTGATACACTCTCATATGCAGCCCAAGAGACAGAAGACTGATAAACAAAAAAAAAAAACGGAGGGACAGAAACGAAAAAAAGAGAGAGAGAGAGAGAGAGAGAGAGAGAGAGAGAGAGAGAGAGGTGAGACTTTGTCACCTTGCCTGCTTCTTGCTTGCTTGCCCAAACGTTGTCCACTCGCTGCACAGAAAGAGTTTCTTCTTTTTCTCCTTTCATCATCATCATCACCCTCGATCCACACACAACTACTACCCATCGTTGTTATATACCCTCTCCCCTTCCTTCTACCTCTCTCATCACCACTACCCGCCTTTCCTAACCTTCCTCCACTGTCATCATCCTCTCTTGCCCACTCACCTCTCGCAGTGCAAACATCATCCGCATCAGTCCCTCTTCATTTCTTCATGCTCTAATCCGACACCAGCAACTCCCGCAACCTACCAACCAACTACTCTCCTCACCATCACCCTTCGTGCCCTGACCTACCAAGAGACACACCCTTCCTTCTCTACCTTTTCTTCCCACCAGCCTTGTCAACAATCACAAGGATGGCCAAACCTGGCCACTCAACCCCACACAGCTGTCCATCAGCAACACAGCACCACCCACTGTCACTATACAACAGCCAACTAAGGACTCACTCAAAACGACACTTCTTTTCGTCCTCCTTCCTCTTCCTCCTCGCATCCTTCACCCTTCTCTCCTCCACCTTCCCTTCCTCGACAACAGAAGCAGCTGCTCCTGCCCGGAGAGGCCACTCAGGAACGACCCTCCTCGACAAGGTTCACTTTGTTGGCGGTCTCGGCACAGCTGTAGCGTCAGACACGAACCCCCTCAAATCCATCACGACCCTCGACCTCACGACCGGAAGCACCAATGAGACAGCCATCTCTCAGGGTATGTACAACCATGCCGGCAGCGCCTCGCCCTTTGTGTCTGAAATGGAACAGTCTAGTCATATCGGCCTCAGCTTTGGACAAACGACGGGTGGCGTACCTATGGGGGCACTCGACTGGGTAGGGCCTGTTGTTGGAGACGTCGCTGCTGCATCCAACGTTATTACCTATGGAACCTATGCAAATCAGCCATTGACTGCGCGTGCAGGACATTCCATGGTCCAGTATGAGACCAACAACCTTTGGGTCTTTGGAGGATACACCCTTCCCCAGAATCAGTCGATACCGGCCCGGGACACGCCCACGTACGATTACTCGTCGAAAGTCTGGTCGAACCAGACCAAGGTTGGTCTTTATCGTTTCGGACATGCCTCGGCCGTCGCTTCGACCGACAACATCGTTTCCTGCTATGGAACCATCCTCTACCCGCCCAAGGAGAAGGTCGATATCCCCACCTCGGACTGCGTCAACTTTTCGATCATGAAGACCTCCTTCACAAAGACAAACATGATCTTTCGCAATAAGAACGACACCATTAACGGAGGGCTCATCGGACACACTCTGGTGGCATCGCCGCTCAAGAACGGGAAGTTGTACATGTTTGGAGGCACCACCGAGAACGGCGACAAGTACAACCAGGACCTTTATATACTCGACACCACCGGCCTACCCGATATCATAATCACAAAGGTGACGCCATCAGATGACTTGGCGCTTCTGCCCAGCGCGCGTTCGGACCATGTGGCAGTTGCAGTGGGAGAGCGGGAAGGGTTCATGATCATCCATGGAGGCATCTCGGGCCCCAACACTATGGCTGATGGGGAAGCACATTACTATTGTATGGCCACCAACCAATGGGTGGACGTACAGACGTTTATCGCACGTTACAAAGCACAGCAACAAACGGACCAGCATGAAGTCAACGCCTGGGTCTTGATTGCAGGGATCCTCGCAGGAGTGGCTGTACTCGGAGGATGTGTCGGAATGTATATCTGGAGAGGCATTCGCAAGGATACCGCCAGGAGACTCGAGCGTGAAGCGGCCCATCGACAGTCGATGGTCTCACCTGATTTCGCTGCTATGGAGGCTGCGTCAGGCAAGAATGGACGTACGCCGCATCCGATCTATGGAATGACCGATGAGGAGGACCACTCGCTCTCGAACGGACCCTTCAAGTCGACGTCTTCGTTGATCCAGGCGGAAAATGGCATCAAGAAAACGAAATCCAAGGGCGACAACACCTACCACTCAAACCACTCCAAGCCCTGGGTCGCAGAACCAGCATCACCTGGAGGAACAACACTGACGGAAAATGGGAGCATCAACGGATACTACTCATCCAACTCGTCTCAGACTCCTTCGCGCCTCAACAAGAAGGGCAGCAACGCATCCTCGCAGAACAGTATGGCCACAAGAAACACCAACAACACCGGGAACAACAATCGACCGGGAGCGGGAGCCCCCTCGGAATCATACTACAATCCCCGGGACCTCTACGTGGACGAAGACGACGACTCGTCTATCACAGTGTCGCTGGCTTCAGAGTCTTCGACCAACAACATGTCTCCCTGGACGGGTCCCGTCCGGGTATCGACCGATCTGGCACCGCCCAACCCACGATTCAGTCGCGGCGCAATCCCTCAGGCGCATCGTCAGCTAGTCGATGCCATTGCTACAGGCGCCGCTTCACCTATGCCATCGGCATACGCTTTCACTTCCAGCAGGAATTCTAACGGATGGGATACCAGTTCTCCGGGCGGCTCGCTCTCCAGTCGTGACGACGAGTACCACCGCCGATCCGTCAACTCCATGCAGTAAGTTCTTTTGTTTGTTTTATTTAAATATTAATATTGATTTTGGACGATAAAGGTGTCTTTGCAGTAATTAACCCATTTTTTTCTGCTTCTTTTAGGTGGGTATCGTTCGAACCTATGGACCTTGCGGGACGACCAGAATCACAGTATGTTCCTTTCCTCCTCAGTCGTGCTCGTTTTTATGTTTGTTCAACAGAGAAAAAAAAAGGGGGGTGACAAGCGGAGAAAGAAAAAACCCTAACCACATTTCCTCCAATTTATTCCCATATTGGAAATTCCAGAATCTACGACCCACTCTCTCATCAACCATACCAACAGCAACAACAACGCTCTGGTAATGGCAACGGCGGAGGACTGACTGTCAGGAACAACAATTCCATGTACAGGACTTCCCTTACCTCCCAACCCATCATCATCCCTTCCTCTACTCAAAACAACCCACGGATGTCGATGTTTGGAGGCAGTAATACCAGCGATACCAATACGGAGGATTCGGGGTCTTATTATGGCCCTGGTGGGAAGCGCATCTCGACGGCGATGGCGGCTCGGCAGCAGAGGCGGTCGATCAGGAATAGTCAGGATAGTCTTAATTCTCCGAATGGTGGTCGGCACCACTCTTACCAACAGCAACAACAGCAGCAGATGACCAACAATTCCAGCAGCAAGGCTGGCGAGGAGGAGGAGGTGTTTGTGACGAAAGTGTTGCCCATCATCACCAACAAGGTCACGAAACCAACACTTGCAAAAGTAGTGACTCAACAGCGTGGATCCCGGGTCGTCATGCCGAGTGCTGGTCCACTCAGCGATCAACGGTCCCCACCCGCGCGGCCGTCGGAGGAAGGAACAGGGCTCGGAATTGATTTCTCGGGCTTTTCGACCTCTCATGATACGTATATGTCTGGATACGGGAGCGGTGGTGGAGTGAATAGTAACAATAACCCACACCGGACGAGTTATCAGACCCGAAGATCAAGTAACCTCAACCCCAACAAAACCGCCACCAACAATAGTAGGCAGCAGCAGAGGGATTCAACGAGTGTCATCCTAAAGATGCCTCCTGCACCCAAAAACAACGATAGCAACTCTGGGGGAGGAGGAGGAAGCAGTAGTTTGAACCCCAGGAGTTTAGACCAACAGCAACAACAGGCGGCTCCAGGCGTCAGGAACAGTATTATGGATGTCGGTCAGGACCTCTCTGGCTACTTCTAGGCTCCTACCCTCCTTTTTGTACCTTTTACCCCCTTCGCCAGTTCCTATTCACGTTACATAATAAACTGGTCAAATCGCCCCCTTGGCTGTACAACATATTTCTATTCTTTTGAATTCTAGATAAGCCTTCGCTCTACCTTCATTCTTAATAACTGCTAGGTTTAGAGTAACCTACAAGACTCTCCTTGCCTCAGTTTGGAATCGGTACCGTATAGGGGAATTGAGATCTGACATCCTATGTACACGCGACACGACTGTTAAAGAAGAACAGGTATGGCATTCACAGAGGATGCCAGAACTCAATTCCCCTATACGAAGTGTGGAAAAAAGAGTATCCACTACACGCGGTGTTCCTTTGATGGTTACGACGCGATGGTGCAACTCATCACTTTTTATTCTTCACGCTTTGCATTAATATTATTCCCAACCATGATACATATCATAGACTCGTAAACAAGAGGAGATGAAAAGTGATGAGTTGCCCCATCGTGGCTGACCTATCAAACAAAATAGACTCTTCTTTCTCTCTGGTTTCCTGCCATCCTTGCCTTCATTTATTTACTTGGTTACACGCAGTGAGATTTTGCTTCGCCCCTTTTCTTTCACTCTCTTTTTTTATTTTCCTCCCAGCCTGCTCCATTAAATGTTTTTATCGCTATAACTCGCCACATCCCCTGCAGTTTAGTGCGACCCAAAGCTGTACCTTTTGACGATCATGAGCCATCGTCCTTGCTCATACAAAGATTTTTTTTTGAAAAAATGATATCCACATTCAAAGACAATGCAGATAAACAAGCTACTGCTCGAAAAATAAAAAGAAACAACCCCTACCCCCTCTCCGGTGCCAGCGACTAAGAAAACAGACGAGGTAAGCTTCCAACTCCCCACCCTTCACAGATTGTGTTCACTTTGAATAGTTACAACGAATAGAACGGAAAGGGAAGGCGAGAGAGGGGGGAGGGGATCAGAAAGCCCATCGCCATGGATTTTTTTTTTTTTTTTTTTTTTTAAGCAACATCCATCCAGGCGCACACAGATGTGGGCAGCGATGCTCCCTTCACATTTCTATCTGGAAAAATGCATACTCATCGTTTCATTGCTTTGTTTCTATTGCCTTCTATAGTCAATGCAACCAGATCCATCATTCAGGATGAAAAAAGTCGTTTATTCCTCCCGTTTCCTTTTCAGTGTTAATCAAACTTTGACCGATTAGAGTTGCGCTTCAGCACAAACCATCATTCTCCTTTTCTCAACCATAGGAGGATCAATCAGATCGATGCAGCAGTTTGTTGCTGCTTCTCAAAGACAGCCCTTGCCTTTTGTTCACTTGGCGACACGGCAGGCACAACTGTACCCTTCAGCTCCACTGCTTTGATAAAGCCTAATTGAGGTCTGTAGCGGACCTGCTTGGCCATCTATATCATTCAAATGAAGATATCAAAGGCCATAACAAACGCACCATTAGTTCTTCTGTGCTCACCTTCTTTTCCTATGTCAGTTGTAAGTGTGCAGTTTGAGCAAAAATAAAACAAAAGGTCATTAAGTACGGTACCACAAGTCTCCACAGCCAAACAGGCATGTGTGTAGACAAATAAAGGGCAAGAGCACCCGTAAGGCCTCTGGCCGAGATTTTGGCCAACATTTGGCTGTTTTTGAAGGATTCCATCACGGCAGGAAGACGCTCCTCCTGGTACTCCTCAAAGATCTTGGCAATATCCATCGATGTTTTGGCAGGCATGGCATAGAACAAGTTGGCGAGAGCAATTGCATCATGCATTGCTGTCATTGCACCTATATTGTGAGTAATCAAAAAGAAAAAGAAAAAAAAATGTGAATATATTGGCAACAGTAAAAGGCAATGCTTAATTTTGTTGCAATTCAATTAATTCAGTGGGAAGAGCACGTACCATGGCCTCCAGCGGGATTAAGTTTGTGACAAGCTACAGAAAAACAAAAATAATGAGAAAATGTTGTAAGAGGAAAGAAGAGGCATAAAGATCAAGTAGATGAGCGAACAGGCAGAAAGAGAACAAAATAGACGAATACATACCATCGCCCAGCAAGACATAGCGGCGGTGGTGCCAGGTCGCAAAGACTTTTTCCTCCAGCATCACCTTGGAGATGAGTTCCTTGGGCGTCAGATCATAGAGGTCTCCAAGAGTGCGTTTCGTACCGTCCAGCAACTCAATAGGAAAGTCCCGAGTCTCCTCGCACATGGTCTGCGCGGGATGTGCACCCCATTCTGAGTTTTCGTTATTCCTAAAACGCTGCTCTATGGCGGCTTTGCTCGTTTTTCTCGACAAATGGTGCAGCACCATCCAGCAGAGCGTTCCTTCTGTCGTGTTGAACGTATGCCACTAGTAGGTAGAAACAGTCAAGTAATTGCCTGCGTTATTACTTGCTACTTGCGATCGTTTTTTTTTCTTTTTTCTTTTGCACAATTTTGTCATTACTCACAGTGAATGGCCTGTCCTCTCCAAAGAACTTTGTGAAGTGACAAGTATCCAGCTTGATCACAGGAAACTCCTCGGGGTTAAGGACCTTGGTCTGACCAACCAAACAGGTACGACTGAAGGGAAGGTCCTCTTGGTCAGACTTGGGCAGTTTTCCTTCTGCCATCAAGTGCTCGTACATCCGCTGACGGACAGCACTGTAGGCCCCGTCGGCACCGACGATAATGTCCCCTTCAAAAGTGTCCTTGTTGGACAGGTGAACGGTGACCCTGTTGTCCTCCTCGCTGATGTTGAGAACTCGATGGCCAAAGCGGATCTTGTGAGGAGGGACCTGTTTGAGGATAAGGTCGTAGAGTTTCGGGCGAGCAACAATATATTGTCTATATTCTGTGCTGAGAACACAGCAGCAATCATGTAGGCAAAGAAAAGGGGAAACGAGTTTGTTGGCTGTAGCGTGTTCGCCATACAATCAACGAATTGAAGTATAGATGCTGTTGTGTGAAATAAGAGGCACTTACAATTCCTCCATGGGTGTAAGGTCTGTAGGTCGCATGGGCGCGAGGGATTCCTTGTAGCATGAAAAGTGGGTCAAGTACTTGGCGATGGTGAGGAATTCATCATATATGTCCAATTGCTGAAAGATAGGAAGTAAGTTGGAACCGATCGCCAGCGCCGAACCTAATTGGCATGACATGTAACAAAAAACATCAAAAACACAACGTATGAGAAAAGATTGCATATATGCTGTAAATAGTGGTGATTTACAGAAAAGTAGCCATACCCAATGGCTTGACAGTGGTGGCGCGCTCAAAGATTTGGTAAGGCACACCCGACTTTTCGAGAAGGGCACCGAGTAAGAGTCCTCCAAGTCCTGCCCCGACGATAAGGACTGTGGGTTTGTCGCTTTTTGTTGACATGAGTGATGAATGACAGGAATGGGATGAATGAGATGTCAAAAGCGAAATGAGTGAGTGAGCGAAGGCAGATGAGGAAAGGAAGAAAGGAAGGAAAGAGGAGAAGTGGGGCGATGCAGGTAGAGGGGGGGCATCGATGACCTATTTGAACTTTTGTCCCATCACCCTCTTTCGCTCACTTTTCACGCGAATGCTCGTTCCCTGTCTTTATCGCTTTATCTTTGTGTGTCTACTTCCTCTTTCTTTCTTGCCTAAGTTTGCGTGAGGGTAAGCAGAACTGTTTCCCATGTTCGTTTCCTCATCCAACGTCTTCCCTTTGTCGTTTTAGACTTTTCTATTCGTTGAACTTTGAATGCATTTTCAATTGGAGTTACAATCAAGCTCATAGAAACAGCACTCCAATTATTATACAGGGGTGGGTGAACCTGAACTCTAACCAAGATTAACACACGCACACTACGATGGATAACATGAGAGCAAAAGCACGATATCCAATGCACCAAGAACCTAGTCACTTACTCTTTGTTTTTCCGTATTGGAGTGTAGGCAAACAACACGCCGACTTTCGATCGATATTTTTGTGTTCTCTTTATTAACTTTGTATTGAATATTGCCTAGCACATGCAAAGCACTCTCTTTCGTTCACTGTAACAGATTAATAAATGACACAAAAGAAATGAGTGAAAATCAACACCGCTGTTCGATGAATTAGATCCAGGAGGCTCCTGTCTGTTGCTGGTTCTCGAGAGTTCTCGCCCTTTGCTCGCTTGTTGACACCACTGATTTCACCGGACCCTTGGGCTCAATTGCTGGAAGGAACCCTATTTGGGGGTCTGAACCTGATCGTCCTCTTCAACTTGTTGTCCAAGAAAAGTGACAGTGATGAAAAGGTGCAATTAGCCCTCGACCGTTCCTTGCCACCATTTTTGTATTCACACATATTAAATGCACAAAAGAATCCATAGCACTGTACCGCAATTCTCCACAGCCAAACAGGCATGTATGTAGTGATGAAGAGGATAGTCCTGCCAATAATGCCCTTTTCTGAGCCGGCTGCTGTTGTACACTCTTTTCTTCAGAATACCGTAATTTCCTATGATTACGGTATTGCACTGAATAAAACTATATGCTCGAGGTACTTTTCAAGTTCATCCTAGCATGCACCCTCTGGATTCACGCATCCGCCATTCCCTGGGGTACCCTTGATCTTTCGGCCCCCTTCTTTCCCGGTCCCCTTCCTATCCAGCCCCGCAGCATCCCTTGATCATCTTCTAGTGACTCCCTTAATCTTTTTCCAGACTTACGTTTTTTCCAGCATCCTTTGATCTCTTCCGCATTCCTTGATTTTTCCACATCCCTGACGTATCTCTTAACACCGTTTCTTGACATTGGCCCTTGATCCATCCTTTTCCTTGGGTGCCCTTAATTTTTTTTTTTTTTTTTTTTTAAGCAATCGCCCCTGATCTTTTGGCATCCCTTATTTTTCAGCTTGCCCAAGATCTCTCTCATTCCTTGTCTAATTGATATGCTTCTTCGATGATCCTCTCAAGTATATAAAGAAGTCGCACCTACCCAGCAGTTTGCACCAGCACACAACTACTCACGATCCACCCTCAACACTCAAGACTTGCAACAGGACTCACCACGCTTGCAACAACAACTGCATCAACAACTGCAACAACTACCGCAAGAACCATCGCCAGAACCATAGTAAGAACACTTACAAAAGCGCCTTTGTAATAATACGTTTACGCCAATCATTTGAAAACCTTAAAGAATGTTGCCGTTTTTATGTGTAGTCATTAACATGAAGACCTTGTTCATTTATGCTAGAATCACCAGGCTTTCAGACACCCACCTCTTCTCAACTTGAGCTTTGTTTGATTATATCAAGTATGAAGCTAGCACTTTTTACCTCGAGCGCCCTACTTTTCGCTATCGTCTTGGCAGAGGCTCTACCACAAAAGTCTAAGAGGGATGGTGTTCTCCCAATCCTTGGACCAGCCACTCCTCTTAGCTGCAAGGTTGTGACCACAATCCTGACTGGCATGTGCTCATTATCCAATTACGAAGGATGCGAGGAGACTGTTGCATATACCCAGTGCATTTGCGCTGCCCAAAGAGACCGTGTTAAGGTCTTGAAATGTGCACAGTCCGAATTGACCACCCTTCTTACTGGCTACTGTAACGTTTGATTGACAGAAAGGAGGTTCGCTTTCTCAAAATCTATTTAGCGACTTTTCGGTACAAATAGCACCCCTTCGCTTCATATACTTCATTTGTACGACTCGCGGCAATATACGGTATTGTTACAAAAAGATGTGGTGGCTAGGCAGTGGCGGCGAGGCTTTAGATTAGCAGTCATTCCTAGCAGACTAGTATTCGTAGTGCGCCGAGCTCTTTCGTCTGCTCCTTGTCCTTTTACACAAGAGCAGAATTGACAAGAGTCTCGTTGGCGCCCTGCAGGTACTTAACCCTTCCCCCATCAATATTATTAATACAAGGTCCTTTTACACAAGAGCAGAATTGACAAGAGTCTCGTTGGCGCCCTGCAGTCGTGTATTATTTTAGGATCCCATTATTACTACGCTACCACAACCCCTCCATCCCCCCCCGTACCAATTGAGGACTTAACAGCGGTCCTATCACTCTGGCCAGGACCTCTCCCCTGAGTAACAGTATCAATTCATAGACACACCCTTTAAGTAAATGAAATAGTATTGTGCCTTTCAACGAAAATGATGTAAAAAATTAACCACTAATCCAGCTGTGAGCGGGGTTTGCATGGCTGTGGAACAAAAATGTTGTCCTGAATAGCTGGCTAGTCGGGGTTTAGTGGCCAAAACAACATATTTTATGTGAAATTCCCAATAGTACGAGTGAATGGGCGAGGGCTATGGAGAAGATGCGAGATGTAAGGCGAGGGTTAAAAGAAAAAAAAAGAAAAAAGCATTAAAGAAGGCATGGGGCTAAAGGGAAAAGTAAGAAGGGATGGAAAGAGCGTGAGAACGGTGGCAAAGGCATATGAGGATGTGGAAAAGGTGGACTTGAGATTCGTCCGAAAAAGAAAGGAAAGGCACTTCTGATACTCCTTCAAATCTTCCAGATCTTCTATGAGGAAGATACCCTATGGAAATGAATTTCCCAGTACTCGAAACTGAAGGACTGGGTCGAGACTACATATCCCGAACGACAAGCAAGCCCAGCGCTCGGGACAACCAAAAACATAACTCTAATGGTCTGGCACAAGATAACTTTTTTGAGCTAATTCATCCATTTTGAAGAGCGCAATTAGTTGAACTCTCCCGTCTTCATCCTCAACTACCACAAAGCATAATAGTAATATCCCTTCGCCATCTTGATAGCTCGCTTGATTCCTTTTTCCCCTCCTCTCCTTTTTATCGCTCGCCACCCTTTGACTTCGCAGGTTTTTGTTCTCTCTAGTCCCTCGCCGCCTTGCATACTCCCCAATCGGAAAACGATCACAAATGAAAGTACCACTCTCCCCCTCCTCTCTCTCTCTCTCGCCTTCATACTCCTTCCCTCGATTTTCTTTTTTCCTTTGTACTGTTGAGACATAAGGTAAGGAGATGGTTGGTAACATCTCTATCCATCCATCCGTTAGCACACTTCTGTACACTTTCACACAAACAAGGAACAACTTAAGCCTACCAAAAACAGCAATGGCTTAATCATATCACATTTAATTACCATCGTTCTCCTTCCTTCACTTCCCTCCCATCCTTACTTCACCATCAAGGCTCATAAACGTTATAGCAAGCAGGGGTTTCCAACATCCTCCCCAACGGCGTCTCCTCCAACTGATACCCAACACTATACCTCCCTCTATTCATCTTCGCCCTCACAAGCCCGGCATCCGCAATGGAATCCTCAGAAATGTCCATATTTAACTCTGCAGCGACCAATCCATGTAGGTATTGCTTTGTCGCGTCCACCCATTCGGAAAAGTCATGGTCGAGACAGGATGACATTGCTAGATTTGCGATCTCGGGGGCGACGCGTCCGAAGAAGGTTTGTAGGACGTGGGTGGTCATTCGCCAGGGGCCATAGAGGGAGAGCCGTTTGAGTGATGCGACGTGTATGTACTCTTGGTCCTGTTGCTCCTGGTAGACCTCTTCACCGTCGCGTTTTTGTTGGCGTTGTTGCTGAGATCCAGGTTTGATGAGATCCTCAAGGTGGATGGTTCGTTGATGAAGGGCTGTTGTGGAGGCAATGTCGAGTTTTAAAGTGATCAGACTTGGCGTCCCTTCCAACATCCTGAACTGGAACCGGTACGCATGCTCTCCCGTCAATGTCATGAAGGTCAGCTTGGGCAACGCCCAGTCCCACGTCCACACTGGTCGTCTTGCCAAAGTTGTCAATACAGAGGAGGTCTCGTCATTATCAACATTGTCGCCACCACCGCCATCAACACTGTTGCTACCGCCCCCATCGACAGTCGACTCTCCTTCTGCAATAGCGTCCAATTCCTCGGCAGGCGGGATGAAATACGTCATATGATCCTCATCTTGGTCCGCCTCGAGGCATAGTGCTTGCAGTTCAAGCGCATACTTGAGCGTATCCGGGTGGAACGATATCGCGGCCGTTCCCCGAAGCTTAAGCGACTCCAACCGCGGCAACTTGGCTGGCTCCCAGTAATTTACTTGATCCAACGAATACTCCCTCTGCTTGTCAGTCAGAGAAATATGGGTCACTTGAGTACACCTTTGCAGAAAAGTCGGATGGACGCGCAAGATGAAATAGCCGGTTCCCACATGCAGCCGCGATAGGCGAGGTAGTTCCCAATAAGACTGATAGTTGCTGTTGTTGTTGTTGTCACCTATCGAAAACTCGAGTGATTTTGTAAAATCATCTTCCACGGACTCGCAGATGCTGACGCAGATATCCTCCAGTGTCTCTTGAAACGCAAACACGGCATCGTCGAAGAGGCCACCTGATGAAGGATGGTCTTCAAAGCCGACATAGAGCTGACGAAGCGGGACAAGTGGTCGTCGAGAAGGAGGTGTCCGTCCATCCGCGATGTCTCTCTCAAACCGCTTGCGCTCTTCAACAGCCCACCGAAATGCATCCTCACCAGGGGACCTGATATCGATATCCTCAAGAGCACGGCACCGGTGCAGGAAAGGTCCAACCTGCTTAGAAACTCGTTCAAACACCGGCTCCACGGAGTTGTATTTCCGCGTTTTAAGAAATTTGACCGCAGACAAATCAATATCTTGGACTCTGGCCAAAAACTGCGCCCAATTGCCATTGTCGATAAACCGTGGCTTGTACAATGGTGGGAGTGACTGGAGGAGGCGATCATGTACCTCTTTGGGACACTCCTCTGTCATGAACATATCCTTCACACATCGTCCTCGGGTAAGGGTGTTGGGGAATCGTTGACAATGTTCCTGCACAAACAAGATCATCTCCTCTATGTGTCTCTCTCGCTCTCTCTGCTGCAGTGCAAGAACCTCCTGATCTTCCTCCGCAAGCTGCTGTCCAAAGTGCAAGAACGGCGTGATATCGCTGTCCAACAGGAACGTCACATTAGTCAGGACCTTGAAACGACCGACAATGGCCAGGTAGCGAGAAATATCCGAGATCGGAATGGCGAGCCGCTGGATGCACTCGGCTCCATTCACACATAGCGCCCATGTCAGATCCTGGCGAAGATCTCGGGCCACGCCTTGGCAGATGATGCTGGGTTGTTCGTAATGTCTGAGACGACTTGTGACATCCTTCGCTGTATATCGCTCGGCATGTCCGTTGTTCTCCAGGTAGTCTAGAATGGCGGAATTGGAAGGAAATTGTGGGGTGTAAAAAATGCCGCCCCCAGAGAAGTAGTGAGCCTCTAAGTCGATGTGGGTAAGGAAAGAGTAATAAGGGATGGATGTCGTTGACGTTTCCGTTGCTGGAATAGGAGGTGGTGCTTCCTGCTCCTGGTGATCCGTTGTCTTGCCGTCGGAGGCGGGTGCAGTAGACAGATATGCAACGCGCAACAGGTCGGTGACTCCTTGGCCCTCAGGAAGACTGAGTAAGAGGGACTTCATAAGCGACAGAAGCTTTATGAGACTGGTCGGAGACTTCTTGCTGAAGAACGAAAAAGGGCGCAGGCGAAATGGGTCGGCGTACATGACGGGAAGCGTGGCGGAGCAGACGTATTTGTTGACGCGGAGGAGACTAGCGAGCGAGTTCCTGTCGGACTCGATTGCGAGATGGTGGATGACCATTTGAAGGCATTCGAGTGGTAGAGGGAATGTGGTTGACATGGAGGTAGGGCGATTGCGATGACAAGTCAAAGAGAGAGACAGCGGGGATTGAGAGGAGATTCGAGGGTTGTGAAGATGAAAACGATGCGTTGATGAAAGTGGAATGACTAAGAAGAACCGGGGGATATGTATGTGTGTGAGAAAGAACAACGAATGCGGCGTGCTGTTAATTCTCCTTTCCTTTTTCGTGGCAAAAAACGGTCAGACTGATTGGATCTGGAATTATTTAGGATCATTGATTGATGGTGGCGCTCAGGAACAACAAATAAATGACTACCCTGTTTTTGCTCACCTTGGACAGAGTAAAAAAAAAAAAAAAAAACCAGGTGCATTTATTTATTCATTCACTCATTGAAAGATACGTGTATCGCATCTTTGTTCAAACTCTCGAGAAGGTTCACAGGAACATGTTTATTATGACGCCCTCAGTCCTCCTTCGCACTACCGCCCAAAAAAATAATTAGCAGGTCGTTCCAGCTCCCTCTTTTCCGAAGGGACAACCAAATTATAGCAAGGGTTGCTCCCATTATCAACCCTCACAAGCCCCAACGCCTCCAACTGTTCAGGTCCGCCATTCAACTCCGGAGAGCACATCGCCGTATTTAGCGAGTGCAGGTTTTCTGATGTATGCTTGACCCATCCATCCAGCGTGAACCCTCTACAGCCTCCCATCATCCCAAGTTCAGCCATACTGGGCGCTACTTTTCCGCATAAGACTGCGAGGACTGCATCGTCCATTGACCAGTCGCCGAACAGGAATAGGGAACGAAGCATTGGGAGACTAGCGTAATCGTGGACTTGATGGCCGCTTTGCTGTTGTTGCTGTTCCCGTTGATCGATCGTTGTCTTTTCCTGTTCGTGAACATTTTCAGTCACCGCTCCTGTCGTTGGTGGTAAGATCAGATTTTGTGATATCGTAGTGGCCGCATTGGGTGCAAGAGGGAGGTCGCGAAGGTGGATCGTCCGCGGGTGTTGACGTGTCTGGGTCTTGATAGTTAGAAATAACGATTTCAGTCTTGGAGTCTTCTCGAGCATCCGGAACTGGAACTCATACGCAAAAGTAGATTTCAGAATAAGTATCTCCAACTTGCTCAGCGCCCAGTCCCAGGTCCAAACAGGTCTCGTCGGCAGCTGAGGTGTCGTTGTCGGTGTCGGTGCTGCCGGGGCTGGCACTTCTGCTCCTCCTTTCTGTTCCTGCTCCTGTTCCGGATCACTATCATTGTTCAGATCCTCAATTGGCGGAATAAAAACATCGTTTCCAATCCCGCTCACAAGCCCTAGAGAGAGATGAGCCAGGTTGGGGGTGTGGTGGAGAGTGTCCGGGTGGAAGGAGATCGCTGGTGTACCCTCAAGAGTAATATGAGCTAGTTGAGGCAGGGTTCCATGAGCTGGCGACAAGTAAGACACCTCCTCCATTGAGTACCTCCTGCGTTTGTCTCTGGCGGTCAGATACTTCACACTTGTAAGGCGGGTTAGGAAGGATGGATCCATGCGGAGGAAATGATTGCAGGTCTCGATCGTGAGTCGAGTGAGTTGTGGGAGTTCACAATGCCAAGCAATATCCCCACTAATATGACCGATCCTGAAATCTGGTGGACTATTGCCGCTAGGAGCGCCGGGAGCTCTATAGTAATGACTGGTGACGTCCAGCGATTCGAGTGTCTCGCTGAATCCTATCATGACATCGTCGATTGGACGCCCATCTGACTGCGGCTGACAATTAATTTTCGCAAGCCGGAGAGGAACAGGCGATTTCTTGGGCGTACGTCCAGCTGCAATCTCGGCTATAGCCTCCCTGCGCTCATCGACGGCCCATTTGAAAACATCCTCGCTCCATGCATAAATATTGACGTCGTCCAGAGATCGGCACCGATTCAGGAAGGGTTCCAGTTTATGGAGTCGTTCCAAATGGTAGACGCCACAGAATGGCCAATGCTGAGAGAAAACCTTGACGTGTGACAGGTCGGTCTCCTGGATATGGGCAATAAGTTGGAGCCAGTTGGTGTCATCGATTACTCCGGGGTTATTCAGCGGTGGGAGACACTGGAGAAGCTGAGTTTGGTGATCTTGTGGACAGGAATCTCTGAAGTTTCCTGGCATGGGACAAGTGGCGGTCGTGAAGACGTGAGGGTGACACTGTCGTAATTCCTTAATAAAACGGACCATCTCATCAAGGTGTCGACCTCGCTCTTCCAGTTGACGTTCCAAGGTTTCAAGTTCCTGAGGTGATAACCAGGAGCGCTCTCTCGCGTCAAGTTGTAGTCGCAAGTCGATAAAGAAAGTAATGCTCGACAGGATCTTGAACCGTTCGACTAAGGAGAGGTATCGAGAAATGTCCGAGAGAGGAATGACCACGGACCGGATATGCTCCGCATTAAGGCTGCAGAAGAGCCAAGTGAAGTCTTTGCGAAGGACAAGACCAGCGGCTTTTGTGTACTCGATCTTTCTCGCGGACCGGAAGTGACCGCCAGGTTGGGCAGAGGCGGCCAAAATCGCCCGCACCTGGGGATCGTTCAGTTGCTTGATAAAATTGGGAACGACGGAAAGGATTGAGCCGTGGAAGAAAACAGCGTCGTCTCGAGGAGGACCCGTACACTCAGAGAGAATGACAAGGTCGGCGAGGAAGGAGTAGTACGGAATACAAAGGGGCCTCGGATTCAGTCCCTTTGGGATTTGAATCCTAGGCCAAAGGTAGGCGGCTCTCAGCATATCGGTCAAGAGTGGGATATTGTTGTCGTCGAGAGGGATGCTGCGAATAAGAGTCAGAGCAAGCCTCCGAAAAGGTATTTCGACGGTTTTCAGTCTGGATGTACCAAGACTGTGTCTGAAGTAGATGTTCTTGAAGGGATTCTCATAGAGGATGGGTAAAGTGGCGTTGCATACGTATTTATTTACACGTAGTAGGCGTGGAAGGAGGTGTGCCGTCCTCCGATCCTGGGCTATGAGGCGGATGATGATTTGGAGACATTCCAGGGGTAAAGGAAACGTTGTTGACATTTCGGAGACGATGCAATGAAGGAAAGGAAGGAAAGGAAGGATGATGATGATGAAGGAATCACAGTTGACAGTAGACAAAAGTTAGTAAAAAGTGGGAGTGATCGTTTTAGGTGGCTGCGGAGTTCCTGCGCAATAAAACCCTCAGGGGCTGGCTCTATCCTTTCCTACCTCTGTCCTCATTCTGTCTCGCTCTCTCCCCTTTATTACACTCAAATCCCTATTATTTTCTCGGCTACCCCCCTTCACCAAGCCGTCCATTCGAGCCGCAAAGGGAGAGAAAGAAAATCGTTGTTTGCCTTTGAACGTATTTCCTAGTACGACAACCGTTTGTTATTTTTAATCATATAAGTGAGACTGGTAAAGTTATCAGTGATGAAGATCGAGCTTCTCTCAGCTTTTTTAAAAAGGGAGTGAAAAGGGCGAAGTATAGGCACATCAGGCAAACGAGTTGATAGAGCCTCTCTCTCTCTGTCCAAGTTGAATCGAGTTTGATTGTCAAAAAAGCATCTCTGAGTCCCGCCAACCAAAAAAAGTGCACGCAAACAATAACCACACAAAAAACAAAACAAAGAACAACAAACAAAGCTCAATGGCTCTTCACCTAAATTCATAGTTTAATGGCTCGCTAAAGATCCGGTCTGGAGGAAGTGTGACCAAGTTATAAACCCTCACAGACTGAGGTGCAGGATCGAATTCAGCCTCCAGAAATGCATGTGTGTTCACTCCTGTTGAAGTACCACTCTTTTAATTGGATAAATCGAACAGAAGAAAGGTAGAAAGCGAAGGTTATGAATGAGGAAAGGTAAGGGCATGAAATGGAGGAAAGGAAGAAAATTGTTCGAAAGGAGAGCCGCTGAAAAAGAACACGCTTCGTCTTCAATGGTCCACACCTTCGAATATTTATTCAATAGCTTCGATTGAATAGAACCGAAATTTGATGTTTGCATTCTCAGTTGCATCCTCATTTTCAGCCACAGGAGACCGGTCTGCAAGACGGTAGCATGTACCGTTGTCTGCTCCTTGACTTTCATAGTCCAGGGCTAACCCAACCCCTGACGCCGATTCAGGAGTCACCTCGCAAGATGCCGTCGCCAACTGCAGTTTCGGGAGGTGCTTCAAAATTGTCTTGACCCAATCATTCAGACCAAACCCGCTACACCCCCGCAAAGACAGAGACTCGTAAATATTGGGAAGCACCTTACTGCACAGGACCGTCATCGCTCGTCGATTCAAAGTCCAGTCTCCGATCAGAGAAAAATTGGTCAGGTTGGGGAGGTGAATGTATTGCATCTGCAGTTGGTCCAAAGTGTCGTCGTCCTGTGTGTCCTTCATGGCTGTCGAGTCCTGTGCGTTCTGAAGAAGGTCCTTGACGCCGAGGGTCCTCTTGTGCTGGCCAGACAAAGACCTGGTGTCGACCAAGAATCGTTCCAAGGCGGGTGTGCTCCGGAGCAGGCTGAACTGGAACCGGTATGCGAACTCCGAGGTGAGCTCCAATGTTGTTAGCTTCGGTAGATCCCAGTCCCAGGTCCAGATAGGTCGTCTTGGAGGGCTAGATGTTGTTACAGCGGCGGTTGGTTCTAATTCCACAGAGTCATCCTCAAGTTCCTCCCCAGGTTCCTCTAATTCGGAGACCGGTGGAATGTACGATGGCGCATCATAAATAGGCATCCTCAAACCCAAATGGTTCAACTCGGGTGCGTTCTTGAGTACACCTGGGTGGAACGAGATGGCTGGCGATCCTTGCAGTCTGAGAGACTTCAGATGGACAAGTTCCGCTGGCTCGTATCGAGTGACATCACTGGAGGAATACTCCGTGCGCCCATCACCAAGTTCGATGCACTCCAGCTGTGGACACTGGACGAAAAGTCTGGGATGGACGCGGAGGGGATTATGGTATGTATCGATAGACAAACGACTCAGCAGGGGTGCATGCCAGCATGACCAAGATGGGCGACCTCCAACCCAGCACTCGACCGAATCTGGACCAGCAAGAGTCCATTTAAGTGAAAAATGTCTTACCAGAAGGGTTTGGAGGGTCTCGCCAAAGCTGTATCCAATATCGTTGATGAGGCGTCCGTCGGTAAGGCGCTCGCTGTCAACCTCAGCATATCGGAGAGGGACCAATGGCCTTTGAGGAGGACGTCCGGCTGCAATGTCGGCGTCGTGTTGCTTGCGCTCGTCAACAGCCCATTGGAAGACATCATCGGTGAAAGATGTCAACGAGATACCCTCGAGAGACCGACAGCGATGGAGAAATGGAGACTGTTCAAGGAGTCGAGGCAGACTTAATGCTCCTTTCTGTTTCTGCGGCGGCTTGATCGTCTTAACGGCCGACAAGTTGGTCTCCTCGACCTTGGTAGCAAATTGCCCCCAGTTGTGTATGTCAAGTGCCTTAGGATCAAGAAGAGGTGGGAGAAGGCGGGTAAGGTGCTCTTGATACTCCTCAGGACACTTTTCGCAGAGGCGAGGGTACTCTCCGGTGCATGTAGCAACCCGGAGAACACTACCATGGTGGTGCCGGAGGCCCTGGACAAAGAGCACCATTTGGTCGAGGTGTCGCCTCCGCTCTTCTCGCTGATGGGTCAGGACCGTACGCTGCTCAGGCGTCAGCCTTTCAAGATTAATGTGGGTAGAGAACAGTCGTCGATCCAGCTCGAACCTCACCCTGGAGAGAGCCTTAAACTTGTCGACCAAGGGTAGGTAGCGATCAATGTCGGATACAGGGATCTCAAGATACCTGAGGCGCTCAATATCCGAACACAACGCCCACGTCAGGTCCCTGCGGAGCTCTCTGTTGATGGCATTGGTGAAGGTGTCCCCAGGTCTGTCATGTAAACGTTTTGCTAGGGGCGCCTCAATGGTATAACGGTCTTTGAGCCCGTGTTCTTTCACAAAGTCAAGCAGCCTCTGAGAGGGTGGGCCATCGTCCTGATGGAAGCGAAAGTTGTCCTCGCGAAAGTCATCGATCTGGCGAAAGTCTCCATCAAAGGCATCGTTACAGCGGCTCAAAGAAACCGCAATCGCAAATGAATGGTACGGAGCATAAGGTGCAGGGGAATGTTCCTGGTCGTCGACGGAGTCTTGAAGGAAGGTAACGCGGAGGAGGTCGGTGATGCGGGTCTTGGGAACACCGAGGAGAAGAGTGGCGATCAACTTTTGTCGACGCTTGAAGGCAGGGGAGTCCTTGGGATAGTATTGATTCAACACCGAGTAAGGAACCCTTCCATAGAGTATAGGTAGAGTAGTAGAGCAGACATATTTGTTCACACGAAGCATGGTTGCGATCGAGCCAACACCATGCAAACGACCAAGAGTGCGGATGATGGCCTCGAGTAACTCCTGTGGTAGAGGGAAGGTAGTTGACATTTGAATAGGGACCAAGCGAAAGAGAAATATATGGAAAAGTAGAAAGGAAAGACCGGGAAGGTATGATAGGATGAAAGATCGATAGGGGAAACGAGAGGAAAGGAAGTGGTAAAGGAGCGAAGAGTGAAAAAGAAAGGAGAAGAGAAGAAAAAGAAAAAGAAGGAAAGAAGTACAGCAAGAAAAAGCAGGAAAGGAAAAGAGGCACTCAAAAAATCGAGCCAAGTAAGGTTTTTTTTTCTGTGATGAGCTGCGGCTGGCGAAAACATGGTTGAGAGCATTAGCGTACTTCGTATGTTTACGCCCAACAAATACCCGCCAACAAGAACACAACCAATGTAGTGTTCGCTTTGCTTTTCAGATGTCTGATACAATACCGAGAATACATTTTTTTTCAAAATACATACCGCGCCTTCGCCAAATTTTTTAGATCAGATTGGCGAGCAAGTATGCAGATGATGAGTTCAAAGCATTCCTGGGGCAGGAAGAGCAATGTTGATCGCATTGGGAAGGTGAGCTGATTGAGGATAAAGGAAGAGGAGAGGGAAGGCGGCAAGGGAGAATTGGAGGAGAAAGAGTGAGAGAAAAGGATAGAGAGAGAGAGGAAGGCGAGACGGAGTACAAAGATAAGAGAAGAAAACGAAAAAGAATAGACAGACACGCCGCACTGAGAATAAAAAAAAAAGGTCAAAAGGGGCGGCTCTCCCTCTCCTTATGTTGAACCAAGTTTAATTGTCAAACGTGTGTATTTTTGTCTTGCCACCAACAAAAAAAGCACACAAACAACAACCATACAAAAAACACAGTACAACATACAAAGAATAATGGCTCTTTCACACAAACTCATATTCCGTAGGCTCACTGAGGATCCGTCCTGGAGGAGCCGTGGTCTGGTTATAAAATCTCGCACAGCACAAATCTATATCCAGTTTTTAGAAGCGCATGCAGAGCTCCCACCTGTTGAGGCACTACCCTCTTAATTCGGTAGGTCGAATAGAAGAAAGGTAACAAGCGAAGGATATGTATTAAGAAAGGTGAGGGCATGAAGTGTAGGAAATGAAAAAAATGGTCGAAAGGAGAGCACCAGAAAAAGGAGAAGAGAAGCTGTGGTTGCAGTTCAAAAAGCAGGCTTTAGATCAATCTTTCTTAATAGTCAGAACAATCCAAACCTTTAGGTATTTATTCAACAATATTGATTCTATAGAAGTAAAAGTCAATGAGTACTTTCTCGGTTGTATCCTCAGTTGCATCCTCATTTGCATCCACAGGAGACTGGTCAGCAAGACGGTAGCATGTACCGTGGCCTGGTCCTCGACCGTCATACTCGAGGGCCAACCCAACCTCAGACGCCGATTCAGGAGTCACCTCGCAAGATGCCGTCGCGCGCCGCAGTTTCGGGAGGTGCTTCAAAATTGTCTTGACCCAATCATTCAGACCAAACCCACTACACCCCCTCAAAGACAGAGACTGGTGAGTATTGGGAAGCACCTTACTGCACAAGATCGTCAACACTCGTCGGTCCATAGTCCAGTCTCCGATCAGAGAAAAGTCGGTCAGGTTGGAGAGGTGAATGTATTGCATCTGCAGTTGGTCCAAAGTGTCGTCGTCCTGTGTGTCCTTCATGGCTGTCGAGTCCTGTGCGTTCTGAAGAAGGTCCTTGACGCCGAGGGTTCTCTTGTGCTGGCCAGACAAAGACCTGATGTCGACCAAGAATCGTTCCAAGGCGGGTGTGCTCCGGAGCAGCTTGAACTGGAACCGGTATGCAAACTCCGAGGTGAGCTCCAAGGTTGTTAGCTTCGGTAGATCCCAGTCCCAGGTCCAGATAGGTCGTCTTGGAGGGCTAGATGTTGTTACAGCGGCGGTTGGTTCTAATTCCACAGAGTCATCCTCAAGTTCCTCCCCAGGTTCCTCTAATTCGGAGACCGGTGGAATGTACGATGGCGCATCATAAATAGGCATCCTCAAACCCAAATGGTTCAACTCGGGTGCGTTCTTGAGTACACCTGGGTGGAACGAGATGGCTGGCGATCCTTGCAGTTTGAGAGACTTCAGATGGACAAGTTCCGCTGGCTCGTATCGAGTAATATCGCTGGAGGAATACTCCGTGCGCTGATCGCCAAGTTCGATGCACTCCAGCTGTGGACACTGGACGAAAAGACTGGGATGGATGCGGAGGGGATTATGGTATGCATCGATAACCAAACGACTCAGCAGGGGTGTATGCCAGTATGACCAAGGCAGGCGACCTCCAACCCAGCACTCGACCGAATCTGGAATGATACCAGCAAGACGCCATCCAAGTGAAAGAGGTCTTACCTCAAGAGATCGGAGGGTCTCACCAAAGCTGTATGCAATGTCGTTGATGAGGCGTCCATCGGTAGGGCGCTCGTTGTTGACGTTAATATGTCTGAGAGGGACCAATGGCCTTTGAGGAGGACGTCCGGCCGCAATGTCGGCGTCGTGTTGCTTGCGCTCGTCAACAGCCCATTGGAAGACATCATCGGTGAAAGACGTCAACCAGATACCCTCGAGAGACCGACAGCGATGGAGAAATGGAGACTGTTCAAGGAGTCGAGGCAGACTTAATGCTCCTGGTTCACCTCGCGGTGGCATGATATTCTTGACGGCCGATAAGTTGGTCTCCTTCACCTTGGTAGCAAATTGCCCCCAGTTCTGCATATTAAGCTGCTCGGGATCAGAGAGGGGTGGAAGAAGGCGGTTAAGTTGCTCCTCATACTCATCAGGACACAATTCGACATTCCCGGAGCATGAAATAGCCTGGAGAACACTGCCGTGGTGATGTCGGAGGCCTTGGGCAAAGAGCACCATTTGGTCGAGGTGCTGCTTCCGCTCTTCCCGCTGGTGGTTTAGGGCCGTAAGCTGCTCGGGCGTCAGCTCTTCAAGGTTAATACTAGTGGGAAACAGTCGTCGATCCAGCTCGAACTTCACCCTGGAGAGAGCCTTGAACTTGTCGACCAAGGGTAGGTAGCGATCAATGTCGGATACAAGGATCTCAAGATACCTGAGGCGTTCCACATTCCAACACAACGCCCACGTCAGGTCCCTACGAATCTCTCTGTTGATGGCATTGGTGAAGGTCATCCAAGAACTTTCGAGTAAAAGTTTTGCTAGGGGCGCCTCAGTGGCATAGCGTTCCTTGAGTCTGTGTTCCTTCACAAAATCGAGCAGCCTCTGAGAAGGTAGGCCTTCGGTCAGTTGAAAGCGAAAGATTCCCTCACGAAAGCCATCGACCTTGATAAAGTCTCCATCAAAGGCGTCGTTGCAGCCGCTCAAAGAAATCGCAATCGCAAACGAATGGTACGGAGCATAAGGTGCAGGGGAGTGTTCCTGGTCGTCGACGGAGTTTTGAAGAAAGGTAACGCGGAGGAGATCGGTGATGCGGGTCTTGGGAACACCGAGGAGAAGAGTGGCGATCAGCTTTTGTCGACGCTTGAAGGCAGGGGAGTCCTTGGGGTAGTATTTATTTAACACCGAGTAGGGAACACCCCCATAGAGTATAGGTAGAGTAATAGAGCAGACATATTTGTTCACACGCAGCATGGTGGCCATAGAGCCAACACCATGCAAACGACCAAGAGTGCGGATGATGGCCTCGAGCAACTCCTGTGGTAGAGGGAAGGTAGTTGACATTTGAATAGGGACCAAGCGAAAGAAAAATATATGGAAAGTAGAAAGGAAAGACTGGAGAGGAATGATAGGATGAAGGGTTGATAAAAGAAACGAAAGGAAAGGAAGTGGTAAAGGAGTGAAGAGTGAAAAAGAAAGGGGAGAAGTGAAGAAAAAGAAAAAGAAGGAAAGAAGTACAGCAAGAAAAAGCAGGAAAAGAAAAAGAGGCACCCAAACGAGCCAAGTGAGGTTTTTTTTCTGTGTTGAGTTGCGGCTGGCGAAAAATATGGTTGAGAGCATTGGCGTTGGCCACCCGACTTCGTAAGTTTGCGCCCAACAAAAACCCGCCAACAAGAACACAACCAATGCAGTGTTCGCTTTGCTTTTCAGATGTCTGATACAATACCGAGAATACATTTTTTTTCAAAAATACATACCGCGCCTTCGCCAAATTCATTCTGTTATACACATACTGCCGAGCATGCTCTGGGGGATTCAGGTGCCACTTCCAACCCAGCCTCAGCAATTAATCCCTTCATCGCCGTCCCTTCACCTCCACCAGCGCCACTGAGAGGGCGATGATAGCAAGAGAAGAAGTATATGCCGTCTTAAGTCGAGTCCGATTCCGTGTCGAAACTGTCCATGTCTTGAGAATGAACTCCCTGGCTGCCCATCATTTTCAGTTCTTTTATGCTGGGGATCGTCTTTGGAATATTGTCGAAAGTAGCCGTAGTGATGATCGACCAGGCCCTTTTGCCGTCACCGTCACCGTCGCCAAGGAAGATCCTTGGACCGAAAACCGACAAAGTCCTAGACATGCGGGAGGTGAATGTAGTTATTGTCGTCTTCTCTTGAGCCCGGTTCCCCTGGACCCTTTCGTCAAACTGTCCTCCGTCTTCTCCGTCATCGCCGAGATCGTCATCATCGTTGTGAGTTCTCTCAGCTGCGGAAGGAAAAAAAATATCAGGAAGGAGAAACGGATATGGTAGGTTGCCTCGACTAAGGATTTGTGTTGACCGGGAAATAAACAAGGTTAAGTGTTCCTGTCGGTATCCTGAACTAAAACTTGAACGCGAATTCACCGTTCAGCGTCAGGTAGACCAACTTAGGAAGCTCCCAGACCCATATCTAGACAGGCCGTTTGTCGTTTGAGTGAGGGAGAAGTGGATGGTTGTATCGAGGTTAAAGTCGCTCCTGCTCCATCATGAGGTCCGTCGCTCAGATCCTCCTTGTTAGAGGCAAGGCAGGTTCGTTTTCGACAATTCGCTCTTCGTACCAGTTTGAACTCTTTCTTCCTTGGTGCACGCAAGATGGCTGTTGGCAAACATAATGTCTCTGCAATATCTAATTGCATAGTCAATTAGAGATGTTCATGTTAGTGGCGTGTTTTAAGGGGACCGATCTCTTGCTTGTGGACTTGTGCACCGCGTGGGAACTAAGAACGGGCCAGGCAGACAGACAGACACACCCATAGACTCTCACGCCTTGTTCACCTTTCGGTTTTCCTCTTCTTTACTTGCTCACTCTCTCACTTTGTTCTCTTCACTCTCTACTTCACTCCCTCCTCCCTCTACCCTTTTCTGTCTTCCACATATCCCAAACACCCACACACAATTCACACTCCTATTCCAATCAAACAGCCATTATCATGAATCTCCTTGCAAGAACTGCCTTCCGCCAAGTGACCCGCGTCGCTACACCCCTCTCCACCAGGTCCCTCTCTCTCTTAGCTCGCTCCCCTGCCCTTACTCACTTGCCCCGTGCAGCCCTTTCCAAGGTACTTTCCACCAAAAAAACCAACTAGTAAAACAATCAATACTTTTATTGCGAATTACATAAGAGGGAAGGCAAAGGGAAGGCAAAGCAGAGGAAGACTTATATTAAGGTTCTCATTTCCATAGACTGCAGTGACCCTCCATGACCACCAGCTACAGAAGCGCGGGATGAAGACAATCGACTTTGGAGGCACAAAAGAGGTCGTCTACGAACGAAGTGATTACCCACCCGCAAAACTCCAAGAAACCTTCAAGAACGACACCCTCGCCGTCCTCGGCTACGGGCCCCAAGGCCGAGGTCAAGCCCTCAACCTTCGCGACAACAAGCTCAACGTCATCATCGGATGCCGTAAAGGCGCCTCCTGGGATAAGGCCGTCTCTGAGGGATGGATCCCTGACAAGACCCTCTTTGAGATCAACGAGGCCTGTAAGAAGGGCACGATTATCATGAACCTGTTGTCGGATGCGGCACAGTCCAAGCTTTGGAACCAGATCAAGCCGTATTTGACAAAGGGCAAGACCCTTTACTTTTCTCACGGGTTTTCGGTCATTTATGCGGACGATACGGGGGTGGTCCCACCAAAGGATATTGATGTAATTTTGGTTGCCCCCAAGGGGTCGGGTACGACGGTGAGGAACTTGTTCTTGGAGGGGAGGGGGATTAATGGGTCGGTGGCAGTTTATCAGGATGTCTCGGGCAAGGCCAAGGAGCGTGCGATTGCGCTGGGGTTTGGTGTTGGGACTGGCTACTTGTATGAGACGACTTTCAAGCAGGAGGTCTATTCAGACCTCTATGGTGAGCGCGGTGTGTTGATGGGTGCCATTCAGGTAAGGATGACACGTAAAGGTTATCAGAAGTGTAGACTTTTTTCAATATTCGCTCACACATGGTAGCGCGTGGGAAGAAGCAACAACTCTGGTGTGATCTAAAAATGATCGCTGAAAAACTAACCCCTATCTCACGTTTAACGTTCATGCATCCAGGGCTTATTCTTGGCACAGTACGAAGTCCTCCGAGCCCATGGCCACTCTCCTTCAGAGGCATTCAACGAGACGGTCGAAGAGGCAACCCAGTCCTTGTACCCGTTGATTGGCGCCAATGGTATGGACTGGATGTACGCCAACTGCTCGACCACGGCCCAGAGGGGGGCTCTCGACTGGTATCGCAAGTTCCAAAAATTGAATCAGCCATTGTTTGAAGAGTTGTACCAGAGTGTCGCGGATGGAACCGAGACCCGTAGGTCGCTGGAGAAGAACTCTGCGCCGAATTACCGTGCTGAACTCGAGGTTGAGTTAGCTGAGATTGCGGACCATGAGATGTGGCGCGCTGGCAAGGCTGTCCGCAAGCTCCGCCCCGAGAACCAGTAGCTTTGTTTACTTTCTCTTCAGTTCTTTTCTCTTTCTTGTGTTCTTCGTACCTTGTTATTTTTCCTACTTTTCATTTGCGTGTGTGAATAAACAATAACCAGCGAACCCTTTGTTTTGCATGAATGTGAGCCATATGAGTGTTTGACCAAGGGCAAGAAAACGGTCACATTTGAGAGGAGATAGGGCCAATGCGCCTTGCCTCTGTTGGGTGTGATATTGATCAGAAATTTCACATGCCACACGCGATATCAGCACACTTCACTTACCCCGCACCGTACGAAATTGAGTCAGCCTGGTCATCATCATCATCCATCGTCCATCGCGCTCTAATGAGATAAATAATTGCAGATAGATCTGCAATTTTCTACTAGTTGCTTCCATTCTCTTTTTTTTCTTTCTTTCCTTCCTTCCTTCTCTCTTACTTTACTTTTCTTCTTCTCTTCTTTCTTTCACACCTTTCTCTCAAACCACCACCAACAACAACAACATCAAACAGGAACCCCATGATGTGGACATCAAGGCTCCTCGCTACCTCCACACCCAGGGCCACCCTCGTAAGGATAAACAAAAAACTGACTTCGACCGAGGATCAAGGATCTGGATGAAGAAATATGAATAAACAATAAATGCAAACTGGACACGCATACTCGTGTATGCAGGCAACTTCCCCTGTTCCCCCACTTCTCTTCTCCACAAGAAAGAAAAAAACGATACACACAAACTGATCTAACCTGCCCATCCTCTTCTGTCGTCCCTCTCCATAGATCGCGTCAGCAGCCCGCGCACCCCGTATTGTCTGCTCGATCCGCCAAGTCACCTCAACAACAACAACACCTTCCCCCTCCCCTTCAACCCCGACCTCCAACAACACCAACACCGAACCCGTCACCTCCTCAACCTCCGCGATCTCGTACAAACGCGCCCACCCTCAAAAACACCACCCAACCCTCTCGTCCTACTACCACCCCCCTCCTCCTGCACCTTCTGCTGAGGAGGCTGTTTCCAGTATCCTCTACAACACTCCTCCCTCTCCATCCATCTCTCAACAACGCCAGAAACATATCTTTAACTGTCTGGTCCAGAACGAACCGGGAGTATTGAGTAGGGTTTCGGGAATTCTTGCCGGCAGAGGGTTTAACATTGATTCGCTTGTGGTCGCGAGGACAGAGGTTGAGGATTTGTCGAGGATGACGATTGTGTTGAGGGGGGAGAGTGAGGTTGTTGAGCAGGCGAGACGACAGCTTGAAGACCTTGTAAGTGGTTTTTTGTTTTGTTTTGTTTTCTTATTGGTCGGATCATTGTAATTTGGAAAAGATAAGAATGGGGAACAAAAAGATTTACGGGTCATATCCATCTGATCATTCTTACCTCTCTTTCCATGACTGTTTACTAACAAATACTTTGCTCCATGGCCTCCCATCTCCACATCAAAATCAAACCAAAAACAAAAAAATAGGTCCCAGTCTGGGCAGTCCTGGATTACACAGGCCACAAAGTCATCCAACGCGAACTCCTCCTCGTAAAAGTCTCCATCCTCGGACCAGAACACGTTCTCGCCCAAATGAAATCCCGTCGTACTTCCCTCCCCTCCGCCACCGACCTCCTCTCCGTCCAACGACAACAGCGGGCACAATGGTCTTCAGGAAACGTT
Source organism: Linnemannia elongata (assembly GCA_036320915.1). Taxonomy (NCBI): domain Eukaryota; kingdom Fungi; phylum Mortierellomycota; class Mortierellomycetes; order Mortierellales; family Mortierellaceae; genus Linnemannia; species Linnemannia elongata. The sequence goes on along the minus strand of JAXBDG010000005.1, from coordinate 543,364 downwards.
AGCGAGGAAGAAGAACAGAATCAAATCGAAATCATGTCGCCTTCTAGTGCCTTGCGTCAAACCCACGACCATCTGGGCGCACTCTCAGAACTGACGGATCTGTTCAAGGGCAAGGTGGTGGATGTGAGCAGTGATTGTGTGAGTTTGGAATTGGCTGCGAAACCGGATAGGGTGGACGCGTTTTTGAAGCTCTTGCAGCCATTTGGAATCTTGGAGGCTGCGAGGAGTGGGATGATGGCCATGCCAAGATCGGTGGTTCTGGATCGGTTTGAAAGTGTCGAAGGCCAGGAGGAAGGGGCGGAGGATGTAGGGTCCGGGGTTGATGCGTCTATGCTCCCCCCTGGATAGTTTCATATCTTTAACTTTCTTAATTCCTTTCTTCTCCTCTTCATTGCAAAGCAAAATAAAAAAAAAAAAAAAAAAGTGCATTTATTAATCACTAGCATCCACTTCTCGCAGAAACAAAGGAAAAAAAAAAAAAAAAAAAAAAAAAGAAAATGGAAAGAGGAAAAGATCACTACTTAGTTGAAGTAAGGCTGGACAAGAGGACATACTTATCACACAAGTTCAAAGAATAAACACCACTCGGCCGAGGGTGCTTAATACCATCCGACCCAGCCACCTGTACAAACGTCACCTGCTCCTCTCCATCGACAATCTTCTCGTAGGCAATGTACTGAGGCGCCGTCCGATAATCCTGCTTGAACTTTGTCATCCCCAACTGGTATAATTTCTCCTCGGGATACTTGCGGCCAGAACTGGCAGACAGCAGGTTTGGAAGAAGACTAGTCGCACGAACCCAGCCTGCAAACGTAAACGTCAGACACTGGCTCTCAGTCACATCGGTCAGGTTGGGTACGACGGTTGTGAACAAGAATATGAGAAACTCGTCCGTCATCGACCACCGGCCCGAGAGATGGAGACTCTTGAGTCTCGGGCAGTTGATATACGCATCTGCAGAGTCCCTGTCCTTGCCCTTCGCATTACGGAGACGAGAGGGTGCCATAAAGTCGGCCTTGGTGAGGACACGCTTGTGGGTATAGTAATAATAATCCCGAGGACCTGTCAGCTGTTCCTCGGTCATATCCGGCGTATGATCCCCTTGCACCGCAATGCTCAAGTCCAAGTACTCTAGCTGCGGACAGCCAGCCAACATCTTGAACTGGAACCGGAACGCAAACTCGGACGTCAATCGCAGCCGGTTCAAGTTTGGAAGATGCCAATCCCAAGCCCAACAAGGTCGTCTCAGAATCGCCGGGCGTGTCTGTTGTTGTTGCACACCTCCCTGGCCAATATTGCCATCATCATCTCCGTCGGAATCCAGCTGATGGAGTGACATAGCGGTCATAGCGGTCCGAATAGCGTTAGCCTCCTCCTGCAGCGAAGGGTAATCGTAGCTCAGAAGCACTCCTGGCTCCGGAATAATGTTGCGCATAAACCGATCGTGATCTGTCATCAGTACCAACGACTCCAGCTCAGGCGTGTTCCTCAAGGTCTCTGGATGAAAACACAGCGCCGACCAGCCTCGAAGGTCAATCGACTTTAGACGCGAAGTTCCTGGTTCCGAAAGTGAGAACGGTGCCGGGTACTGTCGAGGGACGCCGAATGCCAAAACTTGGTCGCAGTTATACACCGTCGCCTTGTCCTGGATCCTCAACTCCTCCAGTGCCGGGCATCGCGAGAGCAGCAGGGGTGCCATGCGGAAAGTCTCCTCCAACTTGAAGATCGCCAGCTTCTTGAGTCGAGGCAGTGGCTCCAACCATGTCTCGCCAATTGCCCTAGGTTCAGGCATGGCCCCATGATCTGGCACAGCGAATTGAGCACGAGGGCCTTGCACGACAATCTTGGTGAGTGTTTCTGGGAACGATACCGCAACATCCTCGATTTCGGTCCCAAGTCCCTCCCAGTAGCATCGGAGAATAACTTCCTCAAGAAGCTGAGGCGGTGGTGGCGGTGGTGGTGGAAGTGGGGCGGGCTCTGACAACAGTGAGAACTTTTGTGCAGACGATGATGTAGGCGATCCTGTGTTGCCGGCTGCTGCTGCCTCCAGTGACCGTGTCCGCTGCCTTGCATAGTACTCCTGTCGCTCCTGCTTCTCCCGAGGAGCCCATGCAAAGAGGTTCGGTCCAAGGGAGATCATGTCGATCTTCTTCAACTCTCGACACCGCTGCAGAAAGGATCGGTCATACAGGACACACTGTCCCCTCAACCGCTCTAGCCACTGGATAGGATCTCCTCTCGGTGGTTCGACTGTCTGTACCCGCGTCAAGTCCGTCGTCTCGATCTTGGCAATGAACTGGCTCCAATTGGTGGTATCCAGAAAGGTCGGGCAGATGAGCGAGGGCAGATAAGAATTGAGCTGCTCGATATATGTTTGTGGCGCGATTTGGTGGGATCCGTGCCATGTGTTTTCCTGAGGGCAGTCCGCCTGAAGTAAGACGTACGGGAACCGTTGAGTATGTATGCGAACAAACTCGACCATGCCCTCCATGAGATCCTCCTTCTGTTGACGGCGTTGTGCGAGGACCTCGGGCTTTTCCAAACGAAGTTGCTGTGTGAGAAATCCTGAATAGTCGAGCTTCTGGTCCTGCTTAAAGTTGATGCGCTGAAGACTCCGGAGCCTGTGCATCTCGCCACTGTATCTCTGCAAGTCCGACAAGGGCACGGTGAGCGACTGGATCTGCTCAAAGATAGGAGAGCAGATTGCCCAGGTGAGCTGGGCACGTAGCATGATGGCGAGGTATCGGACAATAACCGAGGCCGAGTCCTCGTAGGGGTTGTTCTCAATGGACAATTCTTGCGCTCGAAACTGTTTCTCGAGACCTTGATCCTGTACATAATTGACCAGACGAGTGTTCTGCTTGAAGGCCTTCCAGTTGTGAAAGAGGGCATGGTTGACAGAAGGCGGGTAAAAGTGTCGTAGGTAGTGGATATAGTTGATGCCAGATTTTTGTTTGAGAAAGGCAGTTTCATCCTCGACGCTGTCCCAGTACGCGTTTCTGAGCAAGTCGGTCAGACAAAGGGGATCGGCCGAAGCCAAAAGGGTTCGGATAAGAGGAGTGAGGAGTTTTCTGATGGTCTTGTAGGAGATACTGTCGTGGTCATCGTCAAACTTGGAGGCTGCCAGGGTGAAGGGGTCTGCGTAGAGGTAGGGGAGGGTGATATCACAGAGGTGTTTGTTGACTCTGAGGAGGGTGTTGAGGGAGTATATGTCCTTTTCCTCTGCAAGTTGGTCCAGAATGAGCTGCAGACACTCAACCGGCAGTCGATTCCAAGCCATTGCTGCTGAGGTTAAAGGGTGAAGGGTGAAAGGAAAGGTCGAGGATGGAGTGAAGAAGGAGGTGTTGGTTGGGTTGGTTGGGGGTGTGTGAAAGAAGGAGAGAGAGAGACAGGCGCATAAAAAGTGAAAAAGTGGGGTTGAAAAAGGAAAAATAACAGAATTGGCGGACTGCAGTGGCGAAATTCTCATGAGTTTGCTGGTCCTGAGTCACGTAGAAATCGCATATGAAAACACCCCAAAGGAAAAAAAAAAAAAAAAAAAAAAAAAAAAAGTGTCATCCTATGCTGTTGGTCCATGACCTCTCAATCACCACCTGCTGCTCAATTGACAACAAAAGGCCAGAGCGTCGTTCAATTGCAAAGACCAGTTCATCCTCTTGATATCCTTGTTGTGAATGAGCGTTGCTTTATTGGTGGCAATCGCATTGGTAGTGTTACATGGTTGAAAAGAGTGCTTTTTATATCGATCATGATCTTCTGAGTTGAGTCCTTCCGGATCCTGCAGTTGTCGCTGTACTTACAACCGCTATCGTTCAATAAGTCATGATTCCTGGTCCGCTGCTGATGATGACAAGTGTGAGTCGTCGCCCATGACGTTCTCCTTGAGCCAATCCTCGTCTGCCCAGATAGCCTTTTCGGGTCCACTTCTCATGCCCCCTGGTCCTCCCTTTCCTGGCTTCGCGAGGTTGACCTTGATTGTCCTGCCAAAGAGTTCTGAAAGATGCATGTTGTCCTGCGCTGCCTGTGCGTCCACTGCCAGATCAAACTCGACGAATCCAAACCCACGATGTGGTGCGTCTATTTGGAGTAAGTAAGTAAGCGTGTTAGTTTTATGTTACGGAGCGAGCAAGCAAGCACAAAAAGAATAACAACGCGTAGGTTGATAGGTAGCAGAAAGAGACGGAGAGGAACATACTGGAAGTGGGATCAGAGGGGATCTCGATCTGTGTGATGTCGCCAAAGGGGATGAATGCGGCGTGGAGAATCTGTGGCGTCACTTGTTCATCCAGACCGCCTGTTTGATGTAGTTGGAAGAAAGAGAATAAGTGAATGTAAGTTTTCCATTTCTTTTCTTTTGAGAGACATACGAAGAGTAGTAGTAGAGACGTGGATGTGGATCGCGACAAGCAGTAGGTTTGATTGTGCGGTGCATGGTGTAGTGCGCGATGTATTTGTTGAATGCAGTGGGAGGCGTACCGACGAAGAGGGTGCTCTTGTTGCTGTCCTTGCTCGACATTGTGTTATGAGTTATGTATGGTCTCAGAGAGAGAGAAAGAGAGAGAGAGAGCGAGTATGGCAGGCAGTGGTTTCTGTGGTTAGGCTGAGTCCTTCTTCGTTGTCCTTGTGCTTGTTCTTGTGCTTGTGGGAGTGTTGCGTTGCGTTGGATAGGAAGAAGAGAGCAAAGGGTAAAAAAAAGAGACTCTTTTTCCCGCGGACAAAAAAAGAAAGAGGATCGAAATTTGCTCAGCCACATAAAGGAAATAGTAGTGGCAAACGGTAAAGAATGAAAGATGAAAGAGAGAGATAGAAGCCGGCTCCCTGTGAACGAACAGCAATTGGCTGCTGTGAGATGAGAAGGGCGCCCGGGTCACCAAAGTATTATGAACACGGGTGAATAGCACATAATGCAATTTGCCTTTTTCCTGTTGCTTGTTTCTTTGGAGTGAAAACACGAACAGACAGACAAACAAACAAATAAAAAAAAAAGGACGTTTAACGAAAGGACAAGGAAAAGCGAGAGCATCTTTTGTTCTTTTTTTCACTCGCCTTTTCTCTTTAACAGCAGTAAAATAAATGTCCGTTGCAGGAAAGGAAGGAAGGAAGGAAAACAGAGCGGACAGAACATGTACAGTCCACATGTATTTTTGTGGGCTGGAGCACAATACTCATCTACGCATACATCATAACAACCCATTACTCTTTGGCGGCTGTAGGACTAGTGTACATTTTTATTGGAGCCTACCTACCCTACAGAGTGTTCAGTACAACGGGAATTTTTGTTTTCTCTGGACTCTCTCTCCTTTACCCTTCTTCCCAGCTTACCTCCATTCTCACTCTCTTTCTTTTTCTTCTTCTCTCTCTTCTCCTTCCACCCCTTCCTGACCCCTTCCTACCCCTTTCTCCCTTGTCCCTACCTTCTCTCTCTCTCGCTCTCCTTCTCTCTCTCTCGCTCTCCTTCTCTCCTTCTCCGTTGTTTCTCTGCCTTTTCTTCTTCACCCACACCCACATACTCATACATATACACACACATTCGCGTTCCTTGTACATTTCACTGGCATCTCCACTCTGCTCACATCCTCTTTACTCGTTCTTTCTCCTGTACATACTTTCTCTTACCCTTCCTCACAATCACCCTTCCTTTACTCTAACGACCAACCGCCTTCTCTTCTCACAAAGTGCAGCTACACTCACTCGTTGCCTAAAATGATGCCCACTATTGACTTTAGTAATGTAAGTCCAGTTCGCTATTTCCTTAACTAAGCTGACTCAATCTCTTGTTCTTGCTTGCTCCTTCACAGTGGTGCACCCACTCATTCCATTAACACAACAAAGAGAGAGAAAGAGTACATTCTACAGCAAACATTGACTCATTGCAAGCAACGTGAAAGACGAAAAGGAAGGAGAGAGAGAGAGAGAGAGAGAGAGAGAGAGAGAGAGAGAGAGAGAGAGAGAGAGAGAGAGAGAGAGAGAGAGAGAGAGAGATGACGCGCTTTGGGGAGTGAACAGACTGTTTGTGCTCTTGTGGTCTCAGCTTATTTTTTTTTTTTATTTTTGCTCGTCGTCGTCGTCGTTATTGTTGTCCTTTGGTGTCCTAATCATTGTCGTCATGTCTTCTTGTGTCGCCTCACTTTTTATCTTACATAGATAATAAAGCATCCGCTCATCAAGGCCTCAGAGTTCTCCGAAGTCCATGGTGGAACACTTATCCGGCCTGCATCAGCTTCGTCGGCATCCATACACTCCATCTCGTCCTCCTCTTCCACACATTCCTCCTCGTCTGGCTCTCCGACTTTTTCTTCCGGCTCCAGGCTAGAGCCCGAATACAGTCCCGTCGTCCTCAAATGGTCCCGCAACCCTGCAGACTTTCGCGACCTCCTCCACGCCTTCGGCAAACTGCGCGACCTGCCTCAGGCACCCAATATCGTGACCTTTTACGGAGCAACACGAGAACACCCCTCCGCAGCTGCCTCATTAGCATCGACACTTGCAAACAACTCGCCAACACAAAACAGTGTGCCCAGGACACGATCTCTCAGCAGTGTAGCCGCATCCCTCTCGAATCTCGCTCTCGCTGCTACCGTCGGTACCAGCGCCAATACCAGTACAAGCAACAGTAATACCAAAACCAACGCCAGTAACAGTACAGCCTCGCCACCAACGCAGTACGAGAACATGCCGCGGGACTGGATTGTGACTAAACCTTCGGCACACGGTACGCTGCACGAGTTCCTGAAATCACCGCAGGGGGAGGCACTAGATTGGATGGGCAAGATTCGGTTGATTCGAGGGGTTGCAAACGGACTATTGTACTTGCATGAACACGGACTGCTACACATGAACTTGCACAGTGACAACGTCCTTATCGAGAATGGACCCACTGCAGTCCTCACCGACTTTGGACAGACCTCCAGATCTGCGCGCGGTCCTGAACCTGGCTGGGATCTTGACACCAACCAACAGACTAGTCCCAAAGCAGGAGCACGATGGGTGCATGGGAGAGGCGTCTTTGAGAAGGGGCTCATATACACTGCGCCCGAGCGTCTTGCCAACCCTGAACTCAACCCTTGTACAACAGCCTCCGATATCTATTCTCTTGGCGTCATCATGCTGGAAATCATGACAGGACATCGCTCCCATGCCAGTCATTTCCTGAGATCCTCTGCCGACCATACTCTCCGTCTCGACGCACAATCACCACCAGCAACAATGCCCACAATGTCGACACCTCAGGGAACCATGAGCTTGCCATCTGCTATGGAGTCTTTGATCCGCAGGATATGTTCGCGCGACCCTACGCAACGACCAGGACTGATGGTCATTCGATCACAGCTCAAGGAGATGGCCAACACTTCATTTGACCTTCATGTCCGCGAGCCCATCAACAAGGGCACTACTGGAATCCAATTGAACGCCAAAAAGCCCATCTCGCTCATCTCTGTTGTTACTACACCGTCTGTCATTGCAGGTAAGGAGAGGATCTAACCTAGAAAGGGACAGCAACAAAGGAGAGCTAAGAAGGAGTGAAGCATGCCTCTGTGTCTTTATTAATTGACCCTCAGACAAGGGTGAGCACCAAAAACAGAACTCTAATTCCATATTCTAATTGCTAATCACATTTTTTTTGCTAATGTCTTTGCTGAACACAGAGTCGAGTCCTATGACCCCAGAACCCAGCTCGTATTCGGCACGGCCGATCAAAGAGCCTATGACACCAAAATCACCCAACATGATCAAGAAGCGGACATCAATTCTTCGCAAGGCACTGGACATGTCGCTCAATTCGCCCCCTGCTTCGCCCAAACGCAAACTGATTCCAATCTGGGAGGCCGCCGTCAAGGGCGACGCCAAGACTATAAACTCGTTACTCTCCCAGGGTGTATCTGTCAATCAGAGGGATCCTATCACCGACCACACGCCTCTTATTGCCGCCGTTGCTGATCTCGAGAACCCCAACCAAGCACCCAATACGAACATTTTGGAACTTTTGATCAATCGAGGAGCAGAGATCAATGCATTCGACCAAAAGACCAAGCAGACCATTCTTCACCACCTCTGTCTGCGGCCTAATCCCTCACCTGCTGTGCTCAAGTTTCTTTTAGATCGTGGCGCCAACCCCAACGCAGTCAGCTCAGCACGACAGACACCATTACACTACCTTGCTGAGAGGGCAAAGTCGTCACCATTGGAGCCGATGCGCCTGTTACTGGATGCTGGAGCAGAAGTGGACGCCAAAGGCCCAGTCATGTGGACTGCGCTGCATTTACTCTCTTCGAGCGAGAAGCCCTACTTGGACGCCATGATGCTGTTGTTGACTAGAGACATCGATGTGAACGCCAAGGACAGCAACAGGTGGACGGCGCTCCATTTTGTGGCGCATTACAATCAGGATCCGGCGCCGGCGCTCAAGATTCTGGTGGATGCTGGTGCGGATGTTAATGCTTTAACAAAGCGACATGAGGGTGTGATCCAGGTTCTGTTGAAGAGCAAGAGTATTGATCGGTTGGCGGCTTTGGACTTGTCACAGGTGGCCGCTGCTAGCCCGACACCATCTCCTGTCACTGCTACGTCCGGATTGGGGATTTCAGGCACGTTTGGAGGTCATGCACGGAAGAGGTCGACTGCTTCTATTCTTTCCAACAATGGATCACTGGGCGCTTCGTCACTCCCTAGGATCAGCTCTGTTGCAGAGGTGGCGGTCTCGGCATCGGAACAAGCAGAGCTGGCGGACGGTGGGAATGTATTGTTGTCACCCGAGGATGAGGTCAAGGAGGAGACGCTCAAAAAGCTTGCAGATCTGATCCGGTGGTTGATGGTCGATTGTGGGGTTCATTTGGAGCCCAGTCTGGACTTTGAGGACCCTTACCCTCCCTCACACCCCAAGAACCAGCATGTTCTCTTTAGAGCGATTCGGTTGGGAATGAGGCCGATCGTTTCGGTGTTGCTGGAGACCAGTTTGGCGATGAGCGAGATCCATGTTTTGGACGAGGCGTTGCAGGTGACGGATGATATGTTGACGGCGCTGAACATGACTATTCAGCCTCAACAGCAGCATGGTAGTGAGAACGGATCAGCGCGGATGTCTCTCGAGTCAACAGCGTCGTCGACCTTCCGTCATCGCAGGACCAGTAGTGTCAGCAGCAACGGCAGTGCTTTACTCTCGACTAATTTGTCGATGGCAGGCGGTGGTGGTAGCAGTGCGACAGCAAGCAACACCATCGTTACGCCCAAATCGATTGCCCAGGCAGCCACGTCGATTCGCAGGACTCAAGAGATTGAGGACTTATTGAAGGTGTGGCGGTTTGGAGATCAGAGGCAACAGCTTTTGGATTCTGTCAAGGCGAGGATGGCACGGTCCAACAGGAGACGGGCTAGTAAGAGTGGGCGTGGTCATGCGCATGGTCATGGTCATCAGAACGGCGGTGGTAGTATTGGTGGTGGTGGGAGCAGTGTGGCGGATGATGATGCTAGTGTTGGGTGCAGCAGTCCTGTTTCTTCGATCCATTCTGAGCGTGAGCGGGAGACCTTTAGCAGGAGCACCACCTTGTAGATATTTTTTCTTTTACTTTCTAGTACCTTTTTTTCATTTCATGTTGCAAAATATTGTCATTTTAATACCTTTATTTCAGGAGAATGCGGCGATGACGCCTGTCCAGCGGCTTAAGTTCAGGTGGCGGACATTTGCTAGGTAGTTGAATGTACTTGCGGGAGTAAGTGTGCAGGTAGTAGAAGTGGCCACGATTGATGTGCGTTCTTGGATGCTGGCTTGATGATGGTCGTCGTCGTATTCGTTGTTACTGTCACAAAAAAGTCGTCCTCGTCTTCAGAATCCTCGACGCGGCACTTTGCAAGGGACGTAAGGAGGCATTGACTGCCTTCGTGAAGTTCATATTGGGGCAGAAATGGGTTCCAGCTCCAGCCCACTACTACAGCCCGCTGATGGTTGTTGTTGACGATGATATTGGGCAACCAACCACCAGTAGGAGGAGACGAATAAACATGAGAGGACGATCGTTTCTTGAATGAACATTTTAGAGGAAATGACAAGGATAGGGAATATCAAAAGGATCAAACCATAGATAAGAAGCATAGCAATGATCGATCCTGAAATGTGTTCACCAGACAAAGTAACGGAAAGAATAAAGAACAAATCCCAAAACCAGGTCGCATCGACAAACTGCATTCACTCCTTGCCATTCAAAAACCTCGAGGTTACAGTAAATGCGCTCATATCGGTAAGAAACATGAACGAGGTACCAGTTTCTAGGATAATTTATAGTAGAGATGGCCCCATCTGCGCCTTTTCCTTTACGCTGTGCCTTTTCCTTTATATTTTTCCATGTCCCCTGAACGTTTGATCTGCCAGTCAACACGGCATATTGCCATTCTTTCATTTTCTATTTCCCTGGAAACTCCCGCATCCATGAGTTGCCAGATACAGAAAGAGGTTCCGCCCATAAATCATTTTTTGTCTGTTATATGTCTTGGAGTGTTTTTTGTCAACATGGAGTATACGGGAGAGTTTCGTCCCGCCTCTTTTCTTCCCCTAAAAAAGTCCTTTCCGCGACGCAGGAGTAAACATTGGCAAGGCTATTTTTTTTTTTTTTTTTTTTTTAATGCCGTTTATCAATTTTTCAAATTATGGTAATTGGCAGTGTGGGAACGCGGGTTTTTTTTAAACCACTGCTTGAAGCAAAAACAAAAATAGAGAGAAAAGAATAGGAGTGCGACCACAACCAAAAGAAACAGGAATGGGTGTATCCGTTCTTCTCTCAATTTTCCCGTATTTGTGCGCGCATTGGTGTTATTTTGACCCTTTCCTTCGTCCATTCCCTCGCTTTGATTTCATGTGTACTACGCTGTATCGGATCTCAACCTACAAATCGAGATCCGAGGAATAAATCGGGCAAGGTTCGTCCAAAGGGGGCCAGACCATCGACATCCTTGTGAACATGGTACACAGACATAAGCAGACATACAATGTCATGCAAAGACATGGAGAGACATAGCGGACATGTGCACAGGAAAAAAAACTCCATATATAACCCTCCCTCCCCCACTGTCCCCTCGTCCTTTTTCTTTGTCCTTATCAACACTTCTTTCTCAACCATCTCCTCTCGTGAGCAAACCCAGACAAGTCTACCTTCCCTCATTTTTCTTTTTCTTCTGTTTGAATCGTTAGTTCCCTTCTAGAGTAAGTCGGATACCTGGCACACACCACACCTGTGTGAAAATGCAACAGGCATACGCACGTTAAGTAACGTATACATACCTGGCGGCACACTTTTTTTGTCAACACCAGTCCACTGTAACAACCCTTAGATCTCGCACACCCTCAGCCAACTTCTGCACATAGTACGATCTTCACAAGACAACAAACAAAAAACAAGACATTAATCTATTTCCGCTGAGTAAGTGGAACGTTACGCGTTTACTTATCAACCAATCGAGAAGTAACTATTCATGAAGAGGACATTTACATTTTGCTCGTCACACTCCGACATCATACGTTCTACTCTTTGTTTACTTTGTTTTCTGCCATCCCAGACTTCAGTTACCAACCTTCCTTGCCCTCCCTATACGTTAATCGACAACAGCCGAGCCGCAGTTCTGCTTTGACTAGCCCACTTAAGTATATATACACTCAATTCAAGGTAAAAAAATACAAAACCAACCCTGCCGTTGGAGGAAATGGTATGCTTTATATAAGCTGCAACAACACTTACTAAAAAACATAACCCATCTCTCAATTAGGACCCTCTATAATGACCATGCACTCAGTCAAGCATTTAGACAAAAACGACGGATGGGACGTGTGTCTTGGTCCTGAACTCAAGGAGTACTCAAGCGACAGTACGCTCGGACATCCTTTCGCACCCACGCTGCCGCTCCCCGGAGACCATATTGAGAGCCTCGAACAGCTAGTCTATTGCCTCACGTTGCTTCACCTTAGTTCCAAATCTGCTTCAGGAACTGACTCTGATCTCGCCAAGAAGGAACTTGCGTGGTTGGAGCTGATCAAGAAGGACCCGATGGAGGCGGATCGCCTGCGCTGGTTGGCCACTCGGGTAGTGGAGCAATTTGTGGCGGATGCTAACAAGGACACCACCAAGATCGCCGAGATTGTCGCTCTTGGACCTGTCTTGGAGAAAGAGCCCTACCGCAAGTTACTCGCGACCTTTATTAAGGAGTTTGACGATGCTCGTATCCTTGATGTTGATATGCTTCAGGGACTTGTCCAATTGGTGCAGGATGCTTCACCGGGCTACCTTGTCTCCGATGACTTGGTCAAGATTCTTGGTATCCTCAGGGACCGCTTAGAGAGCACGCATTATCAGTCAACCGAGTATCCGCACCATCTTACTCAGGCTGTCTCAAGGATCCTCGATGTTATGGCGGACCACAAGGTGCAGGATTTAAATCGAGTCCTCGAGCATGAGCCACTATCGGCGGTCTTGTCGGGACTGAAGGATAGCTCGGATCCCTACCTGATGTACCAGGCCTGCTATGCCTTCCAGGCTCTCCAATACGTCCACGACAATGAGTCGGCCCTTCAGGCAGTGTTGAGACACTCGACTGGTGTTGAAGACCTGGTCAAGGTCACTGCGCCGTTTAAATCGGATCTATCGTTGGTACTTAATGGTCTTGGGAGGCTGCAAGAAGCACTTGGAGGCGCGATATCAGCGGCTGGTACTGTGTACGAGGGTATCTGTTCGTTAAAGGAAAGCGGCCGAGGTGTTCTGGAGAGCCTGAAGGAGGGCCTTGGATATGGCCAGAAGCAATCTTGGTATCCTGCAGTCAAGGTTGCCTATGCTTTTACCCAAGCCGGCCAACTGAAGGATCTGAATCAGTTGGTCGTTGAGGCCCCCTGCCGCCGAGATCCTTTGTTTCAGTGGGGGATCTCTCAGCTGTTGGGAGAGATCGCTGTCGATGCAATTTGGTCTGTAATTGAGCGCCAGCAAGCCGTCAGCCTCCTCGGTCATCTCTTCCAGTACGATCAAGACTGGAGCCAAGATGAGAGCGTCAAGGCATGGATGCTCACCCTCATCACCCGACTTTGCGCCTCTTCCGACCAAGCCGTCAGGGATACCGCTTGTTCTTTGCTGCAGGATCTGAGAGTGGACCAAAGTGCCTTGATCAAGTACCCTTATCCATTGAGGTCTCATCTTCCAATCCCAGATGCATCACCACTCTTTGCCAAGGCTCAGAGCATCCAGTACCTAGAATACGAACTGCACAAGTTTCGGTTGCAGCGGCTAGAGGAGATCAAACTGCCTGTTTACATCTCTCCTATGGCCAAGGCTAACCTTCAAGCCCGCGACGACGATATTTTCCCCCTCATGGAGAAGGTTATGGAGTTCCTGGCCAGTGATCGGCAAGTCATGCTGATCTTGGGTGACTCTGGAGCAGGCAAGTCGACCTTTAACAAATACCTCGAGTCCGAGCTCCTGCGCACATACACCCGCGGCGGCCTTATCCCAATGCTCATCAACTTGCCTGCCATCGATGAACCTGACCGCAACATGATCGAGAAGCAGCTGAGGTCTGACAACTTCAACGACGAACATATCCGAGAGCTCAAACTGCAGCGCCAGCTCATCCTCATCTGCGATGGATATGACGAAAGTCAGCAACTGGCCAACCTTCACAAGACCAATATGTTAAACCAGCCAGGGCAGTGGAATACCAAGATGGTCATCAGCTGCCGTACCCAGTATCTCGGTCAGGATTACCGAAGCCAGTTTATGCCACAGAATCGTGACCACTACGCCCGTCCAGCCGTCGATCTTTTCCAAGAGGCTGTCATTTCTCCATTCTCCAACGCGCAGATCCAGAGATATATTGAACAGTACATCCCTCTCGAGCCCCGCACCTGGACCACCAAGGACTACATAGACAGATTGACTACCATCCCGAACCTCATGGACCTGGTCAGGAATCCCTTTGTTCTGACCCTTGCCTTGGAGGCGCTGCCACTTGTCACCGAGGGCAAGCAAGATCTGTCGGTCATCGACATCACTCGAGTCCAACTGTACGACACGTTTGTGAAGCGTTGGCTGGACGTCAACAAGCGACGTCTCGAGAGCAACACATTGTCACCTCTTGACCGTGATACGTTCGATCTGTTGCTAAGCGCCGGGTTTACATTCATGGGAATCGATTATTCCATTAGACTGGCATCGGCAATCTTTGAGGAGCAGGACGGAAACCCCATCGTTCGATATACCCATCTTAAGGACAAAAACACATGGCGCGTCGATTTCTTTGGGCCCGACCCAGAGGTGCGGCTCCTACGTGAGTCATCCCCACTGACACGCTCTGGCAACTTGTTCCGCTTCCTTCATCGATCCGTGCAAGAGTATTTCTACTCGCGCACTGTCTTTGATCCGAGCAGTCATGACGACCATGAAGAATTTGCTCCGCAGTCTGATATTTATGTCTCTGGCCCTGCGTTGTCCGACTCCAGTGATACCTTGTTCAAGCGCAGTCTCCTCACCGAACCATCGGTCATCCAGTTCCTTTGCGAGCGAGTCAAGCGCCATCCCGACTTCAAGTCACGGCTCCTAGCCATCATCGAGAGGTCCAAACTCGACGCCACTGCCACCACAGCCGCTGCCAATGCTATTACAATCCTTGTCCGAGCTGGGGTTCACTTCAACGGTGCTGACCTCCAAGGCATTCGCATCCCAGGAGCAGATCTGTCCGGTGGCCAATTCGATTCAGTAAAGTTTCAGAAGGCCGACTTGACTGATGTCAACTTTACGAGGACCTGGTTGCGGCAAGTTGACTTCACGCATGCGAAGATGAAGGGCGCTCGTTTCGGTCAGCTTCCCTCTATCGAATCCGCCAGGGCCATCGAATCTGGTGCCTATTCTCCTGATGGATCCATGATTGCCCTGGGAGAGTACGACGGAGACATCGAAGTTATTGACACCATCAACTGGAATAGGATATACCTTCTTAGCGGTCACTCGAGGAATACAATCAGCCTTGCCTTCTCGCCCGACAGCCGAAGACTTGTCTCTGGAGGTCATGATGCCGAATTGCGGTTGTGGGATCTCACCAAAGGCGAGTGTTTGTTTGTGATGGAGGAACATGAAAACTGGGTGAACGAAGTTAGGTTTTCTCCTTGCGGCAAGAAGATCGCCTCGGCCAGCCACGACTATACTGTGCGGATCTGGGATGCAGATACAGGGAAAAGACTCCATATCTTGGAGGGTCACACCCACTATGTCCTCTCAATCGACTTTTCACCTAATGGACGACGCCTTGGGTCTGGAGGTGAGGATGGTACGCTTCGGTTCTGGGATGTCGAGACTGGAGATGCAGAAGCCGTTGCAGATGACTACGGAACGGTTTACAAGGTCGCCTGGTCGCCAAACGGAGAGTGGATGGCCATGTCTGGATACGACAAGGCAGAGATCCGGGACTGCCACCATTTAGGACTTTTGGCCGTCCTGGAGGGCCATGTCGGCAAGATTTTG
The DNA here is from genome assembly GCA_036320915.1 of Linnemannia elongata. NCBI lineage: Eukaryota > Fungi > Mortierellomycota > Mortierellomycetes > Mortierellales > Mortierellaceae > Linnemannia > Linnemannia elongata. The sequence continues at coordinate 527,882 of JAXBDG010000005.1, read as the reverse complement.
AATCTGGCCTACTCTCCCAACGGCGAGCTCTTGGTCACCGCTGGCGAGGATCACACTGTGAGAGTCTGGGATGCCGCAACTGGGACTCAGGTCTCTCTCTTTACCGATCATGGGGGCTATGTGAAGTTTTGCAAGTTCTCCTCAGATGGCCAGAGGATTGCGTCGGGAGGTGACGATCATCGTTTACGACTCTGGGATGTCTTTGGATCTGGCACACTTACCACCGGTGCTGGGTTTGGTCACCTCAGCTGCGTGAATGAGGTCAACTACACCCCTGACGGCAAGTCTCTCTTTTCCTGCAGCGGTATTGGAGAGGTTCGGAACTGGGTCGCTTCGACAGGCGCCGCAGGTCCAGTAAGGATCGAGGGTATCGCCGATCTTCTGGCAACGGCAATTTCACCTGATGGCATGATTTTTGCGGGTGGTGGCAGAGACAGAGACGACTCGACCATTATTCAACTGTGGGATTGTCGTACTGGTGCAACTTTGCGGGCGTTGGAGGGTCACGATGCCTTTATTTATGACCTGGCATTCTCTCCTTGCGGGCGCTATATCGCTTCTGCTTCCGTCGATCAGACTGCCTATCTGTGGGACCTCCAAGACAAAAACTCGAAGCCTCATACCCTTGTCGAGCTGGACCAGAATAACTCGGACTGCCCTAGGTTTGTCGCATTCTCACCTATGGCCGATAAGCTTGCGCTTGGGTTCCGAAACTCGGCTATCCACCTCTACAACTACCGGACCAAACACCTTTTGAAGACTTTTCAGGGCGACAAGCTCTCCCTTGGCTCGATGGCCTTCTCTCCCAGCGGCCGACAAATGGTCTTTGGTACTTCGATGAACTCACTCTACCTCTGGGACCTCGAGTCAAAGACCCACAACGCCAAACTGGACGGCCTCGAGAACTGGCCCCTCACCGTCGCCTACTCCCCATGCGGCTGTTGGATCGCTTCTGGCGGACAGGACCGCAGAGTCAGTCTCTGGAAGAAGGAAAGTGACTCTGAGCAGCAGTCGATCACATGGTCCCTCGCCCATGTTATTACCAGCTTCTCAGGAACTGTCTCCACCCTTGCCTGGAATCCGCAGGATAAGTTCGAGTTTGCAACCGGCTGTAACGACAAGTCGGTCCGGATCTGGACGGTAAAACACGACAAGGAGACTAAGCGCACAGATGTTTATCTAAAGTGGGGATCGGAATTTGGAGAGCTGGTCGCGACGGATGCGATCGTGAGCGGTGCCGAGGATTTGAATGTGACGAATAAGATGGTATTGGTTGAGAGAGGTGCTTTCGGCTCTACCATTGTTGAAAATTCTTTGAGCTGCACCTTGGAGGAATGAGAAGTTTGGAATCATTCTATCACTTTCTCATTTTTTTTTCAACGAAGGTCTTAGCGAAAGGGTCGCCAGTAGATTTTAGGGGTTTTTCGAGTGACCTTTTTGTATAAAACGAAAAATTAAAAATGCATTCATTTGCAAAAGTGCTAGGAAAAGCTAGTTGACTTTTTGACCTATATTCCGACATGTAAGAAGCCATCGGCATTTCGCGTCTTTTTTACTGTTAATTGTTTGAAAGGTGAGAGAAGTAATCCAAGGGTTAACAAAATACAGGGGCTGTGTTCCGTTTCATTGTTTCTTGGAAGAAGCAAAAGCGATGGCCAATACAAGCAATTGCGGTCATACTCGGTGCATAAGAACTCCAGCTAGGAATAATATGTATTCAGTCTTCTAGAAGCCTCGAGAACACATACAAAACAAATGCAAGCTACTCCTTCATGGATCATTTTCTCTCAGTTGGCTTATTTTTGTCTCCATGTCGAATGCCTTTACTATCCATGCGAGCATGTAAACCCCCGGAGGAGATTAAAAGTATCTCATTTTCTTTTATGTTTTCTTGATTTCCTCGGTTCATTTCAAACCAAGTTAGATCATTGTAAGCAGCACCCGAAGTGCCTGTGTTGTCGCTAAAGCGGACCGAGTACCGGCTCCAAAGGAGTAATTGCTGACTATATCTAGAATAACAATCAGTCCAAGCTGACATGCTGCCTGAGTCCCCAAAATGATAACGAGGGCAGATAACACGAAATAAAAAATATATGAGAAAAGAAGCAGGCAATCGTTCAAAGTAACGCGGAAGCATGTCATATTTTTTTTAGTTTTAATTGCAATCCAGGCAATTCATCGCTAATTCAGCTCACCATATCGAGCTTCTTTATTCGACAAAAGTCCAAGGTTGAGAGTACCTTTGATTGCGAACAAAATGGATGGTGCTCTCGTCGTTTCATTGGCCGTCCAACACACCTCGACGGACAATAACTTCATGAAAGCCCTTCCCAGGCCTACGTATCAGAAAGTGGACACAAGAGAGACAAAATTACCGGGTTTGGCTCAATTGCATGCACAAAGGGACAAACGTGTTTTGGCAGTGCATGTACTTCAAGCCATATTTTTCGAGTATGTCGAGACTCGCCTCTAATTGTTTTTTTTTTTTTATTTTGTTTCCAGTTTCAATAGCGTTATCGAATGCCTTGAATGTCGTGCATGTAATATGCACTTCCTGTCAGGTATATTTCGCCTTTCGACCACATGCAAGATCCCCTTTGCTTGGCATGCCCATCGGAGTTCATGCTCTTTTTGAGATTTTTTCTGTTTCTGCAGCACCGCCCAATTTCATGAAAAAATATTAACTTTTTTTCAGCACACTTTCATGCATGAGAAAACACCCAACGCCATGACTGAATTCATCATGAAGCTAGCTCAAACTCGCTGCCGGCCCATGTACCCAACAACGGTGTTTTTTTTCTGTTACATATTCTTTGACCCGCCGCACTTCTTTGTTCTTGCTTTTAACAGTTTTCTCAAAGTATCCTCTCCTTTCTTTACACACACACATCATCACCCACACACATATATAACGTTCTTCCCCACTGTTGAATAACTCCTCATTTCCTTACCAAAATGAAGATCTCACTCGCTCTGTCTGCCCTTGTTGCCATGGCTGCTACATTTGTGTCTGCTGCCCCTGCAAACGCTGGGATTAGGTAAAAACACATCGCCAGCTCTTTTCCTATTCTTTTCGACTAATGATGACCTGTAAACACAAAACTTGAATGACGCCGACTGACTGGTCCATCTTCATCCTCTTCCCATAAAACAAATCAACAGCATCCGCGCTGATCCCCCATGCAGAGACACCACTCTGACAAGGTGGACCTTCTTCCCCAATGGAATCTCCGATCCTAAAGAGGCCCTGATCAAGTTTGAGCTCTATATCAAGGACAGATACCGCGACACAGAGCCGTACAAGGCGTACAATGGAGGCACCGTCACCCGTACGTCGAGCGACAAGGTGTGGTCTGTTAAGCATAATGAGGCCTTGTGGGGTCTTACCCTGAAGGTCAAAGGAAAGAAACATTACTGGGGCAAGGTTAGCAGATCCAGCTATGATACAGCAACCAAAGTGGAGACGGCCGAGTATTTTACTTGCGTTCCCTGGAAGTAAGTCCTGGTCGCACACCTGTCTACTCTCTCCAGGCATAGTGGCCTAGAGGAGAAAATCAGGTTTGTTTTTAAGCCGTTTCTTTGTCCTTGCAGCAAATAAACTTTGGATATACGCATCATAAAAAGGAAAAGAAGTTGTGTAACTGAACGCCTCTGAATGTTGTTCTCTTTGGTTCATTTGGTTGGAATATGTTGTATCGTTGCTCGATTCTTCATCCGTGCTCATTTGTCGTTCTTCAAAAAAAAAAAAAAAAAAAAAAAAAAAAAAAAAAAAATGAGTTACCCCATTAGAATCAGGACGGAAAAAATAAATACTTGTGTTTCTTCTGTGCCTTCTCCGTCTCCGATTGTCATGGCAAGCACGCGCTGAGGTCTGGGATAATGAGTGAGGCGAAATTGGATAACCTTTTGACTCGTCGTGCTGTAGACCGAACCACCCCAATCGTTTCTCTCTTCTGTGGGTAGTCAATTAAAGTTTTGGAAGGAAAAAACTAGGTCCTATTAAAGTGCATCACCCCATAACGGTTACACTCAGAACATTTTTCAACAAGAAATTGGGAGCGAAGATTTATCCAAAATGTGAAAAATCTATTGGCTGGTGACCTGGCCAATAAAACTCATGGATATTTCTCCAAGAAGACACGTCACATCAATAGGTGGGTAGCATCCACCTCAAGGCCCACTCTCCATTATGCTCCTCATCTTTGCCCTCATCTTTGCTCCTCATCTTTGCCCCTAATGCCCCCTAAGCGCCGATACACTGAGCGCCAGCTCCTCATTCTTCAGTATGAAGAAAAGTTTGCACAGGCCTGTGAGGAGAGCGCTGGATATGATCCCATCATGCCACTAGTGTACAGCCAGATTCTCAGTCAACTCTACGCCTCCCGTTACCTCAGGCCTCGGATGAGGATGCCCTTTTCAACAGTATTGAGGGATCAAGTTCTGTCACGGTATGCCTCCGACAAGTTCAAGAATATCATTCGCCTCACGCCCAAGCAGTTCGATAATCTCCTTGCTCTGATCCAGGATAGCCATGTCTTCCAGAGTCTCAACCCGGCTTACCCACAGGCACCCGTGAGGGTCCAGCTTTTGGTTGCACTTTATCGACTTGGAACAAAAGGCATTTCGACACACAAAATCGCGTTTACAATGGGCGTTGGTCAAGGCACGGTCGATCTTTACACCTGGAGATGTCTTGAGGCCATTGAGGAGCTGGAGGATCAGTATATTATCTGGCCTGATGATGAGCGAAAGACCGCGATCTCTAACTGGTTCAAGACCGAAAAGGGCTTCCCAAACGCGATCGGTGCAGTGGACGGTGTACATTTTCCTTTGAATCCGCTCCATCCTACGATACCATTTCTTGGAATACCCGCAAGTGTGTATATGCCATGGGTTGCACAGCTGTCTGCGATCACAAAGGCCGATTCACGTTTGTATCCACAGGCTATGTTGGATCCATGAACGACTCTGTGGCATACAGGTCCACCAAGCCTCACAAGGATCGCGATACTCATTTCAGCGGAAAGGACTATCTCTTGGCCGACGCAGGGTACGCGATTTCCTCGACCGTCATTCCACGCTACAAAGGGACGGACATCACGGCAGAAGAGCACCGTTTTAATGGTCTTCATGGCTCAGCAAGAGTTAAGATTGAGCATGCTTTCGGTTGGTTGAAACTCAAGTGGCAGTCCCTACAAAACCTTCCCGTCAAGATCAACAAAAGAAAGCATATCGCAAGAGCATCACGCTGGATCATTGCGAGTATCATATTGCATAATTTTTGCCTTGTGCATCCTGATGGCGGGGAAGCGGACGACGCCGAATACAACTGGAACCAGAGAGCCCTTCACCCACTAACACCACGCGAGGAGGAGGCGGATGTTCCACTGATGGAGATGGAGGCGGACTTGAACGATTGGGACGAGGACGTCCAGAGACAGAGGGGTAAAGCAAGGAGGGAAAGGTTAAAGAAATGGGTGCTTAGGAACTACCGCAACACAGGCAAGTACCGACAATGAAGTCATAGAAGTAATAAATATAAGTTTCTAAATTAAGGCGAATGTGAGTGCCTATTTACAATAGCAACTCTACAGGTAAGTTCCGTCTTCAAGGCAGAGTTTTCTGACAGGAGCTGATCACGCTCCTTCATAAACTGGGCCTTATCGCGCTTGAAGTCCTCGATATCCTGCCTAAGTGCAGCACGTTCCTCCCTAATTTCAGCTCGCTCTAAGGCCATCTCTTTTTTGAACTCGGCCCTTTCTGCTGAAAGCTCCTGCCTTAGCTGAACCCGAGCTTCTTCTGCACGCTTGCTGGCTTCATCCGATATCCGCAACAGCTTCTCAGATAGTTCACGCTCCCGGCTCTCAACGACCTGCTCCCTGGCTCTTAATGCGGCCTTATTTTCGTTAGCGAGCTGTTGCATTTTGTCGACTGAACGTTGGAGATCCACAGATGCCAACCCCCTCGTTTTCTGTCGCTTGCTAGGATGCTCAGCGACATAGTGGCCGTCAGTATTCGTATCTAAAAAAAACAAAGCACGACATGCGAGAATCAGTAAGGTAGCATTATCATAACTGGCAAATCAGTTGAATACCGGCAAATTTACCATACCTGTGTCAGATTGATTATCAAATGTCTCCAAATCGCTACTTTCTTCTTCCGAATCATCCGAACTGACGAGATCTTCTCCTTTGCTTCCTGATTGTCGAGGAGGAGGAGGATTTGCTGAGAGATTACCGCCAAGGACAGCGTGAAGTCGAAGGAATAGCGGGCAGATCGCTTCCTGCTTTTGAAGGACAGGTCCTTCGCCGGTGGAGTTAAGCTCCACTGCATCACGATACTTTCGCTTAACATACGCCATCTTGGCCTTGACTTGTTCTGGAGTCCATGAAGTATTATGTTTGTTGTTGACTATTCGACATATTTCCTTGTGAAGGTCCGACTGCTTCTGCCCTGCAACCGGGTTCTTCTTCCGTAGTCGCTCATAGTTGTGCGGATTAGTGTAACAGTCAAAAAACGTGTCCATTCCTTCCTGGGTCCAGAATGATGATGCCCTGAGTCCTGAAAGCGACGAGGATTCCGCGGCACTGAGAAGAGGAGTAGAAGAGGCGGGTGATGCGGAAGATCTTGTCGAGGGTCGACCTGAGTCTACTGGAGTTGCTGAAGGCGCAATTTGACGCAGGTGTCCCGTCTGCTGTTGCCTAGACATACTTGACTCTGGGATAGCAGACCAGGCTCTCGTGGCTACGTCAAAGCAGTGCGCAGAGGAGAGATGAGGTGAAGGAGAAGGGGAAACAAGACGACTTTAGATTTGGGGTTGAGGAGTAAAGCCTGATTGAAGGAGGTAGGCGTGTTGTTGAGCAGGCGAGAATGGAGAGTGGACAAGGGACTGATGTTGAGGAGGCTGTGGCGCGAGGTTGGGATTGTACTGGTATATATGTTGTGGAGGAGTAGGAGCAACAGCGGCTGTCAAGGGTGAGCTGTGATGTTGCAGCTTTTTGCCGTGGTTGGTGTTATCACCACTCTTTTTCATTCTTGTTAAAGGAAGGGGGTGAGTGTGAAATAAAAAGGCGGTAGGGTATTTGTATGAAGGATGACGTCACTTAGACGAAGAATTATTCCAAGAAAACGAAAAAAGATGGAGAAAAATGCCCTAAAACGTCATTCGATTGGTTACTTGGGACTTATTTTTGAAGAAATATTCTACTATTTATCCTGATTTTAGCCAATGGCTGGCGTCAATTTTGAATAATTATTCAAATATCCCTCGTTGAAAAGGATCCAGAGGATACAAGCGAGAACAAAAGTAAGATCCCTTCATTTTTTTTGTTTGCTCAGACACAGGCTTATCTTACAAGTGTCTGTCCTTCACATCAAAAAAAAAAAAATACCTCTGTGGTTCTTAACTGCCCACTCTTTTTTTTCTTCTGGAAATTCCAAGGCAATGGGGGTCAGAGATGCCAAGAACTGCTCTGCATGTAATATGTTCGCCGAGTTGACCGAGAGCAATGATGGTATCGATGAATGACTACGGATTGAAGGTGTCATGTTTTCGTCAATTGCAATCACCGTTTCTGGTGACAGAAGCCATTTATTACCCGACGTTACCTTCCGACCACTCAATGAACTTTTCTCTGGCATAGCCCAATATATTTCAAAGTCATAACCAAAAAAATATACTCTCTATGGTTGTGCTTGCAATCTACCAGGGCGCTGGCTGGTACTCATCATTCAAACTACCCAACACTCCAACAGCGGTGTTATAATCGCCCGACGCATAAAACCGTCCGAATTTTTCCTCCTTTTTTCTTTATTTTCACTACCCCTTTGTTCCACTTCACCATCTTACTACTTACATTCACTCATCTATTCCTGCTCAAACATACTTCATTCGCTGCTCCAATGAAGATCACTTTCGCCCTCGCTGCCTTGGTTACTATGGTTAGCACCACCTTTGCGGCTGTCCCTGCTCCTGCTCCAGCTAACTCTGGCATCAGGTACGAACACACTCTTCTGTCTTTTTCGTTGTTGTTACAACAGCCCACATGCGCCAACAAGAATTATCATCTAATTCAACTTTGTTCGAACCCGCCGTTCTCCCCTTCCAAAAAAACCTTCTCTCAATCAGCATCCGTGCTGACCCCCCTTGCAGACCTGCTACCCTGACGAGATGGACGTTCTACCCCGGAGGAATCGCCTATCCCAAGCAGGGCGAATTGATTTCCTGGGAAATCTACATCAAGGACAGATACCGCGACTCTATCCCCTACCAACAGTTCCCTGGAGGCGAAGGCGATTACATCACCCGCAAGTCGAGTGACAAGGTGTGGTCGGTCAAGCACCAAGAACCCTTATGGGGCGTTACCATGAAGATCAAAGGAAAAGAGCACAAGTGGAACAAGGTTAGTCATAGCGAATATGACTCCGCGTCCAAGTTAGGGACGTCCGCCTACTATACTTGCGTCCCCTGGAAGTAGACTCCTGGGTCTGGTCAGGCTCATGCGCCGCATTTTTTCTTTCTGCCTTGATGATCGACAGAGTAGCCTTCCTAATTTTCTTTTATTGCAGTACAACTTTGAATACCCAGTGAATAAACTTGAAAAAAAAAAAAAAAAAAAAAAAAAAAAAACGAACCTGCAAAGTAAGTGGACAGAACAGAAACATCACAAAACAGCGATAGCAAAAGAAGCAAAGGTCTCAGAACTTTGACCCGTGATATTGGGAGAGAAGGCGAAGATAGCTTAAGAAAAAAAATAAAAAATTTGATCGCGAAATGTTGGTGGCGTTCAGATACGGATAAAACCTGTCTTAGGACTCGCTCGCAAGCAATGCAATCAACCACAGGCAAGAGAATCGACGCATCATTTTTTTTATGGTCGCCCTCACGTTTCCCCTCTTCCCTAGTCTCGTTCAACAAAAAAAAACTCTATTCTTGCACTATCATGTCATTCATGAGATTCAGCCCTGGATATTTTTTTTTTCTTCGCGCTAACTTGCCTGTAGCCCACAGAACACAAAAAAGGCATGTGCTCATTTTCACACTCACATTTTTACTTACCTCTCCCAAATGACCCTCACGTAAGATAAGATACTGCAGCCTATCGGTGAACTTGATAGTGATCAACACATCTCCACTGTCCACATAATACTGCATATCTTTACCAACCGACCCAAATTGTTCCATCTCCTCTCGGTCAAAAGGCGCACCTACATGCAACAACCGTAACTTGATCTGTTTAGGCAATAGGAAAGTCTAATCAGGACTCGGTGTTTGTGCAGCCTTGACTGTGGGTGGGAAGAAGAAGGATTGAAAAAATCAATTCGCACGAACACGACCTTTCTCTTTCCGACCTCAACTCTACACCCTTTCTTTTCTCCGTCCTGTTAAAGCATCCAAGGAAATACTCTACAAAAAAAATCATAAAAATTTGAGCAATTGCGTCTTTGTTTTCATATCCATTTGTCTTAACGAGAAAAAGAAAAAAAAAATAAGGAATAGCAAAATGACAAAAAATAAAGCGTCCATCATCGCAACAGAAACCATCTCGCGTCAAAGAATTTTACAGTCGTCAAGATGTTTTTCTCATTATACTCGACAACATCCTTCTGTGTGACCAACCCCAACTGCTTCATTTCCTTCGTTTTGCATGCTTTACTCTTATCCAAGAGCAGCTCCTTGATAGGCTTGGGCATGGTCCTGATCAAGTGGATTAGATCAGACATGGAGAGACCAACCCATCCGATTGCAGAGAGGGACTCGAGGTTGGGGAACATGCCTGTCAGGAACTTGTGGGCCATAGATGGATAGGAGAATATCCAGGGGCCGTGCATACGGAGTTTGGTGAGGGACGGTACATTAATCAAGTCGAGGGAAGGAGTGAACATGTCCATGTTGGTAATGGTCCGCGTGTGTGCGCTTCTGGAGGTGCGAATCTTGAGCTCGAGGGTTTGTAGGACAGGACAACCTTGAAGCATCCGGAACTGGAACAGGAAGGCAAACTCGGAGGACAATTTGATCGAGACGAGGTTTGGAAGGTACCAATCCCATGTCCACTTTGGTCGAAAGTCAGTTGGCGATGGTGCCAAAGGCATAGTCGAATAGTGGTTCTGGATGTCGTAGGACTGGTAGAGTTCCTTGATTGGAGGGATAAAGTAATTGCAGTCAGTGACCTCGTCTATGTTGTCGAAGAAGTTCCAGGAATGTCTGTCCTCGCTACTGTCGTATGCCTTGCTCGTGATCGATAGGCTCCTGAGTCGATCAGCCGAGTGAAGGGTCTTTGGGTGAAAAGTGTAGGCCGGCCAACCGACGAGTTCCAAAGATTCCAGATTGGGAAGGTGAGCGGGCACAGTGGGCTCAATATCCCTCCAATTGTATTCCAGAGTGTCGTCAGCAAGAGAGACCTCGACAAGGTTGGGACATCGAGTGAGGAGATGACGGTCGATGACAATCCTTTTTCTGCTAGCGAAGAGTCCAAGGTGTGTCAAAACAGGCAGATCAACCCAGTTTTCTCCAATAAAACAGGGTAAGGAAGGCTCCAAAGAGTCCTCACCCCCTGAACAGTCCACCCCCCTAAGACGTTTCAAGGTTTGACTGAAACCCACCACCAAGTCGTCCACCATCTGCGTTGATGGTGATGCCCAATTATTAATAACAACATCCTCCAGCTGAACCAAACCCGTGCGAAAGAGCTCAGTTGAACATGCGGCATCCTCCCCCCGCTCAACGTATTTCGGCACATCCTTATGACTCCTTACTCTGCCATTGGTATCCTTGAGCTGATCCAAAAGGAGCTTCTCCTCCACCGCCCATGCAAACGTACCCTCCTGTACTGCGTCAATCTTCAACTTCCGAAGGGCTCGACATCGCTGGATGAAGCTCTGGCTCTTATAAAGCATGTCCTTCCCAGTACCTCTGCTGAACTCGAACAGCGTAAAGTCCAAGTCCACAACCCTGCTCAAATCCGTCTCCAAAGGGTGCGCCATGAACTGAAGCATGTGAGCCTGTGTATTCAAAGACGTAGGCTTCACCACCGCTGGCAGCATGCGATTGAGCTCGATCTGAATAGCCTCTGGACACGAGTATGCCCAAAACTGCGCCATCCGGAGATTGCTTTGACTTGTGGTCACTGCCCTCAATACTCCCGGGAATGTTCGAGTATGTTCATGCACAAACCGGACCATCGATCCGAAATCCGGCTCCGTCTCCTCCCTAACTCCCTCTGCACCCCTTCTCACACCCAGAGTTGTGATTAAAGCTCTATCCAAAATGAAATGCAGTCGTTCCAGCCTCCTCAGCCGGCCAATCGGCGACGACTCCAGACGGCGTTCCAGTTTCCTCAGCGGCCCCATAGACAATGACCCAATGTACCGCCCTATAGTCGAAGTCGGGATCGTCAAAGACTGTAGTTGCTCCAGGATTGGCTCTGCCAACGCCCAGCTCGCCTCTCGAAAAAACAGGACCTTGAAGCAGTGTTGGTTGAATGCCTTCCTGTCTCTGATAAGCCAACTCCAATCGTGGTTCGGGACCAAATGGTCAGCCTTGCAGAGGTCTGAGAACTCCTTTGTGTTGATGAATTTCTCTACGCCTGGTGGGGGTTGAGTCCATTTCCACAGCTGATCGTCTCCAATGGCCCAGGGCTGGTGATGGAGGTGGCGGATCTGGGCAAGGTAGTCCAGTGGACGGGGTGATCCTGAAATAGCAGCAGCAGTGACGGCGGTAATGCGTGAGGATTTCGTAGAGACTGGGAGGATGGATGATCCGACAGGCTGGAGTGCGAGAGAGAGGACCTTGGGGAGAACGGCCGAAGGCGGCAAAGAGTTGAGTAAGGTGCGAGTAGGGATCTGGGCGATGATGGGGTCTTTCGCTTTAGAGTCGTAGCCAGGTCGCGAAGCGGATTCCTCGTAGCGAGCGAATTGGTAGGGATTGTTGTAGAGGTACGGAAGAACAACAGCGGCGAGGTATCTGTTGGTTCGGAGGAGGGGGGTAAGCTTGAAGGTATTGTTGTCGTGGACTAAGTATGCGAGGATGGTGTGAAGGCATTCTAAAGGTAGTTGTGAGAGTGGATCCATGCTTGAAACAGTGTGTTTGGAGGAAGGAGGTGAAAAACAGTGAATGAGGGGAAAGGTCGGGGATGGTGTTAAAAAAAAGAAGGAAGAGAACAGTGACTGCATGGTCATGCGTCTCGCATTTATATCTTCTTCTCTGTGTCTAACTGTGTAGCTGTTGATGCACAAAGCTACCATTGTGCAAAAATTTTAACTTTTTGCTGTGCCCCCCACATTTAGGAGGTTTAATTGATGCCCGTCACGTAAAGTGCAAAGCCCCTGAGGACTAGGCCTTTTTTTTTTTTTTTTTTTTACCTAACGCACCACCTTTACATATCTACCGCGCCTTCTCAAGAATAACGCTTCCAAGGATTAAACAACAACTGCGCAGAGCAAAGAGGGTGGTAGAACAACAAAAAAATAAACTTCTCTCGGCTTACTGTTGTTGTTGTTGGCGGCGGTAATGACGGTCTCAACAAGGTGCTTCACCTTGATCCCCCTCTAGTCCTTTTCGTTCAGCTCCACCAGGTTCGGAAACATGAAGGATAAGAATGAGGATAGCAAAATGGAGGTTCTATCGAAGATCCAGCGCCCGTGCATCGATAGGGTCTGGACAGAAGGCGCAATGGTCCTCGCGGCAGTTGCTGTACGCGTTGATGACGGTCCTACTGAGCCGCTGTCGTCGTCGTCGTCGTCGTCACCGTCGTTGTCGATACTGGCAGGAAGAAAAATGTTGGCGTTGGAGATAGTCCGAGTGGGCTTGTCACGGTCCGTCGATATGTCTAGATGCAATGTATCCAGACAAGGACATCCACCAACATCCTGAACCCAAATCGATATGCCACCCCGCCCTACAATACGAGTGTCTTCAACGGCAAATACCCGTCTCACGTCCATTGAGATCGAATAATAACGGCTGACATATCCACACCTACTGCCTCGCCATCGTTGTCGTTGACGGTGTTCTGAGAAAGCCCATAAGACTGATCCAGTTCCTACACCGATGGAATAAAAACAGTCACGAATGTTGGAGTGGGAAGGCATGATCTTCAAACTGTTCAGGTTCTTGCACGACTCGAAAGCGCAGGGTGGAATACGAGTGCGCTCCAGCCACCAAGAGTCAAATCCTGAAGACTGCTCAGGCGGGCTGGGTGCCATGGAACGACATCTATTCAAGGGTATTGTCGAAGAGTCCGATAATCCGTAGGTTGGGACAATGTGGGAGCAATTGTGGATCGAGGGTAAGACGCTCTTCGTTGTCTTGTGGTAGCGGAGCAAATTCAAAAGGATTGAAAGAACCTTTTTATTATCGAAGATTTTGTTTGCAAGTATTCGTGAATAAAATGGTTCGCTTATGGAAAATCACAATTCACAAACTATGACATGGTCATACCGCTTGAGCCCCAGTCACTGTGTAATATGAAATTCTGGACCTACGGCGCCCACAACGCGTTCTCGAACCACCAACGACGGTGAAGAAACAGCAGCAGCGGTATTAGTAGGGCGATATACACAACGAATTATCAATCCAAATTAAATTTTGAACGAGCTGAAATTTTTATTTGCTCCGCTCAGATCAGACCACGTCTGGAGGAATCTCCTTCTTGAGGAAATACTTGTTCCACTCCAGATAAAGACTCACTCCCAATCCCGCTTCTTCCTCCACTTCATCTCCATCTTCAGCCCCAGCATTGACACCATCATCCCCAATACAGACATCGTCATCGTTTTCAACGCTGTCATCTCTCTCGCCAACCAGACCCATCTCCTGGGCATCCTCCTCGGAGGGCTCAGGAAGACTCAAATGCATCTCTTCAATTTTGTTCGGCATCGTCCTCAACACCTCACACATTCTCTGAAGTGTATATCCCGTCACCCCTTCCTCCTCCAGATCCGCCAGACTCGGAAGCATATGGATAAAAAACTGTACCAAAAGCTCATCACCAATCACCCACGGCCCCATCAATCGTACGACTTCAAGTGCTGGTGCCACAATGGCCTCTCCCCCTTGCTGCTGATGCTGCTGCTGCTCCTGCGAGAATGATCCCTCTCTCCCCGTATTGTCGGTCACCATTGGCATAAACAGATCGGCTTTCGACAGAACCCGGGTGAACTCCTCACTCCGGTCGGTTAAACGCATGTTCAGACTCAGAAACTCCAACGACGGACACCCCTGTAGCATCCTGAACTGGAACCGATACGCAAACTCACCCGTCAATGTGAGCGAGGTCAACTGAGGTAAGAACCAATCCCAAGTCCACTTTGGTCGACATATTCGGGATCTTTCTTGTGTCACTTGAATCGGCGTGCCGCCATTGCCACCTTCACCGTCACCCCCTTCCATTCCTGCAAGGTCATCATCAAACGATCGGTCCAGCTCTGTTCGCGGCGGGATAAAGTATGCATCGACATCATCTCGTCCGATCGCAATCCACAACTTCTTGAGCGCCACTGTTGAATGAAGCGTCGCCGGATGAAATGTCAATCCGCTCCATCCAGTCAAATCCAGTGTATCGAGCCTAGGAAGTTCCGCTGCAAAACATGTCCTGATATCGCGACATCGATACCGAGTGGTGTTGTCCGTGAACGAGGCCAGAGTGAGATTGGGGCAATGTCTGTACAACTGTGTATCCAGTGACAGTCGGTTCCAAGCCGCGCTGATGTAGAGTGTCGTTAAAAGAGGAAGGTCCACCCATCCTCCTCCAACCTGCAGGATCCGAGGTATATGCAACTGCTGGTATGTGGCAGCAGTCATGGTCAGCTTCTTGAGGGTCTGACTAAAGGCGACTACGACATTGTCATCTTCGTCCGAGAGGGGCTCGTCCGACTCTAGAATGTTGAATTCCTCCAGCGGCACCAGTCCATGTTCCAGGTATGCCGGCCGTGGATCCTGCAACGATGGCGCTCCTACTACTCCACCCTGTATACTGCTGTTGGTGTTGCGACTGTTACTACCAAGGCTTTCCATGTCCCGCTTTTCCTGAACTGCCCATGCGAACGATCCTGGGCCAAGTGTGTCCATGTGAATACTCTTCAGAGCGCGACACCTCTGAAGAAACTCCCGTCCGTCGCGATGAACGTCGTACCACAGACAAGGGGGCGACTCCATATCGGTGATTTCCTGTACTTGACTGAGATCCGTCGACTGGAGATGGGCCGAGACATGCAAAAAGTTGGTTTTGGACAGAAAAGTCGGTGCTTTGAGAGGAGGCAGGATCCGAAGTATCTCCAGCTTGGTCTCGATAGGACATGTCTGGTTCAGGTCTGGCCACATTTCAGCATCGGAACAGATCACGGTCTTGAGGCGACCTGGGAAGAGCTGGGCGTGATCGCGAACAAATTGGACCATCGCTCGCAATCGTCTCTCTTTCCGTGCATGTGCCTCGCTCTCAAACTGAGGCGACATGACCATATCGCCTCCATAGTATGCCTCCTCGCTGTAGTCTACAATATCATCAAGCGCGAATTCGAGGTGTTCCAGATTCCCAAGGCGAGATATTGCAGCAGAGTAGCGGTCGAGATCAAAGACGGGGATGGTGAGAGACTGGAGCTGTTCAAGAATCGGACTGGCTAGAGACCAGCAGGCTTGACGCCAGAGGATGACCTGGAAGTGGTACTGGAGGATCTCTGACTGTGTCCCGAGGTTTTCTTCGTAGCAGGGCAGTAAGTTGTGGTCCTTGCACAACTGTGCGAACTCGGTGCCTTTCATATATGCGAGCGCCTCGCGATGATGAGAGTGACGGGGCCAGTAGTAATCCAGGTCAAGGGCCCATGAGGGTAGGCAAAGATGGCGTATAAAGGCAGCGTAGTCGAGGGGTTTCCGAAGGGGTGAATTGGTTATTTCAAGGAGATAAGATAGGGCGGGAGGGAGGGTATCAAGAGGGAGCTGGTGGAGGAGCATACGGGTGAGGACATGATCGGATCGTACTCTTGATCTAGTAGTCTGGACAGACATGTAGCAGTGCATGCCTTTTCGATAGGGATTTTCGTACAGGAAGGGGAGAGTGATTGAGGCGATGTACTTGTTGGTTTGGAGAAGGGCAGCAAGGGCGCCGTTTTGTCGATCCTGAGCCAGCACCTGGAGGATGAGTTGTAGACACTCTATGGGTAGATTTGACAGCGGGTCCATTGTTGTTTTCTTGTAGGGGGGAATGAAATAGTGAAGTGGACTGAAATGAAATGAAATGAAATGAATGAAAGAGGTGAATAAAAAGGCGAAGAGAAGGAGAAGGTGGAGTGGAGTGGAGAAAGAAGATTGTTTCACACGCACAACTTTATCAGCAAAAACGTGCGACGGTGACGTAGCGTGTGCAGTGTGCAGGACGAGATCACATCTCACGACTACCAGAGTGTCTCCACCCACATCATTCACTTCCTCCCCCTCAAAGCCAGAGCCACCTTACTTCAGGTCAACAGCCATGTAACCTCAATCGCCCTTCATCACATCTTCTCCGACCCGTTCCAAAAGTCATTCCACAACATGCAAAGAACAAAACAACAATGAACAATGTACACCTTGAGATCCATCGACTCGCTTGTTCATAGTTCCTTGCTCAGTACTCTGGTCAAACTGGTCCACCTCCCAAGGTCGTCTCTATACTTCATGAATACGATATCACCACCATTACCACCAACAAAAAAACCCATAGGACCACACGGCACAATCCGCCACTTCTGCCTTGGACGGTGACAATTGAAGCTTTCAGGTCTCTGAGGAGGAAAACGTTCAAACCCGCCTTACAAAGCTACATTCTCCAGAAAGGTTTTCACATCACATCTACTGCCTCAAACTCCTCTTACCATCCTACTAACCCAGATTCCGCTCAAGTACAGGAAACGACACCCACAATCAAAACAACAACAGAACATCTCACGTCAATATTCTCGAAAGTCGCACTCCCGAGAGGTTAGTTGGATACTTGCAAACCCTATCCCCAAGCAACTCCAGACATTGACCATCCCCGTCTCCGGCATCAGGCGATACATTGGTATCATCGATCGACTTTTTGGAGCTGGAGAATCGTTATATTCGTTCGGAACGTGATCTTTGTCTTGGTCCAAGAGACATTTCCACCTACTACGACGACGATGACCCGTCGGAAGCGGAGGTGCAAGAGGAGGTGGCTATGCAGGATAAGTTACCTTTCGTCAAGGAGCACAATCGACAGTTCAAAAACCAACTCAGTACGGTCGGGTGCCCCGTGGACCACATGTGGATGGAGGCCGCACAGGTGTATGCCGGGACGGTGCAGTTTGAGCTATTGAAGATGTGCCGAGGGTTGCGTGCGTCATGAGTCTGAACATCAACACCGCCGCTGGACATTCTCACATTCTGACCCTGGAAGTACTGTTTGAGCCCCTCACTGGTCACGAACACTACTACTCTCGACAGTGACAGCAGCGATGGTCAAAACTCAAAGGAATCAGAAATCACCAGGAAGCAATGGATTGTGGCGCCTACTTTGCACACATTAGAATTGTATGGCGGATGAATATATCACACAAAACGTGGGGGGGGGGGGGGGGGGTATTTTTCCGTCCTAAGAAATATTCCCGAATCTGAACGACTTTAGGGTCCATCACTGGTGGATGTTTTGATGAGGAGATGAGGCGGGTTGAAGAGGTGGGATTTATTCATCCGCAGGATGAGGTTTATGACAGTGGAGAGAAGGATATGGATGACAGTGTGGGGTTGTTGTTGCCGATGGAGGTTTATCATCGGTTTACTAAGCATCATATAGGTCGTTTATAGAGTCTCTTAGGGATTCTAGTTGGTAGTTAAATAAAAGCGATGGTAGGGCGTCTATTTGTCTGTTGGCAGTGAACTGGGGAAATGGCGAGAGAAAAAAATGTATGTATATTGAGGGTCACAGGTATGGATGAAGAATGTACAAGTAAAACAGAACGCGTTCCACTTTCCTAGTACTTTCTTCCAATCGGTTACTTTAATGTCAAGCACGATGTACAGGGAGGGAAGAAGCGCGACGTGGTCATGAGGTTGATTCGAGACCTCGACAAATAAGGCCAGCGGCAACGAGAAACTAAGGTCGTAGAGAGAACAAGAGGGGAGTCAGTTTCTTGTTTGTTGCGTTATCTCCACCTCAATCTAACGCAAAAAAAACCAAGGAAATCTGGGCTAAGCAATGTTTTGGAGGGGTACTGTACCTCCGCTTCCTAGTGGCGATGAAGTGGTTATGGGAAGGTCGACTTTTACAACCTGTGCATCAAGCCCCGCCGCACATGGAGTAAAAATAAACACCACGTCAAGGAACAAAAAAAAAAATGCGACAAGGATAAACAAATAAAGAAAAGGCTTGTCCACGTCGCGGTTCGTATCTCTTATTCGCGACTCGAGCTGTGTACTCTTTGTTCCTTTTGGCACCATAACACGTAAAGGCTAGGCAAGTAGTACCTGCTTTCTTTTATCAACCTTTTCGAGATACCCACTCCACCTCCTAGAATCCTAGACTGATTTTTTTTTTGCCACTGCTTCTTCAAACGACAGATTTGGTTTTTCTCATTGCCGCTGCTGTTTTCTCTCTCCTTGTCAACAAACAAGACTAAAAATAACTGAAAGTCGCGTTCTGCGAAAAAGAACATAAAAAATAAGAAAAAGAGAGAGCGCAGGCGATAACGAGATAGCTTCGCTTATTTTTTTTATCATGGACAGTTGTGAAAGAAGTGAGCAGTGGGAGTAGTTTGGCCTTTTGGAGTTAGTTTAGTATTACAGTCGAACCTGTCTAATTGCATAATGATGGGACCAGATGAATCTTATGCAATATGCAATTTGACAGTGTTGTACTATGAAGATTCCAGTGTAGGATACTGTAGCTCAAAATTCTGGTGATTCTGGGGCTGGACAAAAAAAAAAAAAAAAAGAGAGAAAATATGCATTTTGACAGGTTATGCATTATAAAAGTATGCATTTTAACAGGTTCGACTGTACCAGTGAGCCAAAGCAAATAATACGTGGTTCTGGATCTGGATCGTCGTGTTCTTGCTTCTTTTTGATTTTTATGCAAGAAATCCCAAATAAAACGCGTGGCAGGGTCTATCTCTACCTCGTTCTTTTTGTAAGCCAAGAGTGGGGTGAAAAAAGAGAAAAAAAGGAGGGAGGAAGGATGTTCTTCTCTGTTGCTCTTGTTGATGTTGCTGCCGTCTGCTGTCTAAATCTGTGTTTGTCATCCCTTAGTTTATTCATCTGATAGTACGAAGGTGTGGCAGGGTTAGAAAATGTGGAAAGGAGGAACGAAAGGGGAAGGACGATGGACGACACGAACTAAAATAGCTCCAGGAACATGCCGAGACAAGAAAGAATGTCCACAAAGAGGGAGGGGCGCGTGAAGCGCAACAAGAAGGCAGTGTAGCAATGTGAACAGCTGGACACGGCCTAAAAACAAACAGTACCCAAATAAGACATCGCCACCTTTTTACGATTCTTCCTCCGCGATCGCTTCTTTCGCTACGTTATCAAGGCTATGAAGAAGCAAGAACAAGCTGGTCGTTCTTTTTGTACATACCTGTGCGCGCCCCTGAGTCGCAACAGACATGCATACCTCTGGTTCGCACATACCTCTCTTGGTCTCTTTGGGATTTCTCGCTTCCCCGGGCATTTCTTAGTCTATTCTTTCTTACCATCCTCGATGCCCCTTGAACATACAGATTGGACTGGATCTTAAAAATAGATCGCGGCAACACAAACCTTACGGCCCTCTGTAATTAGTTTCGTCACCCCTCATTGGTCCATCTCCAGGGTGATGTTTTACCTCATTCCCCACAGATGCCCTCCCTAAACGCAAAATGCTATCAGTTTCTGCGACTGATGGTGCCTGAATGGGGTGGGTATCTGTCTCACGATGATCTGGCGCAAGAGGAAGGACAACGGGGGAGGTAATATGCATCCAAGGGATATTACCGAAGTATAGAGATGAAAAAAGGAATATGGAAACAACGGTGGCGTATATACAGCATATCGGGTTTACCAAGGCACAGCACAAAAAAGGAACCCGGTGGTTACTCCGTCAAATTACTATGTGTCTCCCTCCCTCTCCCTTTCTCCTTCTTGCCACCCTCGTTCATGAATGTCATTGTTTACTCCGAACTGAATCTTCTTGGGTACCCTCAAAAAAAGACAGGGACCATGCACGGCGGTATTAAAACCTCTGAGGACATGACTGTGTCGTCGACCCTTTTGCCTTCTTTCTTCTCAGACACGATCAATTTAACAACGCATGTCCTGCATACAGCCTGCCTACGATTTCAATCGTAATTTCAGTTGGAAGGCAAAGAAAAAAAGAGGGAGGTTGTGTTTTGCTTATCTAGGCTAACCTAGTCAGGTTAATGAGAAAAAAGTGCGGCGGAGAAGAAAGGAGACAGGAGACCAAACTATCTGAGAAGTGAGCATGGGCTATCTCTTTTCTTTTTCTACATTCCTCGTTCATTCCAGGCACGATATGAACAGAACGGCAGAACAACCACGTCGGTTTATTGATCACATCATGAGCACTGTGAAACCAAGTCAGGGTATGAAAGCCAAGAGGACGCGATTGAGTGTTCCAGTAAGAGAGAGAGAGAGAGAGAGAGAGAGAGAGTGAGTGAGAGAGAGTGAGTGAGAGAGAGTGAGTGAGAGAGAGTGAGTGAGAGAGAGGTGTCAAAAGAGCATTAGCAAAGGGAATTGAAGATTCATTTACCTATCTTTAGGGCTGGCGAGTGGTTATGCAAAAAGAGAGAGAGAGAAAGCGAAGGACCCAAAAGGTGTGATGAACATAAACGTTACGGAAATTGAATGAAATCGTTGTAGAACTGGCGGTAAGAGGGGGAACTGTTGCACAAGGAAGGGCAAAGGAATGTTTTTCATTTTCTTGAAGTGAGAGCCGATCCATAAGACAGCGCCAGAGCCATGAAATGGGAGCAACATGAGAGCTAATTTGCCATGAAAAATGAATGCAAGTGAAAGAGGGGATGAGGGGTCCTTATGAAAGGTTGGTGGCAAGGGAAAAAAAAAAAAAAAAAAAAAAAAAAAAAAGAGAGGGGGACACAAGAAAAGGAAGTATTTTCCGTGGACAACATAGATGCAAGCGAATACGAAGGCACCCGTTTCCTTTGTTGAGTGGGATTATTGAATAGTAGAATGGAGATGTTTCTAGGTGGTTACGACCCATGGTTTTCGACAACAATGGTTAACGAGAGGCACGACAGAGACGAGAGGGTACCCATTGGCTATTACCCATTGTCTGGACACTCGTGCCTTATTACAGAGAAAGGGAAGAGAGAGAGAGAGAGAGAGAAAGGAGAATAAATCTTTCGTATGGAGTAAGAGAGAGAGAGAGAGTTGTATGGCTTGCCTTTCCTTCCCTTCCTTTTGGGTTTGGATGATGAGGCTCTCAAGTCAATGAACTCTCAATGAACAACGACCATCCACCGACAGTCCCGTACTATTTTTATTCGACAGACAGCGAAATTATTTTCCGTCCGTCCGCTCATACCGTCGTCCCTTTTGGTCTTTCTGTCCGTCTCTGCAAGATGGACCACAGCAAGTCAAAATGTATGTATGTAAGTAAAGTAAGTAACAGTACGAGAAAGTGAGAGCACAAGCTGGCAGGCACACAATCATCTCCATCATCTTGTCTGCTTTCCTCCACTTTCCTCATCTTCCTTTCTTTTCTCTTTCTTTTCTTTCTTTTCTTGTCATCATCTTCATCTTCATCCCCTCCTCTCTTAACGACCCACTCCCTTCTTACTATATACCTCTTCCTCCTCCCTTACTTTTGGTAAAGCACTTTTCTCTGCCCTATTTTCAGCATAAACACACCCCTCCTTACTACTCTTCACAGCCCACTCACATAAGGGTCTCGCCATATCCATACCCTACTTTTCTGTCTTCACATCCTCACCGCCACCTGGGAAGATCTTCTCTGACAACCCCCAACCAGCCCTATCCTCCTTACTTCTTATATATCCGTACCTGAAAAGCCCTTTTCCCTCGCCACTTGCTTCCTCTTCCTCTTCCTCTTCTCCTTCCATTGTTTCACTCTCTTTCCTCACTCTCTTCGGCATCCTTACATCTCTTATCACATTCTGCATCCAAAGAGTTCCTCGTTCTTACCCTCCCCTCTTACTATCTCTCTCTCTCTCTCTCGTTCTACGGTCTCCTCTTCCAGATTTGCCACCACTACCTTCATCATCACCAACACCCTAATCCTCGTCCTCGCACCAACACCGGCAATAATATACCAACAATAACCGACAACTAATACCAATCAACACCACCCCGACAACTACACAGCACAGCACAACATGTCGGGAAGACCAAGCGGTGTAGGGAACAGACCCGGAGGCCCCGGAGGCGTCCGTCGTGGCGCAACACTGTCCCGCGGCAAGACCCTTTCTCGCCCTGACCGATTCGTAACCCCCGAGACGATGTTCAAGAAGCGTAAAGAGAACGAACCGGCCTCGTGCTGGGTGGTCTGCTCGCGTATCACCACTTGCTGGGCCCTACCACCGTTCATGCGCATGTGTGGCATCCACGAAAAACCCGTCCAGCAGGCTTGGAGAGAGAAGGTGACGCTGTGTGTCATTATCATGTTTATCGGAGGCATGGTCGCCTTCTTGACAATTGGGTTCTCGTCAATTCTTTGTCCTCAGGATCAGCGTGAGGGTGCCCAGGCCTTCCTGCGATATGAGAGTCCCGCAGGTATGTTTTTCTTCGCCATTCTGTCCTTGCTCTTTGTTTGTACTTTTGACGTTCAGGAACACAAACCACAGGCGAGGATCCAAAGCACCGCAAAGGATGAACAGCATCGTCAACCGCAACCTTCAATTGAAATTTGTTACAAGAGAACATACACACAACACAGAGGAGGGAAAGGGAAAGGGGAAGACACAAAGACAAGCAAACAGAAAGGCAAAAGGTCTCGCATAATATGATAGGAGATGGTGAAGGGGAGAGGAGAGAGGAAACACAAACAAACAAAAAGGAAGAAGATAGAAACACCACCCTTTTTTTGACACCGGTTTACAGGATGGTCGCTTTGGCAAATTGGTTTTCTACACCTTCAAACCACTTTTCGACTTTTTTTTCCTTTCTCTGTCATCCACAACCATCTCCCTCCTTCATCTTCACTTTTCTTCTTGACTCTCTCCCATTGTCATTTACACAAAACGGTCTTTTTTTTTCCAATCGCAACAAACAAAGAGGCAAACAGAACCACTCTTGTCACACCCACACACAAGGTTCCATATTATTTTGCGATCGTTGTTGTGCCTGCCTGTTGGTCTATGTTGAGAGCAAACTATTTCATTTCATCTTTTTGCAACAAACAACAGCAAAGACAGCACTAATTGAGTGGTCATTTGGAAGGGAGGGGGTGAGTGCGTGCGCATACTACTGGAGATGCACATACGTAAATACATAAAAAACACAACGCCCTTTCAACACACAATCAGGAACATCAAACAGACAACGACAACAGCCAGGGGTAAAGAGAGATTAGCATATGGGGATGCATCCAACTCTTTCAATTTCAGGAGTCGAATGAACGGGCGTAGTGGTGTATTACGGAATACAAATAGAGGAATAAAGGACAAATACCTAAACAAACGTGCTAACCCCTGTTTCTTAACTTCTCCCATGTTCGAATATAGCCAACGGACAGTTCGGTATCAACGGATTCACCTTCGACTTTACCCAGAAGGGCTCGACATACCCGATCGGATTCAATTACACAGCCACAAAACCCGGCGGAGATATCAGCAACCTGTTCGCAAAGCTCACCCCAAACTGTGCAGGCCTCAACAGTGCTGCCGCCCGTTTCAACAACTGCGACGTCGCAATTGGAGGATGTAACCAGAACTTTGCTATTGACAGGGCTGGCACGGCGATGAACCAGCATTTCAAAATCCCCCCCAGTCTTCAGAAGCAAAGGGCGGGATATGACTGGAACCAGATAGCGAACCCTGAGTTGAGGAACTACATGGTCATTGACGGAAATGTGCTGAACTTTGATCGGTACATGCTTAAGTACCCTAGAGCCTTGCCTGGAGACGAGATTGATGTCTTGATTCGGACGGTGTTGGGTTCCGGCTTCCCGCAGGGGGGTCGAGATGCGACCAAGTTGTTTTTCCGACGGGACTCGCTCAAGAACACGGCTACCTGCATGGTCGAGCAGTTTGGAGCTGGATTCATCGACAAGGCCACGCCTGGTTGTTTTGCAGCCGATCTGTACATGTATGTCTCGTTGACCGTCGTCCTTGGCATTGTCGTCTCGCGATTCATCATGGCCACGCTCTTTGATTGGTTCCTTTCCGCCAAGTTGGCAAGACCCCCACCCAAGAACAAGGTCCACACCATGGCCTCGGCTGCCTCGTCTAGCTCAACCGTTGTCGCCCCCGGTCCGGGAGCCGTCGCTGCTGGTGTCGCTGCTGGTGCCGCTGCTGGTGCTGGAGGAGCTGCCTTGTCCCGCACCCCCACTGGTGCCAGTATTGCCGGCGCCAATGTACAGGAACTTCATACCATCCTCCTGGTTACCTGTTACTCTGAGGGAGAGTCTTCCCTCCGGACGACAATCGAGTCCCTGGCTGCGACCGAATACCCCGACAACAAGAAGCTGCTCTTTATTATCTGCGACGGTATCATTACAGGATCTGGAAACGACCGTTCTACGCCCGACATTTGTGCCAGTTTGATGGAACTCGATCCGGCCTTTGATTCCGAACCCACGCCTCAGTCCTACATCGCCGTCGCCGCAGGATCGAAGCAACACAACCGAGCCAAGGTCTATGCAGGATATTTCCGGTGGAAGAACCGTCGTGTCCCCACGGTGCTGATTGTCAAGTGCGGAAACGAGGAGGAGCACGAGAAGCCCAAGGCCGGAAACCGTGGAAAGCGTGACTCCCAGTTGATCCTGATGAACTTCTTCTCTCGTGTTACCTATAACGACCGGATGACCCCCCTGGACTACGAACTCTTCCGCAAGATCCAGCATCTGATGCAGGTCACACCCGACAAGTTCGAGATTGTGCTCATGGTGGATGCCGATACTAAGGTCTACCCGTCTTCACTCCGGTTGCTCATGAACTGTATCAACAACGATCCTCTCATCATGGGTTTGTGTGGTGAGACCAAGATTGCCAACAAGCGCCAGTCGTGGGTGACAGCCATCCAGGTCTTTGAGTACTATATCTCTCATCATCTCGGAAAGGGCTTCGAGTCTGTCTTTGGAGGAGTTACCTGTCTGCCTGGATGTTTCTGTATGTACCGCCTCAAAGCCCGCAAGGGTGATGACTGGATTCCGATCATTACCAAGCCTGAAATTGTCCAGGAATACGCCCAGAACGTCGTCGAGACTTTGCATCAGAAAAACTTGTTGCTGCTCGGAGAGGATCGCTTCTTGACAACTCTGATGCTCCGTAACTTCCCTCATCGTAAGATGATGTTCATGCCCCAAGCTATCTGTAAGACCGTCGTCCCCGATGAGTTCAACGTCCTCCTCTCTCAGCGTCGTCGTTGGATCAACTCGACCATCCACAACTTGCTCGAACTCGTCCTCGTCCGGAACCTCTGCGGTACCTTCTGTTTCTCGATGCAGTTTGTCATTCTCATGGAACTTATCGGAACCGTCGTCCTCCCCGTCGCCATGATCCTCATGATCATTATGATTGTCCAACTCTCGACTATTACCTTCACCAACATTGTCCAAGCCGTTCCCCTCATCCTCCTCGTCTTTGTCCTGACCATGCCCGCTATCCTGATTCTCATCACTACCCGCAAGCTGATCTACATCTCTTGGATGTTCATCTACCTCCTCGCCCTCCCCGTCTGGAACTTCATCCTCCCTCTCTACGCCTACTGGCACTTTGACGACTTCTCCTGGGGAGAAACCCGTAAGGTTGCTGGAGAGGCCAAGGGTGAAGCCCACGGAAACGCCGACGGAATCTTTGACGCCTCCAAGGTCCCCCTCAAGCGCTGGGACGATTACGAAAAGGCCCGTGTTCGCCAAGTCAAACGTATCGAACGTGCAGAACGTCAACGCGGTCAAGGATCCCCCTACGCCCGGTCCCAAGGCGCACCCAGTGTCTACACGGATGATAATGAGTCAGATATGTTGAGTGATTTGGGTCCTCAGCAGATGAACTACGATTACTCGGGAAGACAGCTTATGGGTCCTCCGCTGGTCGGGAACCAGGGGCGTCCGCCTATGATGGGTGGGGCCTCCCCACGGTTCGGCCCACCCTCGCCTAACCTGGGCGCTCCTATGGGCGGTGGATGGAATAACGGTCCTCCTTCGCCTGGTGGAAGACCTGGAGGTCCTCCCTCCCCAGGGATGGGTGGGCCTATGATGCCTCCTTCTATTAGCCCTGGCGGCATGCGGAGGAACCGGAATGGACCCAATGATGGACCAGGGTCTCCAACCTCCCCTCGTTCCCAGCACTAAGCAACTAGACGTTCCTTTTTTTTTCCTGTTTCCATTCCTCTTCGGGATTCTTTGTTCCGAAGGGAAAACCCCCGCTTCTCTTCTATCATACACATTCCTTTTTTTTCCTCCTCTCTTTGCGCACTCTCACAAAAACACAAAGTAGCTCACTTTTTTTTTTTTCTTTCCTCATCTTGTACAACACAAAACAAACACTCAAACTACCCAATTAAATCAACTCTTTCATAACCACAAGCACCAAAACCGCAGAAATGGACCGTTGGTAATTTCATCGACAAATTATTTAGTTCCCCTCCCTCTTAAAACAACGGCTCTGAAGAACTAAAGCCTGGTCCGGGGAGGGGGGAGGCTTGTCCAGACTTGGTTCAAAAAACAAAAAACAAAAGATGAAAGATGAATGATGAACGCAATAGGAAATAGTGGTGGTGCCCATTTTTTTTTAAAAAAAAAATCCTCAGAATGTTTTGCGCACATCTTTGTCAATCATGGTTGTGAATGGTTCATTTTGTGCACATTTTTTAATTATTTTAGTGCCCATGAGGGAAGGAGGCGGTTTAAGGGAGAAGGTAAGGGTAATTATTAAATACTGTAGGTTTACAAGGGAGATGTGTGGTGTTTTTTTTTTGTGAGGAGGAGGAGAGAGAGTGAAGGGTGAAAAGACAAAACAAAATGAGGGTATGAATGTGAAGGTGAAGGGCATGAAATGAGTAAGATATGTGAGCAAAGGGGGGACACGAGCGCGCGAAAACAAAAAAGAAAGTAGGGAAAAGTGTCATGAAAACTCAAAAAAAGATAAACAAGAGCAGAGAGCACTTTCTGCCTCGTTTTTACTAGTTTGCGCTCGCACTTTTGGTCTGGGTATCTAAGTGGAAGGCAGGGGGAGGAAAGGACACTAAAGACGACTGAGGACTGTTAAGCCCGTCGGCCGCCAGAGCCATGGATGCTTCGCGGTGTCCGGCCTCCGACGAGTGGACCAGACGATGGTGACACGGGTGATTGTGTACTTGCACCATAGCCATCTTGTGAACGCGCAGTGGTGGAAATGGTAGGCAGTGGTGGTGGTGAGTAAGGCGTTGGTGGGATTGCTGCTCGATTGTCGTTGCTGGCGTTGTTAGGGGAAGGCGCGAGAGAGACGGGTCGAGTGGCACGCGGGATAGGTGGAGGGTTTGCCACTCCCGCAGGTCGTTCTGGCAGTCCTCCTACCCCTGCTGCTTCTGTATATGACGAAGAGCCGTTGTTTGACGACATGAGAGGATTATTGTTCGAGTCAGTCCCGACATCGAAGTCATAAAATCCTGAAGGGGTTGAGACTGGTGGAGGAGGGCGGTAATACGACGTCATATCCACTTCAGCGTAATAGTCGGCAGCAGGTGAAGGCTCTAAAGCAGCGCTGAGGATATTGCTGGTGTTGTAGAAGCTGTTGGGTCGCGAGGGCATGGGGGGCACCGGGTGGTAGTAATCACTGCTGGTGGGTGTCTGCGCTGGGTCTTGGTAGACAGATCCCATAGGACTATGCAGTTGGATAGGGGGCAAGTGTCCACTGTGAGGAGGGGTAGATTCTGCCCGGGAATGTTCTCGCTGTTGTTGTTGCTGTTGTTGTTGCTGCTGCTGTTGTTGTTGCCGGGTTGGTTGTTGACGAGGGATGACCTTTGCAGGCTCGTTGTATCGTCCTGCTTGGTTACTGTCTGTCGGGTTCAAGGGGATGGACTCTCGACCGTACTGCTGTTGCTGCTGCTGCTGCTGCTTTGCCTGGAATGGGTTCTGTTGCTGCTGGATCTGCAATTGCTGTTGCTGATGTTGTTGTTGCTGCTGCTGCTGGTGTTGCTGCAGGTTGAGCTGCATGGTAGATGCCTGCAGACTCCTGGCGGCCATAATCTCGGAGGCTCCCTGACCAGGCGCTGAAGACGTCGTCGAGGGCCCAGCATGCTGCAGCTCAATCTCATCCTTATCACCAGGGCCGCTCATATGACCGTTAAGACTATTGTCACTCTCTTTCCTGCCCACCCCTCGCAGTATCTGTTCGATAGGAGGCACCTGGCTGTAATACTCGAGGGGTGACTTTTTCGCAAACCATTCAGGTTGTTGTTGGTAGTATTGCTCCTGCTGCTGACGGTAGTCTTCCGAAAGACTCTCTCTGTCTCCACGTTCACCACCCTTGCCTCGTTTTCCAACGCCAACGCCGCTTCCATTCCGAGAGCCCGCTCCTGTAGCTGTAGCTGCTGCAGAAACAGCTCCAAGTCCTGAAGAGGAGAATCGATGGTTATGAGGAACACGCCCATTGAAAAGGACACTACTTCTGTTATCGTCCATCATACGCTGCTGCTGATACAGTTCTGCCTTGTGAACCTCCTCCCCTCTCCGTTTCCTCCGCCTGTTCCTGACCACAAGCCCAGCAATTAACGCCAACACCACTGCAATACCGGCCACGATTCCGATAATAGCCCCTGTCCCTGGACCACTTGTTACCGGTGAAGGGTCTGCATTACTGTTCCCTGGCATGACTGTCGTTGTTGGTTCGATTATGTTAGAAGTTGTGGTGGTGGTGGGTTCTACGACGGGTGGTGGGGTAGTGATGGTTGTTGTGGTGACAACTGGAGGAGCGACAGTGGGTTTTGGTTTAGCAGGGGTGGTGGCGGGGGGTTTTGGTTTTGGTTTTGTTGGTTCTACGGGTGGAGGTTCTGGTATAGCCACTGCTCGCTTATTTTGTAGGCGGAAGGAGGTGTCGCTGTCGTTATTATTGTGGGGGAGGTAAAGGTGGTCTTTGTTAGGACCCATGTCTCTGGCACGGGTGTCCATCGTTATGGTTGTTTGTTGATGCAAGTGGTGAGAGTGGGGAAGGGGTATATTATTGGAGAGTGTTTTGTTGTAGGAAGAAGGGGATGAGGCTAATGAGTAAAGTGGGAGAGGGAATGAGACGCAAGGAAGGAAAGGAGAGTAGGAGAGAAGTGAAGGAGAGAGTGTGAGAAAGAGAAAAGAGTGAACGGTAAGGGTGAGGAAGGAGAGAGAAAGGGGATCTTTGTAAACGTCGGGTGATAGAGAAGGGCAAGAAGGAAGAGAAAGAAGAGAAAGAAGAGAAGGGACTTGTTAAGAAGAGAAGGAAGGGAAGGAAGGGAAGGAAGGGAAGGAAGGAGCGACGAATGGGCGTACTGGTTTGCAGGCGAGGTGGGGTATGAGCGGACAGATATGCGATCGATATGTGTTTTTGTTTGTGTTTGTTTATTAGCGCCTATCTTGCAATTAAACAATATGCTTGTGGTGGTACCGAGAAGGAGGGAGGGAATAGATGAAGGGAGAGGACAGGGGCACCATGGTCGTCTTCTATGGCATGTGTCCACAGCAAAGCAAGGAAACAAGGAAACAAGGAAACATCCAATACTGCCAATATCAAGAGATGTCAAACAGGGGAGGGATGGGAACGAGATCGATCTCATCCCTAACATGCAAGGGGATACATTAGCGGGAAAAGAGAAGAGGGGCCATGTATCATGTATTCATGTATTCATGTCCATATGAATAGATGGATATACGAGGGTACAACGGGTATATAGGTACACACGGGGCATGGAATGACGGACATCCATGTTTGAGAAAGAGAGAGAGGAGTGTGAGAAGGGAAACTCACGGGCCATGGCATGGATCCAGAGAGGGGTTTTAAGAGGAAAGAAGTGGACTGAGGCGGTCAGTCAATTGAGGGTGTGCGGACAAGAATAAAAGAGACAAGTGAGGAGAGGGGGAGCAAGACTACTACGACTACTTACTGAGTACAAAGTACTTGTGTGTGTGCATGGCAAGGGAGAGGAGGAGGGCACTGGCCCTGTCACAATCAATGGATGGATGATGGTCAGTGACAACAATGACAAAAAAGTGTGAGCCCTGTTCACTGATGGAACAAATCCCTAGAAAGTGAAAGAGAGGGAGAGACGGTGATCAAGACATATCAGAGACGAAGAAACTCATCACTGCCAGAAAAGAAACAAAGAGAGAAACGATCACTGATCAAACAATCCACTCGAACAAAACGACAATGGTTTTGATGGTACTTTACAGCACACCAAAGACACAAGGTGGGATGGCATAAAGGGGAAAGGTGCATGCACCCCTTCCTTCTTTCCAGCAAGCAGGTACTGTACTGTAATACGCTCTCTTATTTTGCTTTTTTCATTTTTCATTATTCATGCAACATAAGCAACCGAAGTAAAACCAGGGGGGTCACGCTGGCCCTGGGAACTGTTGAAATGAGCTGAGCTAGATCTGAGCTACAATACAATAGACCAGTGCAGGGTCCCTCTTTCTTCCTTCGCTTTTCAGGCCTTTCTCTTTTTCTCCTTTTGCTTTTTTAAGTTCACCTTTTATTTTATGCCCGTTGAAGTGTTGGAGGGGGAGAGATGAAGGAAATGCGTTCTAGGGCGCGTCATTCTTTGGTGTTGCTTTCTTTAGAAAAGTAAACTAAAGGCAAAAAAAATGACTATATCATGCCGTCAGCATGGAGCAATCTCATTTCGATATCTTCCAAGAGGGTGCCACCTTTTTTCATGCTTTTG
This sequence comes from Linnemannia elongata, assembly GCA_036320915.1. Taxonomy (NCBI): domain Eukaryota; kingdom Fungi; phylum Mortierellomycota; class Mortierellomycetes; order Mortierellales; family Mortierellaceae; genus Linnemannia; species Linnemannia elongata. Next base: position 496,864 of record JAXBDG010000005.1, on the reverse strand, counting down.
TCTACTACTCTTTTACTACCGCACCGAGAAGCGATTCATCGATATTGGCAGGGTCATCATCATCTCATTGCCTAACCACTGCTAGCATTATGTGTAGGTGTGTGTTACCAAAGAAGCACTTCCCGAGTGCGTGTTACCAGTGCTTCAGAGGGAAGCCTTGAGCGGGAAGAAATAAAAGGTCGTGTTATGGGCAAGAAATATGATCAAATCGATGACAACTTTTTCCCATTGTGCAGTGCAATGCGATACCGACGACAGACTGACTCCATAAAAAGGACACCTGCTCCACTTCTTTTTTTATCTTTTTCTTTTCTCTTCTTTTTCTCTCTGCTCTTCACGCACTCACTTTCTTTTCTTTTTGTCTTGTTTCTTTTACTCATTCACACATTCAGCTCGCTTCTTTCCCGAGCGCATAAATACATTCACTCACCCTCTCATTCCCTTCTTTTGTACATAACCCATTGTCACGTTTCCATTCATAACCCACTCCTCCTTTTTGTTCATACTCACACCTTGTACATATCAAAGGTAACCATGCGTGAGAGTTTCTCTATGTGTTTCTGGTGAGACGCGTATCAATCGCGTCCTTGATTGTTTCTCACCCTGGCTACTTGTCTCGGTGACACATCTCCCTATCATGCCCCCCTTCCCCATTTGACACGTCTTCTTACACTCCCCTTGGTGCACTTAGCAATGAACGGGGTCCAACAAGAGAACGGTCAGGCACCACCCCACGAACAGGTGCAGCAGAAGGATGCATCCTTGGCGGACACCAATGGCAACAACAACCCTGCACCCTCACCTATGGTCGCAGGAAAGGATCGTCTTGACGAAACTGTTGGAAAGGCCGTCGGAGGCACCGTCATCCCCTCGGATATCCATCCCGGTGACATGCCCACAACAACCCAGCTCGACGCTGACAAGAAGAATGCTCCCCTAGAGACACAGCCCCAGAGCAGAGTCAAGCCTGAAACGACCGAAGTTAGCAAGACCGGAGAGGATAACGAGGATGAGGACCAGAAAGATGACCCTCATGCTGAGGATACGGAGGAGCAGAACCAGAAGCGTAAGGAGATGAGTGATCCCAAGAAGCGCACTGTCGGTGCTTACCCTGAGGTTACTCGTATCGGCTGGATTGAAGCCTACAAGGTTTGTCTTTTACCCTTTTGTGCATTTTGATAAACGGGATCATGTCGAGGCAAGTACTCAGTGCCATGTCATGCTAACCATCAACAATAACATCGCATATCGCATTTATTCGTCGTTTGCTGATAGAGGACAGACGGCCCTCAGAACGAGTTCCGAGACAAGTCTATCTGGATGGAGGAGTTTGCCAGCAGTGCCCTCTTTGGGGCCTTCTGGCACAATGCTGCTGCCATCATCACCATCCCCATGGTCTGCTTCGTTGTCTTCAAGCTCGGCGGAGGATTCGTCTCCCTCATCCTCATCATCGCTTTTGGAGGTAATGTTGCACATTTATTTCTTTGGGTCACTCAACAATCGAAATCAAAAGGCACATCGATCAGAAAAGAAGATTTATATTTCTGGGAAGAGGGTAGGGGATGGATACGAAAGAAGGGGGGTATTGGTAAAACACCGTGCCCCACAAGAACCAATACGCTTCGAGATTCATGCATGCAAGGGTGCTTAGGTTCTACACACCAAAAAGAAGAAAAGAAAAAAGAAGAACAAGAAACGCAATTGAGAGTTGGGTGTGGGAAGGGTCCATGAAAAAAAACAACAAAAGTACAAACACCAAAGAAATACAAAATTTTGCTTACTTACTCGTATCATCTTCTCATATCTTTTCGCTGGTAAACTGATTTATTTTTTCCCACATAGCCACGTACTACAAGAACTCCATCCGTCGCTTCAGACGCAATGCCAGAGACGATATCACCCGTGAGCTCATCAGGAACGCTGTATGTTTTTATCATCTCTTCGTATCATGATCACCCAGCCCATTCTTGCGACTCTCTTCATAGTTGGCCAATTGACCCTTTAACAGACGACTAACACACCACTCTTCTCCTCCAACTGTACAAACACTAGCTGGAGAATGATTCAGAGTCGACAGAGTGGATTAACAACTTCATGTCCAAGTTCTGGCTTATCTACGAACCAGTGCTCAGCTCGACGGTCGTCGGTGTAGTCGATGGTATTCTTGTGGACCAGACCCCAGCCTTCTTGGATTCTATCCGCCTGACCACTTTTACCTTGGGAACCAAAGCCCCCCGTGTAGAGAGCATCAAGTCTTTCCCCAAGTCCGACCCCGATGTTGTCGTAAGTCCCTCCCTTTTTCTCATTTTTCTCCGAAAGATCACATCAATTCTTGTACTTAAAAGTGATGAGCAGGAAGCAGTCCAAATTACTAACCGAATGTGTGTATCAAACACCCCGTTCTTTAGCTGATGGATTGGCGCGTGTCGTTCACACCTACCGATATCGAGGACATGACCCCGCGTCAACTTCGCACTCAGATCAATCCCAAGATCGTCCTCACCATTCGCCTCGGAAACAGCCTCATTGGTGCCGGAATGCCCATCCTCGTTGAGGACATGTCCTTCAAGGGTTACATGAGATTCAAACTCAAACTCACCTCGAACTTCCCTCACATCAAGACCGTCGATTTCTGCTTCTTGGAGCCTCCTGTTATTGATTACGTTCTCAAGCCTGTTGGAGGTGATACCTTTGGCATGGATATCGCCCACGTAAGTCACTTTCGCTCTGTCTCTACTATGCTGTTATTTGTTACCTTCAGCCGCGTGAAGACTACTCGATAATTGATATGATTTTTCCCTCTTTTCCACTGACAATAATAGATCCCAGGATTGCAGTCATTCATTCGTGACCAGACACACGCCATCTTGGGACCGATGATGTACGCCCCCAACGTCTACACGCTTGATTTGGAGCAGATGATGACCGGAGGTGCCTCGCTCACTGCTGCTGCCGGCGTTGTCCAGTTCACTATCTACAACGCCAAAGATCTCAAGAACTCTGAGTTCGTCGGACACTCGGATCCTTACATCAAGATCCGTCTTGGAAACCGCCCCGAAATCGCCTCTACCCAGGTCCAGAAGAACACGTAAGCTTCATCTCTTTTGGTTTGTTTCTTTTTCATCAGTCTGTTGTTGTTTGCTCCTTCAGTAATTTTGACTCGTATTAACCAATATGCATTTATCTCTCATTTACAACATAGTTTGAACCCTGTGTTCAATGAGACGAACATTATTTTGGTCAACAACTTGAACGAGATGCTCTGCATGGAGGTCTTTGACAAGGACGCCGTCCGTAAGGACAGCCCCCTTGGCCAGGCAAACTTTGATCTCAAGTCCCTCGAAGAAGACCCCATCCAGGACGACGTCTGGTGCAATATCCTCCTCAACGGTAAGGAACGTGGTTCCGTCCGCATCCGTGCCGCTTACTTCCCAGTCGCCAAACCCACCCCTGTCGAGGAAGGCGGTGAGCCTGTGCCAGTCGAGTCCAACTCGGGCATCTTGGCTATTAACATTGCTCAGGCTAAGGATATTGCGCGCACTGGTAAACTCAAGTCTCACTGCCGGGTGATGTTGAACGGACGGGTTGTTCATACGACAGGCAACAGTATTGGAGCCAACCCTTCGTGGGGTGCGAATGTGGATGTCTTTGTGACGGACCTTGAGGCTGCACAGATTACGGTGGAGATTGTCTCGGAGGAGCAGGTTATTGGATCCTACGGCGCAGCTGCGACGCATATCTTGAGGGATACTGAGGAGAAGGTCGACTGGCTCTCGTTGAAGGGTGGACAAGGAGGAGAGAAGTTGAAGATGACGGCGGTTTGGAAGCCGATTCTGATGGGTGATTCCATGAACCCTACGGTCCACAAGCCAGCCTTTGGTGTTGCTCGAATCCAGCTTTATGCTGCTCGTGGGCTCAAGAATGTCGAGATCGGAAGCGATTCTGATCCGTATGTTCTTATCAGTGGAGACAAACGCTCGAGCCGTAGCCGCACCAAGACTATCGAGAACACGCTTAACCCCGAGTGGAACGAGATCCACTATATTGCCATCAACTCTGTCAAGCAGATCATCGACTTTGAGGCCTTTGATTACCAGAAGCGGACCAAGGACAGGACTCTTGGAAAGACCTCGTTCAAGGTCAACGATATTGTTGAGGAGCTTCCTGACAAGGCTGGGTACCAGGCTCTTCCCGCTGTGGATCGCTGGGCTCCCTTGAGACAGAAGGATGGTTCGACCAAGGGTGAGCTGCATTACCAGGTCTCGTTCCACCCCTCGCTCAAGGTGGCCAAGGAGGCAACCGAGGCTGAGAAGGAGAAGAAGGCTCTTGCTGCTCAGGACCCGCTGGAGGCTGCCAAGAAGGAGGTTGTCGAATACGATGCCGAAGTCGAGGCTCGCGAGAAGCTGGAGGCCGAGCAGAAGAAGGAAATCCCCGTCGAGCAGGCCCAAACCTTGTTACCCCCTGGCACCATCCACGCTCGTGAGGCCCTCGAACATGATTCCGGAATCCTGGTCATTAACCTTGTCGGAGCCAACTTGAACCGCTCAGGAACTTACTGCGAGGTCTACATCGACTCCGACTACTACCAACACAAGACCCAGATCCAAAAAACGCGCGACCCCAAGTGGAACGAGATTGCTGACATTTTCGTAAAGGAGCTCGAGTACGCCAAGTTGACCATTCTGATCAAGGAGAAGTCGTCGATCGACAGGGATCCCGTCATTGGAAGTGTAACTGGCAACATCAGGACCTTGTTGGAGACCACCCCTGCCGAGGGCGCCGAGTTTGATGTAGTCGAAAAGACAGAGAAGCGTGGCACCATGCGCCTCAAGTTTGAGTACCTCCCTGTGCCCATTGAGCTTTTCCCTAAGGAGAGGTTGGACAACATGGGTCAGTTGACTGTTCATCTGGTCGGCGCCAAGAACCTGATGGCGGCGGATCGCAGCGGCACCAGTGACCCTTACTTTATCTTCCGCGTCAATGGCAAGGAGGTCTACAAGTCTGAGACCGTCAAGAAGAACCTTAACCCCGTCTATGACGAGACCTTTGTCGTCCCCATCGTACGTTTGCCTTTTTTTTTTTGTTTGGAAACGCGCTTAGGTAATTGTCTTATTTCATATCGCATGTCTTTAACGTTTTTTTATCCTGTGCTCCAAACAAATAGGCATCGCGCGCAGACGACCAGTTCTCATTCGAAGTCCTTGACTGGAACCAGCTTGCGACTGCGAAATCCCTCGGCCAAGGAGGCATCGATCTCCGCAACCTCCAACTCGTGCTCCCCAACGAATTCAAAGTTCCTCTCCAGAACAAGGCCAACCAAGGAGAAGTCCAACTCCGTCTCAAGTTTATGCCCGAGTTCTTGTCGACCAACAAACGCAAATCTGGCTTTGGAGCCACTTTCTTGGGTGAGGGAGTTGGTATGGTCGGGCAAGCCGGTATTGCGGGCGTTGGAGTTGTGGGTCAGGCAGGCCAGGGCGCGATCAAGGGTGTTGGCGCCGTGGGTCAGGGTGCTGTCAAGGGTGTTGGTGCAGTTGGTAAGGGTGTCTTTGGTGGATTGTCCGCTGGTGCCTCAGCCATTGGATTGGGTCACAAGAGAAAGAACAGCATCCCTATCTCTGCCACTGCACCCGCCGTCACAGCCACGGCCCCCGGCAGCGGCACTGGAATCGTCGGCCGCCTCAACATCCAGGTCATCGAAGCCGACCACCTCATGGGCGTCGACAAATCTGGTCTCTCCGACCCCTACGTCAAAGTCCGCGTCAACTCCAAGGAAGTCCTCAAGACCAAGGTCAAGAAGGAGACCCTTTCCCCGAACTGGTCTGAATCGGTTGTTGTCCCTGGTGTGAGGACGGATCAGCCTGTCATATTGGATTTCCAGGTCAAGGATCATAATACTATTGGCGGAAATAAGGATTTGGGAAGCTGTGATGTGTCGTTGTGGGAGTACATTCAGCCTGGTTCCCCAATCGGAGGTTCGCAGGCGGATTTCTGGGCGCCAGTAGATGGACAGGGAGGTAGATTGCATCTGTTGTTGGAGTTTGAGCCTTCTGAGGCTTAAAGGAACACTGTTTCTGCAGGCTCCTCTCACTTGTAAATAAACATATCTTAGGTATTTCATTCTTTTTATCGTTTCTCTTGATGAAATAGCAAAATGTGTAGCACTGCAGCATACATGGCCATGGAACCACGACTATGTTCACCAGAAGCTTTAATTTTTTTAGGGCGATCCTGCCATGTAGGCACTTCACTGTCATCTGTTTTGCCTTTGAGACAATGCTATGCTTGACAGGGTTTGCACTGCTGTAAAAACGAGAAATGAAAATGAGCCTTATTAACTCTGGAAAGTCATGGGAGTTTTTTTGCTCGACATGATCGCGTTTAATTGAGACATCGTAGACCTGAGACTACGCGCTTTTATCAATAATCAATGATCAATGATATAACGTTTACGCGTTGTTAATCGCCAGCAAGAAAGGTATAAATAGAGCCTCTCTTTCTGCACCTCATTCATCCCTTCGTTTCTACATCACTCACTCACAGTTGCACTTGACCCCTCAACACTGGATCACTTTTGCGTCAGCCAGGCCCACAACAGCAACCACCAACAAGTGCTTTATCTCTGTACCAACAATACGAACACTACCAACAACTCATCCTGTTAGTAGCCAGCCCTGGATTCTAGACTGACTTTGTGATCCTTTTTTGCTTTATTCATTGGCGAGATCGAGATGCCTCCCGCTCCCTCACCTCTTCTTCCTCCTCTTCCTCCTCCTCCGCCAGCGCCTTCTTCTCAGCTACTTCTTCCATAAGGCAATAGAAACTCTTCCCTTCTGATATAGACCGAAACCAATATCTCCTCCTGATTGAGCTGTTGTTGACAGCCACCTCCACAAAACAAATCTCGTTCCGCTCGAGTTAACCTGTGGAAAATTCCCTCTCCTAAACGCAACTCCTTGAGCGGCTGAGGCATCCTCCTAACCACCAATTGGATCATATCTTGAAGAGATATCCCGAGCCATTCAATGGCAGAGAGGTACTCGAGGTTGGGGAACATGCTTGTCAGGAACTGGAGGGCAAAGGATGGGGAAGGGAACTTCCAGGGTCCGTGCATGCGAAGTTTTGTCAAGGCTCTCAGGACAATCGGTTTATGGGACGAGGGGTGGACCATATCGGACTCGGTGATGGTACGGGTGGGTTCTGCGTGCAAGGTTCGCATCTCGAGTTCGAGAGTTTGGAGGGCTGGGCATCCTTGGAGCATTCGGAACTGGAATAGGAATGCAAACTCAGAGGAGAGCTTCAGGGAGACAAGACGTGGCAGATCCCAATCCCAAGTCCAGTTGGGTCGAATTATTGTTGGTGGTATCGAGGGGGTGGCAGAGTTGTCTTGCAGACCGTAGGAGCGATATAGTTCGTCGAGTGGTGGAATAAAACAAATTGGTTCTGTGAATTCGTCATCAAAATAATCATATTCGCCGTGGTTTCGAAAGTTGGTGACGGTAACTGAGAGATCAGTGAGTTGAGTTGTTGAGTGAAGCGTGGCTGGGTGGAAGGACAGGGCAGGTAATCCTTCCAAGGTTAACGACTCTAGACGAGAAAGGTACGCTGGAAGACAAGGCTCGATGTCGTCACATCGATACCCCTTGGTGTCGTCACAGAGATAGACAGAAGTGACATTGAAGCAGAGGGAAAGGAGACGGGGATCGATGACAAGGCTTCGCAACCCGAAGTAGTGAGAGAGTCGCTTCAAGACTGGCATGTCCACCCAGCCCTCCCCAAAGCGAGGGATCGCTTCATTCTCACTTCCCCAATTTGAAGAATCAAGGTTCTTTAAACTCTGGCTGAAGGCAAAGGCAGCATTGTTTATGTCGTCCGTAATATCCTGTCCATAAAGTCCGAAAATGGTTAGATCCTCCATAGGAACCAGTTCCTTACCCCAGAACTGGGGCTGGCTTGATGATGACCTCCGCAAGTTCTGAGCCTCCTTCGCTTCCTCCAAATGATCACTGCGGCCCCTCGAGAGGGTGGTATCCTGGCCACCCTGTTCCAAAATTCGTCTCTTCTCGTCCACAGCCCATTGGAAGTTCCCTGCACCCCGCGACTCGATTCTCAGCCATCGAAGGGAGCGACACCAGGGAAGGATATTTTGGTGAAAATTAAAATTCTCGACTACATCGATACGTAATGTCGACGATGCGGTATCCAGCTCCTCCAGCCTGCTGACATCGGTATCTTCCACATGCGCTATCAACTGCAGCACCGAGTTAGTTGTCGCGATAGAGGTGGGTCTCCGAAGCTCCGGCAAAATTCCAGCGATCTCTTCCAAAATCGATTGAGGAATATAATTCAATGGGCTGATCGAGACCGACATAAGTACTCTCGGAAATATTCTCGAGTGCTCCTTCACAAAATGGACAATACCCCTCAACTCCTCCACACTCTCTTCCACCATCATCGTCTCACTAAAATATTCCAAGATAAAATGGATCCTACCCAGTCTTTTCATCCGACACATCGTCGCTGGCTCCGCATAACGTCCAAGATCTGAGAACGGGATCGTCAAAGACTGCAGCTGCTCCATGATCGGATCAGCCAATACCCAATTCGCCTCGCACCGGAACAAGACTTGGAAGCACCACCGCCAGAAGCGTTCGTTTGTTCTTATCTCTCGGAGACTCCACTCCTCGGTCGGGACAAGGTTGGCTTGGTGGCACAGGTCATGGAATTCTTGGGTAAGAATAAACTCCGAGACGCCTGGTGGTGGGTGAGTCCATTTCCAGAATTGGTCGAGTCCAATGGTCCAGGGCTGTGGAGTGAGATGACGGATCTGTGCGATGTAGTTGAACATGGGCGGTTCAGAAATTGCGACATCAGCTCCTGTAACAGTAGCAGTAGTTGAGGAGTCATCAAAGTCAACGGTGACAGAAGAATCGACAGGCTGGACTGCTAGAGAGAGGACCTTGGGAAAGACGGTCGAAGGCGGAAGAAAGTTTATCAAGGCAAAAGTAGGGATTCCAGTAATGAGAGGGTCTAAGTGTCTGGTGTCGTAGTCGGGTCGGCGGTCACCTTCTTGATAGGATGCGAATCGGTAGGGGTTTTCGTAGAAGTAAGGGAGGGTTAGAGTGGCAAAGTAACGGTTGGTTTGGAGGAGTGCAGCAAGTGTGGCGCAGCTGTTGTCGTTGACGAGTGCCACAAGGATACGTTCGAAGCACTCGGGAGGTAGACGGGATAGAGGATCCATGGGCAGAGAGTAAAGAACGATGTCAAGTGTGATAAGTGTTATAAGTGCGGTGTGGTGAAAGGGATTGTTTTAAAAAGTTAAAATGGGAGATAGGGGAAAGTAAAAAAAGTAAGGGCATCTTTTTATGCGTTTAGTCCATTATTGAGTAGTTGAACAGCGAATATAACTGGATTGCATCTCCCCATGGTTGTTCCAATCGGCCGTGCCCCCAGGCTCTCAAGTAGTCTCGAAGTAAGGAACAACAAAGGTTTCAACTGGTCACAACAACAGCATTATATCCATCGCCCCCAATTGCCTGGAGACTGCATGAGACTTCTCTTTTTCTTTTGGTACCTTGAGCCATGTATATCTACTACGCCTCTAAGTCACTTATAGAAGGATAAGTCTCTCGAATATAAATTGATAGATCGAAATACTCTTCTATGTGAACATTGCGCTGTGGTTGTTCCTCATAAGATGAACTCTCATTTTTCTGTTTGTTTCTTGGCATTGACTTGACATGGTTGGATTGATTAGTGACGCATTATACAAGCAAACCACACTTCCGTCATATAGCCTCGAGGACTTCGCGCCAGCCAGTGTCCCATCTTTTACACTAGCCTACTCGCGGGCTCACGGCTCACTCACCTGAATTCGCCAGTGTGTATAAAGGATATTAGGAGAACGGTGGTATCAAAAAAGGTGGTTAATAGTAATCGGGACGACGGTCAATAGAAAGAAGGTCGTTCATCCCCATCTAAACAGTGTCACTGATACTTTGTCCTTGATTTTTGATTTGAAAACGGTTGTCATAGAAGGAATTCGACTAAAAGGTCATCATATATATCATAATTCTTTTCGGTCCATGAATCTTCCTTGGCGACCATGACGGTGACGGCAAGGGGGTTGGTCGATCATCACTAAGACTACTCTCGACAATATTCCAAAATACAATCCCCAACATCTAGGAAATGAAATGGAGGGCAGCAAGGGATGGCAATGAAGGGACTAGTGGTTGAGGCTCCGTTGAAAGTCGCTCCAAAATCCTAGAGCATTACCGGACAGTATGTTTTGTGAACAAGCCGGATTACAGAAGGAGGATGGCGAAGGTGATACATATTTTCTTATTTAATCGTTGAATGAAAAAATAAAAAATGTATTCTCGGTATTGTATCAGAGATGTGTGAAAAGCAGAGTGTGCTTTGCCTTGCTGGTGTTTGTTGTGTGTTGAGGCCACAAACAAATGTAGTAGGTGGCCTGCGCCAAGTGCTCTCAACCATACTTTCGCCAGCCGCAGAAAAATAACCTTACTTGACTCGATATTTTGGACGCCTTTATTTTTTTCCTGCTTTTTCTTGCTGTACTTCTCTCCTTTTTCTTTTTCTCCTCTTCTTCTCCTTTCTTTCATTCTTCGCTCCTTTACCACTTCCTTTCCTTACGTTTCTTCTATCAGCTTTTCATCCTATCATACCTCTCCAGCGCTTCCTTTCCACTTCTCCATTTATTTTCTTTCATTCGATCCATATCCGAATGTCATTTACATTCCCTCTACCACAGGAGTTACTCGAGACCATCATCGGCACTCTTGGTCGTTTGCATGGTCATGGCTCTGTCGCGACCATGCTGCGTGTGAACAAATACGTCTGCTCTATCACTCTACCTATACTCTATGGAAGGGTTCCCGTCTCAGTGTTGAATCAATACTGCCCCAAGGACTCCCCTGCCTTCAAGCGTCGACAAAAGTTGATTGCCACGCTCCTCCTCAGTGTCCCCAAGAACCGCATCACCGATCTCCTCCGCGCTACTTTTCTTCAAGACTCCGTCGATGACCAGGAACACTCCCCAGCACCCTATGCTCCTTACCATTCGTTTGCGGTCGCGATTTCTTTGAGCAACTGCAACGATGCCTTTGACGGAAGCTTTCTCCAGATCGATGGCTTTCGGGATGAGTACTTTCGCTTTCACCAGGACAATGGCCCACCCTCTCAGAAGCTGCTTGACTTTGTGAAGGAACACGGACTCAAAGACCGTTATGCCACTGAAGCGCCCCTGGCGGGACTTTTACTTGAAGGGCGTTTTATCACCTTCACCAATGCCATCAACAGAGAGCTCCGAAGGGACCTGACATGGGCGTTGTGTTCGGATGTGGAGCGTCTCAGGTATCTTGATATCCCTGTGTCCGATATTGGCCGCTACCTGCCCTTGGTCGACCAATTCAAGGCTCTCTTAAAGGTGAGGTTCGAGCTGGATCGACGACTATTCCCCACCCGCGTTGATCTTGAAGAGCTAACGCCAGAGCAGCGTACGGTTTTGAACCACCAGCGGGACAAGCGAAAGCAACACCTCGACCAAATGGTGCTCTTTGTCCAAGGTCTCCGACACCACCACGGCAGTGTTCTCCAGGCTGCTGCATGCTCCGGGAAGTACCCCCTTCTCATTGAAGAGTGTCCTGATGGCTATGAGGAGCAGCTTAACAGCCTCTTTTCACCTCTTCCTGATCCTAAGGCACTTATCACACACAACTGGGCGCACTTTGCTACCAAGGTCAAGGAGACCGACTTGTCGGCTGTCAAGACGATTGTCCCACCGGAGGATCAACCAGAAGCATTAAGTCTGCCTCGACTCCTTGAACAGTCTCCATTCCTCCATCGATGTCGGTCTCTCGAGAGTATCTCTTTGAAATCTATCACTGATGATGTCTTCCAGTGGGCTGTCGACGAGCGCAGGCAGCACGATGCCGACATTGCGGCCGGACGCCATCCTCGGAGGCCATTGGTCCCTCTCCGACATGTTGAAGTCAACAACGAGCGCCCTACCGACGGACGCCTCATCAACGACATTGGATACAGCTTTGGCGAGACCCTCAAAACACTCAATTTCAATTCTCACAGGACATCTGAAAACGAAGAGTCGGTAGAATTGAAAGAGTGCTCGGTTGGGAACAGCTCTTCTTGGTCTCCCTGCTGGCATGCTCCTCAACTGACCAATCTGATCATCCATGTTGATCATACTTTCATCCGGATCCATCCCAGCCTCTTTACCCAGTGTCCACAACTGAAGCATGTCACTCTCAAGGATCGGCGTCATGAGTACTCGGCAGGGGACATTACTCGATGGAAACTGGCGAAGCTTCACCAACTAGAGAATCTCAGACTACATGGATTGCCAGCTCTCTCGTTCCACCCAGGTATTCTCAGAAGCACATCCGAGTTGAAGTCTTTAGTCATGAGGATGACTGATTACGATGCTCCATCGTACATTCCGCCTGTGTCCGAATTGGAGGAACCTGGGGATGAGCTCGGGGATGATCCTGAAGAACTGGCACCAACCGCCGCTGAGACAACACTTAGCTCTCCTAGACGTCCCATTTGGACCTGGGATTGGAATCTACCCAAGCTGACGAACTTGGAGCTCACCTCTGAGTTTGCATACCGGTTCCAGTTCAAGTTGCTCCGGAGCACACCTAGTTTGGAACGATTCTTGGTCGACACCAGGTCTTTTTCTGACCAGCACAAGAGGACCCTCGGCGTCAAGGATCTTCTTCAGAACACGCAGGACTCGACGGCCATGGACGACACACAGGACGACGACAACGACGACGACACTCTGGACCCGCTGCAGTTGCAATACATTCATTTCCCCAATCTGACCGACTTTTCTCTGATCGGAGACTGGACTTTGGACCGACGAGTGTTGACGATCCTGTGTAGAAAGGTGCTTCCCAATATTCACCGAAATCTGTCATTGCAGGGGTGCAGCGGGTTTGGTTTGCAAGATTGGGTCAAGACGATTTTGCAGTATCTTCCAAAACTGGCGATGGCGACGGCATCTTGCGAGGTGACCTCTGATATGGCGACTGAAGTTGGGTTGGTCGTTAAGTATGACTATCGAGAAGCAGGCGACATTGCAAGCTACCGTCTCGTTGGCCAGTCTTCTGATGTAAACATCGAATTTCGTTTCTATTCGATCGGCATTATTGAATAAATATTCTGATCACCGAGAAAGATTAATCTGCACAGTTGAAGATTACGGTCGACTTGCCTTTTGTACTGCAGCCAATCCATCCCTTCTTCCTTTCCAGCAGCTTTTCTTTCGACCCGTTTCTTAATTCCCTCCCTTCATGCTAATATCTTTCTCTGTTCATATCCCTTACTTTCCACTTTCCTTCTACTCCAACTAACCAATTAAGAGTGTGGTACCTCAACAGTGCTCTACTTGTTATTCTTTTGGTCTTTTTGGGTGTGACAATCAAACTTAAAAAGCAAGTTCATGTGTCGAGGGTCACTTCAAAGATTATGCCTGAAGAAAATTGACGGTCAAGAAAAAGAAGGCCGATCCTCGCTCAGGCAGCATCAGTCCTTCACTAATAACTTTACCAGTCTCACTGATATGATTAAAAAATAAAAAAAACGGTCATCGTAGAAGGAAATACAACAACGACTAAACACTTCCGCCTTCCATAGGTTTTTCTTTGTCCTTTTCACTTTTCCTCCTTTTCTAGAAAAAGGTGAGACATGTAATTGACAGAGGAAAGAAGGAGTCAAGACGTGCACGAGTCTTTGTTAGATTTTCGACTCTTCTAACCTCTCCTTGCCCGTTTATCTCTTTATCCTCCACTCGCTCCCCTTTTCGTTTCTTTTCATGTCTTCACCCTCCCACTCATTCACTCTTTCCACTTCTCACCGGCATTCAAGCAACATTCACCTTCTAACCTCTCCCTTTCAGCATTAACATCAACCACCTGCACACAATGGACCCCCTCTCACAGCTCCCTCTCGAATGCCTACAACACATCCTTGCCATCCTTGCTCAACAAAACAACACACACGCACTCGCAGCACTCCTTTGCACGAATAAAAACATCGCCTTTCTCACGCTTCCTTTTCTCTATGCTGACCCCTACCGACCTTCAACACGCCTCTACACCAATGGCGAATGGAGGGCTCATAAGCGGCACCAAGGAGCCAGTCATGGCCTCACCCGCATGCTCCTTGACCGAGTCCCTGCTGCCAGGCTTCCCTTCCTCCTGCGCTTTGCCTTGCAAGTCACCTCTACTTCTCAAGAAACCAATACTTCCAGTTCTGCTTCGCCACCAATCGACTATTGTGCTCACATCCGCCACCTCAACATGGACAAGGATTCCATCAATATTGACAAGTACTGGTCGCAGGAGAACCCTTCACCCAGGTTGCTAGAGTTTGTAACAGGAGCCGAGTTTGAGCGTCTATGCGGTCTGGACAGGATACTACCGACCTACTACGGCAATTTCGGGAAGGAGCGACACCTCCGACAGTTCTACCGCGTGATACTGTTTCGGGAGGCGACCTGGACTCTTGGCGAGCCCATCTTTGAACAACTCCAGTCCTTGACGATTCCAATCTCTATGATCGAGCAGTACCTCGGAGTGGTGTCACGACTGGAGCGACTGGAAAGGATTCGGTTCTTGCTGGATGCCTTGTTTGACTATAAGTCCTCGTATGTCTGGTCCGCAGCCCTGGAGGAACTCATGTTCCCAATCGATGATCTCAAGAACCAGGCTATGCACAGTGCGATGCAGTTCGTCAAGGAGCATGCGCAGTTGTTTCCTGGTCAACTTGCTGGCGGTGTCAGCTTTGTCGATGGGGAGTTCTGGGTGGATGCTCCACAGGGTTGTCCGAGGGATATTCAGCTGGAGGTTGCTCGGTTGTTGCCACCTCTGAGAGATGTGTCGTCAGTAACGGATGAGAACTGGGCTCATTTCGCGGCCCATATCAGTTCAACGGATCTTGGACAAGTGGAGACGATTGTCAATCGGGATTTCGGGAGAGACGCGGTAATGTCGCTTGGTCTGGTGATTGACGACGGCGATGAGCGGCCATTCTTGCAGAGATGTCGGGGCCTTAGGTCGCTCGAGATGGTAGCTGATGGTTCTAGGGATCGCTTCAAGTGGGCGGTGGAGGAGAAACGACAAGCGCTTAGTCGGGCTAATAATGGACTTGGTTTTGCAACTGTGATATCTGGAGGCGTCGGAGCATCAGGAACAACAATGTCACTCCAACAACAGCAGCAACAGCGCTTGGTCCCGCTCACCAAATTCACTCTCACAGAACAGCGCCATCGAATCGTGCGCGAAATGTACGACATTACTTTTGCATTCAACCAGACCCTGACACACATCACCATCTTCGCAAACTTCGATTCGCACTCCACAGCATTTCAGTTCGGATTTGGTCGAGTGGAATTGCCAGTGTTGACGCACCTGATCTTGAGCACTGCCAGGGAGGTTGCAGTCATCGACGAGCAGTTCCCTCGCCGCTGTCCCAATCTCAAGTTTGTCACCTTTTCCGACAAGACTTTCCATTACCGGCCGGAAAACATCGTTACCAACGCTCTCGCTCACCTCCCGCATTTGGAGCACCTGGATTTGATGGGCACGAGCGCTCTAAAGTTCCACCCAGCTACACTTGATTCGACACCTAACCTCGTCTCACTGTGCATGGGAATAATCCCTATGCATGGCATCGACCACAACGATGTTTTCATCCCAGACATCGAGGAATTGAATCGCTCATTCGGCATCCAGAACGACAGCGACAATACCAACAACAACAACAACCAAAACAACAACAACAACCAAAACAACAACAACAACAACTCTACGCTATCAGCCTCAGAGGAAGCAGATACAGACATGGAGGGGGCAGAACCTGGAAGGAACGTTCGCCCACAATGGTCTTGGAACTGGGAGTTTCTTCAGCTCAGAAACTTGCATTTGATAGGCGAGTTTGCGTTTCTCTTCGAGTTCAGGATGTTGCGAGGATGTCCAGCACTAGAGACATTGGCCCTGGAGATCCAGTCAAACAGTTACCGCTTCCGCGCCATCACCCCGTTGGATCTGCGTCCTGCACCTCTTCATCCTCCAAGGGACATCAACCGCACTCGTTTGTCTGTGTCATCAGCAACAACAACAACAACAACAACAACAACAACAACAACAACAACAACGGAGATGACTGTGTTACCTCGCCTACGGACGTTGCGCCTGAAAGGGTCATGGGCGATTACACAGCCAGTCTTGTCCGACCTCTTGTTAAAGACATGTCCCGAGCTCGAAGTCTTGCATTTGGAAGGTTGGAAGGCTGGCAGTCTTGCAGGGTTGATTGATCTTGTGCGGACGATGTACGAAAGAACAGGGAAGATGCAGGAGCTGCGGGTAGGGATGCACAGAGTCAATGGGTTGACGATTGAAAAGATGAGGGTGATAGGTATGTTTCCGGTAGGGCATCCCGAGATGGTTGGGAAGGATGTGTTACCAATTGAAGTTCATGCACCTAGGAATCAGGATGCTTGGTTTTCGATTTTGAGGAGGTGTAGTGGCGGTAGTAGTGGAAGTGAAGCGAAACTGTAGTATATGTGCATGTTCCTGAAAAAAAAAAAAAAAAAAAAAAAAAAAAAAAAAAAAAACGAAAAGTCTGCGAGTGCGGAAATGCTTGTGGTGCCTTATTAAATGATTGGGCAAAACGATGGCACATACGCTCGTAGTAGCTATCCAGCGAGATTTTTTTGTTTAATGTATGGGTTCTCGAAGTACAACGCATTTAACACGGTTCATGTTAATCTCTCTTGACCCTGAAATATCTCCACAAAATTCTATCTTGGGCTCCAGATACACCCTCGTATTTAACTCCTCCTGGCTTCTGTAATACCCAAGTGGGTACACTCCAAGCTCGTCCAACAGCTCGACATCCGCAAAGTTGAACGACATATCCACCGTCACCCCCTGAAGGTCGCTCAATGGTAGCCATCCATCGTCTTCTTCTCCCCCCTCTGCTTCAATCTCACACCCCTCATCCGGCGCAAACTCCCTCATCACGTTCAACAACCCCAAAAGTCTGATTCCGCCAAACGTCTTCTCGTAGAAGTACAGTAATCTTGGGAACATCCCCGCCAGGAACTCGGGTAGTAACGAGTCATCAATCACCCATTGGCCTTTAAACTCTAGCTTATGCATACATGACGCGACAATGCGTTCGTCGTTCTGAATGTTGTCGGAGTACGAGTCTGACGACGCCGACGACGAAATTGAGACAAGCAGATCGGCCCTGGAAAGAACTCGAGTGTGAGCATGCGGTCCATCCATCGAGGTCATGTCCAGGATAAGGAATTCCAACCGCGGGCATTTCTGAAGCATCCTGAACTGGAACCGATATGCGAATTCTGCAGTAAACATGGCATAGGTAAGCACGGGCAAGTCCCAGTTCCAGTTCCATCTCTGTCGAAGAATGACGTACGTAGTGCCATTGGCTCCAGTCTGAAAAGAGGCATCCCCTATCCCTCCTTCGTCGATATCCTCCTCATCATGACCATACATGCTCTGTGTCCCATAAGACCGCTCCAGTTCCTGAACAGGCGGGATGAAGAAATGTGGATCATTGACGTCTCCAGTAAATATATGCAAAGAAGTCAGCTTGGGGGTTGAGTCCAGTGTGGCCGAGTCAAAGGATAGCGCGCTCGAGCCTTGTAGCCATAGGGTCTCCAAGTTAGAATGATGACCCGGTAGACATGGAACGATATCTTGGCAACGGTAGCGAGAAGTCGGGTCGACAATGACGAGCGCAGTGAGACTCGGGCAGTGCGCCCATATTTGGCGATCGAGGACTAGGCTCGCATTGGTGATTGTCAGATACAGGCCTGTCAAGACAGGGAGATTGATCCAGTCAGTTCCGACATGAATGACCTTCTCCAGAAGAAATGGCTGTCCGGTTTTGATCGAGGTTCCAATGGAGAGGCATTCCAGGGTCTGGCTGAATCCGATAGCAATGTCATTAATTTCGTCCGAAAACGGCGTGGTGTGTTCTGAAATCGTCACGGACTGGATTGGGACGAGACCACGCACAACTTGTCGTTGGTTTCCCTGCTGCTGTGTGATGTTGTTGTTGTTGGTAATGGTGGAGGCGGCGGTAGTAGTTGTATCAGGCGCCACGTCCTCATTAAGGCGATCTAGATCTTGTCTCTCCTGAACAGCCCACCGAAAAGACCCAGGCCCAAGCGTGACCATCTTCAAGGTTCGCAAACTCCTACAACGCCGCAGAAACTCCCGATTCTCACAGAGCGCCTTGTACCACCACGACTGCGGTTCCGTCGGGAATACAACACTCTCAACAGCACCAAGATCGATCCTGAGGGGTGCAGCAGCAAACCGAGGCCAGTTGCGCTCATTCAGATAGAGCGGTTGTGGGAGTGGAGGTAAGAGACAGGCGATTTCAAGAAGTGTTTCCTCAGGGCATTTCTGTTCCTCGAAATCGAAGACGACGCCGCTGGTGTAAGTGACAAACAGGAGACGGTTCGGGAAAAACTGAGTGTGTTCCTTGACAAACGCGACCGTTGCTGCCAGGGCGTTTGCTTTTCGTCGTTGGGTAGTGGTGACAAATTCGTGTGTCAGGTCATTGTCGTACTCCTCGCCATAGTCAAAAGGCTCGTCCAACGAGAACCGAACCTGCTCTAGATTCAAAAGTCGGCCAATGACACCGCGGTATCTCTCAATATCGGAGATTGGGATGACCAAAGACCGCAGTTGCTCCAGAATCGGTCCAGCAATCGCCCATGTCACTTCCCGTCGGAGAATCGGCCAGAGACACCATAAGCGGACGTTACAAACACCATTGCCATACGCCCAGGATTCCAGGAGTTGATCGTATGCCATCATGTGCTTGTACTCGTCTCCTCCCATGAAGGCGATTAGGTCCGTTGTGGGCTTGATTTTTGGTGTAATGTGATAGTCCCCTTCCGCAGCCCATTCAATATCCAAATGACGAAGGTGCACCATGTAATCGAGCGAAAAATTAGTCATGTTGCTGGTAGAAGTGGTAGTGGTATTGGAGTTAGCAGTAGCAGTCGTGGTAGATAGTACCTCCTGAGTCCCGTCGCCAAGTCGATAAGCAAGCCGGACCGGCGTAGACAGATGCGAAAAGTAAGCGCCGTCTTTGGTTGTGGAGAGCAGTTGTAGCAGAAGCATGCGGGTGAGTCTCACGGACGACGGCTCGATCCCGATTCCGGCAGGGTAGGTTCTCGTGTGAGAGGTGTACTTAAATGGGTGCGAGTACAGGTACGGCAGCGTGTTGAGGGCAAGATGTTTATTTGTGCGGATGAGCGCGTGTAGGGTTCGTTTGTTGTTGTTGCAGTAGGTGTCGAGGGAGATGAAGTGGATGATGTGTCGCAGGCACTCCACGGGTAAACTTGAGAGGGGATCCATTGTCCTATGTGAATTGAAAGGAGAGATGGCAGGATGTTGACGGGCAGACATGATTGTAGGTGCGAAGGAAGCAGAGTGAAGAGAAGGCATTGCTCTTCTAATAATTCCAACCCCAGCCACAGAAAAAAGAACCATTGGCGAAGGGGCGTGCGGTGTGGGTGTGGAAGGGCCTTTCCATATGCACATTCGTTGTCTTTGTCGCTGGGCTAGTTAAGAAGGCAGCCTCTCGTCACCATACCTGTATAATAGCATGACCATTGACAAGACGCGAACAAGTGAAACTGAACACCAAAAGTTGGTGGCGTTTAGAAACAGGTTGCCATCGCCGTTCTAATCGGTGTAATATCACTCACCCCGTCCCTTACGGGCGATTTATTTTGCGGACACGTACAATGTTCATAAGACACGCCGTGCCACCACTCCCACGCGCTCTAACCTAATAAATCACACACACGGCATTCATTAGTCGCACACATTACTTCATCGTCTCTACATCGCATTGCATACCACTTCCTCTTCCATCTCCAAACACTCATCCCTCCAACTCCTCTCCCTCCGCCCCCTCACTCGCTCACGCAACAAACATGGATCCCCTCTCTATTCTACCAGTAGAATGCTTAGAGCACATCATACAAAGCATAACCACCTTCCACTGCTCAGTCTCCCTCCCCACGCTGGCCTCTCTCTGCCGTACCAACCAATATATCGCCAAGGTCGCACTCCCTTATCTGTACGACGACCCACTTCGAATCATTGAATGGTTGACAGGTTATAATACAACACGGCATCATCGTGTCCGTGCTCTTCTCCGCACTCTGTTGCTCAACGGAAGTAGCAGCATTGGTGCTGCGGCTCAACATCGCCCCCCACTTCATCGAGCGCTGGTCTTGGAACTGGATGCTGAAACTTCCGATAGCACCGGCTCTACCGCCTCGGACAACATCATACCTTCTTCTACTAAAGATGATACCACCGTCCTTGTCAACCCGGATGCAGCTCTTCTCACCATTGCACCCACTCCACCTCAACGTGACTTTCTCAAATACGTTCGCCATATTTATCTGATAAGATGGTCGTTCATGAAACACAGCATCGGCTGGTACAACTCTCAGGACGAAAGAGAATACTCCGCCGACCAGCTGCAGTACATCCACTCACCCGAGGTCTGGAGCATCTACCCGCTGTCTGCCATGGAAAGGCATTGTTATAAGCACACCAACCCCGAGATTGCAGCCCCACTTTTCTATCCGATTCTGGTCGACCGAGAAGCAATTTGGGCTCTTGCAACACCCATCTTCGAGCAACTGGAATCTCTAACCATCCCGTTCTCTGATGTCCGTCGGTACGTCGAGGTGGTCGATCGGCTTGAAAATTTGGAACGCATTCATGTCATGGTCGACTTGGTCTTTGAGTGTTACAGTTGTGGGCATGGACAACCTGGTAGTAGAGAGAAGCCGTGCAAGACCGAGGCGATGAAGGATGTGGAGCAATTGGTCAAAAGTCATACACAACGATTCCCGGGAGGTCGCCTCAAGGAGGTTACCAGTTCTCAGCCAAGGCCAGACTATGTCGGTGGTCAATATGTCCCTGCTGATTTCGACAGCGCTTCGATCTTTCAGCTTCTTCCCCCTCCTCTCAAACCGCTCATTATTTCTCGGAACAACTGGTCACGGATTGCTTTCCACCTTCAGACTACGGATCTCTCGCATGTCCAGGCATTCCACCACTTACCTCAGGGCGTCGATCAACTGGAAATATTACAGCGATGTCGGGCCTTGAAGAAGATCGTTATTCCTTCTTTGCCTGCTGGTAGCTTTGATTGGGCCGTTCAGGAAAAAAATGACTTGCAGAGTGCTCTTGGTCAAGGTTTAGTCATTGGTCGCTGTCTTACTCCTGGCACTCCAATAACTACCAGCATCAGAGACAGCAGCAGCAGTAGTATCAACAGGGGTCTTTGCTGTGACCAAGATTCCATATCGTCCTGCCTGCCTCCCCTACCGGCCTACTTGACACACGGCCTTATCCCGCTTGAAAGTGCCACTCTCCATGCATGCACCCTCCCCTGCACCGACCTGGATGCCATTACATATGCCTTCAGCGATACATTGAAAAACCTTCGGATCGAAACCCTATTAGGATCGACCCAAGGCTCGGCGACAATTCATCTCGGGCAAGATTGGATCGAGCTCCCGGTCTTAAATAGTCTCGTCCTCCGTGCCCCAAGACATAGACTGGTCCTGGACCCAGCGCTGTTCTCGAAGTGTCCCTCGCTCCGCTTTGCCGATATCTTTGATGAGACTATCTCCTACAGCTGCAGCGATATTATCCCTTGCCTCCCAGCCACACTACCAGAGACTACATCGTTGTATCTGAGGGGCTGGCCAGCATTGACATTCCACCCGGTCTCATTCGAGTCCATGAAGAACCTAGTAACTCTCAAGCTGACTATGAGGCGGACCGAAATTTGCTTTATTCCACCCGTTGAGGAGCTGAAGAGATCCTATAGCCTTGAAGGTGACGATGACAGGAGGGAGGACAGGAATGATGATGATAATGGTGTTGAAGATGGAGAGGAGGCTTCTCAAGCGGCGACCCCAAGGACCGTTCGACCCCAATGGACCTGGGACTGGGATCTGCCACGTCTGACAGATATGCAGCTCACCTCTGAGTTTGCATACCTTTTCG
Source organism: Linnemannia elongata (assembly GCA_036320915.1). Taxonomy (NCBI): domain Eukaryota; kingdom Fungi; phylum Mortierellomycota; class Mortierellomycetes; order Mortierellales; family Mortierellaceae; genus Linnemannia; species Linnemannia elongata. The sequence goes on along the minus strand of JAXBDG010000005.1, from coordinate 474,731 downwards.
AGTTCAAGATGCTTCACGGCTGTCCAGGCTTGGAGACATTGCGCCTGCACATGCGGACCGAGCATGGCCATCACACTCGAATTATTCGCAAGTCTGACTTGTTTATTTCTAGCGTAGACGGTGGATCTCAGAAGCGCATTGTAGCCCCGAACCTCCGGAAGTTGTACATGAATGGCTCTTGGGAGATCGATGATCCGATGGTCGTCCTGCCTCAGTTTCTAGGACTGATGTTCCCTAAACTCCATCGTTTGGTTGCGAGAGGGTGGAGTGGTGTTGGAGTGGGTGCGTTTACGAAAGCGATTAGGACGACTGCGGGACATGTATGGTTGATGAGGACGGATCTGGTGGAGCCTTTGGAGGAAGAACGAGATGAGTTGGGGGTGTATCGTCGGTCGAAGAAGTACAGGAAAGATCCCCGGGCTTTGAGGACACGTTTTTTGTTTGAACAAGGAGTATATCCTTCGTAAACAGTAGCTGAGAAAGAAATAAAAAAAGCATTGTCGGTGCTTGGCGTTCTCCGTTTGTAAATGCTTGCATGTATGCAAGTGTGTGCTTGAGAGAGAGGAAAAAGGAGGCTTGCCTGGGGGCTTTGCAGATGGCGCCTCCTTCGTCCGTCCGCAGCGGGTTTACATATGGAAAGCAGAAGAGGGCAAAGAAAGATAACGAAGAACAAAGAACAACACAAGCCCTGGCTCTTATTTTTTTTTTTCTCTCTCTTTTCTTGGTCTCGAAAATCTTCTCTCTTCTCTCTGCTTCACCTTCTACGTTATCCTTCCGCTATTCACCTATTCACCCATTCGCACTCATCTTTACATTTAGCATATCTCTCATTCATACCTCACCAAAGAGATGGACTCTCTGACACAACTACCCCTCGAATGCTTGCAACGAATTCTTCAACACATACATAATGACAAGGGCAAAAAATCACTCTCAACCCTCAATGCGCTCATTCGTGTCAACTGGTACTTCGCCACCGTCACCCTTCCCTTTCTTTACAACGACCCCTTCAATGGCCACGAAATTACAAATTCAATCAATATGTCCTTGCTCGCTCGGACGCTACTCGCCTGCAGTAGCACCAACTGCAACAACACCCTCCCCGACCCCACTACCGCCGCAACAGCTACAGCAACCACCACCACCACCACCACCACCGACTCCACAACTACTGCTACAGTCCATCCAATTCTTGCCATGCACCTCAGACAGTTCCTCCCAACCTTCCTCCCTTCCCCTTCCGCCTTGACACAGTTCAACTACCTCCGTTATGTTCGTCATATCAACCACATCAACCACACTGACTACAAGTTAAGACGAGAACAAGTTTATTGGCCGACCAGTGAGCCTTTCTCATCGGAAGAAGAAGCCTACCGCAAAGAACACAAGGATGACCTCCAGCGCCAGTGTCAATTGGACGACGTCGTAGTTCCCCCCTACATCTATGTGGGTAACTGGGGTGACAATAGAAAGGATCAAACCTTTTACCATCTTCATAGAGTTATTCTGTTGCGTGAGGCGACTTGGGCACTTGCAAGCCTTATTCTTGACCAGCTCGAGTCGTTGACCCTACCTCTGTCGGATATTGGCCGGTACCGAGCTGTGATCGAGCGATTTGGACGTCTGGAAAGACTCTGTTTCTTTCAGGATGAGATCTATGTGTCGGGGGGTCGGTATAACTACACGCCATCGAGTATGCGCGGAGATGCAGCAATGCAGGCGATGGTCCAGTTTGTAAAAGAGCATGTACGACTCTTCCCGGGCCGTCTCAAGATTGTGACCTCCCATACGTTTACTTGGGCAACATACATCTGCCATTACTTTCCTGAGGGGATCCAGTTGCAGATTTATCAAGCCTTACCACCTCCGTCCGGTCAGGCTCTCCTCAACAAAGACAACTATCTGCCGACCCTTGCGCACGTTCGGACTGTAGACCTCGGTCTTGTTCAAGACATTGTCGATTGGACTTCTAATGGATGGTTAAAGAAGGTTGTCCTTGCCGAGCCGCGGTTCTTGCAGAGGTGTCGTCGATTGAGAAGTATATCCTTGAGCTCGCTTGGTGAAGGGAGCTTTGACTGGGCCGTGAAGGAGAGAAGGTCGCTCGATGGCTTTGACTTTGTCACCGTTGAAGGGACAGTAGACGCAGGCGACAGCGATGACCACAACGACGACGAAGGACTTGGATTGGTGGGCCTGTCTTTGAAAAATGGGGGCTCTAGCCTGGAATTCCACCCGCGACAGCAAAACCGTGGTCGTCTGGTACCTTTAGAGAGCATGTATCTGACGGAGTCATCGTTCGACCGTGAAATCGATGACATTGCATTCGCTTTCTCTAGCACTCTTCGGTCCCTGACTGTTGGACGGCCTATCGCTCGAAACTTTGTCACTCCCGCAGGGTTTCATCGTCCCTTCCTCCGCGTTGGACGCGGGTGGGTCGACATGCGCCTACGAGTCCTCGATATTGATGCCTTCAAATTTCACCTGATGCTCGACCCCTTCATGTTCTCTCAATGCCCAGAGCTTGTTCACATCAACCTCAGCGACAGTACAAGCAGTTATCATTGTCATGAAATCCCACTCTCCCTCCCAGCCCAGCTCAACAATCTGGAAATCTTGGAGTTGCGAGGACTGCCCGCCTTGTCCTTTCATCCGGCCACCCTGGCGACCACGACCAAGCTCAGACAATTGCGCCTTACTCTCAATCATCGGATTCAACGGTCCTTTTTCATTCCACCCGTTGAGGAGCTGCTCTCTTTTTACGGTGGTAATGGAGCCGGTCCACTTTGGACTTGGGACTGGTACTTACCGTGCTTGACGGATCTGCGTCTTACAAACGAGTTTGCATATCGGTTCCAGTTCCGGATGCTCCAAGGATGTCCCTCCCTTCAGCGACTCAAATTAGACATGAGGTCTAACTCCCAAACAAGTGGGCATGATCGAATCCTGACCTTCGCCGACTTTTCTTCCTCTGAATCCATCACCACCACCACCACCAACAACAACAACAACAACAACAACAACAATACCTCTCCAACCCCAACAAGAGCACGAAAACAAAAACGACCCCACATCTTCGCCCAATCTCTCCAATTCCTCAAACTACGCGGCCCCTGGATTATAGACGACTCTATCATCCCTCTACTCCTTCACGATATTTTCCCCCACATTCGCGACATCACCCTAAAAGATTGCAGTGGCTTCTCTGCCTCCTCAATCGCCCACGCACTTCGAAAACGTGCCAAACACATCGCAACCGTTGACTTCTCCAAGTGCCCACTCGTAATACCGCCTTCGGAGGAGGAACAGGTCCGGTTGGGGTTGTACCCTTATGACGATTATGTCCTGAGCAATGATATCGCGTGGCATTTCAAGATTCATTTCAAAAATAACAAGCGGTTTTTCTTGCTTCGGGATCCGGACGTGATGTGTGATATTCGCACGTCGAGGCGGCACCTTATGTTCATGTAGAAAAAAAATAGCAAAAAATAAAAGACGGGATCTATGGCGTCTACTAGCATCCTGATTTGTGTACGCGAATGGAACGGAGAGGATAAAAAAAAGGGGGGCAGAACTCGCGGAACTTGTCTCGCTTCCTGATGCGAGCGGTGCAGCTAGCGCTGTCGCTGCTAGAGGTGCGGGGATCCAATAGGTCGAGAGGATAGTCGGACATGCTGAGAGTACTAGCAGTGTCGATGTGAGCAATATACATTACCGTTAGCAATCGCTTCTTGTTTGCAAGAAGCATCATTCTCTTGACGATCTGATGCCGCATGGGCATACATTATTCTTTGGAGAATGCGCTTTAGAACTTGGTCTGCGAGGTAGATGGGTATCGAAGGGAAGCAAGGACAGCTGTAGAGGAAAGGAAACAAAATAGTTAATTTTTCTGCCTTGGATGTTTTTATACTGGTCAGGGACAGTTCAGTTGCAGTGTACGTACACAAAGGTAAAGCGAAGGTTTTTTTTGTGGTGTGTGTTTATTGGTTAGGGTGTTGGTTCGACTGTTGGCAATCAAGTCGTTGTGGGGTGGCTACTAGAATGGTGCAAACTGTCTCAACGAGGAGAGGAGGAGAGGAGGAGAGGAGAGGAGAAGAGGGATAAGTAGAGGTCTATTTGAGGGCGATTCTTATTTGTCATGCGAAGAAGGGCGCTCCTTTGAACGCACCTTCGCGTTGACGCGTGTTGTCTTTTGATGTTTTGTTGCCACCGTTTGTGCTGTTTATAGAGCAGTTGTTGGGCGACGAAGTATGAAGTGTAATGTATGTGCGAATTTTTTGAGTGTTGTTGATCTTCTTGTCGCTGTTGCTGTTATTGTTACTGAGGAAACGCGTCTTTTGCAAAAGACCTTTGCTTTCTGGGCGAGGCTGGGATGAGTCGATCAAAGGGAAAGTGAGTAACGAGGGGTTTGAAGCCGATGCACTCAAGGATGAAAGAGAGTAAGAAAGAGCGTGATGGAATGGGAGAATCAGTTTGTGTTGTGTGTGTGTGTTGTTGAAAGAAACAAACAACGAAAGACAGAGAAAGACCAAAGAGAAAAAGGACTGAAAAGAAAAAGATGGGCAAGAAGGGTCAAAACACCCTTTGGAAATCTCCCACTTCCTAGCTATGACAAACAATTTGAAGTCAGCATAGAATACCCCAGCCCAAGGCCAAGAAAGAAAACAAGCAACGACGATTTGATCCCTTCAGTCTTTTCTCAACAACCTCCTTTTTCTCTTCTCTTCCTTTCTTTTTCCTCCTTCACTTCCAACTTTCACTCCCATAACCCTCTGCCTCTCTCTAACAATAAGGACATCACTCAGATCCACGCAATGGATCCACTCTCACGACTACCCCTGGAATGCCTTCAGATCATCCTCCAACTCTTCGACGATGGCAACGACCTCACCTCCCTAGCAGCACTCCTACGTACCAACAGGTACCTCTCCTCGACCGTCCTCCCATACCTCTACCGCGACCCCTTCCGCAAGGACTTTCATTCAACTAGGTCACGGCAGATGGGAGTCGCAAAGGAGATCTCGAGCGGAAAGTTGCTTGTCCGCATGCTGCTCAGTCGGCTCCCTTCCACCAGTCTACCCACCGCCCTCTCGCTTGCTCTTGCGCCTTCTACGACGACGAAGCAGAATGAGAGAAAAAACGGGAACAGTCTTTCGACAACCTTCTCACTCTTTTCGCCTTTTACAACGAAAACAAGCACGAAAACCATCGCTACTACCACCGGCACTACCACTGGTAACAACGACAGCTACTACACGGCGCTGGACTATCTCGCACAGATTCGCCACCTCGATATGCGACCGTCGTACGTCGAGGTGGATTGTCGCCAGGTACACAACTTCGATACCTCCCTCACCCACGCCCAGAAGGAGTACACCAAGAGCGACGAATTCAACAAACTCTATAACACTCACCCCTTCGGACCCGACTTCAGCAACAACTGGCGTTCCGATTCCAGGAGCGTCCACTTTTACTACCACACCATTCTCCACCACGAGGTCCCCTGGTCTTTAGGTTTTTTTATCCTCGAACAGTTACAGTCCTTGACCATCCACCGTGTGTACAACATCAAGCATTACATCGACGTCGTTGACCGGCTCAAGAACTTGGAGAAGGTCCATTTTTTGCTGCGCGAGATCTATGAGGACGAGTTCAACGATAGCGGGGGGGATGACGAGGACGGCGTGACCGAGCAGCTTGAAAGGACGATACAACAGGATGTGGTTCAGTTTGTTCAGAGCCATGCTCGGCTCTTCCCTGGTCGTCTGAAGACTGTCATCTGCTTCGAGGGTGACAGTCACTGGTCTGACCAGGCGTTCGTCGACGGGTTGCAGGCAGAGATTTACCGCATCATTCCTCCCCTCGCGAGACCAACCCACCTCGGACAGGACAATTGGCCAAGGTTCCAGGCGAATCCTGGTGCAACGAATGTGATGAACGTTCAGAGGATTAATGGTCGGGAACTGCCGGCAACATGGATCAAGACCATGTTAGACGACCGGCCCTTGCTGGAGCGATGTCGTGGTCTGAAGTATCTCGAGATTGCGACCTCTCAACATGATGTTTTCGACTGGGCCGTTCAGGAGAGACGTGAAAGGGAGGAAATTCTTAGCAGGGTCATTACAGCAGGAAACATTCACAACGGACAAGGATCTTTGCTGGCACCGGGAACTTGTCATTCTGGATTGGTTCCGCTCGAGCAAGTCGACCTCACACTCCTCCTTGATCCGTCCACCAACAACATAACAAATCACACTACTCAGTACAACAGCGCCATTGACAGTCTTGTCTTTGCGTTCGGCCAGACCCTCCGACAACTTACAGTCTCGACGCCATACCAGGCACGCACAATCGATCAAGTTCACCTATATATCGGTCGAGATTGGGTCCACCTCTTGGCATTGACGCATCTGGAGCTGAAGATGGCCGTGAATCGACTAATAATCGATCCTCTTGTGCTGACCTACTGCCCCAACCTGACGCACCTTCGGATGACCGACTATACCAAGGAGTACAGTTGTCAGGATATCGTACCCTGCCAGCCCGCCGATCTTTCTAGACTTCAAACTCTGAGATTGAGCGGATGGCCCGCTCTCACCTTCGACCCTGCAACACTTTCTTCGACACCAAAGCTCACAAGTCTGGAATTGTCGATTGACAGACCAACAGATCGGGAGAGACAAAGAGTTGGGTTTATTCCACCACTGGAAGTGCTCAAGCGGTCCTATGGCATTCGAAACAATTCTTCCCAGGAGGAGGACACAAGAGTATCGATAATGCGACCTCATTGGTCCTGGGATTGGAACCTTCCCCTCTTGACGGAGCTGGTTCTGACGAGTGAGTTTGCGCTGTTATTCGAGTTCAGGATGTTACTTGGATGCCCAGCTCTGGAGGCATTGACTCTCGATATTCGATCGACAGGACGAGAAGTTCATACCAAGATTCTCTTAGAGGCAGACTTGATTGTACCGGTCCTGCAAACTTCGACGACACCAAACGACGTGTCGTCTTCTCCACCACCTTCACCATTACCATCTCCCACGCCGCACAAGACTCCAGAGCAAATTGTTCTCCCTAAACTCAAAAAGTTGAATCTGCACGGAAAATGGTTGATGCTTGGCAACGATTGCCTCTCCCAATTCCTCCGGATCCTCTCTCCAAACCTCCAGCACCTCCAAATGGAAGCATGGTCATTCCCGACCCTCAAGACCTTCCTCCTGAAAATCAAGGAAAACACGCTTGCGAGACGACTGTTATTGCCACGCGCAGTCAGGCGTCCACGGATCGAGATCTCGGGGATGAGTGCGAAACAACAGAGCGAGGTCGGAATGAAGTATACGAATACTTATATGCATGAGTATGAGGATGAGACGTGGGAGGAGGAGCAGGAAGAGTTCTTTGAACCTTATGGAGCTAAGGTTGTACAGTGTTGGAGTTACACCACCGACGAATATGTTTTTTTGGGGCGGGGTACTTTTTGAGTGGAGGTGGAAATAGGTAGAGAAATAAATCATGAAATGCATGCGAATTGATAATTAGGTTCTTTTGATATTGCATTTTTTTTTTTTTTTTATTTGTCTTGGCTTCTTTTCTGACTGTGAAAGTTCTCGTCGTCTTTGAAAGGAGATTGCAAAGAAAGGGAAGAAAGAGGCGAACGAGATGAAGAATAGGAGAAAGTGAAGGGGGGGAAAGCAGACCATCTTTTTGTTGTTGTTTTTTTTGCTCTTTTCGCAAATCGAAGGATATCGCGTTTTTCCTCTCTATCACGTTTTCAATCTCTCAAACGACCTCACACACACACACATTCTCTCACATGCATGAACCCTGCATGGGCTGCATGGGCTGCATCTGCTGGATCGGCTGTTGCTGCTGGTATGCATCCTGGTCACAAGCAGTCTCGCTGTGGATGATGAACGGCAAGCTCTGAACCTTGGGCTGGAAGATCGTCAAGGGTTCAACCGTGGTCGTGGGACGGATGTAAACCGAAGATCCCAAAGACACCGATGAACGACCCAAACTCTGGTCCATCGCGGGGGCAGCCTCAATCATGGTGGCCTTCTGGTCAACCGAAGGCTGGTAGGTGGTCGATGGGAAGACCTTGGTGACGGGTTGGATCATGGTGTCGGAGCCCAAATTGACACGCTGGCCGGGGAGGGATTGGTGGGTGGCCTCGGTGGCGTAAATATCAGCGGGGCCAGCCTTGACCTTGTCTTGATAGACGGTCGAAGGGAGAACGACGTTCTCGGGGACGGCGGTGACGGTTGAGCCCATGTCCGTGGTGGAAGACGGAATGGTTTGGACACAGTTGTCGGTGGCCGAAGGAACACAGTCAGGACGCATCATCGTCCCCATGTCGGTGGAGAGGGAAGGCTGGTGAATGCGACGCTTCATCATCGGGTTGAGCATTGCCGGGTTGATCATCGAGGGTCCACGTGAGAAGCGACCCATGCGGTAACGGTACATCAAATCGCCGCCGGGGCCAAACTGGCCGTAGGGGAGCATCATGCCATGACGACCATAGTAGGGAGCACCACCCATACCTCCGAGGCCAAGAAGGTTGGACTGATCACAGTCAGATTGGACGAGAGCTGCGTGGACCTTGACGACGGGCTGGAGACGAGTGACCGGGATGACGTTGGTCTCGGGGATGACGTTGGTGACAGATCCGGCGGTGACGGAACCGGAAGAGGCGGATTGGTAGCAGGCGCTGCCAACACACCGCTTAGAGAGGAAGGGGGCGGCTTGGATGGCGCATGCAAAGACAGCGATGGCCGAGGCGATCTTGATGACGATTGCGGTCATGGTTGGATTCGAAGCGGGGTGGGTAAGTGGGAGAAAGTGGTTGCTTGAGTGTGAGAGTGAGTCAAACGAGCGAAGAACTTGTGGAGGAGATGATGAACTTGGAAATGTGGGAGGTACACGAGGGTGGTCTTTATACGATGGCACCATCCTTTGTTATCCCTCGCAATTTGCATTGCTTCAGTTTTTTCTACTTCTTGTCACGCACTTCCCAGCGCCGGCATTCGCCCAAGATCCTTGTTGCTAATTTCCCCGGCATCAACCCATCACTACATACGTATGGAGGAGGTGCAGTTGTTTTTCAGTTGGTTGCTGTTACCGGGGATAAAGTGCAAGGCCTTATAAAAATAGCTTGTACTATAATGAGGATCTGATCGGGGATCTGAGAAGAAAAAAAAAGGTTCGGCGACCAAGTACTAGCAATCACATACCATCAACTTATCACCTCCGATGATCTTTTTATGGGGACGCGTTTTAGAAAAAACACGTAACAAAACAAAAATTTGATCAGCGTGCATATGTGGTTCGCGTGTTTATGGGCGGGGACGCGGACGGGTTGCTGCTATTACTTCACTGATCAGCTCAGCTCATAAAAGAACCTCAACGGTCGTGTGCCTCCATCCCGTTTGCAATAAAAAAAAAAAAAAAAAAAAAAAAAAACTACATATACGGGTGAGCATATGCAATCAGAACAAAGGTTCATAAAACAGGCTCTTCGCCTCCGCTCTGTGTTTGACCTCATGTTCTTTCTTATATTCCTCTATCTTGCTTTCTTCTCCTGTTCCTCCTTCTTTTCCCTCTTGGCTACTCTTCTCCTTCCTCATGCTTCTTTGCCCTAACAAAACCAACACAGAACAAAAACGAACAAACAAATGCCACTTCCACCCTTACCAACCAAGACAACACTCGCTGCCATTGCCACAAAAGCTACCCCCACATGCACTTCATCATCCTTATCCACCGCTCAGCCAGTCATAACGACCATCGACAACAACAATAGCTCTCCAACCCCTCCAGCTGGCAGAAAGATCCGCATCATATCTTCCTGCAACTACACAAATCCTATGATCCGTCTCAACCTTAAGAACCTCAACCCCAAAACCGTCACCTCTACCACTACTGCCTCACCTGCTTGTGCGCCTAAAACCCCAGTCAGAGATCAAGTCCCTAAGGTCCAGGCAGCCTCACATTCTGTGTCATCGTCTTTTCCAGTCTCAACTTTAGCAACCCCAGATCCATCTCAAGCGTCACTGACTTCCACCTCGAAACAAACAACCCCGATGAAGGCATCTCAAACAGTGGTCAACACAATCAAGAGCTCTAACAGCACTTGCAGCAGCAATGGTAGTAGCAGCAACAGCAATTTCAGCCTGTCTCCTGATTATGACGGCGACCTGAGCGACAAAGCCGGCACAACAGACGAACCAGACCCCGACCCCGACCTCCACCACCGTCGCCGCCTTGCCCAGCCTCAGTTGAACCGCTCGCCTTCTCTCCCTCATCCACGTCCTCTTCTAACAGAGCAACAAAACCAAAGCCAAGAGCCCGAAGTGACCAGTTCTGTTGATGGTGAGGACCCATTCAAGGAGTTGGGGTTGAAACCCTACAGTCCCATCTGGTTATCCTCGAGGACCCCCTCATTCGAAATGATGCGACAGCGGTCTTATAGTCCTAACCCTCGGCATAGGATGACTATCTGTCCCTCGCAAGTCCAAGATGATGACGATGTTATTGGAAAAGACGATCGAGAAATCCTCGGATTCGATCTGCACGAACCCCTCAAGGAAGAAGTCGAATCAACCAAGAATCAGATAACCGCTGTTGGCAATGAGACACAAGAACCCGGGTCGAACCATCGGTACGAAAGGTTCGGTAGTATAAAGAAGCGACCTTCTCCACTCCTGCCAAACCACTATGACGATCTCGAAGACCACGACGCCGAGGAAGTGAACCTCCAGATGGTCGATGCCAAGACCATCATGTCGACGACAAAGCGACCAAGAGGAGACCACGCACAGCACCAAAGCCACGCACCCCCACCTCCTCCTCTTCTTCGTCCACACGCCAACAACAGCAACATCGGTAGCAATCATGCTGAAGCGGAGAGCGGCGAGATAGACGAGGGTCCAGACAGGACCTACCACAACGGCGAATGCCCTTTCCCTCCCTTTTGCCCTGACAACAACAACAGCAACGATGAGCACCCCTACCGCCAACAACCTTTTGGCAACCAGCGGCTCCCTCCCTCGCAGCATAACCCTCAGCCTTACCACCAGTCATACCCCCATCGACGTCATTCACAGCAACACGAAAATTTCCAAAGCAACAACTATTCGTACGACCATTATCACTACAACCACAACCACCCGATCAATCGTCCATACCAGTCGCGACCATGGACCACTTACCGCGGGAACAACTACCGGCATCCAGGTGAGTTCCATCACACCCGAGATGGATCCCACCCTGGCAACGGCGGCGATGGTGATGAGGGGAGCTTTTGCTTTCGCCATGAAAGAGCGTTCATCGGGCGATGGCGAGGACGTGGTCGCGGTTTTAGTCGTGGACGAGGAAGAGGGCGAGGAGGTTATGGTAATCCTGAACTCTACAATCGATACCACTTCCCTCCTCGCCAAGGTGGTAGCCACGGAACAGACCCATCTCACCAGCAGCAGTACGAGCATCGCTTAGAGGATGAAGACCCCATGATTGATGCTCGACCCCTCGAAATCGCCATCGGCACTTCAACAAACACAGGTACCGTTACCGTCAGTGACTCTTCGTCCGGGTCCCGCCCACCGCCGCCGTCGCCACCACGAGGGCCTGTCACTGATTCTCATCCTCCCCCTTCTTCATCTTCGTTGCCTATCGCTTCGTCTTCTCGTACTACCCTGCATCTCAGCCCCAATCTCAACCATCACATGCATGCATCCGCACAGCAGAACGAGAAGCACTCTCAGGATATCAGAAGCAACAACACAGAATCGTCAACACCGCCGCTACCACTTGCCTCTGTCCCATCCTCATCCGCAGAGACAAAGAGCACGGTCACTGCCCTCTCCAAATCTAAAACATCCACAACAACCTCCCTCAGAACGTCTTCGCCTCCTCCACAGCCTGTCTTTATCTCGTACCACTCCACCTCTCCCCACAACTCAATCTCACCTTTTAAATCCTTTTCCAGGTCCCCCTCCAGATCCCCCTCCAGATCCCTCTCCAAATCCCTCTCCAAATCCCTCTCCAAATCCAGGTCCCCATCCCCTGCAACCCTAGCATCAAGCGCCCAAACCCGCCTAACCCGCTACGCAGCTTCCGAAATCTCCTCCCTCGCCCAAAAACTAATCGCCGAACAAACCCTGCGCGTCCAAGCCCAGAAGCAAATCCGATCCCTTACACAGTCGTTAAGAGATTTGGAAGAGAGGAATCAGCTTGTGGAGCAGAATTATGAAGTGTTGCTTGCGAAGTATAAGAGAGAGGTTAGGAAGTGAAGGGGCGGCGGGAAAGGGTGTTTGGGTAGAGTTAGTTGGGGGTGCAGAGGGGGTGGTGAGAGACAGGTCCCTTTTTTTTCACACTTGTCTTGGAATCATTGTGCACCGACCCCCAAATTGAACAACGTGCGCAAATGCAGCAGACACATGGCCCCTTCAATAGTTGGGGTGAGGGGGTTTCGATTAGTTTTTTCCGTGAGGTAAGCCCTTTCATCCCTTCGTAGCCGAATAAAGCGAAACAAAATCAATTGGGTGACAACCAGGCCATGTGTGACTCTCTCTCACCGTCACCCACATGGACGAGATGATTGGGAAAACTCACAAACTAATCATGCAAAGATAAACAAACAAGAAACACACGCTTATAAGCGTCCTGAGCACATGGAGCCTTTGCAAATTGCAAAGTCAACAAGAACAAACAAACTATGAATGGGTGGAAAGAACGCAGACTGGGGTGACATTGCATTGTTTTTATTATTTCTTTTTTGTATTCCGATGATCGAAATGCAATACGGAGAAAAAAAAATGAAAAAACAAAGAAGGCTGAATGTGAAAAATGGGAGAAAAGAGGGGGATGATGGGTTCCACTGGGTGACAATGAAAAGGTGCAAAAAATATGAACGATGCAATTGCATCCAGAAGTCAAAAAAAGAGGGTTTGCATAAAAAGCAAAAAAGAAACACCGCCAATCTGTCTACCAAAAACCAACCTTCTCTACCGCCTCCAGGTCTAAAGAGCTGCTCCAACTGGCCCCACAGAAAAGTTGGGGTCGGCAATTCCCAGGGCGCTGGAAGGAGAAACGACAAGACTGTTGGACGACGAAGCTGAGGACGAGACTAGGGCAGAACACGTGGACCGGTGAGTTTCGAGGTGGGCCAATCGACATTCAAGGTTACAGTACCGGACTTTTTTGCACACACAGAGTGGCATCAGAGCCCGTCCCTGTCCGCAGTGTCCGCACTTGACAATCTGATTCTGGTGACCCGTCATGGTCATTGTTAGCGTGGGATGGCCTACTACTCCTGTTCCTGCCTGTTGTTGTTGCTGCTGTTTGTGCTGATGCTTTTGGTGTTGACGCTTGTGCTGCTTGTTGCTGTCGGCCTTGGATGTCCTGCCTCGATGACGACGGTCCTTGGTCTCGACGGTAACGGGAGGATCCAGCACAGTCTGGATCTTGAGTCCAGCTGAGGCTTTGGAGGGTGGGGAGGTCGCCGAAGTCTTGCTACTAGACTTGAACAGGCCTGAGCCCCATATGGCAGCCGAGAAACTAGATACTGCTGAAGCCGATGATGGCCGACCGTGGACAGAAGTCGATACAGAATCGGACTCGGAACTGGACAACGAAGAAGGACTCGAGATGTCGGGGCGGTGATGGCGACGGCTTCCTCCTGTAGAAGGCTGCGAGGAGGTAAAAATCGACGAGGCGGAAGATCCAATTGTGTTCCTGCTAGGGGGTGATCGAGTCGCAGGGGTGTTCTTTTTCTTGCCCTCTATCGGTGTCGGCGTCGCAGCACCAGGGGGCGCCACCACAGCATAACTTAATGAATCCTTTTCGTCTTCTGCCTCCGCTACTCGTCTCCTGGCAGCTTCCGCCTGCTCCTGTGCCTTGTGCTCAAACGCCTTGCAGGTCCATCGCTGGACGTTCGCCTGGTGCTGCAGTGAGTCCAAGAGTCGCTTTCCTGTCGCTGGGATCTCACTGCAGACCCCGTACGCCTGGGCACCATAGTGGTACTCGCCCTTCTGTTGGTGGACCCATCCCAGAGTAAACATGATTCGAATCCGGATAGCGCAAGCAAACAAATGGTCGGTCTCCTGTTCCTTGGTCGATAATTTGGCGATCGATGCATTCAGGGGCGAATGCTTAGACAGGGGTGGTGAAACAAGACTGGACCCGTGAGTCAAGGGTGTCGGTGAGGTGAAATTCCTACCCGGACGCTGTCGTATAGAACCCATAGGCCGGGCCTGGGCCTGGGTCCGATAATTGGATTCATCGTCGTCGGGGGTACCGAGGTCCAAGAAGGAAAGATCGATTCCCTGGGTCAACAACAATGATGGTCGGGAGGCCGCCTCATCGGTCAGTCCTCCAGAGAGGGATGAAGTAAAGAGGGAGACGGACCTAGCTCGCTCCGCCTTGATTGCCTCGGCTTCCATATGTAGGCCTCGCTCGATTTTCCGAAGCATGCTAACGGCCTCAACCAGAACGGGCTCATCCAGACCCAACACTCCCTTCTGTATCATGTGGCAGATCTTTTGAATGATATCTTCGATCTCGCTTGTCGCAAGTCCAATCCGTCGAGCCTGCTCCTCCTTCTCCTGCTGCTCGTCATCACCATCGTCATGATCGCTCACTTCTTGGTCTGCGTTAAGATCGGCTTGATCTTCTTCATCACTGTCGTCTTCCTCGCTATCGTCGTCGTCGTCCTCACTGCTCTCCGATTCGCCCTCGGACCCCTCGGACCCGTTGTGGATCTCCGCTGCCGCCTCATCTCGCCAATTTAAGAATTGTGGATGGCGATATTCGCTCTCCATCGATTGGGCGAGTGTGTCCTTGTTGCCAGGGTCCGCCAACAGTTGTTCCTTAGTAAGGCGGAAGGTGGCAGTCGCTCCAGTCGAGAGGGAACGTCGCTGTTGTTGTTTATGTTGCCTGTTCTGCTGTCGGATCGGTTTCCGGGGGTGAGCAAAGTACTCCTCCAGTTCGTCATGGTCGTCCTGTGTCCGTGAGCGCATAGATCCCGTGGGTCCGATACGGGCAGTAGTGGACCAGCGGCGGGCAGTCCAGATTCTGAGGGCGTGAATCAAAATAAGGGCGGCCTTGGTATCACTTCGGACTAACCCTGACCCTGTCTGGTTGGAGGTGTAGAGGGCGTAGAGGGAGCTACAAGCTGGCAAGGAATGATGATGCTCCGCTGCTAGTTTGTAGAGCGAGAGAGCTTGGACGTAGCGGTGCGAGATATAGTGAGACTGTGCAAGGAGAAGTATGTCCTGGAGTGTCTTGGGTGGTTGCTGGGAGTCGTCCAGTGCTACAGTGATTGCCAAGGAAGCAGTGGGCGACCGAGGGGACTTTGCTGCTGCTGTCAGTTGTTGGGCTGAAGAAGCAGACTGTGAGCGTTGTCGAGTCATGGTGTTAAGAGATGGGGGTTGGGGGGAGAGAGAGTCGAGGGTTTGAAGAAGGCTTATGCTGGTTCTACGTTGATGGTGGGTCGTAGCAGATCGAGGTGTGTTCAAACAGGGAACTGATAAGAAGGGTTGAGAGTATGCACAAGAGAGGGAGGTGCTTGTTGTTGATTCGGCTGTGAAGCTTGTTGAGAATACACCGGAAGAAGAGGGGGAACCGCAAAAAGGGAGGGAGCTGAGGGAAGGGGAAAGTGCGCTTTGTGATTGTTCAAGTCGGGGTAGTTGGAGGGAAAAGTGGATAGAGATGGGGCTAGAGGTAATGAAGGGAGGGGTTGCTGTTGAGGAAGGAGAGGGGGCAGAAAGGGTATATTGCAAGAGGGGATCCGTGTCTGTTGCTGTGGATGATGTGGGTGAGGATGAGGGTGAGGGATTTGAGAGATAAGAGTAAGCAGAGCAAGATAGTGGGGGGGAGGAAGGAGAGTCTGGAGAATTTATGAAAGAAGAAGTGAGAGAAGAAGAAGAGGGGCAAGAAGAGGAAGGAGAGGTGCAGATAATGGAGCTGGATATAGACGGAAATATCACTGGTGGCGGTGGACAGTGGGCTGGACTGCGACGACGGATGGGTTGAGGGCGCGGACTTAAACCACTGCTGAGATGACTCTGACAATCGGCACGGCCTGGATGGTGCGATGGCTCCTGCGGCGGCGACTGTTCATTCACAGTTTGCGGCTGTAAATGGTGCTGATGCTGAGATTGAAGAAGCGGGGACTGCTGTTGATCTGGGGAGGGATTGTTCTCCGCTTGGCTTGTCAACTCCCCATGCTGGCCCCGACATTGACGAAGAAGAATCTCACTGGAGAGTCCCGACAACAGCCATGGCTCCTACAGTAACGAATTGTTCGTTTTGTACCAATTAATGAAATAACGGTCAGCCAAAAAGTCACAGCAAATGAAAAGAACATAAATCGAACGGCGAGGGAGAGAGAAGAGAGAGGGAGAGAGGGTAGTAAGGAGGACCCTAGTGGTACGGAAAAGGAGTACTGCATGTGTGTCAGTGGGTTCGCCAGCCAGAGCATCCATTTTGTGATTGACAGCAAAGCAAGGGAAAGAGTAAAAATGAGAGCCTTTGTAACAACAGCGCCATGCGATCCATATGTAAGAGAGAAGGGGAATGAGAGGCGGACGCATACAAAGAGAGCATCAACAAAAATTGCGATGGGGAGATGGGATAAGGTTGGAGGTCCATGATTGGATTTTTCTTCCAGCTGGACAATTACAAAGCACAACATCGATGGTCCCCATCCCGACAGTACTCCTCATATGTAAGTAGCATCGGATCTCACGCGACAATTGTGTCCCACTTCCTTTCTTCCTCCCTTTTGTACTCATAACGCGTCAGATGGCACCAGATGGGATTAAGAAGAGATTATGAGAACAGTCCAACAACAATAACAAGAGGGAGGTGATGGCGAGATAGGAGGATAAAAGTGGTGAAGTAGAGTTAAGGTGCCTGACAGGATGTGTTGGTAACAAAGTGACCAACACGAGCTGGCAGAACAAACACTGAAAAACGTTCAACGTGGGATAGAACAAAACAAAACAAAACTCAATCCCAATCCAAGTAAAGACATGCTTAGAGGATAGAGTTATGAATCTAGCATCTTTTTTTTTTTTTTTTTTTTTTTTTTTTTTCGCAAAGTCACTCTCCTTCTTTTACCTTATCGAGATGATCCTGGTACCCTTCCTGACTGATGACGTCTGGTTGCATTAACTGATCGGAGGGGGAGAGTTCAAATGGTAGAGTTGAGGAGAAGGAGGTTGTTGGTGACAAGGAGCAGGGAAAAGGTCCCGACGATGAAAATGGTGCCGATGATGCGGAGGAAGGGGGGCAAGGAGGTGATGATGAAGTGGAGGATGAGGTCGATAGGGCTGGATATGATGGGTGGGTAATGGATGCAAATGGAACGGGTAGCATGGAAAGGGTCGTTGGTGACAATGCGATGGCGGTGTTGTTGAAGAAGGTGCTGATCGCCGACGATGAAGAGGAATCCGAGAAGAGAATTTTGTTATCTGGCATCCGATAGTGGCTGGTGGCAGATGTGGTTGTGGGGGAACTTTGGCTGGAACAAATCCTGTCAAAGAGGGAATAACCGCCTCCGATTGTTGTTGCACCTTCAACTACAACCTCGAGGGCTGTTGCCTGTCCTGTCTCACTGGCGGCAGAGAGTAACGGCCCATTTGATTCTGACGTGAGGTATGATAGCGAGGATGCGGATGCAATCGAAGGAATAGTCCCTGCAAGACGCGGGTTGCCCCTGTTACGACTGGATTGGCATGGATTTGGGCTTGGTTGTTGCATTGTTGTGTCTGTAGGAGGAGGGAATGCGTAGAAATACGCTAGCGTTCTATTTTAGGTTGGACAATGGATGATGACAAGTTTTGTCGTATGTGTGCTTGTGTGTTGGTGTGAAGGAAAAAAAAAAAAAAAAAGCTAGAGGATGTTGATTTTTAAGCGTGTTGTCCTGGTCCTAAGGTCGTGTTTATATAGTTCTTTCGCTGCTGGACTTTGCTCAACCCTAGAAAAGTCAAAAGGCGCATACAGACAAGAGTAAATTGATCAATGATCTCGCATTTCCACACATCCACCTACTGAAGAAGGACACAGAAAGCCCTACTTTCCCTCCTCCATTTCCTTCCCTCTCTGCCTCCTTTAAGTGTTTC
Organism: Linnemannia elongata; assembly: GCA_036320915.1. NCBI lineage: Eukaryota > Fungi > Mortierellomycota > Mortierellomycetes > Mortierellales > Mortierellaceae > Linnemannia > Linnemannia elongata. The sequence continues at coordinate 456,612 of JAXBDG010000005.1, read as the reverse complement.
GCCTCGTTCTTGGTGTCGTTGCCGAGAGCATAAAGAAGAGGAGATAAATAAACCCTCTCGCGCGTGTGTTGCCCGACACAAGTACACCATGCGACAAGAAAGGACAAAGTGTCCAGCTGTCTCAATGTGGTTTGGTAACAACAAAAGGCAAATTCAAACAAACAAGTAGAAGACCATCTTCGCCTTGACCCTTCACAGTTCGCCCTTCTTTATTTTTATCCGTCGATGTGGCTGGCCACCGACACAGCTACAGGTCGACTTCTCCTACTGCAAAAAAGTGAAAACATTCACATTTGTTCCATGCCCACCTATTGTGTTTCCCTCAAAAGGATGTGGACGAAAAGGGGTAAAGAAGTAGAGAAATGAAAAGCAGAGAGGGAAAACAAGGGGGGGGGGGGGGGGGTACAGAGAGGAAGAGTACGGAGGAAGAGAGGAACGACTGCCCGGATGGAGCGGGAAAGAAAGGGTGTAGCAACAACAACGGTGCCTATTGTCAATTGCCCGTGCAAGCCCATCACCCTGCCTCTATTATGCTTTGTCGTGCGTGAATGGGAATCAAATCTATTTTCCCCCTCCTAATACCCTCAAGGTCGCTTCGGAAAATGACGAGAACCTTTAGGGTACGCACATCCTTTGCTCCATTTTCCGAGAGATATGGTCAGTTTTTCTACTTATCCTCTCTTGAATGATCGATTGGTACTTTGGTCTTGCTCTGTCGACTCCGACTGTATTACTCCTTTCTTCTCTCTTGCTTCGTCAATATCCATCCTTGCTTTTCCATGTGTTCAGAGCCAAAAGAATACTGTTTCTTGTACAACCATAACAAAAAAGAAATTGGCGCAGGGATTTTTTCTTGTCTCCTTCACCTTCACAAGAGGAGCGTGTATCTTGCTTGTGGTAGAAAACGAGAAATAAAAATCGCGCATTGTCATGCCTCCGTCCTTAGACTCCTTTGTGATGTATCCTGGGTAAAGTAGCCTTCTATCGTTTCCATTTTCTCTGCAGGACACCACCATGCCCCCCACCAGCTGTTTGCCTCTTTATCTCTTTATCTGACTGCCTGCCTTATGATATGTAATCTTAGACATTCTTTTGTAGCCTTCAAGTAATGATAAAAATGAGGAGAAAGGGACGGATAAGAGTGACATGGATCGATGGGCATTCATACCCAAAAGTAAAGCAAATAAGAGGGTTGGAAAGGCAGAGCATGCAAAAAAGGAACGAAGGTAAAAGGAGAAGTGGGCTAAGGAGGGCATAGGATAAAAACCCACTCTAGTTGTCTGTTACCCACAAAAACACCGCCATGTCATATGAAGAGCCATCTCAAGAATGCTTTGTGTTGTTATTGCTCAGTGGAAAAATAAAGATGGAAGATGGTATCGCCTTGTTATTGTTAGGAGGATAGACAAAAAGCCAAAAAGTGGTGGCAACACCGTCCGTGTTGAGTGTGTGCGAGTATTGATTCACACCAATGCAAACGCAACGATCAAAATTTGTTTGTTCAGTCTTTGGTCATTGGTCGGGATAACAATCATTATTGGCTCCGACCAAATGGAAATCAGATCCGTCCGCAAGCTCACAGAAGAAAGACAAGAATGAGAATAAGAAAGGAAAAAAAGAGGCGTGCGGAGAACAAGGAGAAAAAGAGCGAGGGTTGACCATGAACTACGCTCCTTATCTTGAGACAAAACACGCGCCAGGTACTAGCTGTAGTGCTCGTAGTAGTATGGACTTTGTTGGCAGGGATGTAATGCTGAGTCCCTTTTTGTTGCGTGTGTTAAAGAGAGTGAAGGAGAGAACAGGACAGTTTTCGTACCTCGGATTCGTAGTGTCGTTGCTTTGTTGGATGTACGTTGTGGGAGAATGAGTAAGTGCGAGTGTGTCTGAGAGAATGAGTGTATGAATATGTCGAGTATGCGTGTATAAGTATGTGTGTGAGTGAGAGAAGGACGAGAGTCGACTGGAGGCGTTTGAGAATGGGAGACAGTGTGAGGAGATAGAAGGTGATTAGCGTGTCGACGAGAAAATGGGAAAGAGGATAAGGGTGGGAGAGGAAGAAGGGAAAGGAGAAGGAAGGAAGAGAAGAGAAGTGAAGCGAAGAGAAGTGAAGTGAAGAAGAGGATGAAGAGCCGTGGTCAGGTCAACGAGTGTAATGTGGACGTACACAACAATGAGAACAATGAGAACAACAAAGTGGTGATTGATCTCATCCATCACCATTTGAACGTGAAAAAGTGAGCTCATATCGTCTGTTTATCTGTTACCAAGAAGCAACCCTTGTGTTTGACCATTTGTGTACTTTGTTCGCCTTGTCTTCCCTCTTCTCTTTCTCTCTATGAGCCACCACGGCACTTTCCCATTCACATTCATACACATTCATTCACACTCATCACCACACACGCATCTCGCTTCAACATGCACGAAAGTAGATCAGCACTCTAGTAGGGACAAAGGAAAAAGGATCGCGTCCAGTCCATCCTTTTACTCCTACAATGCTCACCATTTTTCAACCAGTCATATCGCGAGTTGCTCGTGTGAGGTTTGTTTCTCCCAGTTTTTTTTTTTTTTTTTTTTTTTTTTTTCTCCTGTTTCCTTTATGCCCTGCGCATGTTGTGGCATTATGCATTGCCACCTCAATCAAGAAAAGCAAGGGTTGGATGCATGCTTGACCCATCATCACCTTCCTTTCCTCCCATGCACTGTACAGTCTGGGGACACACACTCTGGTGCTCGATCCCTCCTCCTCCTCTTCTTCTCTACTTCCTTGCCTTTACCTCCTTACTTTCCCTTGCCACCCTCCTGACTTTTACTCGTCCCAATTCCAACACGCCCTCCCGTCTTTTTTTTTTTTTTTTTTTTTTTGCCTCCTTTCCCCTCCTTTCCCGTCCCTTTATCTTCACCAAACAACAAGGAATTGCCATCAACTACAGGGCGAAATGGGCACACGACCACAAAGAACCACAACGGTATGAGCATTAAAAGAAAAGCTCTCTCACACTTTGATCGCCCTTACTTGGTTTTTTTTTCTTTTGTTTTTGGGGAGGGCACTTGATTGATTCGAGATGATCTCAAGTGGAGCAGTCATTTGTTAGGTTCCAGAACTGGATTTTCATATTTCTCGTTTTGTTCATTGTTCACTTGGTCAATGCGCTCTCTCCTAGTTTTTTTTTTTTATCCTCTCCACTTGTAATACATCAATAGGGGGAAATAGAAAAAGAAAAGTCCATTCGATCCCTTTTTCTTTCTTCCCTCGACATTCCCGTGCCTCCCTTCCCTTCCCTTTTCTTTGCTTTCATTCGGGAGAATCCAAGCAACAACACGCGGAATTACTTCCGTACCTTTTCTTACAAAAGGGGTACCTACACAAAGACGAAGGATGGAGTAGGGGGAGGGGGGGTGCAATTGAGAGTGATAAAAAAAAAGACCGTCCACTTCAATGCGCCTACCTTTCCGAGGTCATGTGGACAAGTTCATGAAAGGATATTCCCTTTTCTCTCTTATTCACCTTCCGACACACATAGACACACGACAACACATCCTAGACTGACTCCCTTTTGTTAAACCGTTACGAAAAGGGTCTCATCTTTTGTAAATCTACCCCCTTGAATATTAACGATCGAGCCTCGTTCTTTTCTCACACCGAAAGTACATCACTGGATGACAACAAAAGCAATTCACATCAGGGAGTGAGAGAGGTGAGCGGAAGACAGGAGATTCAATAGACTTCAATTGAGACATTGCCATCATTGGTAGTTTATGTGTTTTTTTTTTAATGTCGAGTGTATGTATGGTTAACAAGTGGTATTATGGCCAACATTCTGACCGGAAGAGATAGAGAGAGAGAAAAAAAAAAGAGGAAGAGATAACAAGGATAGAGTAGATAGAGGATTTGTGCCTGGCGTGCAGAAGGCTAACGCATGAATCATACGTGCTTTTAACCGCAGAAGACCTTGGCTTTACCAACGACGACGCCGTTGGTGTCGACAAAGCATGGCCAGACACAGACCTTGACCTTGCCACCATCCTTACTCTTGTGTGCCGGTACCATCCTTGTCGGATCAAACTCGGACTCGAGTGGCACCTGTTGTGCCACAATCTCTGCATTCTGACTCCTCATTGTCAAACTCAAGTCAATCGCCTTTGTCACCAAATCCAGCACCTAATTAATTTCATTTTGTTATTTTCATCATAAGCAGTTAGCAAGTATTTTAGGCGCATTGTTAGAAGCAATGTCCAGTGAGAGCAATAAAGAAATAGGGAGGAAGTGAGGTATGTGATACAAGCAATAATCGATCGCACCCACAAAACATTATGGGAATAATGAAGCAGGTGAATATGGAGGGTAGACGTTCTTGAGAAAGAAAACAAAGATAGCCTTGTGAAAGAACAAAATACGTCCACGAAAAAAGAAGAAATGATATTCTCGAGGAAGAAAAGAGACATCCATAAAATGAATGTAAAAGGAAAAGTTACCTTGGCGTGCCCGTTCCAGTTGTTGTAGAGTTGTTCAAGGCGGACTTCAAAGCTCTTGGCAATGCGCGCAGCCTCCTGCGAAGCATGAGTCTGAGCGGAAGGGGCTTTGGCAGAGATAAAGCAGAGCTGCTGTCGGAACCGGGTCGCCTGGTCCATAAAGTTGTTATCGACCATCCACTTGTGAATATCGCCAAACTCCTGGGCAGGCTGGAATCCGACATAGAATGGGCTGTAGAACACATCTTCCAGCAACGTGTCCATGATATACTTTTCGAGGAACATGTTGAGGATATAGGGTTGGGTGTTGGCAAATTTGTACTTCTTCTTAACCAACTGCAGAGCTTCCTCCTGATTCAAGTTCATCGACCTGTCGCCTGCCGAGGATTTGGTCAATTGCAGAATAGTCGCCTGGAGTACGCGGACACGCTGCTCGATGGTCGAATGGTCGTCGTCGGTGGCGCGGATCTGTCGGACGTCGTTCAGGTACTTTGATCGCAGGTCCTCCATCTCCTTTTCGCGCTTGTGGATCAGTTCCTGGAGCATCTCTCGGTCGTGGTGAACCTGCTGCAGACTGGCGTGCAAATCATGGTTCTCCTGCGTCTTAAGCTTCAAAGTGTTGTCCAGCTGCTCGACCTTGGTCTGCGACGACTGTTGAGACTTTTTCCAGCTCAAAACCTCATCCTGGAGTTTGCGAACATCCGCTGGCAGAAGTTCCCCTGACCCGCCACCGATGCTGCCACTATTGGGGATATCGCCGCTAGAGCTGTTGTTGGGACTGTTGGTCTGGCCAGGGAGAATAATAGGGTTGCTCCTGAGAAGTCCTCCTCCGCCGCCACCATTGTTGTTATTGTCGTATCCAGCTCCAGGCTGTTGTCCATAGTATCCACCGTCGTCGCCGCCGTGTCCTTGCGCGTGAAGTTGACCGTCTTGGTTGTTTCCTCCAGAATAGCCACCACGATCATAGCCACTTGGATCCTGTTGCTGTTGATATTGAGAATACTGAAGCGACTGGGAGACGAGCATCTCGTTGTTGTTGTTATTGTTGGGGTTGAAGGAGGTAGACTGTAACTGTTGAGGTTGTCCACCGACCATCACGAAAGAGTTGATCGAGTTCGAGTCAGTGTCACGATTGCCACCGCCCTGCTGTTGACTATAGAACTGTTGGCTGCCACTGCCGGGGTTGGGACTGGGGGCGTTTGACATTGTCCTAGGCGGGATGATGGGACCGCCGCTTCCGGGAGGGTGGTGAATGGACGGCCCCCGTTGAACACCGCCGCCACTGGTTCGTTGGGAGGATGAGCCTGTGGGCGAGGTTGGGGAATGGGGTTGAGGGGAGACGGGAGGGGCGACGTCGTCCTTGTTCTTTTTCTTGAAGAAGTTCATTTGTCTGTCTCTGTGCTTGTATGTGTATGAGTTTGAAGGTGAGAGGTGAAGGAGAGAAGGAGCCTGTAAGAGAGACAGAAAGGAAGAGAAGATAGAAGAAAAAAGAAGTGAAGAGAGAGAGAGAGAAAGAGAGAGAGGGAGAGACAACAACGTCAAGGAAGGAAGGAAGGGGGAGAGAGGAAGGAGGGCGTTGATGGAGGAAAGGGGATGATGACAAGAAAGAGGAGAGAAGGACCGTTGATGATGACCTCTATTCCTTCACTCTCTTTGTTCTCTCACTCGCCGTTTGCTAAACTCGTTCGTTTTTTTTAGACCGCTCTGACAGAGGAGGGAGATGAAGCGAAGAGAGAAAAATAGTCACGGGGTTAGTCAATTAGACATAAAATTGCATATGATTTACCTGTTTATTGCACATTGAGTTGGCACACCAAATTGTCATCTCTCCAGCAAGGTTTGCATGCTCATACAATAATCAACAGATTTTTTTTTTTTTTTATTATTTTGCGAGCCATCCCCTCGCCACATCGCTCTCACCAAGAACTGAACAGTTCCGAGGGGGACATACGAGTATCACATTCAAACGGGGAGGGGCCAGGTCTCAGAGAGGTCGTCAGAAAGCGATTGAAGCGAAGCATACCATCAATGGGCGTTCATGCAAAAAAAAGAGGGCGAAGAAGGTTGAGGAAAAGAGGACACAGCCCATGATTAAAAAAACAACGAACACAAAGGGGGGTCATAGCCCAGAGCAAGTAAAAATAAAAAAGGAGGACTGGAATCCCTTTACACAAATTTCAGCGCACCGGAAACTCCCTCACAGCAGGTGAGGGTAGAATCGACAGGTAGAAAACCCTTGCTTCTATTTGCATCTGCTTCAAGGCATAAGAGTCGATGATGTATATATTTCCTGGATTAAGAAGGACAAGCAGAGGCGGTGCTTGGAAGGGAGCCTACGGAGAATCAAAAAGAGTTGTCAAAAATTCGACAGGAGGAGCATTGGAGGAAGGAAATCAAGGGGCGCAAAAAGAGAGAGGGGAATGAGCATCCAGCACCATGAAAGAAAGTGAGAAGACTAGAACGTGCGGAATGCCACCAAGGCAAGTCTGGACCGCAAGATCAAGCAAAAATTGGTGGCGTTCAGGAACAAGTGCGTATTCTCATCACTCTCATATCTAACAGGATACGTCTTTTGAGCATCACCAACTGATCATCATCATCAGAAGAACATGAACTGTTTATTCGTTAAGACACTCAGCCTTTCAGCGCATATTGGGTAAAATAGTCATCCTTGTAGAGAGATCTTTTTTTTTTTTTTTTTTTTTTTTTTTTTTTTTGAGGGTGGTGTTTAAAGTGAAGTCACTGGTAAAAGTGATAGTGGGCGAGGGAGAGGGAAGGAGGAGCAGGAGAAGAGGCAAGGAATTGCAAAGGTGGAGTTGGGCGGGAGGAGGAAGGGTAAGAGGGAGAAAAGTGCCTGTAGAAGAAGGAACGAAAGAAGGGAAGAAGCTGTAAAAGTTTTGAAAGGAATGCCTTGGTTATGATAAAGCAAACATTTGTGCGACAGAGCGTCCAAGCCAAGGTTGATTACAATTTTACGTTGTCACCCTTTGTTACAGAAGGAACCTTTACCCTGAGGGGGGGTTATTTTGTCGTGGGAGAACTTATGTCGTAAACACGTATATATCGTTGCAAACATTCGCTCTACATACAAACACTTCACAGACTCCAATAGAACAGTTTCTCAGGTCTTTTATCCTTTTCATCACATTCCTTTTCTCCTATCCTTTCTTACTTTGCATTGTCATCTGCCTTTGAGCACTTAAAAAAATATAAGCGTGTGATGGGAAATTAATGGCGTCCAGGTACTGATTTTCATTTTTCAATTTACTGCTACTCACCCTCCTCAACGAGGTCATTGAAAGGTATCTTCAAGTACCTTTTCCCTATCACATCCCGCACCACATATCTAATTCCCTTCTGCTTGAATCAAGCGATGCATAACCCATTTTTAATGCGCAAACCGATTCTATTTTATTTTCTTGCAGACGTAACAAAAAATGGGACGTTAAGAAAAAGCAAAAAAAAAAAGTATGAGAGGTGCATTGTGGATACTCAGACTGCTGTAGTGCATGGTGCAGGGAGGGGTGGGGGAAAGAAGCTACTAAATGCTCTCTCATTTTTAGTGCGATTTTTACGTACTTCTCCAACGCAGATAAATTATGGATGGGAATGTGGAGAGTGGGGGAAAAAAAAGAGAAAAGAGGGGAGCAGCGAAAAGAGACGATGAGAGGAGGCCCTTGTTTGCTTTCTTACCTCTCTTCGACATTCTATTTTACTTTTTGTATGAGCGTATTTTTACGCTTAGGAAGTGGAATGAGGGTGAGGGGTTTACCGAGAGTAAGAAAAGGTTGGCTAATGGATAACAAACGATCAGAAAGGGTTGAGGGGGAAAAATAGGTCCGGATATGCCTTGTTATTTGACCTTTAGTTGTTATTGCTGCAGATGTTGTGTGCCGACAGCGAAAGAGGGCAGAATGGAAAGTGCAAAGTGGCACACGTACAAATGGGTTTAGCACATCCCAAGCCACCACTTTGATGCTTTCACTAGGATCTCATACGTCGTTGTGCTCACCCTCGGCGCCGACCTCCATCTGTCTTTAATATTCCATCGCTCTCAGGAAGTAACTATTCCTGACCTTTCCAACACCATAGATATGATTCTTAACATAGAAGATCCATCATCCTTAGCTCCCGATCCCTTATAAAATAGCTAGCTTAGCCTTAGATAGTTCCTTGCTTCTTTTTCCCTTTCTTCCATAAAGCGTTCTTATAACATATATACTTCCCCCGCATCCTCTTTGTATTAGGTGTTCATCTTCCTTTTCACTCTCTGCACACTCGTCCTCTTTGAACTCTCAACAGTTCTCCTTCATCTCTTTGCGTCGTCACTCCTCCCCTTAAGTATCCCTCCTCAGGCCCTTCATTCAAACACATAGTCGGCACGTGCAAGTCTAGCATTCAGGAACGGGACTTTGTTGCTGTCGTTCTTTTTTTGAGGTGACACTTTTTTTCATTGAACAATGGAACATTGGACAGAGCAAAGGATCATCTTCAAATGCGATGAACAACAACAGGCAGTAAAGGCTTGAATGCAGCAGTCGCCAGTGAGACCTGGACATCTTGGCTACTGCTCCCTATCGCCAACCAACGTAACGACGTTGGGTCGCGGGTGGCTCGAAAAGTCCAGTTCCCGGATGTGGTCCTGGTAGGTGTAGCTTGGTAGCCTTCTATTTGTCCGTGGGCGACCTTGAGTAGCTGTGGTTGGGGTAGTGGTGGTACTGGGCTGATCGATACTTGTCTCCTGACTGGTCCTGTGTTCTGACGACGACGACTCGCTCTCGCTTTCGGGAATAAGGCCCATCATGTGCAGCTCGTGCTTCCCTACAAAAGCAGGCCCTGGATCCTCTGAGTCAGACCCTACATCCTCCCCCTCCTCCTTGTCCTTCATGATCCTTCTCTTCCTTTGCGTCCGCCGCCGCCACCAAAACAGACCTCCGATGACCAAGACCACCAAAACTGCAGCTAAGCTTCCACCAATCACCGTTTTCTTCGTATTCTCCCCATTTGATATGGCAGATGGAGTTCTATCTTTCCTAGTCTTAACAACTCGTTGGATGGCACTGAAGATTTGATCGTTGGTCTCGACTAGGTAGGGGCCACTCATTTTTCCTGCTCCCGGTCCAAAGATGGTGAATTCAAACAGTCCTTTAGAGGTCAATGCCACAACAAAAGGTTCTTGGCCCGGGGCCAGTCCACCGACGACCTGGAAGTTTCGATCCACCACAAGGTCGGAGGAAATGTCGGTGCGGGTGATTGGGTATTCGAGGTATGCCCTGTCCGTCACGTTCTCAGTCGTGTATATCTTGAGGACCTTACAGCAAAAAAAAAAAAAAAAAAAAAAAAAAAAAAAAGATAAGTCCAAGGAAGGAAAGCTAAGCGTTGGGTGAATGCGCGCCGGCAACAGACTTGTTTTTAGGAGAATTGGAGCCAAACGAAATAAAGGAGGAAAATTACCTTGTCTATGTCGTATATGCCTCCGAAAAATGTCGTCCCGTTGCGATCACCACCAAAGGTATAGTATTGGTTAAGGGCGCCTCCCTCTTCCGGTGGGCTTGGGCTTCGGAACGTACAAGACTTGCCAAGGCGACCCGTAGTGGACAGGGATGTGGGAATGGACGGACACTTGTTACTTCCACTGCCAACGCTGCTGAAGTAGAAGGTGTCCCTGTGATAAGTAATAAATCTTGAATAGTACATCGCAGTTGACGAGAAGAATCCTCGTTTAGTGTAGTCGTAGACACTATGGGGATTCATGCCGACTTCTACGTTGGCTCGTACAACGTTTTTGATATCCTAAAAGGAGGGCAACGTTTATGTTGGCAATAAAAAAAAACGCATGAATGATGAGTGGCCCTTTTTTTGCATACGCTTACGTGGTTCATGTAGTACCTAGGTCAGAAACAACAGCAGTGGAAACCTGTCAGCACTTTTCATTTTTTTTACCCAATCTGGAGAACTCTCAGGTATGAAGAGGTTGTTTGTTACGTCCAATCTCCCAAAAGTTGTCTGGTAAACTTCCATGTTCGTCAAGAGATGAAAGACGTCCGGGGATTCGGGGTGGGTATAAAATGACTTGTGAAGGCATTCATCAGACGTCCATCCATGTAACGAAGTCCCCTGAATGGCCGTCCAGCTGTCAGAGTCAGGACTATACCTCAACCCCATTGGCAAAAGTTTCGCTGGGGAAACGGTTCGAAAAGGACTCCTAAAAAACGCTGTGAAATCTCCGCGGCCGTTCGTCGCACAGTCGACAGAAGTGAAAGTTTGGTAGTTGTAAGAATAGTCATTGCCTCTGAAGCTTGATACGACAGTCCAGGAGATCGTTGAAAGATTGGTCGGACTGGCATTGGATCTGACGAGAAAAGCAGTTGATTCGATGTAGGGGTTGTCTTGCGAAAGTTGCTCGGCGCTTCCGGCGCTTCCGATCCCGTAAAGGAACTTTGAATACGGGTCAGCGGCGATACAATCAAGGGAAAGTATGCCCATGGTGGTTCTTCCGTTTTAATATTTTCTGAGGAGCTTAAAGGATTGATAATGGAGTATTGAGATTGACGAATGCTACCGAAGGTGATGGAGGTGGAAAGGTCGCCCTGGCGGTTGTAGCGGTTGGCGTTGAAGAGGATCAATATTAAGATGGTGGAGAGTGTGAAAGAGTTGTCGGAGGATGGTGGTGGACAGGGGAAAGGAAAGAAGGAAAGAAAGAGATGAAAAATGATGATGGGAACACACAAAGTTAAAATCGGTGGGAAAGGGCGGAAAGGAGGGAGAAGGGGAATGGTTAACGACAGAATGATTGTAGCTTTGAAGACCTAAACTGCTCTCAAGAGAAAACCTGTACAATCCAAGAAGGTACATTTGAGCCCACACACATTGTGAAGAGACCATGAGCAAAATAAATCAAACACACTCTTTGGTCGGCGTGTGTGACTGAACCGTTCAAACTCCCACTCGTCAGTGTCAATGGGTCGGAGCACCTAAGTTCCGGAAAACGGTAACATTATACTGGAGAAGGGTACAGGAGCGGTGCTTTACTACTCTTCCTTCAAGGGTCGTCGACAGAGGTGACTATACCAGCCAATCAACTGACATTAGTTCGCTATATGTGTGCCGAGGATCACTCGAGAACTCCAATCCTTAGATCCCATCCTGGTATTTATAAGACGAGCTCGTTTGCGGTGATCCTGCAGTAGTTGGACTGCAAAAGCAGATGGAGAACTACACCTTTGACTATTGCCAGTTGTTATGACACTGATCGCAGTCCCGGGCGCAGTCTGGGTTTAAGGAATCATACCCATCACATACGCCTCTCCACCGCCATCTTATTCCATGATTGCAACCTGCTCATCCTTCTTTCGCTGATAAATCCTTATCTTCCATCGCCCAGCGAGCAATGACGGCACGAACATTGATGCTACAAATATCGCAGCAAGCTCGCCCATCGCCACTCCAAGCTTCCCAGCGTCCGTCAACTTCGCAGGGTACTTGGTTGTAGCTCGTGGAGGCATGAAGAGAGTAGTGACACCAATTACAGCAGCGACGGCATGAATGACAAGGAGGTTCTGGACGATGGATCTCATGATGGAGTATGAGCGACTTTAACCTCGATACAACCATCCACGTCACCCTTGTCCGAATGACAACGGCCTACCTGGATATTGGACTGGCACCTCCCTCCTCTCCTATCTCCCACACTCTCATCCGATATCGCCTTCTTATGCCAGTTCCGAATGCTCCAAGGATGTCCCGCCCTCCAAACCCTCGAAACCAAGATCCAGACCCACAGAAGTTCTCACACCCGCGCTATCACTGACGACAACTTATTCACCCCCACCGGCTAGCCAAATCATCGCACCATTCTTAAAAAAACTCCACATGCACGGGCCGTAGACATTCGCCTCCTCCTCCTCCTCCTCCTCCTCCATCGCACACCAATTCCTACAAGAATGTTCCCCAGTCTCGTCTTCCTCTCTGCGCTAAACTGTGTCGGTCACTCTCTTCGAGATATGGTCGAAATTGTGAGAAGCATGACCAAACCGATCAAGGAGTTGTTCGGGAAAGCTGGGATGCGCCTCGGGAGGATCAAGTGAAACTGAACGTGCTCTAGAGTAATAGCAAATATGACGTCGAGAAGGCTGTGTTAACGACTGTTGGGTTAAGAAATACGTACGTACTTTTACGGGAGGGTATACCAGAAAAACCACAGTAGCTGCAGCCTCAGGGGTGCCATAGGAAGAGTGTCGTGTGTGTTGGAGTGAACAAAAGGAAAAAATATAGTGAGTGCAGAATGGTGGCATGTTCATGACATCTGCTCATAGTTTATTTCTCCATTTGTGCGTTGCTCAAATCAACTTGTTTCATCTGCTCCTCCACTAGGGCAACAGCGTGCAGATCGTTCCGCCGTGATTGTGCGTATTTGATCTGGCTCTCGAAAGTGTCGAACTGGCTCTGGAAAGAATCTGCTCCTAGGGTCCGGATGCCTCGAAGGTCAGCGCTATTGAAAGAGACTTCAGCTCGGACAAGGATCGTGATGGCGTTGGCGGCGGCAGTGGCAACAGTGGCGTCGATCTTGGATTGCTCGATGACGGCCAAGAGCTGCTCTTCGAAACCGGGGTTCTGCTTGACTCGATCGCACAGGAACTGGATGACCGAAGGTTCAGCGAGGAGGCTGCGCTTGAACAGAATATTCCTGGCGTCGAAAAACATAACGCGACGGGAACTAATATCGGACTGCGGAGCAAATTCGTCGTGGTCGTTGCAACTGCTGGGATCAAAGACAGCAAGAGAGAAAAAATACTCGAGCAATGATCAATGAAGGAATCGATGCTGGCTGCCAATGCGAGTCAGCGGAATCGATTCTCGCAGCATGCGGGCCTCAGGGTCAGTGCCAAAAAACTCAGCTCTCCACGTCTTTTTATCCCTGACGTGAACATACTGGACCACCGGATTTCCATCCTGATGCTCAAACATCGCCGTCGCCAGTCTCTTGGAGAAAGCAATGCCCTTCGTAATAAAGCCTGCCTCCAATAGTTGATTCAGCACCTCCTGATCTTCCTTGGGTAAGACGTTTCGTTGGAGCCGTTGGATACTGTCAGACAGCCAATGCCTTGCGAGGAAGTCGTACAACTGAACACACGTGATTTTCATGGCTGACAGATCCTGCTGGCACTCGATAACTCCTGGCAGCGCCTCCAACGACAGAGACAGAAGGAAGGGGTTCTTAACCAGATCCATGAGGTTGGGGATGGTGGTCAGCTTGTCCATGTAGTCCTTAGTAGTCCAAGTCCGCGGCTCGAGGGGGACATACTGTTCGAAATAGTTCTCGATCTGCTCCTTGGAGAAAGGGGCGATCACAGTCTCCCGAAAGAGGTTGGTAGTCTGACGATCGTACAGATTATTGCCTTCAGGGATGAAACGGCTGCGGTAGTCTTGGCCAAGATACTGGCTTTTACAGGTGACTATCATCTTGGCCTTCCACTGCCCTATCTGGTTTAGCTTGTTCTTCTTGTAGACGTTGACAAATTGTTGACTCTCACCGTACCCGTCACAGATGAGGACGAACTGGCGGTGCGATTTCAGTTCCTGGATCTGGTCGTCACTGATATAGTAGGTTGCCAGTTGTTCCTCGATCAGATACTCGCCTGGTTGGCCAATAGTAGTCAAGTCGATGAACAGTGGTACCGGGCCGTGGTTCTCGTAGCTGGACCAAAGCTGGCACTCCAGGTGTCGAGCTAATGTCGATTTTCCAGATCCTGAATCACCTAAGACCAACATGACTTGTTGGTCGCTTGCCAGGAATTCTTGGACCTTGTTCATGAGGGGGAAGACATCGTCGTCGCTGGCTTGAAGGCCGGCCTTTGCCCATGTAGGGACGAAGATCGACTGTCGTCCGTCATTCAGTCGTTGATCCTTAATGACATCCAAACTCTGGCTCAAGGCGTCAGACATGGCTCGAGTACTAATAAGTGGAAAAATAATCAGTTGCCGGTTTTTCAATCGATAGCAGATGGAATGACTTCTTAAGTTTGTTCGCTGCTTTGGTGCGCAGCGGTGTCAATGGTATAAAGAAAAGAAACGGAGACGGGACATACGTTATAGCTCAGCGAGTTTGTGATTCTTGCTGCTCCTGGTTTAGGTGGAGTGTAAAATTTACGTTGAGGCGAGGACACGACAGTTAGCATTGAAAGGTGTGAAAGAAAAAGGGATCAATGCGGCTGTTGCATCCAATTGTACCTGTGTCCTTACGTGTCAGAGTATTGAGGAGGAGGGTGTGTCCTATGGGGTGCTGCTGGTAGGTACAAGTGATAAAGTGGACTAGGCGACTACTCGCAAATAAATGGCGAAGACGTTAATGACTAGAATAATGCTATTATATGTGTGATTAAATGTTAAATCGTTCAAGAGACTTCCGCTCACCCACGTGTATGTGCCGATTCCGAATGAACCAGGAGTGAAAGCGAGAATGGATGGACAAAGAAGGATTTTGGATGAGTAAGTTGTGTTGTGTGAAGTCGGTGAGGGTTGATGGTGTGGTGAGGCGGTGATGAGTCAAGGAAGAAGGAAGAATAACAGAAAAGAAAGAAAAGAAAGTAAATAGAAAACCATTGCACGAGCTTTTATTAGAATAAAAGTAAAAAAGGGAGAGTCCAGCCTTAATGGCTCGATCGCTGTGCAGACCGATATGTGGGCTTTGCCATGCTCCAGCAAAAGACTCGAAAAATATTCCCCTTAATAACTTTCAAGTCTGCGCCACTTGAGATATACCTCGATTCTTTACTACTGTACACCAACGTCATTTTTCACGCGTGAACAGTTGTTCATGTTGTTGATACCTTGCTAGGACTCACGTCTACGTCTGCTTCTCTTTGTGCAAAACCGTTGTAGACTACTGCATATTGAATTATTGCCAGAAGAAAAAAAAAGTATGGCATATCTCACCCCAAGAGTGTATGGTCGAAAGGGGAGCGTTGTTTTGGAAGAAAGAACGGCTTCACAAAAGAAGACGTTGCAGTAAGTAAGGAATTGACCAAAAGGAAAGCGTTATTGACAAGGAATTCACGGTAAAAAGCACAGCTCATTCTTAATAACCCAAGCTAGGCTGAGCATACCCTGGAGATGGTAACAGCATGTGCATGCACGCTTTGTAAGAAAGTCGAAGGGTCGGATGCACTATCCGGGCAGCAAATGTGCTGCCCACGCAAAAGCCACAAACTAAATTTTACAGATGGAAGGCCATGGAAAGGAGCAGGAAAGGACAATAGAATGTAAGGGCGTGGTCAGAAGGATGGATTTAGTAAATTTTTCCTGCGCAGACAACGAACCAAGAGGAGCAAAGGCATTAATGAAGGCGGACCAAGGGGAGATGGGAGGAGCAGAGATACTGCTTCGCTCTTTCACCTGGCGTCACTTTTTCACTCTGTAGGTGCCGGGAATAGAAGAAATCGCTCCATGTCTGTAGAGTAAATAAAAATCGGAGCGATGAGAAAAAAAATGTTGTATTAGGTTATTGAAGCATTGTTATTCGCTCTTTCCACATCACGATCCTCGACACGTCGTGGAGCAACAATCCTGCTAGCCCTTCTCTTCCTTTGACTCATCTCCCTCTGGCAACAGTGAATAGTCAATGGCACCGCGCTGGACCAACAACTTGCGGTGGATCGGATTGAGACCAATGGCTCCCTTGAAAGTCAGATCTGCGGCGCAAAGCTGCCCAATGTGAGAGCCCCAGTGCATACGAACCGATATTCCTCCTGCTTTTGCACTCGATATCCGCCAGACTCGAACAGATCCATCATCGGAACCAGTTACAAACTCCATCGGCACCACCGGATTCCATGCAACACTTGTCACGGGCTCTGAAAATCCACTGACGACAGCAACACAGGACCAACTGTCTACCTCGCCCGACCAGAGTCGTGCCGTCTTGTCACGACTGCCAGAGAGGATCCACTTGCCACAAGAAGAGTAGGCGACGCTGTAAACCACACCTGTGTGTCCTTCCAGTTTGACATTGGGCTTGTCCGATTGAAGGTCCCAGAGCAGGATTGAGAAGGCACTAGTACCGAGCGCGAGTCGCTGACCATCTGGTGAGTAGTCCATTGAGTGCAGTGAGTGTGATAAACACACTTCCTTCCGAGCCTGAGGAAAGTCGGAGACTCGGAGATCGAACACACAAAGCCTTGATGGGCTCGATAGCAAACCAACGGTAAACTGATCTCCGTCAGGGGAGAACACCACGAAACCTCTCGAGCGGTACAGATCGGCCGTCTCACCCGCCACTTTGCCTTGATCGTTGGTACTCTCAAGATCCCACAGCAGTACAGTCCCGTCGCTGTGACATGCGACCAACCACCGACCACAACGCGAGAAATTCATATCAACAACGCGGTGATGGTGGTGGTGATGGGAAGATCCAAGGAGAACGCGCGCAATAACATCGGTTCGAATGTTCCTCAACCGAATATTCCCATTCCCGCAGCCGCTCGCAAACCAAAGACCGTTAGGGGAAATCGTAACCGAGTCAACATCGGATATGGGTGGTAATGGAATGGATCTGGAAGCTCCTGTGGACGAGTCCCACCGTTGAATCATGTTGTCGACATGCTCAGAGACTAACGACAGTCCGTCAGGAGAGTATGCCACAGTTCTAACCTCGGAAGCAAGTTCTTGTGTGTCGGAACTCGACCGGCAGGTGTTCGCCTCCCAAAGTCGTATAATCCCGAACAGATCTCCTGATGCAATTTGTAAGTCGTCTGTGGAAAAGGTACAAGTGGTGATCCAAATGCCATGACCCGACAACCTGGATATGAGTTGTCCACTCGATGAGTCCCATAGTCGAACGATCCTGTCCCTGCTTGATGAAACAATCAACTCGCCACTTGAAGAGAATGCAACATCGGTTACCTCATCGGCATCGTCCTGGAGAACTAGACCCATCTCTCCGGTGATTGCATCCCCCAGGTGAATCTCGCCTCTCCTCCTACCAGTGACAAGAGCGAATTGGTGTCCATCTGCAGAAAGGGCCATGCGCGAACCATCAACCCGTGGGATGACCCAGCCAGGCTTTGGTGTTCCTGTCTTCGGATCCCACACTCGAATCGTCCCATCGTCGCCGCCTGAAATAAGCCTCCGTCCATCCGCCGAATACGCGACACTTAAAACAATATCTTCATAACCGCCCAAAACAAACGAGCACTCCCCCGTCTCCGAGCTCCACAACCTAATCATGCTGTCGTGGCTGGCCGACGCGATCTGTCTACCGCAAGGTGAAAACGCCACAGAGTGCACACCACCTGTATGCCCCTTCATGACCAACAAAGTCTCGCCACTAACAGTATCCCATAATCGACAAGTCATGTCCCTATTCCCAAACGCAAGGTGTCTGTTGTTGGGTGAAAAGGCGATAGTCAACACCTGAATCTGTTCATTTTGTTGATTGACTCGAGTCCATGTCGTCGTGTCGTAAGTTGCTAGGCCCCTATCATAGAGAGCGACAGCTAGCAGGTTTCCTTTGGGCGAAAAGGCGACGGCATTGACTGCGGCGCGCTCCTTCAAATATGGCAATTCCTCAAACCGAACACCATCCATCTGTGCATTGCTGAAACTAGCCTGCCTCAGCCAACTCCTTGCAAAGTTGACTCCTCTCAGATCGGCTCCTTGAAACTGCGTGTAATCGAACTGGCCGTCGGAGAGATCTGCTCCTGGGATCCGAATGCCTCGAAGGTCAGCGCTGTTGAATCGAACACCTGCTCGGACAAGGATGGTGATCGCGTTGGCGGCGGCGGTTGTAGCAGTGGTATCGGTCTTGGACTGCTCGATGACTGCTAGGAGCTGCTTCTCGAAATTGGGGTGCTGCTTGACACGCTCGCACAGGAACTGGATAATCGATGGTTCGGTGAGGAGACTGCGCTTGAACAGGGGTCCATCAGTGGCGAGGAGCATGGCAGAAGTGGGGTCAAGAACGGATTGCGAACTGAATTCATCGACGACATGACTGCTTGGATCGAAAACAGCACATGAAAGAAAGTACTCGAGCATTGATCGATGTAGGAATCGAAACTGGCTCCCAGTGCGCTTAAGTGGACTCGATTCTCGCAGCATTCGGGCCTCAGGGTCAGGCCCAAAAAATTCAGCTCTCCACGTATTTTTGTCCTTGACGTGAACATACTGGACCACCGGGTTTCCATCCTGATACTCAAACATCGCTGACGCCAGCCTGACAGCATAGTCAACACCCATCGAAATAAACCCTGCCTCCAACAGTTGGCCCAGTATATCTCGATCCTCCCTGGTCAAGACGTTTCGTTGGAGCCGTCGGCTGTTGACTGCGAGCCAATGCCTCACAAACGTGTCGTACAACTGAACACGCGTGATGTTAATGGCCGAAAGATCTTGTTGGCCCTCGGTCACTCCTGGCAAGGCCTCTAACGATAGTGACAGAAGGAAGGGATTCTTGACCAGATCCATAAGATTGGAGATGGTGGACAGTTTGTCCATGTAGTCCTTGGTAGTCCAGGTCCGCGGCTCGAGGGGGACATACTGTTCGACATAGTCCTCGATCTGCTCCTTAGAGAAAGGCGCGATCACAGCCTCCTGGAAGAGGTCAGTAGCCTGACGGGTGTAGTGGCTAGTGCCGTCAGGGATGAAGCGGCTGCGGTAGTCTTGACCTAGGAATTGAGTCCTGCAGGAGATCACCATCTTGACCTTCCATTGACCAGGCCGGTTAAAGAGGTTGGTCGTGTGCAGGTTGACGGTGAGCTGGCTTTCGTCGTACCCGTCACAGATGAGGACAAACTGGCGATATTGCTTCAGTTCCTGAATCAGTGGCTCGGAAAAGTTGTTGGTTCTCAGATGTTCCCCAATGAGGTCCTTGTCGGGCCGGTCAATTGCAGGCAGGTTGATGAACAGTGGGATAGGGCCACCGCAGGTGTATTTGTGCAGGAGCTCAGACTCGAGGTGTTTGTTGAAGGTCGACTTGCCTGCTCCGGAATCACCCAGGATCAACATGACTTGTCGGTCACTAGCCAGGAACTCTTGGACGTTTTCCTCGAGGGGGAAAAGTTCGTCGTCGCGGGACTGAAGGTTGGCCTTGGCCATAGGAGAGATGTAGATGGGCAATTTGGCCTCCTCTAGTCGCTGCAACCGGAACTTGTGCAGCTCGTATTCTAGGTACTGGATGTTTTGGACCCTGGAAAGTAGTGGCGATGCAGAAGGCAAGGAGAGGCGGGCCCAGAACTCGCGGAACTTATCACCCCTCCTGATGCGAACGGAGCTGTTAGCGATGTTGTTAATAAGGGTGTGGGGATCCAATTGGTCGAGAGGGTGGTCGGACATGGTGAGAGTACTAGCAGAGTCGATATGAACAACAGATAGTACAGTTAGCAATTGCGTCTTACAGCAAGAAGTATCATTCTTTTGACGTTTTGATGCAGCATGTGCTTACTTTGTTGATTTGAGAATGCGCTAGCGATTTTGCTGAAGGAAGCAGATGAGTAATGAAAGTAAGCGAGGGCTGCTGCAGATGTAACAAATATAAAAATAATTAATTTTCATGCCTTCTCGGATTGTGTGTACTACCTCCATCAGAGAGAATGTGCAAGTGTGCTAACTTACACAAAGGTAGAGCGAGGGTGTTTTTTTTTAATACGTGTTGGTTCGAGTGTTGGGGATGATTGTGTTATGGGCCTGTTGGTTCGGACGTCTGCGGTGAGGTGTGCAATATGACTGTTGGGTGCTTTAAACTGGCTATAAGAGAAAAGGAGGCAAAAGGTGAGCAAAGGTCTGTATGAGGAGCAATTGCTATCAGCAAGACGAATAAGGGTCTTTCTCCAACGTACTGTCTGAGGTAGCGGGTTGTATTTTGTTCTTTTGTTGGAGCAATTTGAGACTGTAATGCTTGCTTCAGTGTTGTTGAAGTTTGGTTTGACTGGGTCAAGGGAGAAGGTCTTTTATTGGTTTTGGGTAGGACAGGGGAGGGGTAACTGTGAAGTGGAGGAGGGGGTATATGTGTATGAGTATATGCTTCTGTAGTTGTGCTTGTCGCGTTTGTTGTTTTTTTGTTCTGGGGGCTGTTGTTAGTGGCGGCGTTGCAATGAGACAGAGGTGCGTGTCCTTGGAATTCCGAGAGGATGGATCCAGAAGAATGCGAGAATGCAATGTAATGAACACCGAACAAGAATGAAGAAGAGTAATGACGATTCGAAAGGGGATTGTTTGAGATGAAGAGGTGAAGAAAACAAAAACGTATCTCTGCGTGTAAAAAGAGAAAAAGAGAAAAACGAAAAGAAAGGAGGGACCCGACTCTCCCTCCCATTCTCTCTCTATTGCTTTCCCGTTTGCCTGTTTGTTAATTATTTGATGCTTGTTGCACGTTGTTACAAGGTCCAAATTTTGTCCTTACTTTTCCCATACTTCCTAGGCATTGTCCCTCCACCATGCATTCACCCCTGACTCGTTGCGAACACGATGGCACCATTTGAAAAGGGAGCGTCTGAGCGTTACTTGTTTCTCCGCATATATGTATTCTCACTCCCTCCTGTATCCTAACCTACATCCCTTGAACAAAACAAAATCGCATAGTAAATAGCAATGCTTGTTTATTCCATCTTTCACAGCTTGGCCTTGGAGGGCTTGGGGGTGCGACCGATGACAGAGATCCCGTACTGGGGCGTGATTCGAGCGACATCGCCGTTGTAAGAGTCGTCCTCAATCAACAGCATGAAGGCGTCAATAACCTGCTCAACAGGGACCAGGCTGCCCATGGTCAAAATCAACTCCTTGATCCCTTCAATAATCTTTGTCTCCGAGAAACTATTATATGAAGATTATGGAGTAATGTTAAAGAGCGACATTTGTACACATCAAAACAACAAACAGTAGCACACTCCAATTTCACCCACTGCTATATGCATGCATACCTTGGGGCAACGGCATTGACACGGATACCATCTCCAAGCTCCTTGCAGGACCGCGTCAAACCAATAACACCAAACTTGGCAGCAGAGTAGACGGGTGTTAATGGCTGTGGGTACAATCCAGCCAAAGAAGCAGTGTTGACAATGACTCCACCGCGTCCTTGCTCTCTCAAGACCTGGATACCCAGACGGGTTCCTTCAACGACAGCAGTTAGGTCGATATCGATCACTTTCTTCCAGAATCCGGTGTCATCCTCCCAGAGTGGGGTACGCTCTGCAATTCCAGCATTGTTGATCACGATATCGACGCCGCCAAAATGGGTCCTGGCTGCCTTGAACATGTTTGCCTGATGTTCATAGTTTGTCACATCGCACTGGACGAAATAGGCGACCTTATCCTCCTTTCTGTATTCATGCATGCCAATTAACACAAAGAAAAGAGCGGGAGAGAAAGAAGTAGGGGTGTGTTTGTAGTTAGTCAATCGGGTCGAGGGCAACATTATTTCCCCGTTTGGTGCAAGAAAGAGGCCCGTACCCGTAGTTCAGCTCGTTAGCGAGACGTTCACCGGCCTTAACATCGATATCAGCGAGGATGACCTTTGCACTAATTGCAAATAAAATTGTGCAGATAAAGAAGTGAGAAGCGGAGTTGGTCAGCATACCATTTGCTACGGGTGCATGTATGTGTTTACTTTACGAAGCGGCTCTCTCTTAGTGTCGGGGGAAACACGTTCATAAAAGGGCAGACTTACCCCTTGCCGACCAGACGCTCAGCCAAAGCTTTGCCAAAGCCTGGGTTGTCATGTCAGGAGAAAAGGGGAAAACAGGGTGAGTGAATGCATTGACTTCCTTGAAGAGTTCTCCCATCACATGTAAGTCGGTGGTCGAGAGTTGAATGAATGACAGAGAGAATGAATGAGGGATGTACCAGAGGAGGCTCCGGTGATGATGGCGACCTTGTTCTCGACGTGCATTGCTAGTGAGTGTGAATGTGTCTTTGTTGTCACAGGTGTTGATGAGTGAGAGCAAGGACAAGGAGAGGAGAAAAAGAAGGGAAGTAGGGAATTCGGTCTTAGTTAATGGAAGTGGTAATGAAAGATGTAACGTAAAGAAAAGAGCGCTTTTTATAGCCTCTCCTCCTCTTTCTCCCTTTCACAATTATCCTTCCTCCTCCACAACAACGATGAAGTGCACGCGCCCATTTTTTCCACCTGTGGAGAGAGAAGAGACAAAGACGGTCGTTTTGCAATTGACCTTCGATCGGCTCCGACGGACGGAGTGTGAGCACACTGGACCCGACAACTAACCTAGCAATCGATCGAGCCGCAAATTAACGTTGATGCCCTTACGCCTCTGTACAAACACAGGATAAAGGTTCGCACGATTGACAACCCATGCATTCCCACGACAACAACATCAATCCAATCGACGTTACTTTTGTAATCCAATATACCAAACCACCTAAGGACAAAACACACTTTTTTCCAGTCCATCCTCCCCTACTTCATTACCTTTCTTCTTTGTTCACTCAATTCGCGAATTGAGTGGTTGTTGTATTTAATATTGACTACTTTTTATTCGTAATCAGTAAAACAAACAAACACATCGGTAATGGGTGCCTGAGAAGAAAATCAAGATACAGGTAGAAGTAGGCGATGGTGCCTGGATGAGGATTCACCTTCTGTTGATCATAGATCACGCTTTAATTATTACCTTCCATCATTCGTAAAAACATCCACCAACTAAAATCTTGTAACTCTCGCACACATGTCGCAAGGCGGAGCGGGCGTTACTCCTTTATTACTAGAGCACATATCCCCTTGCATTCTCTTACGCCTCAACAGTAGTAGCAGAAGCATCCCCGCGAGCCCGATGGGTCACCCGTACCAGCAGCCCATACCGCATTGCCAACGTAGTCCCAAGTACATACTTGGGAGCCCTCCTGAGCTCCACCAACTTCAATTCAATTCTGCAACACCAGCCCCACAATCGTCCTCCAAGACGATAAACCCCTGTCCTACACAAGTACAAGGACCCAAATGACACGAACTGAACCTGCTCAGTGACGATGCTTTATTACGACTGAGTCAGTGGGTTGGCTTAAATTCCTTGACCTCTAGACCCCAGAGTTGTTCGGATCGATCATTGACGTAGGAGGACCAGATGGACATCTCTCCTGCGTAGAGCTTGGTCCAGTCGAGGAGAACGTCGTTCTGGACGCATGTCTTAAAGTTGCGTGGCTATGCAAGGTAAATTCTTAGGGCTCTACTGCAAGAGATGGAGGAGTGAATAGAACGAAAATGGGAGTGAGTAGCATGTTTGATTTACCTAGACCAAGCGCGTCTTTTTTTGCTATCCTTGTAGCTACTTACTCTCGACCATTACAAAAGCAAAAAGTATTGTATGTTGGTGTACGCGGAAGATGTACGCAATGATGCAAATACTTAGAAGAAAGAGGTTATGAGGAATACGGAATGCAGGAAGACTTACCATGCTTCGGCATACTTTTGCTTATTGTGGGTCTCATAGTAGGCACACTATCTCCAAGCACCTGGTCGATCTCTCAGACCAATTTTTCGATCACAGACGGGTCGGTCTCGTTTCGGAGTATCGAATACATCATCCACGAAACCGACTGTCCCATGGTATCCCGTCCTGTGCGGAAGTCTGCTTACACCAAAGGAAGAAAGAAAATGAGAGGTTAATGTACGTTCAGTGCAGTATCGCATTAACGTTCAACCTCTCACCGAGTCTTGACTCTTCCTGAGGGTGCAGCATTGTCAAAGGTCTCCTATACGCAAGAAGAGCAAAAATATATCATGTTCATATGCCGCACATACACCTTTTTCTTCCTTTCTCAAAGACCTGGATTGTGTGCCACTTTCGTTTGTGAACAATGAAATAGAAGAAAAAGATCGTTCCACAGGGACAGATAAAAAATTAGTGGCGACCAGGAACATTCTTATTCAACCACTAGGATTTCAACTCGTTTCATCAGCGGTGATGAAAGACCGTTTTTCCTCATGGTTCATCGCATCATTGGTAATTTAATCCTTTACGTGTGTTGGATCCAACGAACGGGCAAAGACGAGTATGATCGTCAATGCAACCAAAACAGAAAGATGAGAACGATCTTCATGAAGTCAAAAGGGTATTCAAAAGAGTGTCTCGTGGCAAAGTTGAAGTGATTACTAGTTGAAAATTAGATCATGAAGGGTTTATACCGAAAAAAAGAAGTGGGTCCACCATGAATGCATTTTATTTCCAACCATGTTGCGCTCGAAAATAACACCATCGAAAAATCTTTGGCGGTGCCTTTCTCGAACCAAAATGTTAGATACCCTCATTGCCATCGTGTAATTAGACTCTCATGATGCTGGAGAAGAGAAACCTTTCGTAGCAGGATGCAGTGTTTTAGGCGGGTCCTCTCGTTCGTTCCTCCTCTCTGCGAACTTTTATGACACCAAGGCGGTATGCTGTGATCAATTTGAGGTCCGTATGTGAGTAACGATGAGGGCGCATGGTTGCGATCAGGACCTGTGGCGTAAATGATTCTGGTGTATGATCGCCAGGATGGGAGTAAGAAAAAGATCGCGAAAGATGGAGGGGAGAAAAGGCCCGAACGCGGTACATAAAGAAATTGACTCCTAAGACTCAACTGCGGAAAGGGTTAAACCTGCTTTAGACGCATAAAATAACCTGCTGGCTATCCAGTCGAGTTCTTAGACCCAAACGACAAAAAGGACGAGCAAAACGTATCATGGGTTTTCCTCTTATGTTCCTCTTCTTGCTTTTGTCTTCGAATCACAATTGTGCATCAAACTACTTTTGTATTTTCTTGGCGTCGAATGTTCGTGATCCTGAAGTTGCTATTGTTCGGCATCGAGAAAAAATGCGCAATGCATAAAAACGTCAACCGAGGGATGGACAATCCTCAACACTATGTCTTGCAGGACGGAAGCAGTCGGCGGTACCTGCCACTTCAGTTTATCCTTTCATTTGTTTTTTTGTAACGATTACATGACCAGGGTCGAATGAGAATATACGAGTGGGGTATCCGTGCGGATCGCGTGAAGGGTTAGAAAGGGGGACCAGACATGCGCCTGTAATGCGAGGTTTTTTTTTTTTTGGCATTGTTCTTACTGCTTTCATCTCTTTTTTTATCCTTCCTTCCTTTGGGGTAGTTGTCGGAGAATGTGACGCTACCCTTCGTTAGATGAATAGAGGATACTCATGTCAATAACCATGAACGTTCTCTACGAAGAAAACACACTACCAGTATAGAAAACTGAGATGTACTGGGCTGTGCAGTTCGTCGCTTTTGTGGTGCACTTTATTTTCGACTTACAAGGAGTGGATCATAAAACGTTCACATTTTGCCCGTCGAGAATGTAGAATGGACGTGGAGAAGCAAGCATGACCTATATCTTATGCATTTAAGCAACCATGAGGGTATCTGTCAGATTTTGTTGGGCGAAAGTAACCTTGCACATGCAACTATCCCAATTTTTAACTGACATAGGAATAACGATACATGCAAAGGCCACGGACTTGAAAGAATGCTATTATGGGTTCCTATACGCCTTAGCTATGGCGTGGTCATATTTGATGATGCCCTTCTGATGAATGGTTTTTTAACCTGGTCCTCACATCCCACTTTTGGGTTTTAGAGATGTAGGTACAAAAATGAAGTTGAACCTAGGCACTGCAAGGTCGCTTTTACACCAAGAGTACACTGGTACAGTTGTTGCTCCCGCCCCTTTCCGAGTGCGTCAAATGATTAGGCACGTTCACAAGACAAATCCGCAGTATTCTTTTTGTTGTCTTCTCTCCGCCCGCCAGGAACAATAAAACATATAAAAAAAAACTCGACCCTTGGTTTTTAGGTGACAGTGAAAAACCACGTTGTCCACTCTTATCTATCTTTTTGTTGCGGAGACAACCCTCTCCGTCCAATGCATCTATGCTGGCATATCCTTTGGAGCAATTTGGAACTTTGGAGCAAAATCGAGAAAAACAATCAGACCATGCTGTCCATGTGCTCAAATCACGCATCCTTGTAGCATTCGTTGCCCTCAGATAGCCCTATTTTTGTTTGCATGGTCACAAAGAAGACCAAAGGAACACGAATGATCACGGAGAACGCAAGGACCATCGTATTGTTTTTATAGCCCTCTATCCAACTCCTCCCCCGCAGTTTTTCAATTGGGTATGTGCACAGGAACACGACAGACACCAACAACGGAAAACGACGCAGACACACGTACCACAGAATCATAAACTGAGTTTATCGGTATATGTGCGTGGCTAAGGACAAAAGTTTGATTATTGAGTCACCGTCTGTCAAGCGAGAGTCGATAACCTAAAACATATAAAAAAATGCGCCGCAGTCAAGGAGTGTGACTCGCTGGTCATTGCGCCCCCAGTCAATTAGCCCAATTAGCCCACCCTTGACATGAAGGAGAGCAGCGCCTCCTTTTTTTTGTTCAATCGGTGCTACATAAAAAGTGAGCAAGCTCCTGCCCATCCTTCTCCTTTTTTTTCTTTACACAAGTTATCAACACTTTTTCCGCTGCCATAGCTCTCCCACAGCTTTCAAACACTCTTTCAACACACTACAACAAACAACACTCACACCAACCCTGTAATTTCTCAAATGACTTCAGAACAATCCAGCACTAGCAGCGCAAGGCGGAACACCAACAGTTCTAGCACTACCGGCTCCAGCACTGCAATGGATTGCTTAGCACTTTCGCTTAGCCAGATCAACGGTGCAGCACACTCCGACACCACTCCTCTCTCGACCATGGCCATGGCCCACGCTCTTCTCGTTCACTCCTCTAGACAGTCATCTTCCTCCTCGTCCTCCGTCCAACGGCCGTCTTCCGTCACAGGCACTACCACTACCTCCACTACCACCACCTCCACTGCCGCCATGTACAAGTCTTCGTGGGATGTTCCAGCGAAGCACTATGATTGTGGACACGATGCCGGCCCTACGAGCGTTCCTGACGAGGCTGAAAAGTCAGCCTATGGTGGAGGATATGACGGCGTTCCAGACTCAGGCCGTTTGCAGCAGTATCTTCTTCGATCTAAGGAGGTGGGAGGCCATAGAGGATGGAGCAGTGCCTTCGAAGATGGAGGAAAGTTGTTGTTTGAGGGAGGCGGTAATTGCCGACAGTCTTTTATCCAGCAGCAGTATAACGAACAGTACCAGTGGTATGGAGAGGACCAAAGTTGTAAATCTTGCAGTGTCTGCTAGACGAAGCGGCAGGTCTTCTTTTATATCTTCTGGCGACGATGATGCTGGTGTTGATGTTGATGACAAGGTAGAAGTGTCGACGGCGGCGATGGTGAGGGATGCGGTGAGCAGGTGTGTGACCCCCACGTACTTGGACTTCCTTATGAACGACAGTGATAACAGCGCCAGTGACGAGTCTGGTGCCGACGACAATGACTATGACCTGGATCCTGCGGCGCTGGTCGCCTCCATGGACCCCTCTTCCCCTTACTACCGTCTGGGCTCGTCGACTTCCTTCGACGAGTTGGAGATCCTGCAGAGCCTGGTCGAGTTTGGTAGAACCCCCCGGATGTTCGATCATACTCCTGCGGCTAGCATGTCCTTCTTCATTTCTCCCCTGGCTATCTCCCAGTTGGCTCGTGGACTCTGGACCCGATCTGAGCCCGCCTGTGTGATCATTCACACCCGACTCCCTCAGCGCACCTCTCGATTCGATGACTACCCCTGGTCGGACGACGCCCTGAGAATGCTGAACCTCCCCAACGCCGGTGGATCCTCCTTGCTCTCTGAGGTCCTCTCATGCGAGATGCTCTACCGCTGCCTAGGCGCCCGCCTTGCCAAGACCGAGATGGAGATTCGGTACTTTTTCGCCTACCAGCCTATGACCGATTACACCATCTCGCTCCCTGGTCTGGCCTCTGGATTTCACGTTGGAGTGTCAGTCACCCGTGCCTTTGCTTACAAGGGTGCCTACCGCAGATCCGAGTGCCGCAAGCTGTTGAAGAAGAAGTTGAGCGGAATCACAGCTTCGACGAGGAATGTGATGGACGAGCGGTTGTTCAAGCAGATCTTGCATGTGTGGGTGCCTAACGGTAAAGTTGCCAGGACGGTGCAGGCGACCTACCGGACTTTGTCGCCCGAGTTGACGAGGAACAGTGTTGTGGTGATTTCTGTGGTAAATGCTGCTTGGGTCTTCAACAACCGGCGGTGAACAATGATACCCCTCCCCCTTTTGTATATAGTAGGTTTTTTCTTCGTTTTCTCGTTTTTTCCTCTTTTTTTATTTCTAAACGGTGACAATAAACGTTGTGAAGTATAGCAAAGAAAAAAGTAAAAAACAATGTGTGGTGGGGTGCCTAGTGCAAGGTTAATGCGAGTGGACAAAAAAGAGGAGGCTGATTATCCGTGGGTGGCGATGTGGGCGGGTTGGGGCGGCAGAATGTGGATGGAGATGGGTGTGTCATTCTGACCCGCTGGCAAATCAGTTGAGACCGTCTGCGACACAATCCGCATCGCGTTCGTCTTCTTGAACTGATACGCCTATCTCCATATACGCACATCAGATAAGAATAATGAGCTAATGCACGAGAAACATAAACACCAACACCAAAAGTAACGATAACGAGGATATTATCAAAGTTACATACGAAAAAGGTAACGATCCATGCTCCAAAAAAGACGACAAGCGCAAAGCAAATATAAACCCATACAGGTTTATAAGGATGGGAGTCGGCAGTAGAGGCAGTGCCGGCGATGAAGAAGAGAATGGTCCCACTGACGAGGAGGATGGCCGTCCCCTCCCCGCGGGCGTAGGACCAGAAGCTATTCTGGTATTTAGCGAGGAAGATGATGCTCTCATTGAGGGCTCTGTCTGCGATAGTTATTTGGTTGTTCTGCATCTTTGGGGTGAAAGAGGAAGGATATGTGAAGAAGTGAGTGAAGTAGAAATGATTGTAAATAAGCAAAAGGCTGCAAAGGCAAGGTCATAGTATCCTCATTGCGATTCGTTTGACAAGAGATGTGTGTTGATCAGTATCCAGAAACGCAAGTGATAACGCGGCGATGAACCCTCCCATAAGAAAAATATTTTCAGAATAGTGGCGAGTATGACCAATGGTTCTTGTTGATGCGTTGAGGTGAACAACCTGTTCGTCTTTTGTTTGTTAATAAAAGTACATGCTAATCGAGCTAGTATACATCCTGCTACCGGTGTGCGAGTAAACTTTTGCACGACCTGAACACAGATTCTTCGTTTTCACATTCGCGCTCCTGTTTCTGTTCCTGTTCCTGTTCCCGCTCCTGACCTAGATCCTTCAATTAGATAGGTGCGTCCTTGGCGCCGCCCTTGCTGGTGTCGAGCTCGGGAATATCGGCAATTCGTTTGGCACGACGGATGTCCTCGTTCATGTACAGCAGTTCGTCAACACGGGCACGCTTCTTGGCATCCTTCCTAAGAACAAACTTGAAATCCTCCACATTGACCTTTCCACGCTTGTCTGCCACAGCTGCTGCTTGCGTGCACTAAATATAAGTAGGGGGATAAGTTGCGTTTAGTTCTCAGCAATTCGCATGGCCACCAAATAATTGGCTGTGAATAATTGAAAAAAATAACGCTCAAACTTACAGTGTCAGTGAGGTACTCAATTAACATGTCTTCAAGGACACCAACAGCATCGTTGGCAGGATTGGGAACATCGCCGAATCCGTACATGAGCTGCTTCACTATCACAAGTCAAAAGCAAGAACAACGCGATCGGTCTCTTCGTTACTGAATGTCCTTTTCCCTCCCGCGATTCATTCTAGTGAGATGGCTAATGAGTCGCCCTGAACAAGAGTAATGCCAGAAGTACGCTTACGTTCTTTGGCAAAAACATATTTCTTGCGTTTGTTGCGAGGCTCATTGGTGGAGCCAGGAGGGCGTCCCAGAGTCGCGGTGGGTTTCTTGGGGACAGCAACAGATGCAGGGTTGATGGCGTTGGTGTTGCTGGTTGGTGTAGCAACAGCTGTTGTACCTGCTGTGCCAGGGGTTGCGATTGTTGCTGTTGATGTAGTGGGAGGCGTACCAGCAGGCGAGTTTGCGGTTGAAATGTTGTCCGCCATGCTGTTTATGCTGTCTCTTTGTCCCCAAAGCCTGCCTTGTCTGTGCGTGTTTTCCCAGAGTGTTCTTTGGGTAATTGTCGTTGTCCCTTTCTTCGTGTCTTCTGGGGAAGCTGGTTGTTGCGGCAAGGAAGAGAAAGGCGAAATTTGAATATATAGTGGCCAGGGAAGATCTAAGCCACAGAAAAACTGCGGTTTTCCCTGCGAGACCGCACTGGAGCCCATTGGAGCAAACACTACGCCGCAGAAGCAGAACAGAGAGAAGGAGTGAATGGACGCGGGGGAAGTGAAACGGACACAAACATACCTCTGCCTCCTTTTTCTTTGCTTCTGCTGCCTACTCTTTTTCTCTTCTTTCTTCTTTCTTCATCACTCTTCGTTACTCCTCTTTCCTCTCTCTCTCTGCCCGCGACCTACATCTAATCTACCAACACTCACCCTACAACCAATCCTTCAACAACCAACAAACAGGAAAAGCAAAGAAGCGCGATGTCTCTCACGCCTGTTGACATTCTACCCTTCGTCACCCCAGTGACAGACCCCACCATCTCTGAGATGGACTTCTCCGTCGCCGTCGACGACTGGAACGAGAGCCTCTCCCGTATCCTCAAGCACAACACTAAGGCTTTCTGGACAGAGCTCCTCCAGAACCAGTCCCTCTCCCGCTTCCTCAACTCCTTCCTTGGCGAGTACGCCGCCTTCCGTGGCAACAAGGGCGATATCTGGATCATGGAGCTCGAGGAGGTCGTGCGCAGGGTCTTCATGATCTATTACCGGATAGCCGAATCCATGACCGACCACCAGGTCGCTACACTCATCAACGAAACCGAACCCATTGCCTCTCTGGGATTCGAGGATGCTGGATCGGCACTGCTGGACACTGGGCTCGTCTCGACGTCGGTTCTCATGGATTTGGCCGGTATCTATGGCAGTTCCGATCCCGAGGGTGTCTCCAAGATGGTCAGCACCTTTCTGCAAAACACCCCCAGCCTGATCAGCGACTTTCGAACCTCCACCGGCACCGTCGTTCAGATTATTCGCCGTGTCCAGAAAAAGTTTGAAAAGGGCATCACCGGTGGATCTGGAGGTTCTGGAGCAGGCAAAGGAAAGGGTAAGGGCAAGAGCGTCTCTCCTGCTGTATCAGCATCACCTGAGCCAAGCACGCCGGAACAGGATGAGGAAAAGAGGACAGAGGCCTTCCAGTACGCAAGTGCTCTTGCCAACGTCGCCTATGCCCTCGACTCCATCTCGGCTGTGAGCCCAACGTTAGCGACGGAGCTCCACCAACACGCCGCCTTTATGCAGTGTCTCTTTGGCTGCTACAACTATACCCTGCCCATTCTTACCAAGGTCCTGATCGAGAGTACCACCGGAGGCGAGTTCAAGTCCCAGGCTGTTTTGAACTTTTTACGGTTAAGGATGCTGTCGATTGTCAGCAACATTCTCGAGGGCATTGTCAAGGATCACCAGCGAACTGTGGGCGACGACGGGGACGACGAGGATTCAATGGCAGCCTTGACCGACACCATCTGCGGATTGATCGCTGATCTGGATGAACAGTCGCCCTTGCAGGAAGACATGGTGCCGATGTTTGACGCGCCCATCATTCTGGATCTGGAGATTCAACTCAGTCTGTCGGAAAAGTTGTCGATGTGGATCACGGACGTTTTCCATGGAGAGAACGACCGGATCGCTTTCTGGGTCGAGAAACTGCGGAACCTGCTGAGTTTCAATCCAGCAACGATGACCTTTTTGGACGAGCACAACATGCGAAAGTCGGAGAAGATGGCCAGGGCCATGTCACACTTATACATCAACGAAGAGAAAAACCGGTCAGGATCGACCATTCACACTGGATCGCGTATGGCAACTCCTCCGCCACTTCCTGCAAGGAATGCCGCGCAGGAAGAAGACTATATCAAGCGGACGCTACTTATTTCGCAGTTGCAAGACTTGTTTCCGGACCTTGGCGACGGTTTTTTGGAGGCATGCCTTATCACCTTCAAGGATGATCCCGAGTCTGTGACCATGCACCTCTTAGAGGAGGACCTTCCCAGTGATCTCGCTACCATGGATCGCTCCGCTGTCAGGTACAACATCGCTCCTTATTTTTGCTTCTAGGAGGATTTTTCACTTTGACGTTTGATTACTGACCAGTATCCGATTTACTGCTGAAATAATATAGAGCGCCTCAGCAGACTACCCCTGACTCGATGGCACTTGTCCAAGTTCACGAGAACGTGGAAGAGCAGGATGTTCTGTCTACTCGTCGCAACATCTTTGACGGAGACGAGTTTGACATGTTCTCAGGAAACCAAGTCGACAAGACCAAGATTTCCCGTGGCAAGAGGGGGTACGCTAGCATTTGTATCTATATTAGACCTTTTATGTTGCTACTGCGTTTACTTGTTATGTTAACCATACTAAACCGATGTGTCTTTTTTTTTTTTTTTTTTAATAGTCCCAAGGATGTGGAGGTGGTGCTGGATGACAAGGAGTTTGTGACACAGCACAAGAGCGCAATCATGAAGGCTGTCGAGAGCATGTATGACGACGAATACGACGACACGTACGACTCTATGGGTCTCACTAACAACACCGAGACCAGCTTTAAGTTGGTTGATGCCGTCAACGAGGATGAAGGCAACAACACTCAGCCTCAGCAACTGGCAAGTTCACTGCCATGTTACATTGCGTGTATTTATGACGATTCTACTCCCCTTTTGAATAATTACTAACCTGTTTCCTATTTCATACTATCGCTATAGCATACGGATCCTTCAATTGCGCATGAAGAGGTGTTGATCAACATGTACACAAGCAACAAGGACGTTTTCAACCGCAATGGAGAGGCTCGTCGTTCCAAGAAGAGACAAGAGCTCCGCAACTTGACCAAGATGAGCGATGAACAACTTGAAGGATGGGCTATCATGTTCGGTCGCAACGTAAGTCACCTTCTCCAACTCCCTGTCGTTGTTTATGAGACGATGATAATATGTTTCAAGGAATTTCTTTTGTCCTCCCCAATCGTTGACCATTTTTCCTATTATATTGCGAATTGTCGATAATAGCCAAGGAGGGAGGCGATTGCTCAAAAGTACGAGTTCAGCGGACAGCAGACAGAATTGGAGAGCGCCGATCCAGTGGACAAGCGGCGTGGAGGCCGTTTGCCATTTGTCGATCGTAATGCATCCTCCAGCCCACAACCCCGTCAACAACAACAGCAGCAGCAGCAGCAGCAGAAGCAGCAACAAGGAGGTGGCGGTGGTGGCAAGCCATCGAACGGACCCAAGAAGCCTCAGCAGCCTAAGCAGCAGCAGTCTGGATCATCACCACAGCAGCCTCAACAGCAACAGCAGAAGCAGCAGACACAAGCACCAAAGACTGCGCCATCAGAACGGGATAGGGCCAAGAATGAGCGTCAAAAGTCATCCAAGGCTAATCACAACCGTCGTAATGCGCATGCCAAGAAGATGGCTACCATGAACCCATAGACACTCTTTCGCTTACACGGAAGATATAAAAAAAAAAAAAAGACATGACAATAGACATTTCGCCATAGCATTAGAACAAAATATGTGGATTCATTCTGTGTTCATTTTTGTTGTTGTGTGTAATTTCTGCTATGGTAATCTGAAGTCTGAAGTATTAGGTAAGGAAGGACAAGAAGGAGACTGCAAAGGTCAAGGGCGATGGAAGATCTTGAAAGAGAGATCGTACGGCCCGCCAGTGATCAATTCCTGGGATCTGCGGGGTCCAAGGTTGGCAGCAAGGTGTCTAGCGATAATAAAACAGGTAGGGATATTAGCTATCTTGGTCCTAGCTGCGTTCTGTTATTTAATTAATGTTCAATTTAATACTCGTCACAAGTTCTCATCCCTGGCGCCGTGTTGCGTACCGGCTGCCGCTAAACAGTTCTGGATCGCGGAGCAAGAAACCCCGTTCGCTATGGAATTGGATCTAGAAATTCCAGGCTTCCTTTTTATCAGCTCACGCTGCCCTTTGCGTTCCTCATAGATGGTAATACTGTTTCTCCGAGCGTCGTCCTCGCGGTCCTATTATCTGAACGACAAGCTGCCGGCTTAAGAACTAAAACACCTCATTACCGACACAACAAAAAAAGGCATGGGAAATTCAGGTGATCCTGGCTCAGGGGGAAAAAAGGTGGAGATTAATTAACGCCATTGATGGGGAACGAAAAGAGCAACGAAAATTTGCACTGCAGACTGTGCATGGTCGATAATGAGAGAAGAGAAAATAGAGCGCACATAAAAGAGGAGCCTTGCATCTTAAAAAAAACTAAGTGTTAAAAAAATATTGTATTGAGTTGTTAAGACATATAGGTATCCGTTCTCGACATCTCCATTCTTTGAAACGTCGCAGAATAACAACACTACTCGCCCTTCCCTTCTTATGCTTCATCTCCCTCCGGCAACAGGGAATCATCAATGGCCCCGCGCTGGACCAACAATTTGCGGTAGATCGAACTGAGACCAATAGCTCCCTTGACTGTCAGATCCGCGGCGCTTAGCTGCCCAATTTGAGAGCCCCAGTGCATACGAATCGACACCTCTCCTGCCTCGGCACTCGACATCCGCCAGACGCGAACAGACCCATCATCGGAACCTGTAACAAACTCCACCGGCACCACCGGATTCCATGCAACGCTTCTCACGGCCATCAAAAACCCACTAACAACAGCAACGCAGGACCAACTGTCTACCTCGCTCGACCAGAGTCGTGCCGTCTTATCACGACTGCCAGAGAGGATCCACTTGCCACAAGAAGAGTAGGCGGCGCACATCACCGCGCCAGTGTGTCCTTCCAGTTTGACATTAGGCTCGTCCGACTGAAGGTCCCAGATCAAGACCGAACTGGCACCGGTACCGAGCACAAGTCGCCGGCCATCTGGTGAGTAGTCCATTGAGTTTAGCGTGTGTAGTAGACACATTTCCTTCAGAGGTTGACGAGGGTCGGTAGCTTTTGGATCGACAAGACGAAGTCTAGATGGGTTTGCGCACGATAGCAATCCAACTGCAATCTGGTCTCCATTGGGGGAGAACTCCACGTATCCTTTCTCGTCGAACTGGTCGACCTTCTCACTCACCACTTGACATTGACCATCGGTACTACCAAGATCCCAGAGCCGTATAACTCCAATATGGCTGCATGATGCCAACCACCGACCACAGGGCGAGAAACTCATATCAACAATTGGGCATTGGGGACCAAAGAATTCGCGCTCAACAACATCGGTTTGGACATTCAACAGCTCAATATCCCCGTGGAAGTTACCGCTCGCTAACCAATGGCCGTCAGGTGAAAGCGCGACAGAGTAGACATCGGATTCTGGCGGTAATGGAATGGATCTGGAAACTCCTTTGGAAGAGTCCCAGCGTTGAATGGTGCCGTCAATGGGATCAGAGATTATAAACAGGCCGTCAGGAGAGTATGCCACAGTTCGAACCGCGGCGGCAATTTTTTGTAGGTTGGAACTAGAACGGTTGGCATCCACGTTCCAAAGTCGTATAATCCCGGATACATCGCCTGATGCAATCTGTAGGCCGTCGGGGGAAAAAGTACAGGTGGTAACCGCGCAGCCATGGCCCGACAACCTAGAGATGAGTTGTCCATCCGACGAGTCCCACAGTCGGACGGTGTTGTCCCCACTCGATGAGACGATCAACTCGTTAGTTGGAGAGAATGCAATATCTGATAGCCAATCGACACCGTCATCGAGAATCAGACCTGTCTCTCCGGTGATTGAATCCACCAAGTCAATCTGGTAACTCATCGCACCAACCATGAGGGCGAACCGCCGTCCGTTTGCAGAAAGGGCCATGCGCTTCGCGCCAGAAGAGGAGATAACCCAATCAGCCTCTGGTGCTCCTGTCTCCGGATCCCACACTCGAATCGTCCCTTTGCCGCAACTTGAGACAAGGCTCTTTCCGTCGGCTGAATAAGCGACGCTCATAACCATACCTTCATGGCCGTTCAAGACAAACACGCGCTTTCCTGTCTCCGTGCTCCACAACTGTATCGTTCTTTCCCGGCTGGCCGACGCGATTTGCTTGCCACAGGGTGAAAATGCCACAGAGTTCACCTCATCTGAGTGACCCTCCATGACCAACAAAGTCTCGCCACTAACAGTATCCCATAATCGACAGGTATTGTCTTTGCTCCCGAACGCAAGGTGTCTGTTGTTGGGTGAAAAGGCGATACTCAATAGCTCACTTGGTTCTTTGTGTTGACGGACTCGAGCCCATGTCGCAGTGTTGTAGGTAATAAGGCTTCCATCACGCAGGGCGACTGCAAACAGCTTTCCATCAGGTGAAAAGGTGATGGCATTGACTGAGGAGTACTCTTTCAAATATGGGAGTTCCTCGAACTGAACACCATCCATCTGTGCATTGCCGAAATCAGCCTGCCTCAACCAACTCCTCGCTAAATTAACATTCCTCAAATCGGCGCCTTGAAACTGGGCATAGTCAAACTGGCCGTCGGAGAGATCTGCTCCTGGGATCCGGATGCCTCGAAAGTCAGCGCTGTTGAATCGAACACCTGCTCGGACAAGGATGGTGATGGCGTTGGCGGCGGCGGTGGTAGCAGTGGTATCGGTCTTAGACTGCTCGATGACGGCTAGGAGCTGCTTCTTGAAATTGGGGTGCTGTTTGACTCGCTCGCTCAGGAACCGGATGACTGAAGGTTCGGTGAGGAGGCTGCGCTTGAACAAGGGTCCAGCGGCAGAGAGGGGCTTGGCAGAAGTTGGGTCAAGAACGGATTGCGAACTGAATTCATCAACGACATGACTGCTTGGATCGAAAACAGCACATGAAAGAAAGTACTCGAGCATTGATCGATGGAGGAATCGAAACTGGCTCCCAGTGCGCTTAAGCGGACTCGATTCTCGCAGCATTCGGGCCTCAGGGTCAGGCCCAAAAAATTCAGCTCTCCACGTATTTTTGTCCTTGACGTGAACATACTGGACCACCGGGTTTCCATCCTGATGCTCAAACATCGCTGAAGCCAGCCTGACAGCATAGTCAACACCCATCGAAATAAACCCTGCCTCCAACAGTTGGCCCAGTATATCTCGATCCTCCCTGGTCAAGACGTTTCGTTGGAGCCGTCGGCTGTTGACTGCGAGCCAATGCCTCACAAACGTGTCATACAACTGAACACGCGTGATCTTGATGGCTGAGAGATCTTGCTGGCCCTCGGTCACTCCTGGCAAGGCCTCTAACGACAGTGACAGAAGGAAAGGGTTCTTGACAAGATCCATGAGGTTGGGAATGGTGGACAGTTTGTCCATGTAGTCCTTGGTAGTCCAGGTCCGCGGCTCGAGGGGGACGTACTGTTCGACATAGTCTTCGATCTGCTCCTTGGAGAAAGGCGCGATCACAGCCTCCTGGAAGAGGTCAGTAGCCTGACGGGTGTAGTGGCTAGTGCCGTCAGGGATGAAGCGGCTGCGGTAGTCTTGACCTAGGAATTGAGTCCTGCAGGAGATCACCATCTTGACCTTCCATTGACCAGGCCTGTTGAAGAAGTTGGCTGTGTGCAGGTTGACGGTGATTTGGCTTTCGTCGTATCCATCACAGATGAGAATGAACTGGCGGTGAAGTTTGAGCTCACGGATCTGTTTGTCGTTGAAGTTGTAAGGCTTTAGCAGCTTCTCGATCATGTCGCAGCCAGGTTCGCGGATTGCAGGCAAATTGATGAACAATGGGATAGGGCCACCGCAGGTGTATGTGTGCAGGAGGTCAGACTCGAGGTGCTTGTTGAAGGTCGACTTGCCTGCTCCAGAGTCACCCAAGATCAGCATGACTCGTCGGTCACTAGCCAGGAACTCTTGGACGTTTTCCTTGAGTGGAAAAATGTCGTCGTCGAGGGACTGAAGGTTGGCCTTGGCCATAGGAGAGATGTAGACCGGCAGTTTGGCCTCCTCTAATCTCAGCAACCGGAACTTGTGCAGGTCGTACTCTATGGACTGGATGTTTTGGACCTTGGCAAGGAGTGGAGATGCGGAAGGCAAGGGGAGACGGGCCTTCAGTGGGTAAGGGTGGTTGATCAAGGCACCTTGGTCCACTGTCAGATCCTGCAGCACAGAACATGCTGTCTTACTGACGCCCTCATTGACGGCTTGGTCAGAAGAGGCGCACAGCTTGGTGATGATGGTGAGCATCCATACCTTGACGCTCTCATCTTGGCCCCAGTCTTGATCGTGCTGGCAGAGATGACCGAAGAGATAGACGGATTGTTGGCGAGCAGAGACAGCCCACGCAGGATCAACAGCAATCTCACCCAACAGCTGGCAGATTCCCCACTGAAACAAATGGTCTTGGCGGCAGGGGGCCTCAAATATCAACTGCTTCAGTTCCTTCAGTCGGCCGCCCTGGGAAAAGGCATAGGCAACCTTGACAGCAGCATACCATGGATGCCTTCGACCAAATCCAAATGCTTCCTTCAAGCTGTCAAAGACTCCTCGACCGTTCTTCATCAGCAAACAAAACCCTTCATACACAGACCCGTTAACCTCAGCCGTCATGCCTAGCGCCTCCTGCAGTTGGCCAAGACCTTCCAGCGCAGACATAAAATCCACGTTCATAACGGCCGAGACCTTGGTCGATCCATCCGCCACACCAGTCGTATGTCTGAACACAGCTTCAAGAGCAGTCTCATCATCAAGCACATACTGGAGAGCCTGGAAGGCATAGCAGGCCTGGTAAAGCAGATAGGGATCTGAGCTACCTCTCAGCCCCGACAACACATCCGACAACGATTCTTGCATGCGAACATGACCCAGATCCGTTACTTTGTGATCCGCCATGACATCGAGGATCCTGGAGACAGCCAGTGTGAGATGGTATGAGTGCTCAGTCGATTGCTGGTGATTGTCCTCTAGACGGACCCTGAGGATACCAAGAACCTTGATCAAGTCTTCGGAGACAAGATAGCCAGGCGAAGCATCCTGTACCAATTGGACAAGTCCCTGAAGTATATCAACATTCAGCATGCGATTATCTTCAAACTCCTTGATAAAGTTCGCGAGTAGCTTGCGGTAACACTCTTCCTCCAGGACAGATCCCAAAGCGACAATCTCGGCGATCTTAGCGGAGTCCTTGTTGGAATCGGCCACAAATTGTTCCACCACCCGAGTTGCCAGCCAGCGCAAACGACCCGCTTCCATCGAATCCCTCATCGTCGTATCCATCCAGTCGAGCTCGGTCTTGGTGAAAGTGGGTTCCTGAAGAACGAGGGGAACGCCGTTCTCTGCAGCTTTTCTTGTAGCAGGCTTCGGTGGGGACGATGTATGACGTAATAGCAAGGCGTTGCAGTAGACCAACTGCTGTGTCATCTTGATACGTTGCTGAACTCGAGGCAGCTCAGTCCTCATGGTAAGCTTAGGGACATCCTCAGCGAAGATCATCTCGAGGACATGTGCCTCGTTAAGAGGTACTGATAGTGCCTTCTCTTGCACTGTCCTGGAAGGAGTGAACTGCCTCTCGCCTGACAGGTGGTTGCTGGCTTGGGAGACAACGGAGGGAGGTTGAATCAACTGCTGACAAGCAGGTTGGGAGCGCAACGACTGGTTCGAGGTCATAAGTTTGACCATCTTAGACTTTGACTTTGAAGGACCCCAGGGCTCACGGAACTTATTACGCTTCCTGATGCGCACGGTGTTACTAGCGCTGTCGCCGCTAGTAGTTTGGGGATCCAATTGGTCGAGAGGATGATCGGACATGGTAAGAGTCCTACCAGAGTCGATATGAAGAGTAGATATTACCGTTAACAATTGCATCTTTTTAGCAAAAGGTATCATTCTTTGACGACTGGATGCAGCACGGGCTTACTTTGTTGTTTTGAGAATGCGCTTGCGACGTCGGTGAAGGATGCAGATGGGGAATGAAGGCGAACGAGGGCAGCTGTAGAGGCGAGAACGAAACAAATTTGATTAACTTTTTACCTTCCGATATGTACACTCCACCTTTTGAGAGAACGCGAAAGCTTGCTGTACATACACGAAGGTGGAGCAATGGTATTTTTTCTTTCGGTGTTTTGGTCTGGGTGTTAGCGGTATGTTGGCGGTGAGTGTGTTGTGGAACTGTTTGGTAGAATAGTGCCGCTGGTGAATTCGTATAAACTGCCTTCAAGTGCAAAAGAAGCGAAGACTGAGCAGGTATCCGTGAACGAGGCACTTGCTACGGGTTTGGTGAAGAAGGGGGGTGCTGCTCCTAACGTACGTTGGATTGACGTACGGGCGTTATTGTTGTTATTCTCTGAGCTAGTAGATGATATTTATGTCTGCGTTGCTGTCGTTGAGTTTTGGACTGGTCGATCAGGGGAGGAGATCTTTTGAACGTGGTTGGTACGGAGAGTTGTAGACTGTCTACATAAGAGAAAAGGAGGAGAGTGGTGAGCAAAGAAAGGACTTTATTAGGAGCAATTTCTATTCGTCTGGCGAAGGCGGATAATTTCTTTAGCGTAACGTTTGAGCTGACGGATGTGCCTTTTGTTATTTTGTTTGCGCTGTTTTTACCCTTTATGTTTGTTTCGGTATTATTGAGGTTTGGTTTGACTGGATCGAAGGAGAAGGCCTTCTTTTGGTTTTTGGTTGGTAGGAGGAAGAGCAGTTATTGAGGCGACAGTAGAAA
Organism: Linnemannia elongata; assembly: GCA_036320915.1. Classification (NCBI taxonomy): domain Eukaryota; kingdom Fungi; phylum Mortierellomycota; class Mortierellomycetes; order Mortierellales; family Mortierellaceae; genus Linnemannia; species Linnemannia elongata. The sequence goes on along the minus strand of JAXBDG010000005.1, from coordinate 415,462 downwards.
GTGTGTGTGAGAGAGTGAAATAGTGAGGGGAGGGGGAGAGAGAGAGAGCTTCTTGGGTTTGTTGCTTTCAGTTCTTGGTTGTGGCAATGAGAAAGAGGTGTGTGTCCTCCTAGCTGATTCTGAGATGATGGACCCAGAAGAGCGCGATGACTGCAATGCGATGAACTGTGAGGAGGAATGAGAAGTGCGATGGTTATTCAAAAATAGGGACTGTTAGAGGTGGTGAATTAGAGAACAAAGTGGAAGAAAAGGTGTCATAGAGGGAGAACGAGTGTGAGTATGTGAGAATAAAAAAAGGAAAACAAAGAAAATGACGAGAGGGAAGGGAAGGGAGAGACTCGACTCCTGCCCTCTCTTTACCGTTTGATTGTTTGTATGTCGTTTGTGGCGCATGGTCCAAGGTTTGGTCTTGCCTCTCGCCCTTTTCAAACACGGCTCCTCCGCTGTGCATGTACGCCTTTCCCTTTCCCTTTCTCTTTCCCTTCTCATCCATCGCATGGGACACAAAGGTACGAAATAATGGGGATTGGCATAAACAACTGACAGCATGGGGCACCAGCAAGAAAGTCGAAGAAAGTGATCAAACTTATTGGCTCGCCATATTGGAATAGCCTTTCTGAAAAGCGTTTTGAATATGCTAACCATTCGAGGACGGTCTTAACACTATCATTGAAATGAACAAGGTTGTGATGGTTGGATCGTAAAACCTGATTTTTCGCCGGGGAGGGTAGCTAGAGAGGCTCCGCAGTGAAAAGCAAGACACGCTCGCCCAGAAAACAAAAAGTGGTAAACCAGTCGATGATTCTTCTTTCTTTGCCAAATGTCCTCAACCACCTAAGCGAAGAAAAAAAAATAACTTCGCTCCTCGCATGGTTCCCCGATTTGCGTTTTTTTTTTTTGTGGAGGCATAAAGAACGCATTTACTTTGCTTCTTGATACCCTCTACCATTACACCACCGAACACCCCGCATAATCAACCCCCTAACCAAGGGCATAGAGATCAGTCCCAAACTCGGGCGCCCTTTCAAGATCGACCATCCGTATCCCGAACCTCTGCAACAACATCCCCATCGATGTCATCGCCTTTATGATCGCGACTTTCGACCCAGTCACGCGAGGTCCACCATCAGGGGAACAGAATATAAAACTGGGAAGGTAGTGCTTGTGGTCCGGTGAGAGGCTTTGTGTTCGAGGAAGTTGGGACCCCAGGCGGCTTCAGACCTGCCCATGACGTGGGAGGGTAGGTGAATGATTCTCCGGCGTAGATGCGTGTTCCTTCGAGGAGGGTGTAATCTCGGATGCAGAGGCAGAAGTTGAGCGGTAATGTTGGGAATATTCTCAGGGCTAGCATTAGGGGAGCAAGAAAAAAAAGTGAGCAAGTCGTCTCGGTTCCAGATAAAACACAATAGCGTGGCAAACATGGGCGTATCAATACTTTTAGGCCATTTCCATTTTGTTTTTCTTCTTCCATGGTCGTCTTCTGTGGCCCCTTCCCACTGTGCCTTCAACCTGGCCACAAAAGAAAACCTTAATCCATCACAACCACATGCAAGCGAACAAAATCGAAAAGTGATCCAAAGGAGTCCGCGTTAAAGCTGAGCAGAAGCTCATACAGTCAAACTCGGCGTCCCCGCCTCAGTTGCCCCCTACAAGAAATCGAGCGCCCTCTTCGCCTGCTTCACAAATCCGTCGTTAGTGTATTCCTTGAATGCTTGGACGTCAAAGGTACACGAGGCCATTCTGCGCTAGAATTGCTAACGTGCTCCATCTGCTGCAAAGATGCCTACTTCATTTTCACATAGTTGCATTAGACAGTTCAAGACGGAAAGAAAAGCGGATCAATTGACTTTTAGTCGCCAATTCTCTCCCCCTTCCCTACCTCCCTCTTTTCACCCAAAGAATTTTCCACCACGCATGCCCGAGGCTCGCGGTTCCCGTAGCTCACAGCTAGAATCTGAGAAATAAAGGAAAGCAAATAATAAACCTACTCCTCTCACCACCGCCATCTTCTCCTGAAGCTCTTCTTACCGTTGCCAATCGAGTCGTCCATAGCATCTTGAAAACTCCACCTCTTCTCATCAGCCTCAGTACTCCCCTTCGCCATATTCCTAGCACTCTGAATCATCTTCCCCACATACGGCAATGACATCGACTATAGCGGCCTCAACTCCGTTTTGCTATTGATATAAAATTATAGTTCTTGGGTTACTTGTGGCACCCAGGGGGAAGCTGTGGCCTAGGAAGGGAACGGGGCCCTTTGGTAGTTGATACCGGGGCGGGTTCGATTTCCGATGGTGTGGAAGCGGTACTTGTTGAAGAAGGTGGAGAGGCGAGGATAAGTTTAAGATCATTAGTGCGAGATGTGTGCTCGAGCATGTATTTGACTAGCTCTGCGATAACATCTTTGTAGTAGTGAGTGAGAGAGGAAGAGAGAGAGGTGTTATGTGTGTGTGGGTGGGGGTGAAAGAACAAAGACAAGAGGAGAGAGAGAGAGAAGGGGAGAAAGAAGAGAAGAAGAGAAAGAAGAGAAAGAAGAGAAAGAAAAGAGTCCAAGAAGAGGGAGATGAGTGTGGGCGATCAACGAGGTTTTATCTTTTCTCAACCTTTGTTCAATGTGTCCGAGAGTGTTGAAGAGAGTGAGACCAGTACTAAACGGTGCGTAGTGGACGACAACTGTAGTTCAAAGAGCTCTGGTCGTGGAGGCGTTATTGTCTATGTTGTTAATGCCAATTAAGGTCTCACTTGTCACCCATGCTAAAAGTATACGTCCACGCCCTCTCCAGAATTTCTGCAAAGCATACCAACAGTAATGCCGTGAGGAAATAAAACGGCCACAAACAACAAGCGACAGCACAAACAAACGGTTAAGGGAAGTGTATTATTGCACTATGAACTCCTACAGTATCTTTTGATTCCAGTAGGCGAAAGCGGATGCAAGGGGGGGAAATAAGAGGGATGCAGATTTTCCCTCCCTCCACCTCTACCTCAGTTTTATCACCATATCCCTCGTAAAAAAAGCATGGATCAATCATACAATGGATCTACAACGGAATTGATGGATGAGCAAGTACCTGCCACTCAATTCCTCCCTCGATTTCTTCAGGCTGTTTTTGGTGTCCTCCGTACATGGTATTTAATTTTGTCCGCGATTGCTTTGCTAATGGCAGATCGAGAGGGGAGAGGGGAGAGGACCGAACAAGTCAGACCTCTCTTCGAACCGTGTCAACGAATCATGTAGACACATCATGAATAAGCATTTCTTACCACGTTGTACACTTCCATTTGTTTTGCGTGTGTGTTTTGTGTGTAATGGCGCCATCAAAAGGGCCTCTTTAAGGCATTAGATGCAAATAGCCTCTTGAAAACATAGAGCATGACGACGCCTATAGCTACTTTTGGATAACAGCAGAAGCAAAGCAGATGAATATGCTTAAAATGTTGCGCATTGACTGTAATGAAGCAAACGAAGTGGAGCTGCAAGGTGTTTGGTGATAAAAAAAAAAGACGCCTCTGTCCTGCTGTTTGCGCTCTGTCCATTTATTCAACGTCTAAATTAACACTCATCACAAGATCTCATCCCTGGCGCTGAGTCGGGTGTCGGCCGCCACTAAACACCTCTGGATCGCGGAGCAAGAAAAACTGTTCGCTTTGGAATCGGATATTGCAATCCCGGGCTTCCTTCCTGTCCATAACCCAATCTTTAAAAGAATACATCCCGAGTTGGACTTGTTCTTCTGCAGAGGGCGGTGGGGAGGAGAGTGACAGTTCTAAGAAAAGGTTTGAAGACGTGCGGAGGGTGTTGGCAATTGATGTGGAGGAGAAGCCAATGCAGTCTTGGAGGGCGATTTTGCGGATGGTGGGACACATCTCGTGAAGGAGGAGAGGGATGATAGAATCGTCGACGATCCAGGTGCCAGCAAGAAGGAGCTGTTTTAGAGACTGCAGGACAATATGGGCTGGTGTTTGATTTTGTACGTCAGCGTTGAGACTGGTCGTGTTGGTGGAGGTCACAGTGGTGTTGTCTTCTGCAGAAAAATCGCGGATGGTGAGGATCCGGGTATGCTTGCCCGTATAGGAGGCATTCCTCATATTCAAGCCGAGTTGTTGGAGGGCAGGACATCCTCGGAGCATGCGGAACTGGAACCGGTAAGCAAACTCGCCTGTGAGATGTAGTTCCGTCAGCTGGGGTAAGTGCCAGTCCCAAGTCCAGAGCGAACCAACTCCACTACTGCCATCATAGAAAGCGATCAGCTCCTCAACAGGCGGAATGTAGAAGCACGTCTGAGATCCTGCCTTGACAGAGAGCAGCAACCTTTTCAGCTTTGTCGTGGTCTCGAAGGTGGCTGGGTGGAAGGACAATGCAGGAAGGCCTTGTAGGTTCAATTTCTCCAAACTGCTAAGCTGAGCTGGAATGGAGAGGGGGATCTCTTGGCATTGGTACTTCCTTGTGCCGTCGGAGAGCCCGACCTCGATAAGGTCGGGGCATTGAGTGAACAGGAAGGGGTCGAGCACCATTTGGGCTCCGTTGCTATCAACTCTGAGGGTCTTCAGCCGCATGTCAACCCACCCACGTCCGATGTGGCAGGTGGGGAAAATAGATTCTTCTGGGGTAGATATGGACCCCATCACGGGAGGTCTTCTTGTCCCGTGAGGAGCGTTACCGACGACGAGGCTTTTAAGCGTCCTGGAGAATGCGAATGCAATGTCGTTGATTTCGCAGTCGTAGGTTGTCTTGTAGAGGAGCATGCTTTCCAGGGGCACCAATCGACCACGATGCTGCTGCTGTTGCGATCGAAAACTGCTCTCCCGCGAAGGTAACCCCGCCGATCTATGCTCATTGTTGAGGTCGTAGTCGTTGTGGTTGAAGTTGGTGACAGAATTGTCCGTGTCCTCGATAGTGACAAATCCATTATCATCAACCGACCTCCTCTCACTCACAGCCCAGTCAAAGCTCCCCCTACCAAGCGAGTTCATGTGTATACTCTTCAATCGGCGACACCTTTGTAAGAACTTCGGCTCCTCACGAACAGCCTTCTCCAGCCAAGGAAACCCGTTGCGGGCCTGATAAACCTGCTCAACTTGCCCAAGGTCAACGGTCTGAGGATGAGCAAGAACCGGCAGATAGTTGTACATGTCGATGGTTTTTTGCTTAGTGGGAGGAGGTAAGGCTCGGTAAACCTGTAGCCTGATCTCGTCAGGAAAGTAGAGGTAACCAAATGGCCAAGTGTTCGTTTCACAGTGCACATCCTTGAGGCGACCTGGATGACATTGGGCATGAGCCTTGACAAACATGACCATGGCTTGCATGGACTCATCCCTCCGCGACCTTGTACCCTCGTCGATAGTGTCGCCACTCTGATAGATCTCATCCTGCAAAATGCAAATCCTTTCCAATCGTCTAAGTCTTTCGACCACAGCACGGTACCGGCGGATATCCGACAAAGGGATGGTCAACGACTCGAGCTGCTCAAGAATAGGGACCGCAAGCGCCCAAATCGTCTCGCGCAAGAGACTGACTCCATGAAGGTAATGAAGTAGCCACTTCTTGTGCAAACAGATGTCAAAAAGGTCGGGCGCCACGGTAACACCATCTAACTGACACTGGAGTTCGACTTCGTCCTGGTGTTCCTCAATATATGCTGTTTCCTCTGTCGAAAGGGACTTACTGTCGGGCCAGAAGTGATATACTCGCCTACCATCGTAACGGACTGGGCTGATATGACGGACATGACTGAGGTAATCGAATTGTGTTGATGCTGATGCCGTGGGGAGCGGGGAAAAGCGAAGGAACTGTCGGAGACGCATGGCCAGAAAAGGATGCACTGCACCATTGGTCAAAGGGTTATTGCAGGTTTCAGGATGGATGGTGGCGCAGTATGTTGGACTGGAGAGCAAGGTCTGGGCAAGCAGGGAAGAGACAATGGGTGTATTATTGCCATGGCCGTTAAAAGGGTCTTCGTAGATAAAGGGGATGGTGACGGTGGCAATGTATCGACTGACACGGAGGAGGGAGAAGAGAGTGCCGAGGGATGTTTTGTTCCTTTCGCGCTGTATGTGTTGGAGGATCCGCTGTAGACACTCGAGGGGCAGCTGTGTCAAGGGGTCCATATTTTCTTATTTTTGCCGTAAAATGGAGCGGACGTGAAAGGGGTATTGAGAGAAGGAAATGCGAATGAGAGATCGGATCGGGTAGTTGGGAGCGAATGAGTCATTAGATGGATGGGTGAAGAGAGTGAATGTGTATGAAATGAGTGGGAAGTGGGAAGGGTTGAAGAGAAGAGAGAAGGAACAAGGTCAGAAGGTTACAAAGGCAAAACAGAAATAGGGACAAAAGGAAAAACGAATTGAGGGACTGGGGTACGGGTCCCTCTCGCTCTCTTATTTGCCCTTTTTTGATTTTCGTTTTGAGCCCTATGCCGACACGGATCAGGAACGGTGTGAAGATCCATTTCTATGACCAGGCATGGGGGTATCTGTTGTTTATGATGCGGAGGAATCCATTTGAGCGGCCGTTGTTGGTGAGGCAGAGGGCTGCTAGACTGTGGATGGGGTTGCTTTTTCGGGTGAGTCGATGCATTGGATAATGTGCTCCAATAAAATCTACTGGGAGAACTGGAAAGGTGTCCATGCTTGCTTGGATGCTGTGAGTGCAAAGGTGTGAGGGTGTGTTTTTTTTTGTTGCTGTGAGCGGAATGGAATGCGAATGCGGTGAGCGAAATGAGTGAATGAAAAAGTGACGAATTTAAAAACAGAAGAGAATGCTGTCGAAAGTTGGTCTTGCTGTTTGCTGTGGCGAGGGCGTAGTGTTTGACTCAGTTTCGAGCTTTGTCCGTCTCGGCGATGGTACAACAGATCGATCGGTTCGTTGTTACATGTCGAGTCCCATATTTTTGTTCGCGTTCTTCTCCTCTTGACTGCAGAAGATACTGCAATGCCTCAACATCGGCAATTGAACACAAACGAAAGAAACGGCACGGGAAGAGATTGGAGGAACATGATCTGTATTCGCTGCTGTGTTTGGTATCATAATTTGTTTGCGAGAGGGTCTCATTTTGTTAAAAAAATTGTTCTCTTGCCACTGCTACCTCTGCGTCTCTATCTTTGCACAAAAACCGCATCACATTCTGATCAAATCATCACAACCTTGTTCGTTTCACTGATAGTGTTATGATCGTTCTCGTCTGGTTAAAATAGTCAGAATCTCTTTCAGAAGAAGAATCAAAGAAGGCGAGCTAATAAGTATGATCATTCATCTCGATCCTCTTGTTGATGCCACTTACTGTCACCTCTGTATGTAAATCTCTATATTTTCGTTTGCTTGTGTGTTGCACGAGATTGGACGGGAAAGGGGAACGAAAGCGAAACGGATGAACAAACGAGTTAAGGGTGCATGAATGGCAGATGGGCAGTGCTTAGGAAGGATGAGAGAAGCAAGGACCTGGGACCATGCGTCAACAAACAACAAACAACAAACAAACAACCAAACAAGCTAACGAGAGAGCACGAGTTGAATCTCCCTCTCCTCTTCACCCTCTTCTTTCTTTTCGTTTTCTCTTTTACTCATCGCCTCCTCTAACAGATCCCTTTTTCGAATCGCCATCGCTCTGCCCATTCCTATTCTCGGTGTTCATTTCATTATAGTTATAGTGTTCATTCTCTCAGGATCAGTCCCAAGGACACACACCTTATCTCATAACAACAGCACCAAAAACGCTGAAAACTCCAAGAACGGAAATTAACAAATACAAATGCGCCAAGCACACATACGTAACCACATATACACCTACACACCTCTGTCACCTCAACAACTGCTCTTCCACCTACCAACCAAAACCAAAAAAAAGCCCTTCTTCGACCCAGTCAAACCAAACCTCAACAATACTGAAACAAGCATAAACAGCTTAAGCTGCTCCAGCAAAAGAACAAAAGGCAACACCCGTCAGCTCAAGTGGTAAGTTAAAGAAGGTATAAGGCTTCGCCAGACAAATATAAAATGCTCCTCATACCCACCTTTGCTCACCCCTTTCCTCTCTTTTCTCTTGTAGACAGTGTAAAGCACCCAACAGCCAAATTAAACACCCTACCGCCAGCATCCGAAACAGACCACATAAGAAAAAAGGCCATTGATCGATACTTTTGTAAGTACCCGTTTGGGAAGGTAATAAATAACATCCGAGAAGGCATGAAAAATAATTAGTTTGCCTTATTTTCTCACCCCACAGTTGTCCTTGTTCCCTTTCAATAACCACTTACCTTGCAGACCAAGTTCAAAAGCACATTCTCCAGACAACAAAGTAAACCCATGCTGCATTAGATCACCAAAAGAATGACACTTTTGCTAAAATGATGCAATTGCTAACGGTTCTATATATTGCTCATATCGACACTGCCAGATTTCTTACCATGTCCCACCGCCCTCTCGACCAATTGGATACCCACACCTCTAGCAGCGACAGCACCAGCTGCACCGTTCGCATAAAGAAGCGCGACAAGTTCCGCGAGTTCTGGGCTCGTCTCCCCTTGCCTTCTGTATCGCTACTCCTTGCCAAGGTCCAAAACATCCAGTACCTAGAGTACGACCTCCACAAGTTCCGGTTGCAGCGAATAGAGGAGGCCAAACTGCCCATCTACATCTCTCCTATGGCCAAGGCCAACCTTCAGGCCCGCGATGATGACCTTTCTCCACTCAAGGAGAAGGTCCACGGGTTCCTGGCCAGTGACCGACAAGTCATGCTGATCTTGGGTGATTCCGGAGCAGGCAAGTCGACCTTCAACAGGTACCTTGAGTCTGAGCTCCTGCACAAATACACCTGCGGTGGCCCTATCCCACTGTTCATCAACCTGCCTGCAATTGACCGACCCGACAAGGACCTCATTGGGGAGCATCTAAGGAACTACAACTTTTCCGAAGCACAGATTCATGAACTGAAGCAATATCGCCAGTTTGTCCTCATCTGTGACGGGTACGACGAAAGCCAGCTCACCGTCAACCTGCACACGACCAACCTCTTTAACCGGCCTGGTCAATGGAAGGTCAAGATGGTGATCTCCTGCAGGACTCAATTCCTAGGTCAAGACTACCGCAGCCGCTTCATCCCTGACGGCACTAGCCACTACACCCGTCAGGCTACTGACCTCTTCCAGGAGGCTGTGATCGCGCCTTTCTCCAAGGAGCAGATCGAGGACTATGTCGAACAGTATGTCCCCCTCGAGCCGCGGACCTGGACTACCAAGGACTACATGGACAAACTGTCCACCATTCCCAACCTCATGGATCTCGTCAAGAACCCCTTCTTATTGTCACTGTCGTTAGAGGCCTTGCCAGAAGTGACCGAGGGCCAGCAGGATCTGTCAGCCATCAAAATCACACGCGTTCAGTTGTATGACACTTTTGTGAGACATTGGTTGGATGTCAACAGCCGACGACTTCAACGAAACGCCTTGACTAAGGAGGTTCGAGATATGCTGGAGCAGCTATTGGAGGCAGGGTTTATTTCGATTGGTGTTGACTATGCTGTCAGGCTAGCTTCGGCGATATTTGAGTATCAGGATGGAAACCCGGTGGTCGAGTATGTACATATGAAGGACAAAAAGACGTGGAGAGCCGAGTTTTTTGGGCCTGACCCTGAGGCCCGAATGCTCCGAGAGTCGAGTCCTCTGACCCGCGTTGGACATCTTTACCGCTTTATGCACAGATCAATGCTTGAGTACTTTCTTTCATGCGCTGTTTTCGATCCAAGCAGTCATGTCGTCGACTATGAATCTAGTCCAAACCCCGGTCTTAACCAAACTCCTGCCCAGTCCCTCGCTTCTGATGGACCCTTGTTCAAGCGTAACCTCCTCACCGAACCATCGATTATCCAGTTCCTGTGCGAGCGAGTCAAGCAGCACCCCGACTTCGAGAAGCAGCTCCTAGCCGTCATCGAGCAGTCCAAGACCGATACCACTGCTACCACCGCCGCCGCCAACGCCATCACCATCCTTGTCCGAGCAGGTGTTCGATTCAACAGCGCTGACCTTCGAGGTATTCGGATCCCAGGAGCTGATCTTTCCGACGGCCAGTTCGATTACACGCAGTTTCAAGGAGCCGATCTGAAAGGGGTCAACTTTGCAAGGAGTTGGTTGAGGCAGGCTAGCTTCAGCAATGCACAGATGGATGGTGTTCGGTTTGAGGAACTGCCGTATTTGAAGGAGCGCGCCACAGTCATTGCCGTCGCCTTTTCGCCTGATGGGAAGTTGATTGCTGCGTGTACAAGTAACGGACGTAACGGATGGCTCACTACTTACGACACTACGGCATGGACCCGAGTTCATCGACACAAAGAACAGAGCCTGGTGTTGACCATCGCCTTTTCACCTAACAACAGGCACCTTGCGTTTGGGAGCAAAGACAACATCTGTCGATTATGGGATGCTGTCAATCGCAAGACTTTGTTATTCATGAAGGGTCACACAGATCGGGTGAACTCTGTGGCGTTTTCACCCTGCGGTAGACAGATCGCGTCGGCTAGCCACGACAGCATGATTAGGTTGTGGAGCTCGGAGACGGGGGAGTGCTCGTTTGTTTTGAGCGGTCATGAAGATATTGTTTTGAGTGTCGCGTATTCAGCTGACGGACGGAGGCTTGTGTCGGGCAGCAGCGATGGGACAATTCGAGTGTGGGATCCGGAGGCAGGAGCACCAGAGGCAGACTGGGTTATTCCCCATACAGATGGCGATTCGGACGTGGCCCTTTCTTCAGACGGAAGGCAGCTCGCTGTTGCGGGTGGTTCGAGTGGAGCCGATATTCAACTCATGAGTGCAATCACCGGAGAGCAGGGTCTGCTTCTTACTGATCACGCAGGCTCCCTAATCGATTTCGCATTTTCTCCAGTTAATGAGTTGATTGTTTCTTCAAGCAGGGACAATATTGTTCGACTATGGGACTCATCGAGTGGACAACTCATCTCCAGGTTGTCGGGCCATGGCATTTGGATCAATACCTGTACTTTTTCACCTGACGGCCTACAAATCGCTTCGGGAGATGCGGAAGGGATTATACGACTCTGGGAGGCGAACACCGGCCGGTCGAGTTCCGACACACAAGAACTTGCCTCCGAGGTTAGCACTGTGGCATACTCTCCTGACGGACTGTCATTAATATCTGAGCATGTCTACAAAAAGATTTGGCGGTGGGACTCGTCCACAGGAGCTTCCAGACCCATCCCATTACCGCCCATATCCGATGTTGACTTGGTTACGATTTCCCCTAACGGCATTTGGTTTGCGAGCGATTGCGGGAACGGAAATATTAGGTTGAGGAACATTCGAACCGATGCTATTTCGCGCATTCTCCTCGGCTCTTCCCATCACCACCACCATCACCGCGTTGTTGATATGAATTTCTCGCGTTGTGGTCGGTGGTTGGTCGCATGCCACAGCGACGGGACTGTACTGCTGTGGGATCTTGAGAGTACCAACGATCAAGCCAAAGTGGTGGGCGGTATGGATGATCAGTGCAGCGTGAGTTCCGTGGTGTTCTCCCCCTCCGGAGACCAGATTGCGGTTGGATTGATATTCAACCCATTTAGCCCACCGGGCCGATCAGGCCCATCGAAACTTCGTCTTTTCGATCCCCGAGTGACAGATCTTCGCCAACCTATGAAAGAAGTGCGTATATCAGACAGGGTACATTCGATGGACTACTCACCAGATGGCCAACGACTTGTACTCGGAACTGATGCCTCTTCGGTCTTGCTCTGGGATCTTCAGTCGGACAAACCCAATGTCAAACTGGAAGGGCACGCTGGAGAAGTTAAATGCGTCGCCTACTCTCCTTGCGGCAAGTGGATCGTTTCCGGCAGCATTGACAAGACGGTGCGTCTCTGGTTGGGCGAGGCTGACAGTTGGTCCTGTGTTGCTATTGTTAGAGGATGTTCAGACGCCATGACAAACGTTACATGGAATCCGATGGTGCCAATGGAGTTTGTCACTGGTTCCGCCGATGGGTCTGTTCAAGTCTGGCGGATTTTGGGTGCCGAGACAGGACTTACAGGAGAGGTGTCGGTTCGTATGCAATGGAGCTCTCATGTAAGGCAGCTATGCGCCGCGGATGTAACTTTCAAGGGCGCCTCCGGTCTCAATTCAATTTCCCAGAGGCTATTGGTCCAGCGCGGTGCCATTGGCGATTCACTGTTACCGGAGGGAGATGAAGCAAGGGAAGGAAAAGGCAAGTAGTGTTGTTGCCCGAAACGCGTTGAGGATGGTAGTGTAGACAGAACGGATCTCTTTGCCTCAGCAACACAATACAACATTTTTTATCATGGTTCCTTTTTTTTTTATTTGAGGTGCAGTGAGGATATGAAGGATAGTCATGGAAGAAAGTAAGGTGCATGGCTCATCTTTATTTTTGCGCTCTATCTTCTTCTACTCTCCCATCATCCACCATACACAGTTTGCAGGGTAATTTCGCGTTTGCATTGCTCTTATAAAAATGAAAAGAGAGGGCCATCTATTCTCGGTACCTGTAGAGTTATCGAGTGACGCCAGGCGTAAAAGTGGAGCAGTCTCTCTATTCTATCCTCCTCCCCTTGATCCACTTCCCTTGATACATTTCCTCCTTGCCCACGAAGAAATAATTCACTAGATGCCATCGTCTTGTTCACGCCACTTCCATTGCCTTTTTCTCCCTCCCCTCTACTTCTTCCATCAATTGTCTACCATCTGATTGGCAAACACGCCTTGACACTCGTGCCCTAAACAAAGAAATGAGGCAGCCACATGAAAGGTTTTTTTTACTTTTGACAAACGCAAGGCGTTCTTTCTTATTAATCCTGTGCCTGGGCACGCACATCTACTCAGCCTTTCCTCCTTGCTTTCCACTTCTTCTGCTTCGTTACAATCAATGCTTGCCATTTTAAGCACATTCATCTGCTTTGCTTCCTTCTAACATCCCAAAGTGGCAAATGAGCTATGCTCTCGTCTATGTTGCCGAAAGTCTACTTGCATCCACTAGTGGTGCGTTAAAGCCCCCCCTTGATCGCCTTCTTACACACACGCGCAAAAACAAGAGGAGAAAGAGAAAGAACGACACAATAAGGCAACGACCTAATTGGCATGATCATAAGGTGGACATGCAAGCATGGCCTAATTGTATATTTCGCATTTTTTTTCTAGCTCCCTGTCCGTACAAAAAGACAGAGGCGTCAAAGCCCCAGCAAAATACGCATGCAGAAAGGTGCTATTTGATTTAAAAAAAAAATGCTTGATTGACACGGCTCAAAGAGAAGAGGTCTTGACTTTTGTTCAGTCTTCTGTCCCTCTCCTTTCTCGATCTGCCATTAGTAAATGCAATCGTGGGTCAGACGTAAACAACATGCTCGAAGAAAAGAGAAACTAAATTAGAGACGTACTGCAAGTCTTCAAGAAAAGAGAATACATATGTACCATGTTCCTTGGAGCTGTCTTATTTGTGAGCTTGGATGACGGTAATGATGATGGCGGAGTGACGATAGTGGCGATGGTGGCGATGCTTACCAGGAAGCGAGAAATGAAAAACAGGATATTTAGCCAAAAGAAGTAAGCAGAGGTGGTGGTGGTGAGTGTTAGGGGAGAGAAGCGCAAGTGCAGCCGCACGTAGCCCGTCAATGCTTATTATTTTCCCGGGCGAGTAAATTTCAAGGAGAGAAAAAGGAGCAAAAAAAAAGAAAAAATAAGCTTTTTGGTCAAAAAAATGGGAGAGCACCAAAAGGGATTCCTGGCTTTTCAACTTTTGCTCTGTGTGTGGGGGGTTAAGCGATTAAGAATGGGCTGAGTCATCTCCTTCGATCCCAATCCATGTCAGACAATTCGTAACGTTCACAAATAAAAGTAAAAAAAAAAAAAAAAAAAAAAATGAAAGCTAACCACCAGCCAACCAATTCTAGATATGCTATTTTTTATTTCTGCTTGTTCTTACCCCTCTTCTTCCGAACAGTTTTCTCCTTCATCAGAACATACTCCTGGCCCGAACAAATAAACCGATTTTGCAACATCTTGGGTCCTTTCGTGAACTCTAGCGTTCCACCCTTCCTTTTCTTACTCAAATCTGGCAAAGGGAACATCCTCAGCCTCTCTAGCATTCTCTTTGACAACATATCCGGACTCGACCAAAACGTCGGCCGCCCCAATTCCGTCGTCAATAGTCTGACATGACTCAGACTCGTCCGGAGGAGTTTCACAAACGTCGAGACTGTGAATCTGTTGCCACTGTCTGGACCATCATCATCATCAAAGGTTGTCCGACATCCGCGGACGGTCAGGCGCTCGAGACTCGGAAACGTTTCGACCAGGAATTCGTGCAACACGCTGGAATTCGTGCATGACCAACGACCTTCCAGGTGCAGACTGCGAAGCGTGGGTACGACAATCCGTCCTCCTTCCTGTTCTTGAGGTTCTTTTGCGCCGCTTGCTCCGCCAGGAACGAAAAAAAGATCGTTCTCCGAGACTATGCGATAGTGTGGCGTATCGTCGAAGGTGAATATGTGCAAGTACAGCCTTTCCAGTGCGGGACATCCACGGAGCATCTTGAACTCGAACCGGTAGGCAAACTCGGACGTCAACGACAAATGTGTCAGACAAGGCAGGTACCAGTCCCACGTCCAGTGAGGTCGAATGATAGAAGGAACAAGACGCGCAGACAGAGCTTCATTGGCGCCATCATCGGCATTATCCTCAGTATACTCGAGACCGTAGGATCGATACAATTCGTTGACGGGTGGAATAAAGCAAAGGTTCCTGTGCCAATTATTGGTCAAAATCAGCACCTTGAGCACCTTGGTCGACTCGAGCGTGGCGGGATGAAATGCCAAAGCGCTCCAGCCTCCTAGAATCAAAGTCTCGACTCGAGAAAGGTCCGCTGCATAACATGGGACAATATCTTTGCAAGAGTACTTTGAGGTACTATTGTCGAGGAGCTTGAGGGTACGGAGCGAGGGGAATCGGGTAAAAAACAGCTGATCCAGTACCAGACAGGGGAAGCTGACATGAACCTCAAGGTGACGCAAGAGGGGTAAGTCGACCCAGTTGCAACCGAGATGAATCATCTGAAGAGTGTGCGGTACTCGGAGATCCGAGATCATGAGTGACTCCAGCGACTGACTGAAAGCGTAGATGAGCGCATCAAGGTCTGGCGATGGCATGAAGCATCTCTTGAAGTGGACCTTCGCGAGTGGCACCAGACCGTGGGTGAAATAGTCAGGGTGGAACGACTCGTCGTCCTGTTCGTCGCCAGGTTCGCTGGCATCGCTTTTGTTACCACAGTGAACTCGAATGCCCATGGCATCTTTCCCTAGTCGCTCCAGGTCCCTCTTCTCTTCAACAGCCCAATCAAAACAACCTTTATAGGGTCTCTCCATAGCAAGGCTTTCCAACGCCCGGCACCATCGCAAGAGTCTTTGAGGTTTAAAGCGCTTACTCTTCGCGACCCAACCGGGATCATCAGGAAACGCGGGAAGCCAATCGATCAACCTCACACGAGACATATCCGTCCTGTGAAGATGGTGAGAGATCCATGTCCACTTGGTTGGCGAAATGACCCTTAGCCTGTTGGGGGGAGGCAAGGCGCGAAGGATTTCCTTGTCGACGAGGTCGCGAAGAGGCGGATTCAATTTCCCGTTATGCCTGTCGTGGCCGTGATAACCCGGTATGGAGCAGGTCGTCCCCTCTAGACGATGATCTGGGAAGAGCAGTGCATAGTCCTTGAAAAACCGCGCAATGGAATCGTTTGCCTCCTTGGTGGTCGATGTTTGAATGTCAGTCAACCGTCCATATCCACACTTCCTACAACCCATATTCAAATCCTTGACAAAATGGATCCTTTTCAAGTTCCTCAGTCGATGGAGAACATTGTAGTACCGCTGTATGTCCGACAGGGGGAGAGTCAAGGACTCAAGCTGGTCGAGAATGGGTACAGAGAGAGACCATATTAATTCTCGGTAGACGACGATGGGATATAGATACAGAAGCATCATTTCGGGATCGTTGTGATGACTGCAGTCTGGATTGGCGTGGAAGGGAGGACAGGAGGCCAAGTAGTCGGGTGAATGGATGTACTTCATCGTCTCCTTAGAAAAGGTGGGTTGTTGGAACTCGTTGAAAAGGAGGAGGCGGTCATGGCTGTCCCATTTCCGGTAGTTGTTTCGGGGTGGGGTCAAGTTGCGAACATGGTCGAGGTAGTCGAATCGAAAGGAGTTGTTGTTGTTGCTGTGTTGTTGCATTTTAATATTACCGCGCCGTTGCCTACGCTTCTGCCTTTTAGAAGTGGGGGTGGCAATGTCGATGTCTAGTTCTAAGGCGATGGCTGGGTGGATGTTGGCAAGAGAGGGATTGCTGCGACTTTTGGTGAGGAGAGTGCGGAGGAGACTTCGTTCCCGGAGCAATATTGGTTTGCCTTGTTCGAAGTGAGGGGTCTTATGAAGCAATTGGAATGGGTCTCGGTACAAGTATGGAAAGGTAACAAGGGCCATGCGTCGGTTGACGAGGCAGAGAGAGCGGAGTGTGCGAATGGTGGTAGGATCATGTTTGTGGTTGTAGTCGTGGGAGGGAAAAATAAAGTCGATGATAATCTGGAGACATTCAACTGGTAGACTAGATAGGGTGTCCATTTTGTATGGTGGGGAGGAACGGTGAATGAGGTTTGTTGGTGAATGAAGGAGTGGAATGAAAGGAATGGAGTGAAAGGCATGCAAATGAAAGAGAGGAAGAAGAGATGGAAGAATGAATAAAAAAAAAGAGGAAGAGGTCACTCACTATCTCGCTCTCTGTCTCTCTCTTTTGTATTGCTTTGCTGTTGTGTGTGAAGGATTAGTGTCCAGTTGGACAAACAAACCGCAATACTTCCTACCATCCATCCTGCCATCATGCATTACATAAACCAAATCGGGCTCAGCACTCGCACTTTTATTTCTCCCTCCCTTCAATGCGATAAGGTTTCGACTGTTACCTCCTTTCTTTTTTCTTTCTTACACCATCCACGGTCGTGGACGAATGAGCAAAAAAAAAAAAGTTGACAGCAAAGCCCCTCCCCCCATTTGCATTAACGAAGTTACAAGGAGAATAAGAAAAATAGGGTTATCTGAGAACGGTTGCGGAAAGGATACAATGGTACTCACAATGAGCACGAGAGTCGACCGTCCATCCATCCATCTAACCCTCCCCTCTTTGCATTAATGCAATCATGTCCCATGTCATCCCACTCCAGTTGTATACACACCTTGCGAAATGAAAAGAAAAAAAAATGAGCTTTGCTTTCCTTATTTTGGAGGGTGAGGTAGCATGGGGACAAGGATTTTTTTTGTTGTTTGCGAAAAGTCAATCTTGTCAAACAACTTTGTTAGTCTTGGTACTTGCTGATGATGCGAATGTATGCAAAATTAAGAAACCAAATAAAAAAATAAAAAAAGGCCATAGAAACCACATAAACGCACACCAAAAATGACCCCACGTTTGCGCTTTTATTTCTACTTATTTCTACATTTTACTCATCAGTATCCACCGCAGCTTTCTGATCCCTGCAAATGAGGTACTCCCTCCCAGCACAAAACAATCGATCCAACAACACATCCCCGCCCCGTTCATACTGCTCTGCAGCATGTTGACAAGGATGTGGGAACACCCCCCATTCAACCTCTTCCTCTTTTGACGGACGCGGCCAAGTAGTCGTAGTGAGAGGACTCACTCTCACTCTTGCTTTTGCTCTCACTCCTGCTACTATTGCTGCTGCTGCTGCTTCTGCCATAATCGCCCTAGACCTGATCCTGATAGCCTTAACAAACAAGCCAACAGTAACATCCTCCCACGCCTTCGCAGTCAGATGCTCGAGTTTCGGAAACATCCTCCCAACAAACTGCATCAGCACAGATGGATTCTCAAAGGACCAGTGGCCGTTCATGTACAGCCTTCGAAGACTGCCAGCGACAATGCGCTCTTGTGATCCTTCTCCTGCGCCGGGGACAACGAGATCGGCCTGGGTGATGACTCGGGTATGGTGTCCAAACGTAGTCCGCATATGCAGGGATAATCTCTCTAGGGCCTGGCAACCATGAAGCATCTTGAATTCGAACCAGTAGGCAAACTCAGAGTTGAGACGCAGGGTTGTGAGGTTTGGCAGTTGCCAATCCCAAGTCCATCGCGGACGAGTGACAAAAGGAGGCGACGATATATCATCACCATCACCTCTTTCATCCTTCGACTTATCTTTGTCCTTGTTCTTCTTCTCCGCACTCACAAGACCATACGATCGCTTCAGCTCGTTGATGGGTGGGATAAAGCAACACTTGGACTGCATCAGGAGAAGGGTCAGAACTCTGAGATTCCTGGTCGTCTTGAGCGTATCCGGATGGAATCCCAAGGCGCCCAAGCCCCGCAGTTCCAGTTCAATGACTCGAGGCAAGTCTGCCGGATGATGGGGAACAACCACCTCGCAGGTGTACTCACGAGTGTTGTCAACGATCTCGACCCAGACCAATTTTGGACAATGTGTAAGCAGGAAAGGATCCAAGGCTAATCGGTGTCCATGTGCCAGGATTCGTATGTAAGTCAAGCAAGGGAGATTGGCGGTACAACCTTGTCCTACAAGAATCGTTTTGATCGGACCGTGGAAGGGTTTGAACTTCATAAACAGTGACTCCAATGTGTTGCAGAATGCAGTAGCGATAGCATTAATATCGGGCAATGCGTCAATATCGCAGTCATAGAGGCTGAGTTTCGCGAGAGGCACCAGCGGGCGGGTTACAAAAGAGGCTTGGAGTGGCGGCAGAGGTAGGGTTACTGGCATAGCCGAGCCACCGTTAGGGTTCCACTCTAGACTGCTACTGGCAGCCTCGGGCAAAAAACTGCCAACAGCTCCTTGTCCAAGACTTGCCTCCGATTCTTGCTTCTCCCGAACCGCCCAGTCAAAGTAGCCTCGTTGAAAACTCTCTGCAGAAAATGTAACCAACCTCCGGCAGCGTTGGAGAAACCTTGGGTTGATCGCATTTGGTTCCAGACCTCTGATATCACGAACTCTACTGAAATCCGTGCTTTCAAGAAAGGGCGCGATCCTAGGCCAGTTGGTACAATTGAGGGCCTGCGGCTGGTACGGGGGCAACATTCTCTGGATCTCCGCATTTTGAATCTCAATAGAGCGGCTCCACAGAGCAGACCATATCGCTAGCACTTCAGAGCTGGTGACCGTCTTTAGGCGACCTGGAAACCGCTGGCGATGATCCTTCACGAGCTGAACCAAGACCTGCATTGCCTCATCTCTGCACGGTCTATTCTTGGTCCCACGAACTCCATGCCCACAACGCCCACATCCATACTGCAAATCGACCACGACATGGATGAACTCCAGCTTGCCAAGACGAGCGACAACGTCAAGGTACCGACGGGTGTCGGATAAGGGCATGCTCAACGACACCATCTGGTTAAGGTGCGGGGCCGCAAGAGCCCAAATGACTTCTCGGTAGACAACAATCGGAAAGAGGGCGAGGGAAAGCGATGTGGGATCACTATGGCGGCTACAGGCAGAGGCAATGCCAGTAGAAGGCCATGAGCTCATGAACTCGGGGGAGTGGATATAGTTTAATACTTCAGCAGAGTAAGGTTGCTGGCCCTTGTTGAGATATCCGGAGTTACTATATCGCGAGAATGTTGCTTTGTTGAGATTGACATTGCGGATGTGGCGGAGATGGTTGACTCTGAGCTGATCGGGTGCGGGGGTGGTTGTGTTGGTGATAGTTGCACTTGTATCGGTTGTGTCGGAGGGTTTATCGAGTTCCAGTTCAAGAACTAAGGCTGGATGCAATTCGCTGACTGAGATGGTGTCGCTGTTAATGAGCAATGATCGGACATGATCTCGAGACCGGGGCACACTGTGAGGGTGGTGTAAGTTATGGCTCATCCTAAGCAAATCCTCCATCAAAAATGGAATGACGACCAGGGAGAGATGCTTGTTGACGAGACAGAGGCGGGTCAGGGTTCTGACAGATACACGCCTATGTGTGCCGATGCATCGTATTATGTGCTGCAGGCATTCCACCGGCTGGCGGGAGAGTAGGTCCATATATGTGTTTGTATGTGTTTGTGTGGATTGTGAGAGAGAAAGTGAAGGAAGAGGAATGAGATTGTTGTTGGTGAGTTGATGGAAGGGAGCTGCTGCTGAGGGGTGGAAAATGATGCCACTGAGAGGTGGAAAATGATGCTGATGAGAGATGGGAAATGATGAGGAAGAGAAACGGAGAATGATGAGGAAGTGATGAGGGGCGTTGAAAATGGCAAGTCCTTTTTTTTTTAATTCCTTGTATCTCTTGGAGGTGATAACCCTAACAGTCTCGGTTTGGCACTTTTGATCGTCTCGACGCCGTGCAAACTCAGAGGGCCGCACTGGGGACAAAAAAAGAGAAAAGAGTCCTTGGAGGCGTAGCAGTTTCCAAAACAGATTACGCAAACGCGAATGAAGACAGAACCACAGTTGACTAACCTTTCTCCTTTTATTCCCATTCAAGTTACTCAGAAGCACCCGCAGCCTCCTCGCGAACGACATACTCACGTCCAGAAATAAACAGCCGGTCTAATCTGCAGCCCTTAGCTAACAGATATAAGGTGGAGGATTTATCTCCAGTTCAGTCTCTTTCTCTGCAGACGGTTGGGCAAGGAAAATTGTCGTCGATGCGATGTGACACCCTGTTGTCATGAGAAGGTTACAAACGAACCAAATGTGACTCCATCCCATGCTCTTGCGGTCAACTGCGAAAGTTGCAGAAACATGCCTCCAACAAAGTGGGACAGGATAGATGGGTCCTCAAAGAACCAGTGGTCGTCCTTGCGTAGCTTCCAAAGTTTGAGGGCGACAATGCGTTCCTGTTCCTGTCCCTGTATGGATCCGTCTGCTGTGGTGCTGCCAGGAACAAAGAGGTCTGCCCGAGTGATGAGTCGGATATGTTTTCTATGTTCGGTTCGCATGTGTTAGGACAACTGCGCCAAAGCCGGACACCCATGAAGCTTCCTGAACTCAAACATGTAGGCAAACTCGGTGTTGAGGCGCAAAACCGTCATGAGAGGCAACTGCCAGTCCTATGTCCACTGCGGTCGTCGGAGCATCAATGAAGGTTCCTCCTGGGGCGACGCGCTATCCTCATCTTTGCCTTCATCCTGATCGACAAGTCCATATGATCTCTTCAGTTCATCGACGGGTGGGGTTAAGCAGCACCTTCCTTGCTTCATTTACAATTCAGCGTGGTCGACGCGAGGTTTGCCCGATTAAATGACAAGGAGCTCGAACCGCTCAATAGGAGGCAGAGCTGAGGAAAAACACGCCGCCGCTACCTGATTGAGCCGGACTATCGACTTTCCAGGCCTGACCAACCTTTCCTTCCTGCCCCCTCTTCTCCTGAACAGCCCAATCAAAACATCCTGGATCGACGCCCAACAAGCACAAGTTGCGTAAAGACAGGCGTCGCTGCAGAAACCGTTTGTTGACCACCTTCGTATCCAATTTACACACCTTGTAGACATTAGTAAGGAGAGATCCTGGCCCAGTTGGAACGATTGGTGACCTGCGGCTGGTACGGGGGGGGCAACATTCTCTGGATATCCGCGTTTTCAACCTCTAAGGAGTCGCACCACCGACCAGACCACGTCGCTGGGGAGTCAGAGCTGGCGACAGTCTTTAGGCGGCCTGAAAACCGCATGATCTCTTCAGAATAGGCTCGCTGTCCACTCATTATTCCTCTGGATATATCATATCATCAGAAGGTGTGTTTCTTAAGGTTGATGTTGCGAACATAGCGGAGATAGTCAGTCTGAGAAGGAGCAGAGTCAACAGAGGAGGTGATGTCGTTGAAAGTGTTGTTGAAAGTGTTGTCGATATCGAGCTCAAAGGCGAGGGCTGGATGGAGGTCAGCGAGAGGAATGGTGGTGCTGTTGGAAAGTAAGGTGACAACACGCGCTCATGGCTAGCGTTTGTTCTGAAGAAAGTGTATGTCGTGGTGAAACTTGAGCAAGACTTCGAGCAAGAAAGGGAAGGTGATGAGGGAGAGGTGATGGTTGCCGAGACGGAGAGGAGCGAGAGTTCGGACAGACAATGTGCTGTGGGGGCCGATGCAGCGTAGAATGTACTTTAGACACTCGATTGGTGGCCGGGAGAGCGGGTTCACGTGTATTGTTGAAGGGTGATGACTGGATGGAAGGAAGGAAGGAAGTAGTGAAGGAGTGGAATGAGGTTTGTTAATGAAGAGGTGGAATCAGAGAAAAACGAAGCTGATGAGAGGGAGTATGGTGATGGCAAACAAGAGTAGAGAAAGAGAAAGAAAAAGAGAAAGAGAAAGAGAGAAAGAGAAAGAGAAAGAGGCTGGCGCACGCATGGTATGGGTGGAATCCTCATTTTCTAGTGGTGTGACTTTGTGCGTTTGAATGCGCGTATGCAAACGCGTGTGCGTGTGTGAGAAAAGAAGGTGATGGTTCCTGAACTTTGATCATCTCACTGTCCCTGGTAATCAGCAGAGCAAAGAGAGGTCATGTTCGTGATATGGTGGTATCAGCCCTCGATCAACCTATCACGCCCACAATGACAGGTTTATTTAATAGCCTTTGACTCGTCGTCCTTCCTTGCTACCTTGCCCCTTCTTATTTCCTATCCGTGTTTACCCACCTTGTCGGTGAACGCGTGTGATAGAAATAATTTGTTGACACACCTTGACGAGTTACCCGGTAGAGAACAATTAGAAGTATGGCCATCCATTTGTAAAGGGTCCAGGGAAGGTCACTCCCCTATGTTTCTAAATCATTCATCCATTCGTTCCGTCACTTTTTAGCAAAGTGTTCAAGAGAACGTCATTTTTGTTTTTTCACAATAGGGTTTGGGGCATGCCACACAGACAACACCATGTCAAGCCTCAAGTCCAAAAGGGGCCAAGTGCTTCTTTTTTTCTTGAGGCGAAGTGCTGAGACCAAGGCAATCAGATAGAAGGAGGGAGAGAGGAAGCAGCGGACCACGAATACACGATGATGCAAGGAAAACAAAGAAAAAGTGAAGAGAAGGAAAGGAAGGGCTGGAAGGATGTGTTAGTATGAGAGCACTTCCTCTGGTTGGAGAGGACAGGTGTCTGTACAAGTAAGTGTGCGCATTTGTTGTTTTGTAGTTGTGTTTTTATTGTGTTTCCTTGTTTCCAGGGCTTCCATGGTCAAGGCGATTGTCCCGAGAAAACAAAGTGGTATGGTAATCGTCGTTGCCCACTGGTAGAAGATATTAAAGAAAGAGAATGAAATCGTTATGTTATGGATGCAATGGCAAGCAGTAAGAGTGAACAAAGAAAGAAAGAAAGAAGGAAAGAAAGAAGCCAAGAAATGAAAACGTGTCTGGACCACATCGAAAAGAGGACGAATGCAGTCGACCCTTGGTTCTCTTCTTTTTTTCCTTCACTCTAGCCCCTTTGTTACCTGTCATCATTTCTTTGCTTTTAGTGTTCCTTTTATTGTCAACCCTTGGTAACCTTCTTGACTATATCTCTTCTCCCTTTCTCTCTCTCTCTTTCTTTCACTCTTTCTCTCACTTTTCTCACCTGCCAACCCTTGTACATTCTCGCTCCCCCTTCTCACGCTCACTCTTTACACTCCCCTCCCCGACTCTCACCCCCCTTCCTCTCACTTTCTCACATAATTACTGTTACATTCATACCTCGATACCCCCCTCTCCCTCTCCTCTCATACCCACTTCCTCTCACTCGTTCCTAATTCACAGCAAAGACACATTCACACTCCCCTCTATACTCTTACACATTCGTTGACGACATGGCTCTAGCTGCGAGGTCATTCTACCTCGTCCTCACAGTCTTCCTCTTCTCCCAGGTCGTAACTGTCCTCTGGCCACAACACTACCTCTCACAAAGTAACAAAGGCAAAGGCGGGTTTGGTCTCCTCGCAAACACCCATTGGTTCTCTAAACGTGGCCTTGATCCTTCCCCTGATGTCAACCAGGTATAGTTTTCCTCGTTCTTGTTTGTGAATCGGTGCAGCTGTGTTTGAATGCAGAATGCAATGAATTTGGAAGAAGAAAGGAGAAAAAGTAGAAAACGTACGAAGAACAGGAAAGAGAGAGAGAGTGTGCGTGTCTGTGAGTGTGTCAGGAAGTAAATGTATGTAAGAAGTGAGACTAACTTTCCCTATCCTTTGCTGATCTTTTTGCGGTCCTCCTTCTTTGTCATGGACTTGGACCCTCTTGGCGAAAAATGAAAATAATCGACACCAAAATACAACAACAATTACGACAACACCAACAATATTCGAACAAACAACGGACAACGGAGACCAGTGCGAGGATATTTGGAACCAACCGGATAGATGCGCCTTCGTACGAGAGAACTGTGCCGACTACCCTGCTGGCCTGATCAACTACCTCCACTTTTACTTTTGTGACCTGAGCCATGTCCCCGCCGCTGCTACCTTCCTCCTCGTAAGTATATATGTCACCTTGTTACCTCCATTGATTGTGCTCCTCACAAACCACATAACATGGCAAGTCTTACTAAACCATGCACTTTTTCTCATCGTGTGGACTATAGTGTGCATGGCTCATCTTCTTGTTTGGATTCGTTGGAGTCGCAGCATCGGATTTCTTTTGTAAGTCAAGGAGCTCGGCCTTTCATAGATGTCTTTCAAACACATGGATATCAGAGTATAACAGGAGCCTTTAGAACCAATTACTTACAACGTCGCTTTGTCCGTGTCTCTACCTCTTCGTCGAACTAGGTCCTAACCTGAGCACAATCGCCAAGAAACTGCACTTGTCAGAAAGCATGGTAAAGACCCGATCCATCATTTCGTCCGCATTCCTACGGCATTGAATAAATAATTACCCTTCCTTTCATTATGCAAATGCATCTATTTCTCTCGTCCTCTCGATCTAACATCTCCAATATCTCCCCCTTTCAACTTGATAGACGGGCGTGACCTTTTTGGCTTTCGGAAATGGATCTCCAGATGTATTCAGCACCTTTTCGGCCATGGGTGCAGGAAGTGGATCCTTGGCTATTGGTGAACTTGTTGGTAAGTCAAAGGCGAAACTCCTTTTTCGAACAGCTGACAATGAATGGTCCAGGATCAGGAGGACCTCAGGAACAAGTAGACGCAGATCTGCAAGCATTCAGAACCAGATCAAGATCCATATGATCTGACTCTCACTTTATGCCCTTTATCCCATCTCATCTCGCGACCATGCAACGATGTTAATTTACCTTAATAGGCGCAGCATCGTTCATCACATCAGTCGTAGTCGGGTCCATGGCGATCATCAAACCGTTCAAAGTGAGCAGGGCACCCTTCTTGCGAGACGTAATTTTCTTTGCAGGATGTGTCCTGTTTACACTATACACGGTTGTAGACGGCAAGATTACCTTGTTTGAAAGTCTTTTCCTTATCGCTTACTATGTCTTCTATGTCGCATTTGTTGTCATCGGTAACTGGAGACATCAAAAGTTGAAGGCGGAGCGGGATCTGGAGGAACGCGCCAGAAACTTGTACGAGGATGATGAGGATGACATCGACGAGGATGCTCTGGGTGCGGACGAGGAGCAAGGCCTTTTGTCTCACGGAGGTTCCCAGCGTGGACCAAGTAAGTTGGCACTTGTCATTGAATGGGGACCATGACATATTACAGGACCGTGCCGCCGGAGCAAATACTAATCTTTTCCTCCGCATGCTTCTTTCTTGTTTGAATACACATATATGTAGGGCCACCACGGATCAATACTCTCATTCACACTGGACCATACGACGCATACGAGGACGAGGAACATGATGACGGGTATAAATCGAACGGAGGCTTGTCTGCCAATGAGGAATATTCTTCCAATCAAACACTGGTTAATTCGTATGAGGACTCTGACGTTAACATTCCTCGGCCTACTATTCTCCCTGACAGTGAAGGTGCTGAGGACTCTATTTCTCTTCGTCCTCATGGCGCACCAGCTTTCAAGCGCAGACCGTCTCTTGTCGCTGCATTCGAGGTAAGTGTCCCTTGCACAGATATGGTTTGATCTTGTTTACTCAATGCATAATCTGACAACTCTATTTCACGAAACATATGATAGTTTAACGACGTCGTGCGGTCCCTCAGTCTGTCAGGGTCTCGACCAAGATTGCAGTCTTTCGATCCCAGCTACTATGGAACAAAGTCTCCAAGGTCTCCGAGGGTGTCTAGGCGCGAGTCTTCCAGATCATCTCGGCCCGTGTCTATTCGCACTCCTCAGGAAGGATCTCGGCCGTCAACTCCTCTTTCACACAGCCTGACACCAAACGATCTTTCAGGACACGGATTCCTTGGAGAAGCTCTTGGCGGCGACAACGCCCTCACATCATCGCCTCATGCATTGGACTCGGAGACCAACTCTGCCTTTGAGCAAGCGATACTTCGTCACTCGATCATTCTGCCAGATCATCATGACCCACAACTCCATCACCTCGGACATGTTCACCACCAAGGGTCACCCGAGGACAGCCCCGGTCTGCAAGAACCTTCCACACGGATGCAGCGATTCAAGGAGTATTTGCAGGCGATCCGTCCCATCTACTTTCCTACGTTGTTGGACTGGGACCAAAAGTCACTGTTTGTCAAGTTTTTGGCAATCACCTCATTGCCGATGGTCCTGCTGCTGACGTTGACGTTGCCCGTGGTCGAGTTGTGTGATGAAGACGAAGGTGAGAGTCAGAACAACAGCCCAGTCGCCGTTACCAGCCAAGAAGCACGAAGGTTGCCAAAGATTGTGATTGGCGACAAGCCCGAAGAGGAGATCCGGTACGATGGATGGAGTCGAACTGCTACCACTGTCCAAATGATCCTTGCACCTGTCTTTGTAGCCACTGTCATCTCCAGTAAGTTTCGTTGTCAAATTAATTGTACCGTATATTTTGATTGCTGTACAATTTGGTAGCGAACTGTTCACTAACAATCGCCTCCTTTTCTTATTCTTCAATTTGATGTAGGTGCTGCACAGGACGGATACATCTCAATTGCGGTGGCATTGGTGGTTGGTATTGCACTTTCGTTCTTAGTGCATCGGTTCAGCTCAGAGGAGACGCCACCAAGATTCTATGGAGCGTTCTGTTTTGCGGGATTCATGGTCGCTATTACATGGATCTTTTTGGTGGCCAATGAGGTTGTCGGTATCCTGCAGGCGTTTGGCATGATCTTTGGTGTCAGTGATGCTATCCTCGGCCTTACTATCTTTGCCATGGTAGGTTTTTGCTGCTGTTGTTCATATTCATATATTTTTGTTCGGAAAGAGAGTTTGTTGTTGGTAGCTGAGTTTGGATGTCGGATGTATCTGTGTGACAGAGAGACGGTGGTCAAGCCTCTTCTCTTGCCTTTTTTCTCAAAGGAAACTATTGATTCTTCTTTTTTGAACGCGTCTGTGGTCAACGTGTTTGGGTAATAGGGTAACAGTTTGGGAGATTTGGTGGCAAACATCACCATTGCCCGGATGGGATTCCCTCGCATGGCCTTTTCCGCCTGCTTCGGTGGACCACTCCTCAGTAAGTTCTCTTTATTTGTTCGTTGCAGTTTTTGATTTATTTTGCTTCTTGTAATAGGCACCTTTTCTCATTCAAACTTTCCTCTTGAATGATTGACAATAGATATGCTGCTGGGAGTAGGCATCAGTGGGACGTATATGACGGTGAAGACTGGGACCCCTATCCCATTGCAGGTGTCTCCGACGCTGTTTGTGTCGATCATTGGGGTGCTTGTGACCTTGCTGACGGCAATGGTGGTTGTACCCCGGAATGGATATGTGATGAGCCGTACCTGGGGCTGGTTCCTTCTTGCGATGTACACGACGTGTACGATCATTAATGTTGCCATCGAAATCAAGCACGGCAAGAAGAGCGAGTAAATTATTCAAAACATGTTGATATTCCCATAGCTATGGTAGCTTGTAATTTTATGATAAACAATAGGGCTGAAGATGTATAATTCGAGCTTACTTTCATGCATGCTCTATGTCTTGTTCTTACTGCATGGCTATGGATCATGATCTGGTAATTATGTTGGTGTCTGTGGGTCCGAATGAGTGAGTATGGACCCATCTTGCTCACAGCCTGCTTACCCAGCCTTTTTTGATCGCTTTTTTGATCTTCCCTTCTCCACCCCTTCTTTTTTTTTTTTGGCCCTGTTTTTTTCTTTTTCTTTCTTTCGTGTCTTCTTTCTCTTCTTTTCCTTCTTTCTTCTTTCCTCTTCAAACGCAGCACTCATTTACAACCTTCCCTCCATCTTTTTTCGCTCTTCTTGACTCATTCCACCCTCTTCAGTCTCATTCACATAAAAAAAAAAAAAAAAAAAAAAAAAAAAAAAAAGTCTAAATGGCAACGGGAAACGACCCCGGGATGGACGCCGTTGACGAAACAAGAACCGTCTACACGACCCATTCCTCAAAGACCAGCCCAACCTCCACTATTACGACAAGAACAACAACCACGAGGACGACTAGCAGCAGTACAAGGATGAATGGTTCCATGCCTATGGCCGGAGGAACACAGCAGCAGTTCCTCACGACGACAAGTACAACGACGTCAAGTATTCCTCCTCCAGGGGGTATTAGAAAGTTACGCCAGCTGTCGTCATCGTCCTCATTTTCGGCCATCACTTCTGACGAGGACGAGACAGAAGATGATAGTAGACCAGAGTGGTATCTGAAGGATACGAGTGTTCAGTTCCATCAGTCGCCTGCAGAACAGGATCCGGCCGTGGGATTCTTTTGTAAGTTTATTTCGCAGTGAAACTTTATTGATGTGATGTGATGTGATGTGGTGGGTAGGAGATGGGTGGGTTGTGGGATGTAAGATTGGCGGGTGGGAAAAGAGAGTTGCGAATGTGTGGGGGGATAAGGACTCTTGCTAGAGATGGACTTGACGTTGTTTATTTGTGAGCTCGTATATCAACTTCAAGACCTGGGTGACCAGGACCAACAATACAACGAGCTTGAACAAGAAACTAGGTATAAGGACACTGTTCACAGGGCACGGAGACGGAGACAGAGGCTGAAGAATGAACTAACACCCCCACGTTCATGCATGGTCTTATGAACTTCTTTTAGACACGCCTCGGACACTGACGATGTTGAGTGTGATGCTGTTACTCCTTGTCTACGTGGCCATGACGCCCGAGGTTGATGATACCGTGACGAACGTCAAGCTGTAAGTCACTCCCCTTCTTTTCCTTTTCGCTGTCTTTTGTTTGTTTGGTGTATGAACAACTCTTTGGCATCTTTGTTTTCTTTTTCCCTCGGTCAACAAAATGATGATGATGATTGGTGCTCGTGCAACGTGAAGGTCCTTGGAACACGAACATGGGTGTGTACATGCCCCCCCCCCCCCTTCTTCCCCTTCCCCCTTCTTTCTTTTTATTTTTCTTGCTTTCTCTTATATTTCGTTTTCCTCTCGCCACCTCCTTGTGGTGTTTGTTGTAGGATATACTTGATCCTTTATTTCTTCTCTGCTGCATTCATGCATTTTCATGTGGGTCCGTTGCTTAACATGGCCTGATTTGTCCTTGTCTGCCTTGTTCTTCTTACTGACCCTTATGTACTCTTGTTCTTGTGGCCTCCTCCTTCATAGTGGTGTGATAGCATCCATCGGTGCGTTTTGTGTATTCGGGATGTTACAGTTTCGAGATAGTCTGCTTCTCAGGCCGCATCCCGCGCTATGGCGAGTCGTGTTGTCATTCGGAGTCGTCTACCAGCTCTTCTTGGTCTTCTTGCTCTTCCAGGTAATTTTATCAACGAGTGCAGGAATATCAGGAAGAAAGAAGAGGAGGATAGAAGGGTGAAGGGCGGCTGACATATCCTCATTGTAGCTGGTGGGATTATTGTTTCTGCCTTTTCTTCTCTCTAATTTTTTTTCCATCGAACCCCTGACATTGTTTGTTCACGAATCACGACTAGTTGTCCACCTTCTTTAATCGAATCTGACCCCTGTTGTTTAATTATCTTTTATGAACGACCAATTAGAATAAGCATGATGCCAGGTTGTTATTTAAGTACATAGATCCGGCATTAGGAGTTCCACTACCAGAAAAGTCATATGGAGATGCGTGCGAGTTAACCTACGACAACATCGTGGTAAGAGACTTATTTTTGTTTTACAATCAGGAAGCAATTTTAGTCAATGATGACAAGGAAGAGGACGTCTCCAGGAAGCAAATTCATACAAACAGGAAAGAATAACATCATTCGTGACATTCGTTGCTTTCTACGAAATAGGATCAAACATTGGACGTATTTGTATTGGCGCACGCAGTAGGATGGTTCTGTAAGGCGTTGATCCTGCGCGACTATACGTTCTGTTGGATCCTGTCTGTCATGTTTGAGGTCATGGAGTACTCGCTCTCGCATCAGTTGAACAACTTTGACGAGTGCTGGTGGGATCACGTAAGTCTCCTCAGGGATGGCTGTTTGTTTTTGGACTTTTTTGCGATTTCATATGAGAGAATGGTGACGACAACTGCAAAGGAAGTTACAACCCACCTAATCCTAATCTCATTTCTCAATTGACACGTAGTGGATCTTGGATGTGTTGGTGTGCAACTGGCTCGGGATTTATTTGGGCGTGAAGACATGCGAGTACTTTGAGATGAAGCAGTATTCATGGCAAGGGCTGGCGGAGATTCCCACACTCAAGGGAAAGATGAAACGGACGATGCAGCAGTTTACGCCTAAATCCTGGACCAAGTTTGAGTGGGATTCGACCAAGAGCTTCAAGAGCTATGCCACCGTCATTTTTATCCTCACCATGGTACGTTTCCGCTAAGGGCTCAATATTGTCTTGAATTGAGGCGAACATAGTATGGATGAGGAAGCAAAGAAGCACTGATTTCTGACTTTATTTTCTTTTATTTTTCTGTTACCTATTAGTTCTTGATTTGCGAGTTGAATGCGTTTTACTTGAAGACGCTATTGTGGCTACCTCCAGCACACCCGATCAATATTGCAAGGATCTTTTCGTACTTTATGTTTGGCATCCCAGGCGTCCGTGAAGCCTACCAATACCTCCATGACCCGTAAGTTTCTTGCTGTGATAATCAAAGTCCCCATGCGCAAGTACAGATGATCCTTGTCTCTAACACATGTGCCTTTGTTTGTAATGTTGACCATGAAATAGACAATGCAAGAGGTTTGGACCACAGGCGTGGCTGTTGATTGGATGTATAGCGACAGAGGTGCTGATTGTGGCCAAGTTTGGACGGGACGAGTTCCCGAACCCGGCACCTGCGAATGTGCTGTACTTTTGGGCGGGATTCTTGACACTTCTGACGGTGTACCCGATCTATCAATTCTGGCTTTTGCCCAAATTGCAAGAGCGGCGAATCCGGAAGAAGCTCGAGTAGAAGTTTTCCTGGAGATGGTGGGTTCTAGTTGAAGGCCATAGGAGCGCACAGGATATGAATGAGAAAGATGTTTGTCAGGATATAGGATGTTTTTTTGTTTTTTATTTGTAGCCCTTTTTTTATTCGCAATCTTCGTAATACATCTTTTCCCCCCTTTTTTTTTCTCCTATCTGCTTGTGAAAGAAAAAACGAACGATCGAACGGTATCTTGGATGTTTTGTGTCCTTCTTATCCCTTCGCTCTCTCTCTCCTTCTCTCCTTTCTTTTTGCTGAATGTTTCCCTGCCCTCTCTCGAATCCATATCCCTTTGTTTCTAACCCCCCCCCCCCCCCCCCCCCCCTACTACTACTCCTACTCCAGTTGGCCTGTGCTCCCGTTTGTTGTTGTTCCTTTTCTTCCCGCCACTGCCTTGCGGAATTAAATATGAAAAATTACCCGCCAACGGTTTGAAGAAACGAGAACGGGGTAGATAGACAGACACTGGAGATGATGAGGGGAGAGACCTAAAAAAAAAATCGGGGGTTTTTTATGAGCTAGAAAAAGGCTGTTAACGTTTTTGGTGTTCCTTCTTTGCATGAAGCATGTGGATGGGATACACATTTGC
Organism: Linnemannia elongata; assembly: GCA_036320915.1. Lineage (NCBI taxonomy): Eukaryota > Fungi > Mortierellomycota > Mortierellomycetes > Mortierellales > Mortierellaceae > Linnemannia > Linnemannia elongata. The sequence continues at coordinate 383,486 of JAXBDG010000005.1, read as the reverse complement.
ATTGACGACTGCGGCCCACGTCTCTTTTTTCTTTTTTTCTTTCTCACGGAAGGAAGGGGGGGGGGGTCACTAATATTACAACTCTACCCTCCATCTCTAACCCCTGGGGAGACCAAAAAAGAAGCCAAGAAACCATTGGGCGACCTCTCTGATATTCTTTTGTCATTGCAAATAACAAGGGGACTGATAGGAGAGTGGGACACCATGGGTTGCTCATTGTAAAAAAGAACATTATTCTTCTGAACGTAGCACGCAATCAAGGGCAAGCAAAGCATAACATACGACAGCGAAACAAACAGAACAAACAAGGATCCCGTGAAAAATCGAGGCAAAAAAAAAAAAAAAAGCAAAGGCTGACCTCGCCTTCGTCTCTGTCTTCCCTTCTCACTCTTTCCCTTACTTTCCTCTCTTCCTTGCGCCTCCATATCTCTCTCTCTCTCTCTCTCTCTCTCTCTCCCTCTCTTTCTCTGTCTCTGTCTCTCTTTCTCTGTCTATCTCTCTCTTCCTCTCTCCTTCTCTCGTTTTCTTTCGCTCTTCTTCTTCTCAAATCTTCAAACCCCCCCCCCCCCCCCTTCGTTCCTTATTGTTTGCCTCCAAACCACAAAGGTAAACAGGAAGCTCTCTTTCTCTCCTTCTTTCTTCGCCTCTAATTCTGCTCTTTTTTCTCCCTCCTCCTCTCCTTCCTCTCGTTCTTTTTCTACTTTCTTCCGTCTTTCTCGTTGTCTCTCTCTCTCTCACTCGCCCCCTTATTTCTCTATCTCAGAGCCTTTCGCAGTCTTCCTGTCCATTTGCTCCCTCTTGTTCGGTTACTCCTTCCTCTCTCGTACCACCTTTGTTTCCTCTTTCCAGCCCCTTTTTCGACTCTTTTCCCTTCTCTTGTCAGCCTGCGCAATCCAGTTTTTTTGTCATTTTTTCGACTGTGGGAATTATTCTGCGGGTATATGTGTGTGTGTGTGTATGTGTGTCTGTGTTGGTAGCCTTGTTTGGATCTCCAAAACTGGGTTTCGGGGTTGTCTGCCGAGAAAAGAGAGGGGAATCAAAGTCGTACGCGGGCGTAAACCATACAAGCATCGCTCCTCTTCTTCCTACATACATCGGGTACCTGGGACAATTGTTTCTTTTTTTTGCCTCTCATAGGGCACTTATGGCTGTTATGATGGTAGGAAGAAGAGTAAGGCGCACGGTGCAAGGACGTACACATATTGGGAGAGGCTGAGCAGAGCTGAGTTTTTATTCTCCTTCCGGGGTCCGAGGGTTCCCTCTATGTTTGAGCCAACCATCTTTTTTTTGTTATGTGTCTGAGCACTCAAAGATGAAGCAGCGAATAAACGACTGGGCGAATGCGCGGGAGCTGAAAGAAGAGGAACGAGCGTGGGGTATATGCTATGCTCTATCTACCGTATGAACATTTCTATTTCTCCTCGGAGATGAGGTGAAGGGGAGCCTGGCTGGTGCCTGCTCATAGGCTGGATGAGGAGGGAGAGAATGGCGGTGGCCAGCCAATGCAACTTGGCTTCATGTGATTTTCTTTTGGAGTATTCAAGCGGCGTAGTGAGAGGGGAAGGTGAAGAGAGGAAGGGAGGGTTGGTTACCTCTCATAGGCCAGAGGGATGTTGTTGTTCGTTCGTTTTTTGTTCGTTGAAGGAAAATAAGGGGGGGCAAAGGCAAAAGGAAGGACAGCAAAAGACTGCTGGGGACGGGATAGTGCAAGTACGCAAGGGTTACAAAGAGAGGAGTGGAAAGGAAATGAGAGTTGTTAATGTTAATGCACTGCTCTCAATTCATTCGTTCATTCATTCACTTTTATGTCCAACCCCCTGCCTTTTTTTTTTCCTTTTGTTTTCCTTTTGCTATTGTTCAAAATTGTGCATCGTCATCTTGACACGCTCACTCACATATATCTTCATCTTCCTCCTTTTCTTTTTTTTCTTCTTCTTTCTCTCTGCTTCTTCTATTTCCTTCACCACACTTGCCTTCACTTCTTGCTTCCTAACTCATTCCTTTAACGCCACCTTCATCCCCCTCCATCTCTCTATTTTCTCTCGTTCTCTCCCCCCATTTTCGCTCTCTTGGCGCTTTCTTCTCTCTCACATCGCTCCTCATCAACTTCATCTTCTTTCAGTACAATAAAACGAACTAAACGACAAAACGATGGATATTGGAGAAATAATTCATACGGCAAAGCGACAGGAACTCGCCGCACGACCCTTCCAATGCGCTTGGGATGACTGCCACAAGGCCTTCTCTCGACGGTCCGACCTTGCTCGCCATGGGCGCATCCATACTAACGAAAGGTAATTGCAATCATTCAAGGTTCATTCAGGCTTGACCAGATGACTCCTTTGTTTCTTCCCGCGGCTATTTGGCGTATGGCCATCGACTTGCGCCGATAACGGCGTTGCTGACTTTTTGTTTATCGGGTATTTGTAAATGTAAACGCGTTTCGCTTTTTCCCCTTCTCTTACTCCTTGCCCTGTCTCGACTCCTCGCCTCTCTTTTCCCTCTTGCATCGCTTTCTAAATGTTCATCTCTCTTGGACGTTTGAGCATGTGGTTCAATGTCGGGTATTGTTTTGTGTGTCTAGTCCAAACAGCACATACAAACAAAAAAACAAAGGCGTTCGTTGGTTCAATTTTTTTTGTTTGTTGCTGTTGATAATGCCTTTGTTGTGTATCTCCCTCCTCCTCCCTTATGTTGCATGGTTGGTTGGTCGCTATTGTTTAATCCCTCGAATTGTTGTTGTTTTTTGCTTTACACCAACACCAAATGAAATGCGGATGCGTGTTCCTTTTCGACCGACTGTCTCCCCTTTGGGGCTTTGTTGACGCTTTCACACACTCATACACCCCTACCCGACTGCCTCTCTTTCTCCCTCTCCCCCTCTCCCCTTTGCCCCATACATCCCATTGAGCAATTGTCCGTGTATGTTTGCGATGCCCATGTTTGGACGCTTATTGGCCTGGGCGTACACCTGTTTTTTGTGAACATGGTCCAATGCTCACACTCTTTGTATCTAAATGCATCGGCCGATGAAAGCTTGGGTGGTGAGACAATCTATTCATCTCAATTTTTTTTTTCTTTTTCTGTCCCTCCTTTGGCTCTGCCGCTCTCTATCTCGTTCCACACACACACACACTCATGTCACTAATGGACCAAAACGTTACTAACCAAAAGCTCCCCTTTCCTTTCCTTTCCTTTCACCCCTATCTCTATCCTTGCCTTCCCATCCCCTGTCACCCTTACCCCTACCCCCTAACCACTTCGTCCATTGCTCATCTCCAACAAAAAAAACAAAAAAAAAAAAAAAATCTAGACCATTCGCGTGTGAAGAGCCAGGATGTTACAAGTCGTTCATCCAGCGGTCAGCACTCACAGTCCACCTGCGGACACACTCGGGCGAGAGACCCCATATGTGTGAGCAGCCCGATTGTCAGAAGCGGTTCAGCGATAGTAGTTCCTTGGCTCGTCATCGTCGTATTCATACTGGAAAGCGACCCTACAAGTGTCTGGTGCTGTTTTGTAACAAGAGGTATTGTTTTTTTTTTTTTGTTGATATTGCATTTATGGTTAACGGGAGGGAAGGGGATCCAGTGGGAAGTGGGGCAAGGTACTTTTGTCCCTGTACTTCTCCTCTTCCTTCCTGTTTGAGTTTTTAAATGGTCGAGTGATATGCGCGTGTTTTTTCCCTCGCTTTGCATTTGTTATTTTTTTGATATCCTCTCGATCGTTTTACGACCAACAACTACATGAGCAACAGAAACAACGACGACAACCAGCAACAATGACAATGACAACCAGACAACCATTTTCAGTTATCGCAACCATCATCAACTTCATCATCGATCATGTCCGAAACTCAAAAAAAAACAACAACAACCAACAACGGCGACAAATAGACGAAAAAAAGAAAAAAAAAAAAAAAAAAAAAAGATCCCCTGACCCCTGGAGCACCCTCATACCCCACAATCCCTCTCCGCTCTCGAACCTTACAATGCATACATCTTCTCACGTTATGCATTGAATCCCCACGCCCTACGGTCCTACCTTATTAATCCATCACAATCGCTCGATTTTCTTGTTACAAACAGCTTCTGTAGGAAGACAACGCTCATCAAGCACCACCGCAAAGAACACCAAACTGTGAAGAATGAGCCCCAGGAGTACTCCTCCATCTACGCCAATTCTCTCCCTGGCCACCCACACCCACAGGCCATCTCTACCGGTGTTGTGGATGATGGTACCGCCGCTGCTTTCTACGGCATGGTCCCTTCGACGTCGTCGGCATCGTCTTCTGGTTCCGCATCTTCGGGGTCTCCTACCTCGCCTCTGGCGTCACCCTTGGATTATTATAACCAGCAACAGTATGGACGCAGTGCGGGAGCACAACAACACCCGCAACAGCCGCCCATCTCTCCGATGACCTCGCCCCTCTCACCAACCTACGCTTCTCATGGACACCCTACTAATCCTTATACGACCCAAACACCACAACTCTCCTTTGCGCATCACCCTTCTGCACAACAGCAACAACAATCACACCAACAGCAGTTGCACCTCGATATGGGACCTCCCTCCGTATACCAATACAACTCTGGCGACAACAACAACGCAATGTCGTCACCACTGCAGACTCCCTCGCACGAAGGATCGCCCACCTCTCCAACCTCTCCATTGTCGCCCATGACCCCGCTCGGACATATGGGCCCCAGTACTGGCACTGGTCCTATCTCTGCGAACGTCGTCGCCGCGGCTGACAGTCTTGCGGCCTTGGGCGCCCTCGCGATGGATCACCTCCAACATCAACAAGCTTCACCCACGTCTGCCTTGCGCTCACCATCTTCTTCTACACCATACCAACAATATCCGTCGCACCAGCAGCAGGAGTACCAGGACTACCAGGGGTATCCCACCTCGCGTCACGGACCCCCTTCCACTTATGCCCATGCACAACACCAACAGCAGCAGCACTACCACCAACCACAACAAAGCCCCTCCAGCATGGGTGGTGGGTGTGCACCAAATGCTGGTGGATACCAAGGGTTCTCTGACCCGTCTTCGGATCAGTCCATGAACGGTGTCGAGTATGCCCGTGTCGCTTCGAATGGCTTCCCGGCCCAAGGCATCTACCAAACCTACTACTAGGCCATGGTGACCCCTCGTCTTCATGTGGTTCGCTGTTCACCTCACTTTACAGCCACTTCCATTATTTGTATAGCTCCTTTTTTTTTCCTCGTGTCCTCTAACACGCCTCTCTTCTTTGTATCTACCGAACCTTGCGTTCACCAACTTGTAATTGTATTGTTTTTTCTTCTTTCTCAGTATTATGTCTTTTCGCACTCGCACGCAAAACTTCCACCATGAACTGTGCTTTTCTTTTTTGTTTCACGTTCCATACCTACCTGCCTGCCTGTCGAGTATAATAAAAAAATCTTTTTGCTCAAAACAACAAAAACATCCCATGTGTCCCTGTAGAGCTGAGTAACACTTAATGCGTTTTTTTTTTTTTAACTCAAAGCTACTGGTATAAGTTGTAAGTTAAGAAGAGCTTGTAATTCTACATCATCGAAGCATGCCTATCCATAAGTCGTTCCAATTCCTCAAGATGATACACCTTTGTATTAATATCCTTGCGCTATATTCAAATGATATTTTGAAGCAAAAAAAAAACAACAAAATTAGTCATTTAAATAATGTACTGCAAATCTATACTTTCTTCTCTCTCCCCCCTCCCCCTTCTGCCATTGCACAGAAAAAAAAAATACAAAAACACTTTTGACAAAAACAGAACAAAAGATACTTTACCATAGCAAAGGTAACAGTTCGGTAGAGATGATCCGCACACTCTTCATACTCTTCGTGGCCAGGTCCAATGTTGTTCTTTGATAGCACCGATGCCGTGAGCCCTTTGATCGTCTACAATCATATCAAAAGGTTGACATATGTTATTAGTCTACGCCGGGCTCTGTTAACACAATCCACAAAGTAATAGAATAACCAACAAAGACTTACGGCTTGGTTTCGGGATTCGATGGACTTTGACGATGTAGAAGTAGTTGGCGCATCGCCAATTAGAGATGATGCAGTGGGTAGAGGTGCAGGTTGTGATCGTGCATGACTAGAAGATGCCTGGGTTGAAGGTGGCGGCACCGCTGCTGCTGCTGCTGCTGCTGCTGCTGCTTTGGTAGGCTTGGCCTCAAACATTTCGTCATCGCCCTGACCTTGGTCCTGCTGCTCCTGTTCCCGTCCCAATACCATTTCCTGTTGCTCTTCGCTTTGGATGTTTTTCAGTGTCACCAAAAATGGATTTGATTGTCCCGCAGAACCACTATCGCTACTCCTCCTGCCACCACCAGCACGACTAGGTATGCCTTTCGTCGTCGTCCGTGACCGCAGCGGTGACGGTGCCGAAAATGGATCATCGTCGTTGTCACCTTCTCCACTACCACCAGCAGCAGTAGCGGCAGCAAGAGCAGCCCTCTCGATATTCTGCCGCTTCTTCATCTTCATCATCGTCATCAAATCCGGAATATCGTCCGCAATTGCCGGAGAACTCGATCCACGACTCCCTGAAGCAGCGGCTCGTCTTGAAGGACTCTTCATTCCGATATGCATACTCGAAAACGACGTTCTCCTTACAGCACTGCCTTCAGTCGCGACTCCATTGGTGCTGGTGGTATTGGCCAAAGTCTTCCTGATCGATCCTGGGCCTAGTAATTTGCGTCTTAGACCCTCAGTAGTAACATCCAGAGGCTTCTGGGGTGCACGAGATGGACTTTTGATCCGACTGATGCCCTTCCTGACAGGTTTCGTCGCAGCGCTACTTCCAGACGTTGCGCCAACATGAGCCGACGCCAGACCTCCTCTGCTACCAGATGCGTGACCATCCATGCTGCGATGTCGTGAAAACGCAGTTGCTGACGTGGAACGACTGGAACCATCCCTCTTTGTAGTACTAACATTATCCATCGTCTGCGCTCTCGATAAACTGCGCTCCTTCTTGACCTCCTTGGAGGTGGTTGTCGATGAGTTGGTTGAATCCGTAGTTGCTGAATTTGGAGCTGGGAGTGGTGGTGGTAATGTTGTTGAAGTTACGACATATGGTGCCCATGACTTGTTTCTCTCGATTGCCCGTAGCAACTCCATCTCCTGATGTAACGAATCGTCTAATGTTTCATCAAAAAACAAATGCAGTGTCAGTATGAACACTATAATGTTCAGGCCTACTGATCCTAAATGTAGACAAAAAGACAATATAAGAGAGGCGAGGGCATACCTTCATCGAGATCGATATCTTTTCGAGTAGCCCGATCCGACGAGTATCCCGACTCTTGCTCAGTATCACAGCCGTTCATGATACTGTCCACCACTGGGTCATCATAGCTGACAAAGTCCTCCGCCACCTTCTCCTGTTTGACCTCTGTCTTTTCAGTTTCCTGCTTCATCCTGTCAAATGAACGAGTGTTGAGAAGCATGTGGTCCATGAGGCTGGCTTGATCGACAAGTGGATACGCAAAGAACGAGATGATGGGTTCTGCATGTCGACCCGTTGGCTGTTTCTCCTTGACCAACGCTCCATAGACCAGAAACATGCTGGTCTCCTGAAACAGCTTCCTCTGTGATCCTGTTTTCTCTCCCGTTGATGCTACTACATTGAGCAGAAACATGAACACATAGAATGTTAGTATGAGGCTTTCCAAGGAATAAATAAATTGCATATTTGTTCCTTGAACTATGCAAGGAGTAGAACATTTCCTTACCAGGATCAGTCTTGGGTTCATCGTCTGAAGGCCCCAGGGTAACGGGCATCATGAAAGGATTGATCTCCTGCTTCAAATTGTTGGTTGAGGCGCCCTTCTTCTTCCCGATCGGCCCAATCTTTGGCGCCACGCGTAAAAGCAATCCAATTGATCCCATCGCTGTCTCAACTCCAGCCATAGATTGCTCCTTCATGTACGCCTAATTAATCAGGTGAAAGCATACATGAACGAGTTAACAACGGTCTGTTTTCTAAAGTCTCACCTAGATCGGTCAGATTCAGTGTTGCAGATCTAAGAATGACAGTACTTACAACATCTTCGTCGTTCAGCATCTCTTTCAAGAACTGCGAAGACGCCTGCGAATCCGGAGATGTGAAACTAGAGAATGCAACATTAAAGAAACAGTCGATATCAGCAAAAGCGATGAGAGATCTGCGGACAAAGACAACAACGCTCGTAAAACTGTGCTATCATTAAATCCTTAAAGTGAAGGAAAAAAATGACCTGGTGTGGACTTACATGCGACAGGGTTCGGCACATCCAGGAGCAAGGAGAAAGATCGGAAAGGTACAGATCCTGATCCGCGCCACCAAATGCATCTCGACATTCTCCCTTCTGATCGCAGTCTGATCCTGCAACGACAACTCGTCCAGGGAGGTGGTAACAGTAGACACAGCACTAGGTAACGCAAAGACGATTCCTGGCAGCTCGGTGACAGTGCCCTGGACTTTGATCCCGCCCTTTCCATCAAAGACAGCCTGCTGGGTACTCAAGGAGGCAGATTTCCGTTGTGGGAATCCGGTGGTCGATTTCCTTGCTGTGGTTGTCGTTACTGAGGAGTTGATGGCTGCGGTGTTATTGACGGGAACAAGCGCAGGGACAATCCAAGAGCACTTCCAGATCGTATCCCATCGCTGCAACGGTGAGAGATCCTCCTGCGACGAAGATGTCGATCTGCTGCTGCCTCCCTTCTTGGGTGTCGAATATGGACTCGAACCGTTTGACAAAGTTCCGGCCGCAAACGTCACCGACCGCACCGACTCTAAAGAAAGCTCCTCCTGTACTGCAGCTTTGCCACGCATGGGCCGGACTGACGGGCTGGTGAGAATTGAGCTGCTGCTGTTGTTACTATCCCTGTTGTTGCGTCTAGCGGAATGGGGTGATGTCACCAGAGGTGACCGTCGAGGAGATGACCTAACAGGTTTGGATGAGGGTTTCTTTTTGCGGAATGAAAAGACGTTCTCCTCGTCAAGGGGTATGGCTTCATTGGTAGTGATGCTGGGGGGTTGGTGTGCCCCATTGACAAAGTTGGTCTCCTTGCTTGGGTTGGTGATGTAGCCTTTGTGCTCGTTCAGGACAGGAAGAGGAGGAGTGTTCTCCTGTGAGATGAGTGCATCGTCTTGTGTGTCCATCGTCCAGAATGTTGAACAAAGTGACGAATGAACTCGTCCTGTCTGTGTTCTGTCCGTCGTCGGTCAAGAATGCAGTGGACGGCGTTGTCGTTTGTTGGCAAAGTCGTACAGTGTGAAAGGTGAGAAAGGTGAGAAAGGTGTAACTGGTGGCAAAAGGCTGTACCTTGGAGCGCACAAAAATCAAAATACAAAAAACAGTCACATGGAACGCTATCGCGTTAAAACGTAAAAGACCAATACGCGACATGCAATTAATTGAAAAAAAGCGCGTGTTTTTTTTTTTTTTTGAAGCTCCAACCAAAACGCTCCTTGCACCTTGTTTTTTTTTCTTTTGCGTTCGTTTATTAGAACTCACTCACCGGCGCCATCGAAAATTCCAGGAGAGAGTTAAGTACTTCTATATCAACCATCCATGTCCTTCTTGAAGCGATAGTACACATACTCCCCGTCATCATTACTAAACGCAACTTGCGGGAAAATCCTAAACCCACTCATCCTCCCACTATCAATACCATCCTTCGGATAAAGTCCCAACTCTTCCATCTCCTCCTCTGATGATGGTTGCGGAAGACTCAAAATCAACTTCGTGAACCCTCCCACCCTCGGTCGAATCGTACGGACAACCCCTCTCACTGTAATACCACCCCACCCGTTCTCGGTGAAGTTGTAAAGGCGAGGGAACATAAATGTTAGGAACTCGTCCAGAACTGCGTCGTCCATGATCCAAAGACCCGCCATACGGAGAATCGATAATTTTCCTGCAACTATCCGCGTAGACTGATGGTCGTTGTTGCTGTCTATGTTGGATGAGGACGACGATGAAGAAGTAAACAGGTCGGCTTGGGTGATTACTCGTGGGTGCTGTTTTTCTTCCGTGAGCATGTTGAGGAACAGATGCTTCAATTCCGGACAACCCATGAGCATCCTAAATTCGAACCGATATGCGAATTCGGATGTCAAGTGGAGACTTTGGAGATGAGGCAAGTGCCAATCCCAAGACCAGTGCGGTCGCGTAATCTCTATCATCGGATTTGGCTGTTCTCCTCCTGCCGCCACTGGTTCATATGCCTCCTCGGTAATATCAACATAGCTGGCAATACCATAGGACCGGTTCAGCTCCTCAATAGGCGGAATAAAACAAATCGGATCTGCAATCCCACGCCGTACGGTGGAAAGTCTCAAAGTATCCAAATTTGTCAATGAGGAAAGAGTTGCAGGGTGAAAGGTCAATGCACTCCAGCCTCTCAAACACAAATTCCTGAGATTGGGTAAGGCTGCTGGCAGACAGGGAACAATATCCTGACAATGGTACTCCTCCGTCCCGTCATTTATCTCGACATGGGTGGCGTTGGGACAGTGTGTGAATAGCGCACGATCGACAACAATGCGGCCTGCGTCCCCAATCAGTGCGAGTCGTTTCAGACGGGGGAGGGTAATCCATCCTTGTCCAAGGTGAATGGATCGAGACGGATCGAAAATTTCAAGAATTGCCGAGTGGAAATCGATGCTCACGAGCGTCTGGCTAAAGGCGAATGCAATGTCGTTGAGTTCGTCGGTATGAGGCTCTGCGTGTTCAAAAAGCTTGACAACTTCCAGTGGCACCAGCCCATGCTCCGCATCCGAAGTTCTGGGTCCCTGTAGAGTAGATGGCGCTTCTTTGTTGATTCGTCCATGCCTGGTCTCCATGTCCCGTTTTTCTTGAGCAGCCCAATTGAATGATCCTTGGCCAAGAGAGACCATACACAACTGCTTCAGCGACCGACAACCTTGAAGGAACTGGCGATGAGGACGAACCATATCAAACCACAAGCTCACCGGCGTAAGGTTGCTGATGTATTCCACATGCTCAAGGTCCGTGACTAGTGGTTTGGTTGCAAACTGCATCCAGTTGTCACTGCGCAACCACATGGGCTTCTCCAGAGCCGGCAAAAGTCGAAAAATCGCCAGCTGCGTCTCCCAAGGCACTGACGTTTCCTCAAAGAAGTCGTTGTCGTTGTCCTGACCAGACGGAGAAAACTGAACTACCTTGAGACAACCTTTGAAGAGACGAATATGTTCAACGACGAACTGGAAAAGAGCCTGCATCACCACATTCTGGTCCTCCGTTCCCGATCCTCGAACATCCCCAGGGCCATACTCCTCCTCCTCGCCATCATAGTCAAAGACCTCGTCCATGTAGAAGCGAATCCTGCGAAGTCTCTTCAATCGACCCACCACTTCAGTATAACGTCCAATGATCCCGACCGAGATTACCAGACTCTCGAGCTGCTCCAGGATGGGACTCGCAAGGGTCCAGATCACCTTTCGACAGATTACCTTTGGGAGAAACCAAAGAAAGATCTTCTCGAGAACGTCCTTATTCACAAGAACGGCTGAGGGCACATGAATACGTCGACACTTATTCATGAACTCGTCCTGGTTGATAAATTCAAGCAAGTTCTTGGACAGCGTGTCATCCATAAATTCGGTAATGGCAGTCGGCTCCACGTCGAGATGGCGGATATGGCCGTGGTAGTCGAAATATGAGTGAGTCGTCGTCGATCCAGACCCAAATGTAATATCGGTGGTCTGGAGTTCAAAAGCGCCAATGATTATTCTTGATAGCTCTGCTCCTGGTCTTGATCGTGGCCTTAACCCTGAGGCAAAAAGGGTATGGCGGTGGTGAGTCAGCAGCATACGAACTAGGAGACGAACGGAAAAACCAAAGATGGAAAGAAGACCACGTGTCCTCCCATGAAAGGACTCGGAAAATGGGTTGCCATAGAGAAAGGGCAAGGTGGCGGATGCGATACGCTTGTTGACTCGCAGGAGTGAGGCTAGGGTAAAGACGTCGCCCTCGTGTACCAGGTATTGGAGAATGAGGCAGGTGCATTCGAGAGGAAGGAAAGAGAATGAATCCATTGATAGATGATGTAGCAATTGCTGAAGACTGCAACAAAATGAAAGGGAATGAACAACGAATGAAATAACTGAATGTAATGAAGGAAGAAGAATGAAGAGTGTGAACGTGGGTTTGTGGAAATGGTGGAAGTTGGAATCAAAATGAATTTTGCGACGTCTCCCTTCCTCTGAACGAAAAAAAAAAAAAAAAAAAACAAAAGTGCGTAATGTCCGACCATTGACCGACCACGTGGGAAGTAAGGCCAAGCATAATTCTTTCCTCCTTCGCCTCCCGCAGCAGGTGAAGGATAAGAAAAGGTTTCTTGTCTCGACAACAACGTGACAATACAGATCTTTTCCTGTTTCTATTATCCCATTACCTTGGTAACGAGCCAACAGTACCAGTAAATGACCTCTTACTCAGATCCCTGCACCAACAATGTCAACATCCTTCAGAAAATAGAATCTAGTGAATCAAACCTAAGCTCCACAGGTTGAGCCTTTTTTTAATCTTGCTTGGCCTAGTCTTGATCTCGAGTGTACACCTATTCAAACCTTTTCTGCAGACATTTTAGCTTCGCTGTGTGTCGAGAGAACGAAGGAGAGAAAGGACGAAAACGAAAGAAAAGGGAAATGGCGGTCCTCACCTCACTGCGCCACATCTCACAGTCCTTTCTCTCTCTGCTTTTGGCAACATGGTAGAATCGATACCAATACTTGTAGAGGCATTAAAGCACGCACGCACAAGTAACTCTTGACAAACGGCAAAAAAAGAGAGCAAACAATTATCGTACATGTATGCGTGCATACAAAGCACAATAGCCGCTACCTTTACTCACGATCCAGTAAAAGAAAAACTATATTATGCCCATGACCTACTTCCGACCTGTGATTATTTCTCTGTTCTTTAATCGTGGCCATAAAAAATATTCACAAGGAGCGCTTCCCCTCGCGCTCTTTCACGGCTAAACCTGTGCTTAGAAGAAAGGCGCAACTCTTCGATCTTGTTCGGAAATTTTTTAAGCACATCGACCAAACTGGCCATTGTGAAGCCATTCACCTCCACGCCCTCGAAACTCTTAAGATTGGGGAGCATGACTGTAAAGAACTGAGGTAAAAGAGAATCGTCGATTGTCCATGATCCGCGCAGTCGTACAGTCTGAAGGGCAGGCGCAACAACAGCCTGTCGAGCCACTCCTGGAAAGTGGTGATGGTCAGAGTCGATGATAGGCAACAAGAGTTCGGCGACTGAGAGAACCCGACTGGTGGGTCGATCATGAACGCTCGTACAGTTCAGCTCCAATTCAACCAACGAGGGACATCCATGCAGCATTCGGAATTGGAAGCGGTAGGCAAATTCGGCTGTCAAGGTGAGATGTTCCAGGGCAGGTAGATGCCAGTCCCAAGGCCAATGAGGGCGTACAATCAGATTGGCGTGTCCTTGTTGGGTCGCGATTGGGTGCATTGAGTTGTCTTGCGCGCCAAAAGATCTTTCCAGTTCTTCGTCCGACGGGATATAGTATCTGAAATAATGGCTGCCCTCCAAATTCACACTCCCTAACGTAAGCTTCTTGAGCTTTTGTGTAGATTGAAGGGTTGCTGGATGGAATGTCAAAGCGCCCCATCCAAGCAGGCGCAGTGACTCGAGACAGGGGAGGTCGCCAGGCAGACATGTCGCGATATCTTTGCATTGGTACCGAGAGGTCTCGTCCGTGAGGTCCACAGTTCTGAGGCGAGGACAATGTCTGAATAGCTCCCGGTCAATCATAAGCTGGTGCTGTTTGGCGGCGACCTCTAGGTGTGTCAAAGCTGGTAGGTCTACCCACCCTCGTCCGACATGCATCGGACGATGTGGGACGGGGAATCGATTCGACCTAAAGACCTTAATCGTTTCGATGGTCCGGCTGAATGCACAACTGATATCGTCAAGCTCGTTTGTGAGAGGCTTCTCGATCTCCATGATTTCGATCCTTCGTAGGGGCACCAGACTATGTCCCAAATACTTCGTTTCCTTTACAGCCCAATCAAACACCCCTTGTCCAACGGTCGCCATATGCAAAATGTCCAATGCACGACAGCGCTGAAGGAGATGCTGACAATCCTGAACTCCCCCGGTCCTGATCCAAGACATTGGTAGTCGAAAATCTTCGATGGAACGAACATACGCCAGATCTGTCGACGGTAGATGAGTCCATATGTGGTTCAAGGTATCGTTAGTCACCATTGTCGGCCTCCTGATGGGCGGCAACAGCCGAAGCATCTCCAGCTCGACTCTTTCGCGACAAGTCAGGGTTGGATCAGGACTATAAAGAGTCTTACTCCAGCCCAAGGTCTTGAGACGTCCTGGAAATCGCGTGGTATGTTCCTCGACAAAATGAACCAGGGTTCGCAACAGACTCTCCTGTCGCGCCTCCGTTGCTGCTCGACTCTTCGGGGTCGTGTTACTATGTCTCTGCCAGTTACACTTGACGGCCTGATCAACACAGATCACGATGTGCCTCAGGTTCCCGAGGCGGTCCATGGCACCAGAGTAGCGATCAAGGTCCGAGACTGGAAGGGTCAATGTCTGAAGCTGATCGAAAATGTAAGAGGAGAGAGACCAGCTGACGTCACGAAGGAGGAGAACCTGGTAATACCCTCTGAGAATCCTCCTGTTGGTCAAAAGGCGCTCTTCAGACAGTGCCCAGAGACAGTAGGACTGACACATCTCAAAGAATTCGGGTCGTTCCATGTACTCGAGTGCTTTGACTGGAAAGACCGAGGAGCTGGAACCAAAGCAATCCATCTCGACGATCGATGGTTGAATTAGGAGGTGGCGGATATGAGAGAAATAGTCGAAACGCGATAATGGCGACCTTTCAAGTTGCCGTTGTTGCAGCAGTTGTTGTTTGTGTTGACTGCGCGTTATTCGTGCTGTTGTTGGTATTGCTGCAGTTGTTTTTGCTGTTGTGGTTGTTGTGGCTGTTGTTGGTGACAGGGTTGTGTTGTCTCCTAGAGCAAATGTGATGAGAGGGGAGAGGGTGTCGACTGGGAGTTGACGGAGTAACATACAGGCAAGAATACCGTCGTTGACCCTCGCCGACGCTACACTGGTTGCTGGCCGATTCTGAAAGGGCTTGCTGTAGAGGACTGGCAGCGTGGCAGCAGCAAGGTACTTGTTGGTTTGAAGGAGAGAGGCAAGGCTGCCTCTCTTGTTATCTTGTAAGAGAGTTTGGAGAATGATAAACAGGATCTCGGTAGGGAGATGTAATAGTTGGTCCATGGCTGTGTATGAATGAGTGATGAGAGTAGAATGAGGAATGAAAAAAGAAAGTCTGATGACCTAATGTTGGCGAAGAAGAGAGAAGGAGTGTGAAAGAGAAAGCGGAGGTGAGGAGGGATCGAGGGTGTGAAAGATTAAGATAGAGAAAGAAAAGGGGACAAAGCATCTCCCTCCCTCCCATGTCAATTGAATTTTGTCGGTCTCCCTTCTCCAAATACGCATGCAAAAAAAGGGGGCGCATGCTCCATTCAAATCCCTGCAATCTGTACACATATGTGTTCCCTCTCTCCGCCTCTAGTAATACATCTCTGTCTCTCTCACTCAACGTTCTATTATCCTTCGTAATCCCTATTGCTTTCTCCATGACTCTGTTCAGTGCAATTTTCCTTCATTGATGGCGCTTGGATAGGGGTGAGAAGAAAGGCGTTGTGAGCAATAGAAGGACTCTTGTCTCCTAAGTTCGCCTCCAAGGGATCAATCAAAACGTGTCGTCTTGAAATTGGTATATTTGATCGTCGACAGTGTCGATCTGTAGACAGCACTTGACTGGCAGCATATCCAAAATGCGTTTAAAAAACGGAATCCAACAAGGGGAGAAAACGGTATGTGATCAGGGTAATAGAAGTAGAAAACAGAGCAAACTTGGCATTACCACTTTCTTCATCTCTCTTGTTGTTGCCCCCTATGTTGATAGTTACTTAACCAATTACCCAATTGTTCGTTTTCCCGATGTGTTTCATGCGATGGATGGGAAGGAAAGCGGAAGGAAGAGGGCAAGGAACAAACAAGTCAGGGTGCATGCACGGCTAAGAGGAAGTGCCTAGGAAGGATGCGAAAAGTAAGGACACAACTTTGGACCATACAACAAACAAAACAAACGGGAAAGAGAGAGCCAAGTCGAGCGTCTCCTCCCCCCGCTTCTTTCTTTTTCTTTTGTCTTTTTTCTCACACACTTTGGCACTTTTCCTTCTTTGTCTGCCTTTTCTGCCTCGTTTTTTTTTTAACTTCACCTCCTCTAACAGAACCCTTTTTCGAATCACCATCCCTCTCCTTTTTCCTTCTCGGTCTTCATTGCATTGCAATCATCACATTCATCTGAGTCCATCCTCCCGGAATCATCTCCAAGGACAACAGCTCCATCTTACCCCAACAATAACACCAACAACACTAACAACACTAACAACACTAACAAGACTCACAACAACAGCTCCGGAAACAGAAAACGACAAACGCTACAAGCACACTCACATTTGCCACTCTATCACCTCAACAATTGCTCCCCTCCTTACCAACCCAAAACCATAATAAAACCACCTTCTCCCTTGAATAGTCAAAATAAACCTCAACAACACCGAAGCAAGCACAAAAGGCTCAAATTGCTCCAACAAAGAACAAAAAAAACAACACCGGTCAGCTCAAACAGTACGTTGAAGGAAGTATACGGCTTCGCCAGGCAAATAACAATTACTCCTCATGCGGACCTCTAATCCTCATTCTCCCTTTCTCGTATAGACAGTCTGCAACTCTCCGACCAACCACCTCCTTCTTGACCGACCAAGCCAAAACTCAACGGCTGCAAAACAGACATAAATATCACCTGCTACCTCAGCGAAAATCAGCAAAAAGCACATAGGTCAAGTCCAGCGTACGTTACGAGCAGCACCCTTTCTTCGCCAGACACGTAGCAAGTACCCCCTTCACGGACACCTGCTCAATCTTCACTTCTTTTGCACTTACAGACAGTTTACACATTCTACCAACCCGAACCCACAGGTACAAAACAAAGACCCATGCTTTACTTTGTTTAAGCATAGTACAATTGCATACTTGCGCGTCCTCTCTGAAGGCGGTTGTACTCACATCCGAAGGCAGGAAAATTAACTATTTGTATCTTCTCGCCTCTGCAGCTGCCCTTAGGCGTCTTATTTCCCTTCTGCTTCTTTGACCAAACTCACAAGTGCATTTCTTAAAACAAGGTAAACCTATGCTACATCAGATCGTCAAAAGAAGGATACTTTTTGCAAAAAAAAAAAAAAAAAAAAAAAAAAAAAAAAAAAAAAGATGCAGTTGCTAACGGGACTACCAATTTCTCATATCGATACTGCTAGGACTCTCACCATGTCCGACCATCCTCTCGACCAATTGGATACCCAAACTACTAGAAGCGCCGTGCACATCAGTAAGTGTGACAAGCTCCGCGAGTTCTGGGCCTCTCTCCCCTTGCCTTCGGCATCGTCTATCCTTGCCAAAATTCAAAATACCCAGTACCTAGAGTACGAACTGCACAAGTTCCAGATGCAGCGACTAAAGGAGGCCAAACTGCAAGTCTATATATCTCCCATGGCCAAGGCCAACCTTCAGGCCCGCGATGACGAACTATTTCCCCTCAAGGAGATGGTCCTAGAGTTCCTGGCTAGTGATCGACAAGTCATGTTGATCTTGGGTGACTCTGGAGCAGGCAAGTCGGCCTTCAACAGGCACCTCGAGTCCGAGCTCTTACAAACATACACCCGCGGTGGCCCTATCCCATTGTTCATCAACTTGCTCGCCATCAAAGAACCCAACCACGACATGATCGAAAAGCAGCTAAAGTCTGACAACTTCAACGACGAACAGATCCGCGAGCTCAAAATTCACCGCGAATTCATCCTCATCTGCGACGGGTACGACGAGATCCAACTCACCGTTAACCTGCACATGACAAACCTCTTTAACCGGCCTGGTCAATGGAACGTCAAGATGGTGATATCTTGCAGGACTCAATTCCTAGGTCAAGACTACTGACCGCTTCCAAGAGGCTGTAATTGCGCCTTTCTCCAAGGAGCAGATCGAGGACTATGTCAAGCAGTACGTTCCCCTCGAGCCGCGGACCTGGACCACAGAGGACTACATGGATAAGTTGACCACTATTCCCAACCTCATGGATCTTGTCAAGAACCCGTTCCTTCTGTCTCTGGCCTTGGAGGCACTGCCAGGAGTTATCGAGTGCCAGCAGGATCTGTCAGCCATCAAAATCACGCGTGTTCGGCTGTACGACACTTTTGTGAGGCATTGGTTGGATGTCAACAGCCGACGGCTTCAACGAAACGTCTTGACCAGGGAGGATCGAGATATGCTGGATCAACTATTGGAGGCAGGGTTTATTTCGATGGGTGTTGACTATGCTGTAAGGCTAGCTTCGGCGATATTTGAGTATCAGGATGGAAACCCGGTAGTCCAGTATGTTCACGTCAAGGACAAAAAAACGTGGAGAGCCGAGTTTTTTGGCCCTGATCCTGAGGCCCGAATGCTGCGAGAATCGAGTCCTCTGACCCGCACTGGACATCTTTACCGCTTTCTGCACAGATCAATGCTAGAGTACTTTCTTTCATGCGCTGTTTTCGATCCCAGCAGCCAAGATGTCGACGATGAATCTAGTCCACAACCCGGTTTTAACCCCACTCCTGTTCAGCCCCTAGCCTCAGATGGACCTTTGTTCAAACGTAACCTCCTCACTGAACCATCGATTATCCGGTTCCTGTGCGAGCGAGTCAAACAACATTCTGACTTCAAGAAGCAGCTTCTAGCCGTCATCGAGCAGTCCAAGACCAATGTCACTGCGGCCACCGCCGCCGCCAACGCCATCACCATCCTTGCTCGAGCAGGAGTCCGATTCAATAGCTTCGACCTTCGAGGCATCCGGATCCCAGGAGCAGATCTTTCCGACGGCCAGTTCGATTATACGCAGTTCCAGGGAGCCGATTTGACGGGGGTAAACTTTGCAAGGAGTTGGTTGAGGCAAGTGAACTTTGGTGATGCACGTATGGATGGTATTGGATTCGAGGAGCTGCCATATTTGAAGGAGCAGGCTGAAATCAACACCGTCGCCTTCTCGCCTGACGGAAAATTGTTTGCTGTCGCTCTGCGTGATGGAAGCCTTACTACGCGTGACACTACAACATGGACACGAGTTCATCATCTCAAAGAACAGAGTGAGGTGTTGAGTATAGCCTTTTCACCCAACAACAGACACATTGCGCTTGGGAGCGAAGACGGGACTTGTCGATTATGGGATGCTGTCAGTGGCAAGACTTTGATGATCATGAAGGGGCACACAGATTGGGTGAGGTCAGTGGCATTTTCACCTTGCGGCAAGCGAATTGCCTCGGCCAGCGACGACAGCACGATTCGGTTGTGGAACTCGGAGACAGGAGAGTGTCTGTTTGTCTTGAACGGGCATGAACATTTTGTTTTCAGTGTCGCGTATTCATCTGACGGACAACGACTTGTGTCGGGCAGCAGCGATAGGACGATTCGAGTGTGGGATCCGAAGACAGGAGTACCAGATGCTGATGGGGTCATTCCCCGTGGTAGTGCTTCACGCGTGACCCTTTCGGCAGATGGACGGAAGTTCGCCCTCATTACTGGTTGGAGGAGTGGCGAGATTCAGCTAGTGGATGCAATCACTGGAGAGGCGGGTCTGATTCTCGACGACGACGTCTATGAGCAGCTAACAGATGTCACATTCTCTCCATTCGGCGAGTTGGTCGTCTCGTCGAGTGAGGACAATACCGTACGACTGTGGGACTCATCGAGTGGACAACTCATCTCCAGGTTGTCGGGTCATAGCAACCGGGTCTCCGCCTGTACTTTTTCCCCAGACGGTCTACAAATTGTTTCAGGAGATGATGACGGAATTATACGACTCTGGGAGGTGAACACGAACCGGTCGAGTTTCAACTCACCGAAACTTGCCGTCAAGGTTCGAACTGTGGCGTACTCTCCTTACGGTGTATCTATATTCTCTGATCGTATCGACGACACCATTCAACACTGGGATAGTTCGACGGGTGATTCCAGATCCATTCCTTTACCATCCGAACCGGATAACTACTCGGTCGTGTTATCGCCTAACGGCAATTGGTTTGCTAGCGGTTGCAAGAATGTTCGAACTGGTGATGTTGAGCGCGTCCTCTCCGATGGTACCTAAAGCGCAGTTACTGACATGAGTTTCTCGCGCTGTGGTCGGTGGTTGGTCTCATGCAACAATAGCTGGGTTACACGATTGTGGGATCTTGATAGTACCAATGATCAAGGCAAAGCGGTGGGTGAGAAGGACGATTGGTGCAGCTTGACAGGTTGCGTGGTTTTTTCTCCCGTAGGAGACCAGTTTGCGGTTGGATTGCTATCGAAACTACCGAGACTTCGTCTTTTCGATCCCCGAGCCACAGACCTTCGCCAACCTCTGAAGGAAGTATGTTTATTAGACGAGCTACACTCAATGGACTACTCACCAGATGGCCAGCGACTCGCACTCGGTACTGGCGCCTCCTCGATCCTGCTCTGGGACCTTCAGTCGGACAAGCCCAATGTCAAACTGGAAGGACACAGAGGTGTGGTTTACAGCGTCGCCTACTCTTCTTGTGGCAAGTGGATCCTCTCTGGCAGTCGTGACAAGACAGCACGACTCTGGTCGGGCGAGGTAGACAGTTGGTCCTGTGTTGCTGTTGTCAGTGGATATTCAGATGCCATAACAAGCGTTGCGTGGAATCCGATAGTCCCCTTGGAGTTTATCACTGGTTTCGATGATGGGTCTGTTCGAGTCTGGCGGATTTCGGGTTCAGAAGCAGGAGACGTCTCGGTTCGTATGCACTGGGGCTCTCACATTGGACGGTTGTGCGCCACTGATCTGACGTTCAAGGGAGCCATGGGTCTAAGACCGATCGACCGTAAGTTTTTGGTCCAGCGCGGTGCCATTGGCGATTCATTGTTGCCAGAAGAAGATAAGCCAGAGGAAGGGAAGGGTGAGTAGGGTTGTTGCTTCATGACGTCTCGAGGCTGATGATGAGGACAGAACGTATAATTATGTCTCAACAACTCAGTACAAGATTTTTATTTTATTTTATTTTTTGGTTTGATTTCTGCGAATATATGAAATGATAAGCAGAGAAGGAAGTAAGGCGCATGGCTCATCTTTATGTGCGCTCCGTCTTCACCTTCTTTCTCCTTGTCCGTCATACACAGTCTGCGGGTTTGCATTGATTTTCATTTCGGTAGTAGATACATCAGCCCTTTTTCAAAAGGTGCTATAGAGGACCAGGCGTACAAGGAAACAGAAGGTGTGAAGAGGAAGCAGTTGATCTGAATAACTTCTTCTCAACCCTCTCTCCGAAACCAAATGGCATTGAATCGCTGGCAGTAGTTTTATTGCCGCCCTGACTAAATTCACCAAAATCTCGTAATGTCCTTTCTGGTTTTTTGTTCGCCAACCGATGTTTTTGGTTTTACCATGGGCACTTGTCGCTCTAGTAGTAAATTTTGAAAGATCGTATACATGGAAGACTCTCGCAAATAACAAGAGAGAATTTTTCGCACAGAACTATAACCAATCATCACATTCATGTTTACTTTTATTAATTAAAGACAAGTTCTCCCGTATATAGTCCTCCGGCCCTTCGTTGTTGCTCGTCCACTCGTTTCTCTATCTGGTTCTTCTCTCTCTTCCTAGTTACAAACTCGTTGCAGGCGGTGGATGTTTATATTGAGGGCGGGCGTTGGTGGTAATTATGCCGTCTTTATGATGATTCAAATGTTGGATGCGTGGGTGGAGGTGAAGGTGTTTGAGTCGCACGGCGGTCAAGGCGGGAGAGGATAAGAGAATCGGGATAGTAAGGTAGAAGGGAGGTATGTGTGTGGCATATAAGGAGTAAAAGGAAGGGGAGAGGGGGAGAAAAGTAAAAAAGTGAAGAAAAGGTAAGAAAGGAGAAAAAAGAAAAAAGAAAGAAGGAAAGAGAAAAAAGGGAAGGAAAATAAAGAAGGTTGGAGAGGGGGGGGGATATTATACCCGTCTGTCTTGCTTTGGTGAGTGACAGCGCGTTGTAGTTACATTGTCCTTGATACTGGTAAAAAATTCGTTCGTATCGGATCCAAGTCACTTTTTGTTTCGAGCAAAACGCGTCCCGTGTTGACTGTAAGTCGCGTAAATGAACCTTATGTGGCCCTCAGTTACAATGGACAGGCTATGGGTTCCAACACAGAAACGTGGGAGCGAAAACAAAATGGATAGAGACAACAATAATGGCACCGTTGCATCAATGTGCAGCGTCGAGCATGAAAAGAGAAGCACAGCAAAAACAATTTTAGAAATGTTGTTGCGATGTTTGGATCAGAGGGGAAGCTCCTTACACAATAGCATATTTGATGGCCAACGTTTTCGCTCTCCGTCCGCCTTCCTTGTTCCTATTTTGTTTCCTTCTTTTGAGGAAAGATGTGCAGAGTACCAAACGACAACCTAACAATCACGCCGTTCAGCTCCTCTTTTTTTATCTTGTAAATGGACGTTGCCTTCGTAGCCAGAACAAGTGGTCATCTCTTTCACCTTTCTTTTTATTCTTAGTTTGAGTTCAGAGGCATCTTTTCTACATCAGCTAAAAGCTACCTGGTGTTGTTGGGAATGCGGATCCAAAAGTCATACAAGAAGACATCATCCATCCTTTTACACGTCGCAGCTTCCAAATTATTCACCATGCGACTCTGCACATTCAAATCCAACACCGAGTTCTCGTTCCCATGCTGCTCCCACCGAACGCTCGCCACATCCGGATTCCTGTTCTCCACACCAACAAGGTCCGGTTGTGGATTCGGGTTCCCTGTCTTGGCAAAAGTAGTCAACCGATCGACAACCTGGCGAGCAAACCGTGCATCGTCACCGGTTTGGCTGTACCCCGGGACTGAAGCACCACTAGCAAAGACGGGTTGGATATCTGCGGAGTGGCAGACTCGGCCTGTGCTGGAAGAACAATAGTTGTTCCCAACCAGTGGCGTATCCCTCCCACGCGAGAACCGGAAGTTGTACGTCGGTTTGTGAGCCGCCATCTGGCGACTGAGGTGCTGTAACGGGCACAACCAAAAGTAATCTGTCCCGAAAAGGGTGAATGCATCCCGGACGGTGTTGGTGTTACTGGGGGGTAGGGCGAAATAAGACGAGTTCATGATGACTGCAGTTCGGTTCTTGTCGAATATGACTTCTAGAGCCCCTGCGGCTCCGGAGATGGGGATCGGGTTCGGAAAATAGAGGTGGACGTAAAATCCTGCTTCGTCCTTAGTTGTGCCCCACATGATGTTGGCCTTGGTGTTGTATCTTCCCGACTTAACGAGTGTTGAGAAATCGGCCGGAATGAGATTTCCGTCTGTGGTGGGCCGTTCAACAAGTCCAAAGGTCGTCCAAGCATCATCATTCAACACTAATTGGTCAGCCTTCATGCTCGCCTCCAAGATCTCGTTCGTTGATTTCCCTCGCGCGCATGCAATATTCCCGGGGTTACAGCCCAAAGAGACCATGAGATAGTTCGTTAGCTTGGCCGCAGACTGCGGAGTATGGTAAAGGATGTTGATGGGGTCACTCTCGCCAATGACACTCTGGTAGAGTTCGAACGAGGAAGGGGCAGAAAGGAGGGCTCGGATACTGGTGGCGCCTGCAGACTCGCCAAAGACGGTGACTCGTTTCGGGTCACCACCGAAGGAGGCAATATTCTTTTGGACCCATTGGAGGGCGAGGATCTGATCGCGGAAGGCTTGGTTTCCGGGAATGGTTGAGCGGGACCAGGAGGAAGTGTCTTCGAACCAGCCGAGGTGGCCAAGGCGGTAGTTGATGGTGACAACGACTACTCCTCCGCGTGATACCAAGTTGCCAGGCTCAAACATAATCACCGATCCCGAGTAGCTGAAATGTGATGAGAAAAAAAAAGTTATGAATTATTGTTTCGCGACTGCGCCACTCGACCGAGGGGGAAACTTACTTGGCGAATCCACCCCCATGGAGATAAAGCATAACAGGCAGAGGCGCAAATCCAGACCCCTTCAAACTGGGCGTGAAAACATTCAAATTTAGACAATCCTCATCCTCTGTCGCAGAATTCTCCAACCACGACAAAATCCCAGGAACCAACCCCTTCGATCTCGGAGTCTGCGGACAGATATGTCCATAGATCGTCGCATCACGCGCAGTAGTAAAAGGTGCCCTTGCAACAGGCGCCGCGAACCGACGTTCTCCAATAGGTGCCTCTGCGTAGGGAATGCCCAGGAAACGGAATGCGTTCTGGTCACGCCAACCCTGTAGTTGTCCGATGGGCGTGTCGAGCTTGATTTGGCGTCCATTGTCCTGGAAGAGGAGTACGCGACGCATGACGCTATTATAGCAGATTGTGGGGAGTTGGGTGCTGCAGGGGATCCAATCTGTTTTCCCCGTGTTTTTATTTACAGCGAGGCAGTTGGACAGTATACCAGGAATGCCTGTCGAAAATAATGAACACAAAAGAAATAAAAAGGATGAGTGGGTTGATGCAAGAAAAAACATTGAAAGGGTGAATTTTTTCTCATGGCTGCAGTGCATGTTCAGGCTTGCTTACCATTGAAGACCCAGAACTGAGAGTAGCCAGAGACTTCTTGTTGAGTGGCAACGTTATTGTTGAGCAATGAAACAAGACTGGTCGCACCTGCTGTTCCTGGAATGTAGATGTATCCGCCTAGTATAAGGGGAGGCGAGTGAGTGATGGCAAGCAACAACAAAGGACATAAAGACAAGAAAGAAAATTGGAACTCCAAGACAATCAACATACCGTCGCCTATGGTGAGACAGGAACCCATGCCAGCATAGTACCCCCTGGGCTGAGAGAGAAGCAGGAAGGAATACTTGGCTTTGGACGAGTCAACGTCGTTCTCAAGGATGATGCTGACTCCGTTGAAGGCACTGGCTACGGGTGCTAGAGGGGATAACAATCTCTTCTCAACCTTGCCTACAGGTGCAGCATAGACAAGGTTGACTGTCAACAAGGCGAGTGTGATGACAACTACGAACGTGGACTTGAGGGACAGCATGGGTAATCTCAACCGTGGCTGTAAGAGGTAAAAGGGGATGTTGAGAGGGAAAGGAAGAAGCAGAGGGAGATGGGCTTTGTCTGGGGAAGGAAGAGTAGATGGAGCTGAGTACCAAGGGATTTGAGAGTAGTCGTTTTTATACCTTCATCGTTTCATAGCTGTGATATTTGTCTTTCAATGAAGCTGTTGCTTAATCGATCACATAGTGTTCACTCTCGTTTCTCCTTGCTGCCATCGTCCCCACTCCCGCGCTCAACAAAGGCGCCGATTTTCCACATCTTCGAAACAACCCCAATCAATAGCATAATAAAATGTCGACCTGTGGGCCGGTTAAGTAAAGGGGGATGAGGGGCAGGGTCCCCCCCTTTGCGTCAAAAGGCAAAAGCGCTACCTTAATTAAGGTTGTCCACTGAGTAATTGAACCAGAGGGGCCATCTAAAGGCACGAACCGGTATGCATACACTACCCGCACACTTTCCACGGTTGTTGAGGTCTCTCTGTTTTTCTTTCTCGCCCTCAGTCCACCCATCCCTTTTTTTCACCTCAGCTCCGAGAAAGAAAAAGAAAAAAAGAACAGGACAGGTGGGCTTGTATTTTTTTAGGTTTGGTTTATCGGATGGATAGTGAGGTACAAGAAAAAGAATGGTCTGTGCACTTACTAAACGGCTGTAGTTTGAGTGGGTGAAGAGAGAAATAAGCGAGAAACAGATGGAGAAATAAACAAACAAAGGGACCACATTCCTCTTATCCTAGACCCTGCCTTTTGTTTATTGGCACACCCGCTCATCAGCCTTCTTTGTCGTCTTTCCACTTTCAGTCTCTCTCGCTCTCTTTCCTCAATCTTATAAGAAACTCTTTAGCCTATATTTGTTGTTTCGTGTGTGTGCGTGTATCAGGCACATTCGTCTCATAAATCCACTCTTCGGGGACACACGATCTGCCTCTTTCTCGCCACCATTTGCTCAGCATTCGCCAGCATCTATTTCTGCCTCCAAAACAAACAAAACAAACAAGAAAAAAAAAAAAAAAAAAAAAAGAGGTTTTAAGATTGACTGCTTGCGTGTCCTAACAGCCACATTCTATCAATAGACAAAAATCAATTGTATCTTGTTAGCATAACAAGAGTGCCAAGCACAAAGAAAGAAATAAAAGTGTAAGGGAGAAAGGACCGAAGAAAAAAACGTGAAGCCGTGCAGGTGAGGAATGTGTTGTCGATGAAAAGGCTTGCCAAGTGACAAATAACCAAAAAAAAAAAGAAAAAAAAATCATAATCGATTCAAGGTGCTTAGTAGTAGTGCCTTCATCGACATAAAAATGGACGCGTCGTTATCATGATCAAAACATCTGCAACAAGAATACCGGGACCATGCAAAAACGCAGTGACAGTGGTACGAGATGTTGACCTACTCTCCGCAAAAAGAGACAACCCCTTCAAGGGGGGGGGTAAAAGATCATGGTAGAAGTGGGATTTGAACCCACGCCTCTCTCGAGACCGCAACTTGAGTGCGGCGCCTTAGACCAACTCGGCCATCCTACCGTTCATGTTTCGTTGGATTATATTGTATTATTATATTCATAGATACTAAATCACGTGCAATGTCACATGAAAATCACGTGCGCTGGAGTGTTTTTTTTTTAAAAAAAAAAAAAAAAAAAATCTTGGCGACTGGATCGCCAAGACTAAGCTGGTAACCTGCGAAGAACAACGACAATTGTTAAACAGAGCCAGGTTCCGGACCGGACTGTAATTGGTGGATGGCACACTGAAGGGCTTCTTCTGTAGTCCCCCTTCTCTGTGTTAGCCAGAGCATCAAAATTGTGTACAAAAAATAAAATGAAAAAGGAAAAAAAAAAAAAAAGAAGCCGCGCAAAGAACATTGTTGGATGCCTATTAGATGACGAACAGTCTTTTTACTTCAAAGAATAAAATGAAGAAGTATTCTTTTTCTTTACTCTTTTTTTCATCACCTTTTTTTTGGTATAGGAGAGATAGTTGTATATTTTTGTGTGCATACAATTAAAAAAAAACATGGTGAAGACGAGGGATGATACCGAGGTATACTCAACCTCTTTACTCCCTTTCTCTCCTCCTCTCTTTATCCTCGTTTATTGTCGTGTTATATGAAGAGAACAGAATCGCGTTTGAAAAAGGCGGGCCGTCTGCACAACACGAGATGCATTGATGTGTTTGCTGATGTAAGAATAAAAATAGAAAAAGAAGCATCGCACAAAGGATCGGGGTATCGGGCTCGAATCGGGGAAAGGGGAAGGAAGTTTGAGCACTGCACTGCCAAAGAAATACACGAGGAAGAGAGCTGTGTAACGTTAGTACAACCGCGCAATCGCAAAATGGGGGTCAAGAAGAAGGAAATGGCTAAAATTGTGCAAAAAGCATAGAAGAAAACAAGGCCATAAACGCGCCAAGAGAGGGCATGTTTATCGCGCACTAAAAAGGAGTGTTGGAGTTTTGGGCGATGGGTGAATATGTGAGGGAGAAAAGGAGAGGGAAAAGTAATGCTAAGGTTAGCATTGGTTCAAAAATCAAATGTCCGTTCCAACGATCGTGTCTGCGGCCAAGCTGCGGTCAGGGGGTGAATTATTCAGCAAGGCAATTGGAGGAGAAGCATGAAAAAAAGACAAAAGAATTGGGCGTATGCGCGCATCCCCGAGGGATAAGTTCGAGCCAAGACATAGAGAGAGGGGGAGAGAGAGAGAGAGAGAGAAGCGTCTTTTTTTCTTTTGTTGACCGTGTGTGTGTTTGTAGATTTGTTTGTATGTTGCATGTTGTGTATTGAAACGTGAGGGAGGCGTAGTCTCGGAAGTAGACTAGTACGCTTTTCTATTGCTGTCTGTTCTATGGTGGAACATTGAATCGAAGGGTGCACAAGCCATATTGTGAAATGTCGGGGCAAACCCTTTTTCAAACATTTAGAAGAATTAGAAAGAAGGAGCAACCTGTCTGGCCCAATGCTATGGTATCGTGTGTTTTATGGTATGTATGCCTTACCGTTTACTAACTGACTAGTAACAAGAAGGGAGGAGAAAGCAGATCTCGGAGACAGTTGTTTTCTCTCTTTTTAGTTCCTCACCCTCGGCAATGATGCCTTTTTTTTTTCTTGAACAAGGCATAGATGGTCAGTCATTCTGTTGAAGGTTAATTGAATGTTCAATTGAATATTAATTTTCGTTCGTGTATTTGACAATTGACCATTGTTATGTCTCTTTCTGTTCCTTTTTTTTTTTCTTTGTTTTGTTTTTTTCGGTCAAGATGGTCAATTCTCATTTAGAAAAAGAAAAAAAGATCGTCTCTCTGACTCTTTACACTCAGGCGAGCACGATTGCGTGTGCGTCTCATTCTCTCACTCTCTCTGACTATCTGACTGTCGGTCCGCTCGTCATTTTTTTTTTTATTTTTTTTTTCATGTTTTTGTGTCCCCATGCGCTCATCCATCTCTCTTCTCCTTTCCTTTCTTTTCTCTTCTTTTCTAGTCCCTTCCTCTCTTTCTTTCGCTTTTTTTCTTTTCTCTTTTCTTTTCCTCTTTTTTACTTGTTACACCCCATCCCCCAACCACTTTTCTCCATCCCCATCACCCCCTTTACCTACACACTATACATGTAAGCTCCACACCCTTCTCTTCTGTTCCTTCTAGACCTCATCCATTCCCCTGGCTCTTGCTTTGTATTATTCCTATTCCACTCATGACCATCGCATAATACACAAAGTTCTCCCGGACAATCAATCCTATCCACTCTTTCACTTTCACGTCCTTCCATCCTTTCCTCCTCTTCCTCCCAACCTTTTTCTTGTTCATGTTTAGATAATCAGAAAACACACGAACCACTCACGCCCTTTTCTTCTCTTCACTCTACTCGTCCTTTCGTTCTGTCGTTCAAAGTGCACCAGCCAAGTTCCTCCAGTTCTGTCCACTAGGAGCGAGCCAACGAAATAATACCACAAAGCCAAAAAGGGGAGACACTTCTCATCCCTATCCCATCCCTTTCCCATCCCATCCCATCCCATCCCCCCATCTGTGTGAACCAACCAAGGAGTCCCAGTCCAATCCAATATGTCGATGTCCTCCTCGACATCTTCCTCATCCCTGGTTCACCCTTACTCCTCGCCACTCTACCAGCAGCAGCAGCAGTCAAGCAATAATACCATCAGCAACAACAACAATAAGAAACAAAAGAAGCACATGCAGAGACCCCTGCTTCTCCAGGATGTCACAACTGTTTACCCTACCAACAGCACGACTAGAGCGTCAGCAACAACAATGATTGCGAGACAAGCTGGGTCGCCTTTAACATTAGTAGTACCACTCTTAGAAGAAGAGACAGCCAATCGCCCGCCTGCCAAGCCTGCGTCTTTGTCTGAGTCGTCGTCTGAGTCTTCCTCCTTTTCGCCCTTAAGTCCCGCAGATCATTCCCTTCCTCCTTCCCTTCTTCCTTCCCTTCCTCCTTCCCTTCTTCCTTCCCTTCCTCCTTCCCTTCTTTTTCCCGCAGATCTTCACCATCCTCAACCCTTCCTCGTTGCCTCTTTATCTTCTTCATCATCATCCTCTCTTTCTTCTTCTCTTCCTCTTCGTCCTCATCCTCATCCTCCCACCCACCAACAGTCTTCTTCTTCTTCTTTTACTCTACACCACCCTCCTCCTCTTCCTCCTCACCCTAAGGTCTTGCCCCACCATCACCTGCACCCTCTCCCACACTCACTTGTGCACCAAAATCCAAACTTTGCTGCCTCATCCTCTTCTCCCTCTCCGTCTTCACTCCCTCTGTCCGAACCACACCACCACCATCCGTTGCTGCAGCATCAAAGCACAGACAGCCCCTCTTCTCTCACACAACCACAACAACAAAAACATCATCATCATCATCACACGGACTCACAAGAACAGCAACAACTACTACTACAACAACAACAACAACAACAACAACAAGAACAACAACAACAGCAGCAGCAGGACTACAAGCAACAAAAAGGTCTAATCTTGTACAAACACCAACGACAACAGCAACTCCATATGATGCAAGAACAAAACAACATCCTTCAGCAGCAGCAGCTTCAACAACAACAGTTTCTCCTCCAAAGACAGCATCAACAAAAACTAGAACTGAAGCAGCAACAGAAGCAACAATTACAGCAGCTTCACCTCCAGTTGAACCTTCCTCGCGTAAAAGTAGGTGCTTCTGCATCCGAAGTGACACCGACGGAGGCGACACGAGATTATCAACCGCAACAAATACAAGCACAAGCGCAACGACAATGCAACCCGTCACCTTCTCCAACCTCAGCGACCACATCCTCTGTTTACCCGTCCCTCCAGCAACGCCGAGCAAGCCTGTTACAACAGCAGCAACAACGGCCAGCACCACCCGAACTCTCGCTCCCCTCTCCTTCTACCACTAATACCAGCCAGGCGACATTCACGAACAACTCACTGTCATCAATGGGGACCCCACTGCGCACACCAATATTGTCTCTGTCCCCTCAGAAATATCAGGGACTGGTTGCCTCGGGTGCACTCCCTGTCCGTCAGGCGCTCCAGACACATATTGCCTCATCAGGCGAGAAGCCGCCCGAGACTAAAGAGGAGGCGCGAGCTGCCCTTGAGGAGATGTTCCAGATCCGAGCAGACAAAATCCGCCGAGCCATCGAAGAAGGCAAGCTGGCCACTGCTGAGGCATTACAGCACAAGGTCATCCGACGCCGCGAAAGTATTGTAGAAGGTACCGTTTTCTTCTTTTTTTATTGTTTCTCGTTGTTGCTATTGTTTGCTTGTCATGTCATTGTTGTTGTTTTGCTGTGGGCGCGAAACAAAGAACATCCAATTGCACTTTGTGTGCTTTTCCCTTCTCTTTTGTTTTCTCAAGGTACACTCTAATAATGAACTAACGCTTTGTTCTTCTTCTTTCGCCCCTTTTTTTTCTTTCATGTTCGATATCATTCTATTTCATGTCCTTCCCTCACCTCTTGTCACCCTTGTATCATATTACATCCCGTATTCTCAGGCACACAGAAAACTTCGGTAAGAGTACATACTCAGTCCCCCCCTCTAGTACCTTCCACGAGGACGCAAAGCAAAGACAGAGATACGCCATGGTGCATGGAAGAAAAAGGCTCAAAAGAAGAAAAAAGAACGCAAAAGAAAGAAAGAAAAAAAAAAGCAAGGGACCCCAGGGGATGGATCAGAGCAAAGGGGATGTGGGTGTATGGGATATAAGGATTAGTATTGATTGGCAATTTTGTTGGTTCCTTGACCTAGCCATACATGGAGATATGCGGCTCTCGAAATCTTCTACGTCCTCCCGCCATTCTCATGCCCGATTTCGACAGATTGGACTAACTTGTTTGTCCTCCCCCTCTTCCCTTCTTTGCATGCATTTATGGTTATTATCGGGGATTGTCGACACTTACGAAAAAACGAAGGCACTGGATCAGAATCACCGCCCTAGGGATCGATCAATGAGCGCACCCTCGGAACGGGTCACCTTCTCTGCCCTTACCCAGTACCACTCATCTGCTACTCCTGCTCCTGTTGCTCACCCACCGCAATCATTGATGTCCGGAAACGTATCTCAGCAGCCATGGTTCCCCACTCCTTCTCATGGTCATGTTCATCCTCTCCACCCCCACTCATCTTCAACTGCGTTCATCAGTCAGGAGCCAGTCTCTATGCACGGTCACGGCAATACAACAAACTACACTGCACCGATCAACACTAGCACCACCAATGGACAGCAAGGAGCAGGAGCAACAGCAGATGACCCCATGCTAATCGAAGCCGAGGAACAGGGTCAGCAAGATACGACGTTTGGCCTATCGGATGACGATATCATGTCGAGCTTTACCATTTTTACTGCCAAGCTGGGCGACTCGTTACTGGCTCGGGATGTCCCGCGATTTGGTGGAATGGGTGACTCTGCCCCGGGTGCTGCCTCTGCTGCTGCTGTTCCTCCCCCTCCCCCTCCTGGATACAACTCATTCGGTGTCAATGTCAACCAGCAGGATAACAATAGTAGAGTTGCATTAGCAGCAGGACGAGGAATACTACAGGAACCGCCACTGGAGATGATGATGGTCGACACTGCACTCCCCACCCTCTCTCCGACAGCTTCGAGCGAGTCACAATCACCCTCACCATGGATCCCTTGGCGCGGACCTAATGCTCATGAGCAGCATGATTTGATGACAAATTCTCTTTCTGGGCCTACTGTACCTGGTACCAAGGCTGTCCATCCATTCGCTCAGGCTCACACTCAAGCTCAGCACCCAGTCGCAACAACCATTATATCACCACCTCAGGCTCAACAACATGTCCCCATTTCAACCTTGGTCATGCCCCAGCAACAACAGCGGCGTCAGCACTCCTATCCGGGCTTGTTTCCCAAGGATCCTCGAAATCAAGATCCTCAAAACTCAGCAGCGTTTGGATTGGATGTCCAGTCCGTCCACATGCACCCTCAAAGAGGCTTTGGTCTTGGCGGACAAGGAGTTCAAGGAGGAGGAGGAGGGTCATATGTAGATGAAAAGCAGGTTGAGGCATGGAATCAGTATGTGCAGTACTTGCTTCACCAGCAAGAGCTTGCCGACCACCAGCTCCAAAATGAAGGAAACAACCCTATGATTCCCGCTCAGCATGGACAGCACCTTCAGCAGCACGTTCAACAAGACCCTTTCGTTCAACAACAGCAGCAAGCAGGTGGAGCCAACATGGCATTTGCCAGTCCTCCTCAACCAAATGCAACGATGGACCCGCACTGGCAGGCGACGATGATGACGATGATGATGGACCAGAACCCGACCCGTGAGGCGATCCATGGACTTGGTCAGCAGCCTGGATTCTTTATTACAAACACTGTTGGTGGCGGTAGTATTGGCGGTGGTCAGAGGGTGACTTCTTCTCCGACCTTCCCCCCCACCGGCTCACACCTCGCCATCTAGCCATCTAGACATAATTTTGGTTTGGAGATGATGATGCCTTCTCTTACTGTTCCCTTTCCCTTAACCATTATTTTAGCAAGCTTGCTTGCCTTGGGTTGAGTTTTTTGATTTTTTTTTGCTTTCTAATAAAAGGTCTAATCGTTTAAAGCAGGCGCGTCCTTTGATTTCTCGTATGCTTCCCCATTTACCATTTTATATCCTTTTCTCACCCTCGCTCACTCTCGCTCTTTTCTTTAATTTCTTTTTTATTTTCCTTGCATTTTCATTTATGCACAGCGAGATGAATAACGTACTAAAAAAACTGTTAGCAGTTTTTCATAACACGCTCATGTAACGTCCTCGTATGTGGTTGAAAATATGCATGTGTATCCATGTCGCTTATTCATGGTGAGCATTATCCTCATTCCCCGGTGCATATAAATACTATATCTGTCTGTACTTTTCCAGGGTCCCTGACTGCGTCGGATGTGATCTGCATGGGAGATAGGAATGAAGCAAGAGTACCCATCGAGTCCCCTCCCATATCCGGGCGCATTTGGGGACAGCCAGCATGAACACTATTTTTTGCGCGCGCAAAGAGATTGTAGATGGACCCCAGAAGAAATTGGGCGTTGAGAGGTTAGTTTTTTTTCATTTT
Organism: Linnemannia elongata; assembly: GCA_036320915.1. Lineage (NCBI taxonomy): Eukaryota > Fungi > Mortierellomycota > Mortierellomycetes > Mortierellales > Mortierellaceae > Linnemannia > Linnemannia elongata. The sequence continues at coordinate 349,738 of JAXBDG010000005.1, read as the reverse complement.
TTTTTTGCGGTCTTGGTTTCAGTCGTCATTCTCTCTTTATCTGATCGTCGCCCGCCTTTTGCTACCGGAACAAAAAAAAACGCGCAACCCAGAATTTATGCGACACATCGCCAATGCCTACTCTCTCATTGATCGATGCCATGGTCTATTCTTGTAGCAGGGTGCTGCATGGTATGTGCGTTCCTTGTGATTTTTATAGTCATCCTCCTCCCCCCTCTCTTCTATCCGATGAACCCCTTGAAGAACAGATGTAGTCTACTTCTTATTTCTGTCTAATTTTTGCATTTGCAAGGATTAGGCCTAAGCATTGATATATTAATTTGTGGAAGCATATGAGATAGGATGGTGAGAAGTGAAGGGGTGGATAAAAAAATAAAGGAGACAAAACGAAAAAGGAGGGGTGGAGCATAGACCATCGGACATTGACTTGACCATTGGGACATGGTTTCCATGGCATGATCCCAAGAGGTGGGGAGAGCGGAGGGTAATTAGAAGGCAAGGAGTCCGCTAGGTGTTGAGATAAGGACAGCGTGAATTCGCGAATTACTTGGTGGTGGGAATTGGTGGGTATTTGTGTAATGCGAATGCAAGGGACCATACTTTCTCCCTAGTGCCCCTGTGCGAGTTATTTTTGCGCTGTTCTTTTTTTGTTCTTTTCATGTCTGCTTTTGTCCACTCCGTGGCATGGGCGTGATGGGTGGGCGTGAGAGAGAAAGGAATGAACGGTCTTCGCAGATCCTTTCTTATCTCACACACCTCACCCACACACCACCATCCTATCCAATTTACTCCATTCTCCGCCGTGACATTGTCCTCTCCTCCCTCGTTCTCTCTCTTCCCTTTGTTCCTGTCCCACCTTACCCTGTGGCGGAAAGTACACCCTGTCTCCTCCCCCTCCCTCTCCCTTTCCTATTTTCTTTTGGAGTAGACAGAATGAAAGTTCGTGCTCAACCATTCGTTGAGGCCACGTTGTTCGCCTTACAAAAATGTGCGGTTGGATTTATTTTACTTGGGTACAAGGGAGTAGTGATTGCGAGAGAGAACTGGAGTGCAGGAGAGGGGAAGTACAGGAGGGAGAGAGACGAGATAAAAAAGGGATACCTTTTGAGGACCATCCAATCCATCCATCTGAGCAATTTTGTCTGTTTTGAGGTAAAGGTAAATATGAATGAAGAGTGAGCGTGGAATTGAATGGCAAGAAAAGACTAACAGAACCTGCTAAGAAAGAAAAAGAGAGTTTTCTTTTTTTTTTAACAGAAGGTGGGGAGAAAGAGGACGGAGTTGTGTTGGCTTCGTATTGATAACTATTTTATCGATTGGTATCATGTCCTTCCTTCAATTGGCGCTTGCACCCGGCACGAGCACATTCTGTCATGGTAAAAAAAGAGAGAAGAGACAAGAGAGAGGACTGCCCTTTTTTTCTTTTTTTTCTTTTTTTATTTCACGGGCCTTCTTGTCCTTGCGTGCTTGTGTCTTTTGATAGAGGTCACCTTGACCAGACCTTGTGTATTTATTCCGCCTTGTGCTTCCTTACCGGACGAACACTTTTTTTTCTCTCTTCTCTCCTCTTCTCTCTTTCTCACACCTCTCTTTTCCCTCTTTCCCCTCTTCTTATATTACCATTGCCACCTCTAATTATCCTTACACCTTACTGTTCACCTATTGAACCTCTTCCTTCCTTCCTTCCTTCCTTCTCACTTCCCACAAACAATATCTGATTCAAATCCTTCTTTGTCTCACTCACTCACTTACTCACTCCCACATAATCAATCACTCACATTCTCAGTTTTCAACTCCCTCACCCTCCTTACTCTTCCTCTTCGATCCGCGTCTTTCTTCTTTGCCCACACAGCTTGCACCCATTCTTCTTCTTCTTACACTTCTACGTCTCACCTCAACGCTTGCACTCACTCGCGCGAACAAGCAGACCAACAATAAGAAGATACAACATGATCTCCGTACCATCCGCACCAGGAGCCCTAACCAGCTGCCTCCCCTCTTCCCACCACCACAACCTTCACACAAAAACCACAGGTGCCTCCACCTCTACCTCTCCTTCGCCCTTGTCCGATTCCCCACCTTCCTCCCCCACCACTCTCATCTCCCACTCTCACCATGACCTCCATGACTCAACGATGAAAAGACCCTCGCTTCCAAAGAGGTCCTACTCTGTCACCTCACACTCGTCCCGTTCCGTCCAGTTCACAGAAGAGACCACGCCCCGGGAGATGGCCTTGTCGATTGTTCAAGCACAGTACCATATCTACCATACGGATTTGTCGGGCTATCTTGCAGGCGCGGATATGGTCCAGGATGCACTTACGCGCTTTGCCCTCGGTGGTAAGTTTCTCGTCTATTTTGTTTTGTGTTGTCTTTTTGTGAGGATTCTGGCATATTTGGATGGGTAAGGGGGAGAAGAACGGTCAGTGGGGGGTATGGCTGGGTTAGGGAGAGACAGGGTGACAAGATGATAGGGAGGAATGGAAAGTGGTGTGCTTTTCTCCTCGCTTGCTTGGTGGCGGTCAAATTGGGCAAAACTCTTTTTTCTCACTTTTGGACAGTCTGTTGTTGAAGCATCGACAATACACAGAAGCAACGGACCTCGAACCCAACACTCTTCTCTCCCGCTTACTCCATTGAATCAACCAACCAACCATTCCAAACAGCAACACACGACGACACACATGGCCAACTTTGTTGCAGCACGATTCACCACAACAAACAATGGAAAAAACAATAATAATGGGTAAACCCCGGTTGTTGTATTTTTCTTGTTTTTTCCGTTCGTATGATCGATCATCAATGCAAGCAACAGGGAGGAGGAGGAAGGGAAAGATCTACGAACGAGGATGCGTGTGTGTATGACAATATTTTAGGAATGCGAGAGGAGAAGAGAAGAAATGGGCGAGTTGTGTTTCAATAGGAGCGGATGGTGTCATGGTATCATTAACAGTGTTGTCATTCCCAACGGCAAGAGATAGTGTTCTCTCATCGTCCTCACGCACTTTCACATAAACCGTCCACAAACACACACACACACCTTACCAACGAATGACACCAACATGTCCGCCCCCCAAACGAGCGCATGAGCAACTATCTCCCTTCCCTGTTTTCCGTCAATCAGTTCCCAACTCCCGAAAAAACACATACACAAAAAAAAAAGCGACAAGCGGAGCAACAAAAAAAACTTTGGCCAATATTTTTTTTTATAGTTTCCCCTCTTTCCCTTTCACTTGTTTGATGCCCTTGCATTGGTCCAGTCCCATCCAGTCCCTGTCCCTGTCCTATTGATTGATTAACGGGACTAGACTTGACTGGCTCTGAACCACCACAGAACCACGCACCTGTCAGTCAGGGACCACCAACCCAACTCAATCCAACCCATTCCCATCCCATTTCCCACTCCCTTGCAGATTTTATTTTTTTTTTTATTTTTTTGAGTTACTTCATTTTTACTGTTTTTACTGGGGTCCCAGAATTCTTGGCTTTTCCCCTTTGTGTGCTCTGTTATTTCTCTTTTTTTTTTTTTTTTTTTTTTTTTTTTTTTTTTTTTGCCGAAGATGGGAAAGAAAGGCAAAGGGAGCAGGATTGCACTTGTGTTCAACCTTGCTTCACTTAGGTTGCTTTTTTGTTGTTCGTTAGTGTTATTTCCTTTTCTCTCTCGCAGGGAATAAACGTGGTTTGACCATGCTAAAAGGACGATGACACAAACACGGGCAAGAAAACACCAGCTGAGAATATTCCCAGGCAGGGGTGTACAAACAACAGAACAGAAGACCAAAGGGATTGAGTGAGAAAACGTTTTATTTTTTTGTTGCAGGCATGGTCCGTAATTTGGGAATTTTCCTTTCGATCAATTGAAAAAAAAAAAAAAAAAAAAAAAAAATATTGAAGGATCTTATCGGCATGCATATCTCCCTCCCTTTCTCTCTTTCCAAGTTACTGCAACCATGCTTCAATTTATTCCTGTCCTACTCTTTCTTTATCTCCTTTTCTTTTCATTTCGTTTCTCTATCCGCTTTCATCATCCGTTGAATATTCCGCGGTGCATCCGGATAATTCTGCAGCTGTTTCCCTCGGAGTTGCGAAAAATGAGACACACGGACAGATAATAACAGACAAGAGGAGGGGTCCAAGAGTCCAGAGATCCAAGCACCCACACCTACAAATAACAAAGCAGAACCCTGACCGAAGAGTACTTCTATTATTACCTAATAGGCACGTCAAGAGACTTGTACCAAACATTCAAGCGGTTCAGACCCGACAAGGAACGTATTCCTCCGACACCGACGATCACAATCACGACGCGCAACTGGCGCGATTGGCTGGGCCACAAGTCCTATTATCACGACTACCTCGATTTCTTTGACCAGGAGTTGCAACTTCTTGAACAGGAGCAGGATGCGTCTGAGACCGAGCCGCAGGCATCAGTATTGTCGCCCTCTTCTTCCACCTCCTCTTCGACTTCAACCACAACAGAGACGATGAGTAGGATGGCAAAACTGGTTGCAGAGTATTTGACGCCGTTGATTCCTGGACTGTGTGCGTCGACGGGGGCGTTGATTCATTTGGGGTATGGAGTTGAGTTTGGGTCGAGGCTGGTCATGGCCGAGGGGTTAGCCTATGCTTGTATCTCGTACCAGCCTGGTACCACTTGCTTCATTCCCTCCAACGTTCCCTCTTCCTGGCAGCACAATACTAATACTACTGAGATATCAGGAGCGACAGGAGCGACGGCGGGAGGTGTAAACAAGAGGTCGCCAACGGTGTCGATTCTGAACATGGTCAGGAACGATAAGCGACTGGATGGGATGTTTGACGCAGGGTTCCAGGGCCGTTTGAATGTCGTGATGAGCTCACGTGTTAGTCTGTTGAAGTCCTATCTTGGCATGTGGACTAGTCAAGGTATGTTTGTTTGTTTTTCCATATGGACGCATGAGCACACCAACACAAAGGAAGACACATACACGATGATGTGTTCCATGCTTTTTTAATGTTGACAAGCAAAACTAACAAGTAATTTGTTGTCAAATCTATAATAGTTCATTCGGTGGAAGAGGCATTGAAGGATCTCTCCCAGACAAGCAGCCTGCTCTTATTCACAGCCACCAACCGATTCGGAGACCAACAGCAACTGGACAAACATCTCGCCAATGTTTTGTTGGCGACTCACGCGGCACGGTTCTTGATTCACGTTTTGTCGGGCGAACTCGAGAAGGAGCAGTTATTGAAGGCGATCTGGATGTCGCTTGTGGCGACATTTGTGGTTCAGGGCAGACCTAAGTTGTCGTTATCCCAGTCTCATCAACAGCAGCAACAACCGGTGATGGTAGAGGTTAACCCACAGGATGCTGGTGAGCATGATGATGAGGAAGAAGAGGAGGTTGAAGTGAAGTCTGTGGATGGTGAGATGAAGGCGCCTTCTGGACGGTGGAAGAACTTGGCGCAGGAAGCCATCCATGCCGACCATCAAATCGTCTCCAAGGTACTTTTTTTTTTGGTTTCTTCACTCATTCCTTTCTTAATGTACTCGTTCTTTGTGAACTTTTATTGTCTTAACTGCGATATTAACTACCTTTTCTCTTTTCTTGTTCTGGATAATAGATTGTAAGATCGTTGTGGTGGGCAGAGATAGAACATGGATCATGTGGAGGATTGTTTTACGATGCTGCATTCCGTGCTGTCGGGGATGACCCAGCCTCTGACGAGTCCACCGGGCCCGGCTTCTAAAGATCTTGAAGAAGAAATACATAGCTATCCCAAACACTTATACATCTATATCCTTCCCCTTCCTTCCATTTACCTTGATAATCTATCTACCCTTGTACATACTCCATCCTCGCCTATGAACTTGACGCAATCAAAGACAATAAAAAAAGTCGTTGTAATCCTACCCCCCCCCCCCCCCCCCCCTGGAACTTGTTTCTTAGATGTCGGAGAGGTGTTTTGAGTCTACTTTTTCTGCCTTGTTGAATGTATTAGGGGGCTCATCAAAAACGCGATCGGTATTTTCTCTGTTCGAGAAGTGAGCACAAACAAAAACAACAAGTACAACAACAACAACAACAACAAAGGCCGTTTTTGGTGAAGTAGATGCTGGAAATCATAGTATGAGTGGATGGAAAGGAAGGGCAAAAACAAGGAGAGTTGAAGTAGGGGGGGAGTTCAGTTTCGCGTGTGTTTTGAGCAGAGCAAAAGGACAAAGAAGACAAGAGACTGCAAAATAACAACAAACGCAAGACGGTAACAGCACCAGAGGGGAAAGGGGGGACGTGTAAACAAAGGAGGGAGGAAGGGAGGAAGAAGGCATCCATTCTGTTTTTTACATGTGTGAGCGTGAGGAGGAGAGGAGAAAAGAAGTGAGCTGGAGGAAAGCACAGCAAGGGTGTTGTTTGTTGTGCTTTGTTTCTCTGTCATTTACGCTTGGCCATTAAGCGTGTCATTGCTTCCATGAGGTAGCGCGAAGAGTGAAGAAAGGAGAGAGCGTGGAGAATCGAGTGCGGATCAAATGTTGACCGAGTACGAATAATTATTTACAAGCTGGCACTTGACTACCTGGCAAGCTTAATGGATGGTGGGAAATGAGACTGTGTCCACTGGGTCTCGAACCATGGGAATGACCTTATTTTTTTTTGTTCGATCGTTTAGTTGGGTCGTTATTGTAGTTCGTTGATTTGAGTGGGCATCAAAAACACAGTGGGTTCGCTCAGTGCTCTTTCTTTTCTTGGATTCTCTTCTTTTCTTCGTTCCCTCTCCCCCCCTTTCTTTGTCTTTTTGTCTTTGGCCATCTCTTTACCCTTTCCTTCTCCTTCCATCCCATCCCTTTCCTTCCTTCCTTCCCTTCTTCGCCTCTTTTCTTCTTTTTCTTATTCCTTATTTATTTTTCGGTGGCCAATCATCACTTCCATCATTCCGCCCTCCTTTACACACACCTTTTCCTCTCTTTTCTTTATTCCCCGGACTGGTCCCTGGTGATCATCACTTCTCCCTCTCCTACTATACTCTCCTTTCGCTCATTCCCCTTTCCCATTCACTTTTACCACCCCCCGTTTGTGTTGCCACCCACCCAAACCCTGCTCAATTCATACACAACACTCTTTTATCCCTCTGTTGTTCAGCCTTCGCTTATTCATCCCATATCCCCTCCTCCTCTTCCTCTTTACTCGTCCTCGCTCCCCTTGCTGAGTCTATTCGCCCTTTGTTTCTTCTCTTTCTTTCATACCCATTGACGAACAACCAGCAACAACTGACAACGAACAAAGGCGAACCGACAAAGTACAACCCACCTCCTCTAACAGCAACAACAACAACGATAACTCAAAAAAAAACCTCCGTAATCGAGCCCCGTATCGCCACTTCCTCTCGCTCTCTCTTCCTCCTTTTCTCTCCTTTTCTCAACACCAACACCTCGTCGACATCCGGTTCTCTCTACTTCCCACCACTCACGCACACTCGTCCAATAAGAACAACCTCACCGACCCACCCCGCGGAGAAACCGACCAACAAGCACACTCAAATGGAGAGCATCACACAGTGGGACCCAAACAGGGTGCATCAGTGGATGTGTTCCATCGGATTCCCAAACTACGAAAAGCAAATCAAAGGTACAACCTTACTCTCTCACACTGCTCGTTTAATGTACTTGTCGCTCACTGTACCGTCCCCCTCCTCCTCTCTCTATCTCTCACTTTTTGCTCAGGTTCTATTTTCTCGCCCAAGCGGTTTCTCTTTATTTTTTGGTTTTCACCTATAACCCAGGCGGGGGTTTTAGTTGTAGCTTTTTTTTTGGTGAACAGGAACAAAGAACAAGAGTAATTGACCTTACTCTTCTCTCTTTTTCATGGTAAACAAACATAGATAATGGCATCTCTGGCGACTTGCTGATTCACCTCGATCACGCTGCGCTGAAGGATTTGTCTATTTGGGAGGTGGGGAAGAGACTTCTTATCCTCAAGGCCATCTACCAACTCAAGATCTCTTATGGCATCTCGCTCGAGGCCGGCGACTATGTCCCTCCAAGTAAGATATCAGTTAATCATCCAGCAGCAACAACAACAACAACAACAACAGCTGCGACGACGACACAACAGAAGAGAATCAACAACAACAAAACCACCAAAGGAAAAAGAAAAAAAAGGGCGGACAAAATAGATGTTGTGCCCATTGAGAGCAAAATGGCTGAAATGGTGTGCATTTGCTGGACAAGCCCGCCTAGAGCCAATCGATTCAGATCATTCACTCACTCACTCTTTCACCTCTTTCCTATGTCTACTTCTTGTCTGTCCTTCACTTCCTTTTTTTGTTCCTTTTTCCCTTTTCATGACTTGCTCGTGTTACGTTGCGCTACTTTGCCGTTTTGCTTCCTTTTTTCCTTTCTTTGTGACACATCATAGGCGTTGCATTCGAAAATGTAAGTTTTAGATACAAAGAAAAAGAATTGCCCGAAAGTGCGAGCCAACAAGCCAACTGCAAGAGGGGCGATAATGTTCTCTTGCAGACAGGATGTCCACTGTTCTTTAATAACGAAACTCATCTCCGTGCTCTCTCTCTCTCTCTCTCCCTATTTCCGGCTTCGTTTTGGTAGGAACATAATTATCAAGCAGCTGCAAGTCTAAAGTCAGTGGAACAGGCAGTGCATGAGAAAGGTGCGTCTCGTTGGCTGTTAATAATTATCTCCTCTTGGGCCCTGTCTGCTTATGACCTCCCTTCTCTCCATCCCTCTCAGCCGGTCTTTCATCATCATGGATTACATGGAAGCAGGACTAATCAGGGGGGCGACATGGAGGAATAGGACAAAAGGAGAAAGAAAAGGAGAGACGCATTAACTGAAAAAATTGGAATTGGGTAACACAGTAACGCCTTTCCTTTTGGTCTTGTTCAGAAGCATCGACCTTCTTGGGTGATAAAGAGAGATGAGCTTATTACTGTGAGTTTCTCATTCATTACTCTGGACCTATCATCTCTGACAATTCTCTTTGCTCTTTTATATTCTAAATAGACAACACGATTCAACATCTCGTGCGGGAAGTGGAGAGGATGTCAAAAGACCTGACAAAACTCAAAGACGAACTCTGGATCATGCAAAAGGACCAAAAAGTAATTACCAGGAAGCCTTGCTGTTGAATCATGCAGGAACTAAAAAGCAAAGAAAATATCCGTGAAAAGATGTGTCGTGGTAGTTTTCCTTTGCAACAAGACTAATCCTGACCGAACCCCCTTTTCGATTTCGCTCTGCTTACCTTTTCGACTTAGCCCCTACCGGAACCCAGCCCTGCACCTGCATATTCAAAGTTTGCAATCAATGGACAACCGCCATCTTCATCTTCGTCTTCGGCCATGCTCTCGGCATCACCATCAGCACATGGAAATAACACAGGCTTGCCTCCTCAGTCGCCCATTCACGCTTCACATGCGCATGCGAGCAGTTCGTCGAGGTCGCCTGGTTATTCGACAGATTCTGGATTTCACTCTGTACCTAGCTCACCGCACTCGCCGGGCGATATTCGCGGACGAGGAGGGTCCACCATGGACACGCACGAGGTATGATCGCTTTTGATGCTAAGGAGGAGATATGGATGAATAACAAGGAGAGCATCCAAATGTCAGGGGCAATCAACCAAATGCGTGCAGCTCGTGTCCACAAGCACTAACCCCTTTGTTTTGATATTTGTTTATTTCACGTGCCGTCTATTCTTGATGAGCAGGAAGGAAAGGCTATGGGATCTCCTGGAGTAGATGGTGCTGGGGCTATCAAGGTATACGGCCAGAAGCCGTCAACACGGGACCCGGTGGATGCATTCAAGAGCTTCAGGATCTCTCAGGACGATCCTTGTCACAAGGTGTTACCCGCTGCCCTGAAGAAGTACAAGATCAACGACGACTGGCGACAATACGCTCTCTTTATTTGCTATGGGAACACAGGTACGTTTCATTACGGATCTATGTCACTGAATACCCAGTCATGGGAAAGTTTGTGTTTTGTTGATCATGGCAATGGTCAAGTGCATGGACCAATCTGACATATTATATTTCACATGGAAAACCTATTATATTAGAGCGCATTTTGACATACAATGACAAACCATTGCTTTTGATGAAGCAACTCAAGGAAAAGAAGGAGAACCCGGTGTTCATGTTGAAGCATATCAAGCAGATGAAGTCGCCAGCAGCCAGTGCACCCTCACCACCCAGTTCGCACCCACCTCGAAAGAGCTCGGACATGTTGAACAAGGAGCTTCCCTTGCCTCCAGAGGCCATGTCAGCTTCGTCGGCAATAGGCGGGTCAAGTAGTAACTCGCTGTCGCCCACGGGAGGAGGATTGAGTGCACTTACCAATGGACACCACTCTTCGCTTGCCCGGTCAGGAACCAGCGCCTCCATGCGTACCTCCAGCAAAACCGCTGCCACTGCCAGTACGTCTTCATTTCTTGTTCCTCTTAACTTTTCATTACAGTTTTTTGAGGATATCAAATACTAATATTATTACGATTTTTTATATGTGTCATTAGCATCGGCGTCGACATCGTTGAATCAGACGACGACGACTTCCAATGGTTCATCAACAGGAAGCAGTCATTTGAAGTCAGAATCATCGTCAGCCCTTGGAGCAGCAGTGGGGCCCAAACCCGAAAATTATGTACAGGAGACTGTCGAGGCATCGGGAATGGCTGTGGCATTGTACGAATGGGAAGCCAAGCGAGACGACGAACTGAACGTCAAAGTCGGCGACGTGTTCAAGATCAAGAGTAAGGGACACGGATGGTGGGTTGTTCAGCGTGATGAGGAGATTGGATGGATTCCAGCCAGCATCCTGTCTGAGAGCTCGTCCGAGGACGGATACTTTTCTGCGGAGGGCGTGGCCATCTTTGACTTTACCAAGACTGGACCAAACGAGCTCAGCATCAAAACCGGCGACAAACTCGTAAGTTTCCTTTTCTCCTTTTTCATTTTGCGCGTCCCTATCGTGTTTGTGTTGCTTGCTGCTGCATTTTGTTATATTTTCCTGACATGGATTTGTATTCTGCTTTTTTGGAAATTGTATGGCAAAATAGAAAATTTTCCGACGACACCAGCATTGGCTGTTGGCGACGTGCGAGGGACAGCGCGGATGGGTTCCAAGTTGGTTCGTCAATCTGGACTCGCAATAATAGACAATTATTACCCACCGTTACCACCGTCGTTCACTTTCGAAGGAGGAACAATAAAAAAAAAAAAGTCACTCAAGGACACTATACCACCCACACCACACAAACACGCCAGACTTGAATATCAAGGACTCAGTAGCCTACTATTATTATTGAAGTTGGCGCTACGGGAAGAAGGGCATTTCTATACGGTTATAATATCTAAAGGAATTTACACACGGCAGGAAATAGGCGGTTTAGATATCCTCGGAGCCCTCAGCGACGTTGGCTTGGACCCAGTCACCCGCAATGGGACCCAAAAGATGATCAGGCACTCCAAAGGCATCAACAAGAGGAGTTATATTCTCGTGGACCCTGTGCAGCAATCCTCCGACTAGGTCACGGATCCGCTCCTGAACGGGTTCGTCGAGGTAGCGTCTTCGGATAATGTTCTGGTCCATGTCGAGTTTCCACAGGGCGTGCAATTGGCGCATTAAGGTGAGGGGCGAGCTGCCAGTTCCGGAGGTGGTGGAGGAGGAGAGGGTTTCTTGGGCGATGAATTCTGAAAGGATCCAGTGCTCGATCACGGCACGTGCGAATTCCTGGGAGAGAGCAGAGTGAGTGTCCAGGATCTTGTCCAAGCCAATGTTGGGAGTTCCTTGTGCCTTGGCTTGGGCGCGGGAGAGGTCGATGGCGGCGTGGAGGCGGTGGGCAGAGGCGTGGATATGGTGTTGGAAGAGGTCGAGTTGGAATTTAGGGGAGAGGAGGGTCGAGTCGGAGAAATGTTGGGAGGTGAAGTTGGCAAGGGGAGGGATGCGAGTAGGCTTGTAGTCGTTTATGCAACCTTTTGCGACGGTGATTAACATCACCTGGTTGTCTCCTATGGAATACGATTTGCGAAGGGAGAAAATTTGTGGATTAATTAAATGTTGAACATGGCCACTCTTCTATCCATCCACGGGGGGTTTTTTTATCCTTGTTTCTAAACAAAGGGGGACAAGGTAAACGAACCTTCATAGGTAGCCATGACATCGCAATCGGCTTTCATCTGTCCGATACGATTCGAAGATTTCAAGCCTTGACCACCACAGGCTTCTCGGGTTGCCTGAAGGGTGTCGAGGAGATGCCAGGTGTGCAAGGATTTGAGTCCTGAGGAAATGACATGGAATTGTTTGAGGAGTTTGAGATCCGTTTTGTCGGCGTCGCGCAGGCGGGCTATGGCGCGGGCTGCAAAGTGTTGAGCGTAGGTTTGTGCAAGGAGAGGGTACAGACGTCGCTAATGTTTGTTGGTTGTGGGAAAGAAAGATGTTAAGATAAGAATATATGGGACTCTTCATATTTCTTCACAGTCAAAAGATCCAATTGGAGATAATGGAGGCAATGAAAAAGTTACCTGATGAAGCTTGTAGTCCATGATAAGGGTCTCCAACTCCCCAACCTGCCTGGCCCCAAACTGCCTCCTCGTCAACCCATACCTAACCGCAATCGTCAACGCAGTCTTTGAGATATTATCCGAGCTAATACTCAACCCCACCCGTCCTTCCGACAAATTCACTAATTGGCCTCCAAATCTCTGATCGTTGTTATCTCCAAAGAAACTCTCATAGACCCCTTGTTCATTCACACCACCGTACTTATCCAGGCACATGTGCCGGGGAACTTTAACATGATCAAACCAGAGTCGACCATTGTCGACACCGTTGAGTCCTGATTTGGACCCACAGTTCCGGATAGTGACACCTGGGAGGGGCGAGCGGGTGGTGAGGTCGCGAATGGGGACGAGGAAGGCGTGAATGCCCTTGTGGGATGGGGGGTGGGAGGGGTCGGTAGGGTGAGGGATATAGAGTTGGGCCCAGACTACGGACATGTATGCCGTCTCTGCCGCCGCTCCAATCCAGTACTATTTGGTTTTGGGGGGGGGAGTTTTTTTTTTTTTCGAAAGGAATGTAGAAGGATGGTTAGTGTTAGGTTTGCAGAACTTTGGGGAGGGGTAGAATTAGAGATGACGACTGAAAAACCAAGACGATCAGATGTTTAGTTACCTTTTGGGCGGTGGTATTGGGGGTGTTGATGATGTAGCATCCCTCCTTGAAGTCCCAATGGGCCTCTGTCTCTATACCTCTTGGGTTACTTCCATGTCCAAGTTCTAAATCATATCAGAATATAAAAGCAAAGAGCAACTTTTATCGTTAGCAACTCAAGATCCACTGTCTTCAACACAGCCACTCTCAATATTAAAGCCTCGTTCAACAATTGGATCGTTCTCATCATAAAAAAAATTGAAAAAAATAATAACGAACCAGTAAGGGCGAAGCAGCCGGGGACCTCAAAGGTATCAGCAAGGGGCAACCACTTGTTCTGAACAGCCTCAGAGCCAAGTTCACGGATGGATCCGTAATAAAGTCCGAAATGGGCGCCGTTCAAGGTCGAGAGACCGTTGTCAAAGTATGACAATGCGTCCTGGATCTGCATGAACTTGTCCTTGTCAATGTTATCTCTATGTTGGTCGTAAGGGGTAAAAAAAAAGTTAGTTAGTTATGATGGTTTTGGGTGGTGTTGGGAAAAGGGAGGGTGTGTGTGTAGCCGTTGGGAAATTATTTATCCTCTGGAACAAGCAAGAGAAGCAAAGTGAACTTACTTCGGCTCGGTCCAGGTGGGGCGGAAACCCAGTTTGGCGAGGTGACGAGTTCGTTCTTGGTTGCGGGTGACCAATTCCTCCTTGGTGACATTGTACTGGTACTCGAACAATGGGTGCTTCAATTGCTCGAACGTCTACCCACGTATTGTGTATGGTGTCAAAGGGGAGATGAGTGGAAGAAGTCTTTTTGTTAATTCCTCGGTAAGTGAACAAAAGGAGGTGGAATTCATCGAGTAAAAGGAGGAGGGGCAGGAAAAAGGAGGGAGGGAGAGAGAGAGAGTAAGTACCCATTTGCGCCAGGTCTGATCTTTTCCGTCGAGGAGAGCAGAGAGGGCATCGGCGTGGAGGCGGACGGGTGGAAGGGAGGTCTCGAGGATCTCGGTGACGGGGTCTCGTGGGGCGGTGGTGTCCAATTGGGCCGAGAGGGATGCCAGTCGCAGCTGAGCCGTGCTTGTTGCTGAGTTGTTGTTGGCCATGATATTTCCTGTTGGTTGCTGGAGTGGAGATAAAATGTAGAGGGGAAGGGTGTAAAAAGGGGCGGAGTGAGAAAAAAGATGGAAGTGAGTGGCGAAGAGAAACAAAGGGAAGGAATGAGATGGAGAAAGAGAGAGAGAGAGGGCTTTATAAAGGATGACAGGAAGGAAAGTGAATGAGCACTTCAAGAAAAAACAGAACAGCAGATGAGTAAAGGCCAACCGTCAGTCATACAACGTAAAACCCTGTTTGCTCGTGAGAGCCGATCTGATTTCTTTTCCGTCGTTACTGTGTGTGCAAACAAACAGACCAACAAAAGCGACCAAAAGGATGTGCATTTCTAATTCCTTGCATACCATAAGTGGGCGCACACAAACATATGAGCCGGAGAACCGAGGAGCAAACAACATGGTAACAAAGGATGCTGGCAGCCGGTTTGATGATTGTCGAGCACACTTTTGCGTATGTAAACAATCACACATGAAACGAGCCGATCTCTTACCGCGCCTCTTTCGATTAGTTTTATGAACGAATGTGCTTTTCAAGTCTGAACTTGGGTGCGTGGCAGAGAAAATGCCAGGGCTGGGAGGTTAACCGGTTAGCCGATCATGATGAGAAGTGCAGGGGCTTTTACTTTCTTTGCACCAAACTCTCAGTGATATACATTTTACAATGTTTTACACAATGGATACGATGAAGTACTCAACTTTTGGCTATGATGAGGTGAGGGCATTCTAGGACCGAGTGAAAAAGGCGGGAGGGCTTATTGTGGATCCATTGGATGGTAGTGAGGATGAAGATACAAGAGCACGAAAAAAAGCAATTGCCCGATCTTCAAGGCTGATAACCATGGCGTTTTTTCTCCACACAAACGACTGGGGTGTGCGACTCTCGACACTCCGATCGTTCTGCTCCTCACAAAAAAAAGAGACAACAAGGGTTTGGAAGGCACGCAAATTAGAGTTGGTGGCGTACTTTCCAACACGTGATTTGTGGGATGTCGTGACTTAAAAAATCTTTGAACTCAGTGTCGAACCTTGGCTTGCACACTGCAACAGGCTACTTTGCATTCGACCAACCAGCCCCTCCTACTTTTTCTACTCTACTATCTCTTCTTACTTCTTTCTTTTCTTTTGTTCGCCTTCACACAACAACGACAGCAACCACACCTACATAGACTTCACGCTCAACAACCAGAAACTGCAATATAACGCCCAACTGATTCAACTCGACAGCAACAAGGGTACAGAATGAGCACAGTGGACGACAATGACGACGGCATGACCGCCTCCTTCTCCGCCTCGACCTTCGAGTCCGAAGTAAACGACCCCTGGACCGCCAACACCCGTGGGGGACTCAACCCCATCGACCTCAGCACCATCCTCTGTACGCTTCCTGTCTATATTGCTGCTCAATTACTCCAAACAAGACCAGATCCACTTTTAATCTTACAGACAGAACAACAGACTGACACAAAATTGCTCTTAATCATCCTACCATGCAGCAGGAATGCCCTTACCGGCTATTTACACAACAGCATTCGACTTGGCCCAACCTTCAGGAGGAAAGGTCACTGTTTTAGCTTTGAACAAGATCTTGGCTGTCAGTGGTCTCTCACCAGCAACCGTCGACAAGGTAACATACATGATCTCCTCTTTCTTCTTTTTCCCTACTTTTCATCGAGTGTGCGTGCCCCTCTTTTCATTTCACTGCTGACCCTTCTTTGCCAAGCAACGAGGGTTCGCGAATAGGGGATGGACGACGAGTGTTGGGGTTTGCGCAAGAAAAAAAAATTCACTAAAAGTGAAATCACACTTTGTTGTATTTTGTTGCCCCTGATTCCTTCAGGTGGACTAAAATAACGTGAACATGTGTCCTCTGGTACACTTCTTTGTCTTTTTGGTATGCGTCGTCGAATCTCTCCTGACTGACGCTCCCTCTTCTATATTGTAGATCCTGAACATTGTCGTTGCCCCAACAAGATCCAGGATCACAAAGGGAGAATGCAGCGTAGCATTAGCACTGGTGGCGATGGCACAAAAGAACATGGAGCTCAGTATCGAGAGCCTGACCGCCCATCGTGAAGGTACCCAGGATGATGCCTCTTGCCCCGATTGCTTCTTTTGATGAAAGTTGAACATTCATACTGTTTGCTGATAAGATTGAAGTTGTACTAACGACCTGCGCGCCTTTCGCTCTCATGTTTGTTTCTCAGACCTCCCGATCCCACACCTGCCAGGACTAGAGAACATCGACTTTGGCAGTACCGTGGACACCTCAGGAATATACGCGACCTCTTCATCTCTTCCCAAGGGCCATCCTGTGAACGTTGGCAGCACTATATCAGACCCCTGGAGGACATCGACGTACAAAGGAAACGGATACCCACCTCCACCTTCATACCTCGCCTCACCGCCTATTCCCTCTGGTGATGTATCTGGGTCGACCTCGGACGAGGCGTCAGGGAGCAGTCAGAGGGATGTTCATCTATGGTTCTTGAACCTGGATGTTATAAGGATCACGTTTGCACCCGAGAAGGAGGGAATCTTTTTGTTCAAACATACCAACTACATCGTCGAATCCAAAGTGAGACTTAGTCGAGAGCAGCGTATTGCAGGACATGTAACGTGGCTCTGATACAAGCGATTAACGGCTGACTTTTTTTTTCGCTGTTACTGTTGCACCTACTAGGCTCGACAAACGACGGTAATTAGGAGGTACAGCGACTTTTGGTGGCTGCTGGAGGTCCTCGCCAAGAGATTCCCATACAGGATCCTTCCAAACCTCCCACCTAAGCGACTCGGAGGTACTATACGGTTCATTGCTTCCCTTGTCGACTTTTATGCCCCCCTAATGCGCAATGATGTGATGCTTTGCGTCCTTTTTTTTGTTCTCAGTTTTTGTTCCCACACCCTCGATCCGCATATGTGTACCTTTTTTTGTGAACACTAACTTTAATAGGCATTTGGGTTATTTTCTCCGACGACACATAGTGGCTGACGAAGTGTTCTTGGAGAGACGGTTGCGAGGATTAACGAGATTCACGAATGCGTTGATGAGGCATCCTGTCCTGAAGAATGATCCTTTGGTAATTTCTTTCTTGACCGAACCAGTTGTAAGTATCTCTTACCTCTTTCAATTTTGTGGTCCAATATCGACTTGATCTCCATGCCATTAAAACAAGCCTTTTAACATGTTATCTCTGACAAAAAATTTGAATAGGAGCTGGCATTGTGGAGGAAGAATGTGGTGATTTCGACCGAGGATGAGTTCACCACAAAGTTACCCATCTCAGAGAGCTTGGTGAAAGAGGTACCCATGGATCTAGAGTTGCAGCTGGAGGCCATCAAGCGGCGGTTGCCCGCATCAGTGGAGTACTACAGGAGCATGGTTCATGTCATGGATCGAGTTCAGAAACGGACAGAGGCCAACGCAGGCGACTACATGCGCTTCAGTCTCGCCCTCAAGTAAGTCTTATGTCATGTTTACAATGGATGTCGTATTTTATTACTTCGTACAAATGTCTAAGGATTAAACAATGTGCTGTTACTGTATGAACTCGACATAGTGCATTGGCGGATTGCGAGAAGCATTGTCATGTGGAGGAGTGCTACAGCTGTGGGCAGTTGAGTCAAGGATATGGCAAGATTGGATCTCATATGGGTCAGGCCTCCAATGTGCTGGAAGAGCAAGCCCGGGCCACACAACGAGGAGTCGTCGAGGATCTGAAACGACATCGCGATTTGTTGGTGTCTGTCATGGAATTGATGCAGAGACGTGAGCGGGCGAAGGAAAGCGGGTTGGTTGAGACGTTGAAGAAGCGGATTACAAACCAGGAACAGAAATTGACACATCTGAGGACCACTGCTGCAGCGACTGCTGCTGCCGCTGCGAGAGCTGAAGGTGCTGGGGATGGAGGGTATGGGGGAAGCGAGCCTGGGATCTATGATGCACAAATCGAAAAGCTGGTCCAGAATATCCAATCGGTGAGTAGAGTGTGTCTCACATCCTACGCGTCTTGTTTCTGTCGTTCACGCGTTATTTCAGAAATTATTCAATGTCTAACTTCGCCTTCCTTTAATCCAATCATATAGGACCGCGCGGAGATGGAGACGCAGAGTCAGAGAGCGATCCTGATGAACCATACGCTGTGGATGGAGATCTTGTTCTACCACAAGAACCAGGCTTTGATTGCGAGCATCTACCAGAACTTTGTGCATGAGCAGATCAAGACCAGTCAGGGGCTCACAGATACTTGGGAGTCGCTGTCCCCCATCGTGCATGATCTCCCTATGGAGGTGAATGCATTCAATTAGCCTGTAAATGGAGACCGTCAGGAGAAAACAAAAGAGCATACCCCATATTATGCAATACGAAATAAAACAGCAATGAAACAACAAACTGGATTCCGACAATAGCGGGTATCATGGACTTGGAAGCTACGTCAACTCCTCACTCTTGCACTGTTAGTTCTCGATAATGCCTTTCTCAATGGCGTTTGTTGATGCAACTCTCATATGTCTTTTCCTTTATTTTGTTTTCTTCGAGTAACAACAAGGACATGGACATGGTCGATAACACTTGTTGAGGCAATACCCCTCGATTGAATAGTTTGAGTAGAACACGCGTGGAAAGTGAGGAATATGGATGAAGGAGAAGGGCATGAGGGGAGAGAAAGGAAAAAGAGGAGGCTTCGTCAACTGTGCAGATAAATATTTCTCAATGGTCAGGACAGCGCTACACTCTCGGATATTTATTCAACAATGTCGATTGAATGGAACCAAAAGATGATATTTGCATTATTAGTTGTATCCTCAGGAGACTGGTTAACACGAGTGTACCGTAACCTGCCCTGTGCGTCTCGATTATTCCACTTCAGGATCAATCCAACCTCAGAAGCCGATTCAGGTGTCACCTCGCAAGATGCTGTTGCTGTCTGCAGATTCGAAAGGTGCTTCGAAGTCGTTTTGACCCAATCGTGAAAACCAAACCCACTACATCCCCGCAAAGACAGACCCCGGAGAGTTTTGGGAAGTACCTTTTTGCACAGGATCGTCAACACTCGTCGGTCCAAAGTCCAGTCTCCGATCAAAGAAAAGTTGGTCAGATTGGGGAGGTGAATGTAATGCAACTGCAGCAGGTCCAGGGTTTCGTCGTCGTTGTCGTCGTCCTGTGTGTCGTCCATGGCCGTCGAGTCCTGTGCGTTCTGGAGAACGTCCTTGACGCAGAGGATCCTCTTGTGCTGGCCAGACAAAGACCTGGTGTCGACCAAGAACCGTTCCAAACTGGGTGTGCTCCGGAGCAGCTTGAACTGAAACCGGTACGCAAACTCCGAGGTGAGCTCCAAATTCGTCAGCTTGGGCAAATCCCAATCCCAAGTCCAGATGGGTCGTCCAGGAGGGTTAGGTGTTGTCGCGGCGGTTGTTGGTGCCAGTTCTTTAGGGTCATCCTCGAGCTCTTCCCCAGGTTCCTCCAATTCGGCCACCGGTGGTATGTACGATGGCATATTGTTATAGGCCATCCTCAGAGTCAAAGAGTTCAACTCGGGTGTATTCCTGAGAACAGTTGGACAGAACGAGAGGGCTGGCGATCCTTGCAGCATGAGAGACTCTAATTTTCCAAGTTCCGTTGGCTCGTATCGAGTAATGTCGCTGAACGAATATCTCTGGCGCTTATCTGAAAGTTGGATGGACTTCAGCTGTGGGCACTGAGCGAAAAGGCTGGGATGGATGCGGAGGGTATTACGGTATGTAAAGATAGCCAGATCACTCAGCAGGGGCGCATGCCAGCATGGCAAAGATGGGGGACCTCCAACCAAGCACTCGACCGGATCTGGAATGATATCGTCAGGGTGGGTTCCACGTGGAAAAGGAAGTCTTGCCTCAAGATATTGGAGGGTCTCGCCAAAGCTGTATCCAATGTCGTTGATGAGGCGTCCGTCGGTAGAGCGGTCGTTGTAGACTTTAACTTCTCGAAGAGGGACCAGTGGCCTTTGAGGAGAGCGTCCGGCTGCAATGTCGGCGTCGTGCTGCATTCGCTCGTCAACAGCCCATTGGAAGACATCGTCAGTGAATGATGTCAACGAGATACTCTGGAGAGACCGACAGCGATGAAGGAATGGAGACTGTTCAAGGAGTCGAGGCAAACTTAATGCTCCTTGTTCATCCTGCAGCGGCTTGATCGACTCGACGGCTGATAAATTGGTCTCTCTGACCTTGGTAGCAAAGTGACCCCAGTTGTTTATGTGAAGTGTCTTGGGATTAGGAAGAGGTGAAAGAAGACCGGCAAGTTGCTCTTCATACTCCTCAGGGCACTTATCGCTAAGGTATGGGCGCTCCCCAGAGCATGTAGCAGTCTGGAGAACACTGCCGTGGTGATGTCGTAGGCCTTGAACAAAGAGCAGCATTTGATCGAGGTGTCGCTTCCGCTCGGCCCGTTGGTGGTTCAGGATTGTACGCTGCTCGGGCGTGAGCTCATCAAGGTCAATATCGGTGGGGAAAAGTCGTCGATCCAGCTCAAATCTCAGCTTGGAGAGAGCCTTGAACTTTTCGACCAAAGGCAAGTAGCGATCAATGTCGGATAGAGGGATTTCAAAATACTTGAGACGCTCCATATTCGAACACAACGCCCACGTCAAGTCTCGGCGGAGTTCTCTGTTGATGGCATCGGTGAGGATCGTCCAGTGGCGTACATATGAAAGTTTTGCTAGGGGCGCCTCAGTGACATAGCGGTCCATGAGTTTGCGATCCTCCACAAAGTCGAGGAGCCTCTGAGAGGGTGCGCCATTGAGAAAGAACACTCCACGAGAGCCCTCGAACCGGGAAAAGTCTCCGTCAAAGGCGTCGTTGCAGTTGCCCAAAAAAATCGCGATGGCAAATGAATGGTACGGAGCATAGGGTGCGAGAGGGGTTTCCTGGTCGTCGACGGGGTCTTGAAGAAAGGTAACGCGGACGAGGTCGGTGATGCGGGTCTTGGGAACACCGAGGAGGAGAGTGGCAATCAACTTTTGCCGATTCTTGAAGGCAGGGGAGTCCTTGGGATAGACTTGATTCAACACCAAGGCAGGAACCGTACCATAGAGTATCGGCAGAGTGACAGAGCAGACGTATTTGTTCACACGCAGCATGGTTGCGACTGAACCATTACCATGTAAACGACCAAGAGTGCCAATGATGGTCTCGAGTAACTCCTGTGGTAGAGGGAAGGTAGTTGACATTCGGATATGGATCGAATGAAAGAAAATAAATGGAGAAGTGGAGAGGAAGGACTGGGGAGGTATGATAGGATAGAGCGTAGAGACGGAAAAAAAAGGAGAGGAAGTGGTAAAGAAGTGAAGAGTGAAAGAGGAAGAAGTAGAAAAGAAGAGGAAGTTAAAGAAAACGGCAAAAACGAAGAAGTAGAAGCAGCCAATGGCATTCAAACAATCGAGCCATATGATTCGTTGGAATGGCGGGGGGTGAAAATGTGATTGAGAGCACTTGGCGTTGGCCCCGACACCGACAAAACACCTTTTATTTTTCTGTGCTCATGGTTAACTACCGCGCATTTTTCTGCGCCACTTTTTATCAGACATTTTTCCAAGTCGCTCTCCTTTTGACTTTCCGCGCTGCATCCCTTTTTATTATTCACCACACAAACGCGCCTCAGCAACTGACAGACATTTATGTCAGGGGCTGAAGTTGAACATCGCCGTTTTCTCGGTCGGTTCTGTAAGAAGGAAACCTTTACAGCTTCACTCATGGCACCATCCTCATGGGGCGGCATTTTGTGCATTCTATTTTACTGACTGAGCACTTTCCCAAGTTCGACACATTACGAGAATGAACAACCACCATCAACCCAGTCTTCACAAATCTGTCGGTGCGAACTACGTATGGCAAGCCTGCGTTGCAGAAGGAACTCTCCCTGGAGCCGGCACGTTCGATTATGTTTGCGACCAAGGACAGCCAACAAGAAGGTTCCTTCGTCGTCTTTAACGAAGCGTAAGCACAGCAAATCGCAGGAGCAGGAAATCTTAGAAAGAATAAAAAAAGGACATGGTAACACCGAATAGCCTTGACCCTCCCCTCCCCAGTCAATAGTACCTTGAGAGAAATTAGTAAGTCTTAGTTGCATTACTGGTAGATGTGGACAGGTCAATGTGAGAGCAAAGGGGTAGAGATCAGACAAAAACAAAATAAAAAGGCTCGCAATATCTTTTTAGCATAGGAGCCAGGATCCTCACTACACCATTCACAGACCGCCTTTGTTTATATGAAAGAAAAACAGAGTAATCAAATGAGAGAATAAATGGACGCAGGTGGTTCATCATGCTACAAAGGAAGTAATGAGGGTGATGAAGAAGTATGGTGGGTTGTAGAGGGAAAAGAATTGAAAAAATGGATCGTCCGATCAACAAACAAGACGATCATCAACAGGCGGCTACTCAACTTCCTTAGCAATTGAACCCTCATCGTCTTCCTCAGACAGCAACGAATCGTCAATGGCACCGCGCTGGACCAACAACTTGCGGTATATCGGATTGAGTCCAACAGATCCCTTGAAAATCAGATCCGTGACGCATAACTGCCCTGTGTGAGAGCCCCAGCGCATACGAACCGAGACGTCTCCTGATTCTGCAACCGAAATCCGCCACACTCGAACAGACCCATCAGTGGAACCAGTGACAAACTCCATCGGCACCACCGGATTCCATGCAACACTTGTCACGGGCTCTGAAAATCCACTGACAACGGTAACACAGGACCAGCTGTCAACCTCGCCCGACCAGAGACGTGCCGTCTTGTCATGACTGCCAGAGAGGATCCACTTGCCACAAGGAGAGTAGGCGACACTGTGCACTTCATCTGTGTGCCCTTCCAGTCTGATACCAGGCTCGTCCGAACGAAGATCCCAGATCAGAACCGAGGAGGCTTTAGTACCGAGTACGAGTCGCTGACCATCTGGTGAGTAGTCCATTGAGCGTAGCGTGTCTGATATCCACGGTTCCTTAAGAGGTTGAAGAAAATCTGTCGCTCGGGGATCGAAAAGACGAAGTCTAGGCGGTATATGTGTCTCCGGTTCCGATCCGACCGCAAACTGGTCTCCGAGTGGGGAGAACACCACGTATCCTCTCGGGTTCGGGCGGTTCAGAACAACACCACCCACCACCTTGGCTTGATCATTGGTACTCTCAAGATCCCACAACCGTGTAACCCCGTCACTGTCGCATGAGGCCAACCACCGACTACAGTGCGAGAAACTCATATCAACAATTGGGCAGTCGGTAGATCCGAGGAGAACGCGCTCAATAACGTCGGTTTGGACATTCGATAGCTCAATGCCGTTCGTGCCACCGCTCGCTAACCAGCGACCATTAGGTGATAACGCCGCCGAGTAGACATTGTGTGCGAGCGGCAATGGATTGGATCTGACAGTTCCCATAAGAAATTCCCAGCGTCGAACGGTGTTATTAACGTGATTAGAGATTATAAACTGACCGTCAGGAGAGTATACCACAGTTCGAACCTCGGAGGCACGTTTTTGGGTAATGGAACTCGACCGGTTGGTGTTCACCTCCCAGAGTCGTATGATCCCGCTCTCATCTCCTGAAGCGATTTGTAGACCGTCTGGGGAAAAGGTACAGCTGGTAATCTGGTCGCGATGACCAGACATCCTGGAGATGAGTTGTCCATTCGATGAGTCCCACAGCCGGATGGTATTGTCCCAACTTGACGAAATAATCAATTCGCCAATTGGAGAGACTGCGATGTCTGTTAGCCTGTCGATATCATCACCGAGAATCAAGCCCTGCTCTCCGGTGACTGCATCCACCAGGCGAATCTCGGAACCCCCTAAACCAGCCGTGAGGGCGAAGACCCTTCCATTTGCAGAAAGGGTCACGCGCGAACCACCAAAATGGGAAATGACCCAACCAGGCTCTGGTGTTCCTGTTTCCGGATCCCACACTCGAATCGTCCCATCCAAACTGCCCGATACAAGTCTCCGTCCATCAGCCGAATAGGCAGCGCTCCAAACGGCCCCTCGATGACCGTTCAAGATAAACAAGCACTCTCCTGTCTCCGAGCTCCACAACCGAATGGTGCTGTCGTAGCTGGCCGACGCGATCTGCCTGTCGCAAGGTGAAAATGCCACAGAGTTCACACCACCTGTATGCCCCTCCATAACCAACAAGGTCTCACCACTGACAGTATCCCATAGTCGACAGATCTTGTCTTCGGCCCCAAAAACAAGGTATCTGCTGTTGGGGCAAAAAGCGATAGGTAACACCTCACTCTGTTCTTTGTGTTGACGGACTCGAGTCCATGTCGTAGTGTCGTAGGTAATAAGACTTCCGCCATGAAGACATGCAGCAAACAACTTTCCATCAGGTGAAAAGGCGACGGCGTTGACTGCGGCGCGCTCCTTCAAATAGGGCAGCTCCCCAAACCGAACTCCATCCATCTGTGCATTACCGAAATCAGCTTGCCTTATCCAACTCCTTGCGAAGTTAACTCCTCTCACATCAGCTCCCTGAAACTGCGTGTGATCAAACTGACCGTCGGAAAGATCTGCTCCTGGGATCCGGACGCCTCGAAGGTCGGCGCTGTTGAAACAAATGCCAGCTTGGACAAGGATGGTGATGGCGTTGGCGGCGGCGGTAGCCGCAGTGGCATCGGTCTTGGATAACTCGATGATGGCGAGGAGCCGCGACTTGAAGTCGGGATGGTATTTGACTCGCTCGCACAGGAACTGGATGACCGATGGTTCTGTGAGGAGGCTGCGCTTGAACAAGGTATTATTGGCGTCAGACAAAGCAGAACCAGAAGAACTAACATCAGATTGCGGACGAAATTCATTGTCGAGGTCACAGCTACTGGGATCAAAAACAGCGCATGAAAGAAAGTACTCGAGCATTGATCGATGGAGGAATCGAAACTGGCTGCCATTGCGGTTTAACGGGCTCGATTCTCGCAGAAGTCGGACCTTTGGGTCAGGGCCAAAAAAATCGAATCTCCAAGTCTTTTCGTCCTTGAAGTGAACATACTGAACCACCGGGTTTCCATCCTGGTGCTCAAAGATCGCCAACGCCAGCCTGATAGCATAGTCAACACCCATCGAAATAAATCCTGCCTCCAATAGTTGATCCAGCACATCTCGATCTTCCCTGGCCAAGACGTTTCGTTGAAGCCGTCGACTGTTGACAGCGAGCCAATGCCTTACAAAAAGTGTCGTACAGCCGAACACGTGTGGTTTTGATAGTTGACAGATCCTGATGTCCCTCGGTAACTCCTGGCAAAGCCTCCAACGACAGTGACAGCAGGAAAGGGTTTTTGACGAGATCCATAAGGTTGGGAATTGTGGTCAACCTGTCCATGTAGTCCTCGGTAGTCCACGTCCGCGGCTCGAGGGGGACATACTGCTCGACATAGTCCTTGATCTGGTCTTTCGAGAAGGGCGCGATCACAGCCTCCTGAAAGAGATCGAGTGCAGGGCTGGAGTAATGGCTAACTCCATCAGGCATGAACCGGCCGCGGTAGTCTTGACCGAGGTATTGAGTCCTGCAAGAGATCACCATCTTGACGTTCCACTGACCAGACCGGTTGAAGAGGTTACTAGTGTGAAGGTTGACGGTGAGCTGGCTCTCGTCGTACCCGTCGCAAATGAGTACAAATTGGCGAGATTGTTTCATCTCCTGGATCTGTTCCTCAGAAAAGTTGTTTGTCCTCAGATGCTCTCCAATGAGGTACTTGTCGGGTTGGTTAATGGCAGGGAGGTTAATGAAGAGCGGGATGAGATCGCTGTTCTGGTAGGCGGTCCAGAGTTGGCGCTCTAAATAGCGATTGAAAGTTGACTTTCCCGCGCCCGAGTCACCAAGAATTAGCATGACCTGCCGTTCACTCGCCAAAAACTGTTGAACCTTCTCCATCAGTGGGAATAGGTCCTCGTCAAGGGCTTGCAGGTTAGCCTTGGCCATAGGAGAGATAAAAATAGGTAGTTGCGCCTCCTCGAGTCGTTGCCATCGGAGCTTGTGGAGGGCATATTCGACCAGGGAGGTGTTTTCGTGGACAGGGGGGACTGGGAGAGAACCTGGACTTAGACGACTGGCTGAGTGTTGGGTGGAAGAAGGACTTTGACTTTGCTCGCGTTCTCTCAAGTAGACCCGGGCAGTCGCATTGGTGACCTGGCTAGGGCGGGCTCCTGATCTTTTGTTGATGGTCATGGCGTTTTGACTATAGGCGAAGGGAGGAACAAGTTCAAAGATAGAAAAAAGCAACTTCAGTAAGTCGAATACGATGTTTGTGTGATTTGGCTGATTCAATTGCCTTGTTGCTGTTGTTGGTGCTTTTAGAATAGTATGGAGACGTACCCTCAAGTTGAGAGTATTGTCGTTGTTGTTTTATTGTAAAGGTGGACCAATTGATTCCGTGAATGAATGAAAGATGAAAAATGGAAAAACACAAAGGAAGTTGGTGACTTGGATTTGCACTGATGAAGTGAAAGAATGGTAAGTGTAGAAAGAAGTAAGACGGTAAGAAAGAAGGGAAGGAGGGAAGGAGAGAATGAACGAGGAAAGGAACAAGGGAAGAGAGGAAGGAAGCGAGGCAAAAGCAAGAAAGAGCGAGAGAAAGGTAAAGTGTGCGAAAGGAAGCAACATTCATTTTAAGTCTGCGCCATGCTCAATTGGTATACGAACTGCTCTCTTATTCTCATATCCCACAACCCCTATGACCCCGCATGCTCCCATTCACACTTCCCTCGAGTCAGTCAGAAATGATAGTAAGCATAAAAACACATTTTATTCATTGAGAGCACACAAATGTCTATGAGTTCAGTTATGTTTACGAATCAACAGTGCCAGATAAAATACCAAGAACTCGGATCAACTCTTCAGGGCTGGTAGCATGCCAATTGGCAAGTGTCTTCTTTAATGCATGTCCAATCATAATCGAGAACAGCTCTCCATTGTACGCATTGCTACTGCCGTTGCCGCTGTTGATACCCAACAGGGAAAGATCCCGCCGATCCCTGCGAGCTGATCGATGACCTTGACTGGTTATTGGAAGATGGAGTCAGACTGGTGCTACTGCTGCTGCTGGGAGTGGTCGTCTCTGGGGCTACAGCGGAGCCAGGGTGATGAAGAGGCATCAAATGAGTCGCATCCTGAACTCCTGGTGCAAATCCATTCGCAATATGATCGCTCGACAGGTGCAAATGAGGCATCCTAGGTGAGTGCTCCCGAGAATGCGTCAAGGTTGGGTTGGCAATCTTCTCCGCCGTCTCTGCCATCTGCTCGTCATATTAAGGCTCTACCACCGCGCTAGAGTTCCTTTGGGTCCCATTGGTGTTGTTGTTGTTGTTGTTGTTGCAGGTGTTGGTCTTGTAAGTGTGTTAGCGTTGTTGGTGTTGCTGAGGCAACGAGAATGAGGTTTTATCGTTATAGGTGATTCGAGAGGATGGACCCAGAAGAGCGCGATGATTGCAATGCAATGAACACCGAGAAAGTAAGAGAAGAGCGATGGTGCTTCGAAGAAGAGGCGCTGAGGTAATTGACAAAGGAAAAGAAAAAACGAATGAAAACATGTGTGAACTTATGAGAAAAGGGGAAAAAAACAAAACAGACAAAGAAGGAAGCAGGGAGAGAAGGGGAGAACCGACTCTCTCGTTCTTTCACTTTTTGTTTGTTGCTATTGGCGCATGGTCCATAAAACTGCCCCCCTCCCCCCTTCCCTCCCTTCCCTCTACACTGTACGCTCTCTTCCTCTTGTTTTCCTTTCTTTTATTGACGTTACACGGCGAATTGCAGGAAATGGAGGAAGGATAAGAGTATGCCTGCGAGCGCCATGCCATAGTCTAAGAAAAAGACAACAGAGTAAAACAACGCACAACAGATTGAGAGAAAGAGAAGTGAGAAACCAAAACGATGGGTCTTGCTTGTTCTTTTTGTCATCGCGTCGCCCCCTCTCGTTCTCGCCGAAAGTGTCCACGCTCAAGTATAGGAAAAGGATATCCTGCAGATATAGAGTTGGCACCAACCCCTGTTGCAGGGCAAGGATGAATTCTTTCGATGATCTGACGATCACAAATAGGAGCACACCTCAGTACCCAATCATCATCAAGGCCCTCGCAAAGTTGAAAAAAAACGAGCGTTCTCTAGGTTGCTGGCAAGAAAAAAAAAAACTATACTGCATCCAAGCATGATCCACCGCCAGTTCTCAACAATGCCCTGTATGCTGGCATATAGGATAATACAGCTATCGTTTGCACGCGTCGATACTTTGCCTCAATATCCACCTCTGCGCTTCCCTTTGACCTTCATGACTGTTGTTTTGGTGTGCGTGAGGCATATCGTAAGTCATTGCAGTAAGGAGAGAATTCCACATTAGGCAAAATGCGGAGGAAAAAAAAAAAAAAAAAAAGCGGGCAACTCTAACGAAGCAGGTGTCTTTTTATTGTTTTTTTTCGTTTGATACCATTGCTCCTTTTGTTTTGTTAGCGCCAAAAACATAAATAATGTCAGTCGATAGTTCCGACGCTGTTGGGGTGTTGGTTTGGGCCAAGCAGGTGTCTAGCCCAGGTGGATGTGGATCTCATTTCTTTATCTTGGCGGAGATGCCATTGGAATCGCATGCCGTAAAAAGAACGATAAGGAAAGGAAGTCTTGAAAATTGATCGCCCACTCACTCCTTCGTTCTCAATGCCCCATCTACTGTAGCGGGCGATTCACAGGCGCAATTGGTATTTATGGGTTGAACGAAGGATGGATGATAGTCTCTAGAGTTGAAGGTTCCAGCTCTGTTTGTTGTTTGATGATGATTAGAGTGCTTTGACTCTTGCTTCCCCGCAAAACATCGACCCGTTATTGTTTTCATTTTCTTTCATTTGTAGGTTGGTTGGTTGTGTGTGACCATCGTGACCCCTCACTTAGATGGATGAATCTCGACAAAGAAGAAAAAAATGTCTAGATCGAAGGGTCAATGCAAGCAAAACAAGCATTGGAAGTCCACTTCTTTTTTTTTTTTTTTTTTTTTTTTGTTCTCTGTGCTCATTTTATTCTCGATTGTACATACGTGTGTTTGCCCGCTACTTCTACAGCAACCATGCAGGCAACAGCAAACACCACTGGGTAAACACCACAGTGTCAAAAGTGGCAAAAGAAAGGTCGACTGGACACTCATATCAATCCCAAAGAGTACCTATTCTCTCTTGCTTTCTAACGAATCTTGTTGTTTGCTTTTAGAGTTATTCATGCGCCTGACCCCGTCTTTACCCTTTTCCCTTGCCTTCGGAGTTAAACGAAAACCTTGACCCCGCACTTTGCAGTTATCCATACTGGGCAACAGGTACAGCAGAGTATCCATTTTCATTATCCGACTTCTTGCCTTCGCTGTCTTTACTTCGACTTTTCTCTCTTATCCTTGTCTATGACTCCGCATGGAGCATGTGTGTGTTTGTTATGTGTTGGTAGTGGTCAGTGGTGACACGGAAGGTGTCCAAACGACTTGTTTATGGCCTAGTTAGGAGCGAATTGTCCACCTCGGCGTATTTTCTTAGAACCAATCCGTTACTAGCACTAACGTATAAAAAACAAAGATGGGGATACTTCATTTCCCTTTTCCCTTTCCCTTTCTCTTTTTCTTCAGACTTGATCTCAACCATCCACTCTTCCTCTTCCTTTCTCATCTTCACCCCTCACCCTATTTTTTCACACGACAAAAACATACACCTCATTCTTTCTTTCAGCTTTACAACATACACACAAAGATGTCAGAGATAACACAGGAGCCCGAGAAAAGGACTACCCCAGTCTACATCCTCGACCCACACGCCAATCGGACAAAGGAGCAAGACATCGACCTCTCCCACACAACTGGCAAAATGCCCACATGGCAAACCGTCCGAGAATCCGTCTCGACTCGTTCTGGCTGGTTCGGCGACTATGACTATGGCTTCCTCTGTATGCCTACTCTACCTGGGTTCACGAGTCATCGTGTCCCGCCCTTCTTTGGACTCAAGGATCGGCTCCCTCTTGTCCTTGCCATCATCATGGGTATGTTGTTTTCTTTGCTGTTGTACTCTCTGCCTGTTATTTTTTGGTGTCCGCGGGAGAGAGGTTAGCATGTGTAATGATCGTTGTGTGCTCATTCGTCCATCTTTCCGCCGCCTTTGCTGCATGCATGCATGTCCTTGCTCTCATTCATTAGGTTTCCAGCACTCGTTGGCAATGATTGCAGGTGTGGTCACCCCTGCGATTATCATGTCGGGTTCCGGCAACACTGGTCTCAACCTCTCCCCTGCTGACCGCACCCAAATGGTCTCTACCTCCCTGATCACCTCAGGTCTCCTCTCCCTCATCCAAATCACTCGCTTCAGGGTCGCCAATACCCCCTACTTCCTCGGCACTGGGTTGCTCTCGGTTGTAGGCACCAGTTTCATCTACCTCCCTGTTCTCCAATCCTCTGTTTCCAACATGTACGCGTCGGGTGTCTGCAAGAGTTCCGTCGACCCCACTACTGGTACACAGACGTTTGAGCCTTGTCCTGATGCCTGGGGCGCCTACTTGGGCACCTGTATGGTCTGCGCGCTGTTGCCCATCATCTTGTCGTTTGTCCCTCCTCGTGCGCTGAAGAGAATTTTCCCTCCTATTGTTACTGGAGTCACTGTTATGTTAATCGGTGTCAACTTGGTCACTTCAGGCATGCAGCAGTGGGGTGGAGGAAGTGGCCCCTGCCTGTCAAGACCAACCACAGGACCTTTTGTCAACTGCCCCGCTGTCGGAGCACCCAATGCAGCACCCTGGGGGTCTGCCCAATGGATCGGATTGGGCTTCCTGGTGTTTTCGACCATTATGGTGGTTGAGTTCTTTGGATCGCCGTTTATGAAGAATGCGCAGGTTGTGATTGGGTTGATTGTGGGTATGATTGTTGCGGTCGTTTGTGGGTACACGACGAGGGAGTCCCTAGACGCCGCACCAGTGATTACCTTCTTGTGGGTCAAGACTTACAAACTTTCGATCTACCCTCCTGCCATTATTCCGTTACTTATCACATATGTTCTCGTAAGTTTACCCCTGTCATCCCCTTTTCTGTTTACTGGTACGAGGACCAATGCGAATGCACAGACAGCCCACTGACCACTAACCAATTAATTACCTCCCACCAAAATGTAGGCAATGGTCGAGTCGATCGGAGATATCACCGCATCATGCGAGGTCTCCCAATTGTCCGTTGAAGGCCGAGAATTCGAATCACGTCTCCAAGGAGGAATCTTTGCCGATGGTGTCGCAGGCCTCCTCGCCCCTCTAATGACCAACTCCCCCATGAGTTGCTATGCCCAAAACAACGGCATCATCTCGCTCACCCGGTGTGCAAACACCATGGCCGGATACATGTGCTGTGTTTTCCTCATCCTCATGGGCGTCTTTTCCAAATTCGGAGCCCTCTTCCTAATGCTCCCCGATTCCGTCCTCGGAGGCATGACGACATTCCTGTTTGCGAGTGTGGTGGTCTCGGGTATTAGGATCTTGTCCTTCTTGCCCTGGACAAGGAGGGAGAGATTCATTGTCGCAGCGTCGTTGTCGTTGGGATTGGGAACTGCACTGGTTCCTGGGGTGTTGACGCATATGATTGACTATAAGGGAAGTTCGGCGTTCTTGTCGTCGTTGATTACTTCGGTGAATATTATTCTGGATACGGGGTTTGCGCTGGGGGCAATTGTGAGTTGTTTGTTGAATGCGTTGTTGCCAGAGCACCGAGTGGTTCAGCTGGAGGCGGACGATGTGATTGATCGACACGGTCCAATGGCGGCTGCGGATACGGATCGATTGGCGGTCGAGGAGGAGGGTCATTATGTGGATGAACATGGAGAGATTGAGCATATGAAAACCGTGGAGTCCCGGTCTGCTATTCACAACGGCAGCATACATAGCAAGAAGAACTAGTTTTCTGTCTATGTATTAATACATGTATTTATTCCAATCTACAGCCCTGGGAACGAGCAACGACGTTTTCAACTGTTCAATTGTATTGGCCACAAAGGATGAAGGGGAGGGATGAACGAAAGAAAAAAAAAAAAAAAAGTGGGGCGAGGGACAAGATAGAAGTAACATTATGAAAACGAGTACTCCGCCCAAGAATGGTTCACGTGTTGACCAGTATGAGGATGTGGTCAGTTCTTTTCTCCCTCTATTGTCACTTCCTCTCACTGACTTTGTAAAGAGGCGCACAAACCCCTTCTCCTCCCTTCTTTCTTTCTTTCACTCTCACTTTCCCTTTCACCTTCACTTTAACCCCCTTACTTTTCTGCCACTTACGCACTCAACAACAACCGCAATCACCAATACACACACTCTTTCAACCTCTCCCCTTCTTCTAATCCACATCACAATCACATTCACATAACTCACAACAATCTGAATCGACGATGGTCCACATCCCAATCGTCTCTCGACTCAGCTTTGGAGACTACAGGTCCATCATCTTCACCTTCATAATCCTCGGGATTGAGACATGCTTTAGACTCGTTGCGTATCTCATCCCCGCTGTCATTCTTGACGCCGGAAAAGCACTCGTTGAAAAGTACGCTTTTGCTCTTTTTTTGTTTTAAATGGGGAGAGTGAGAAGAGAGTGAGAGAGAGCGAGAGAGAGAGGAGAAACTGGTGTCGTGCGAATGCAAGAGAGAAAGGGCAATAAAAAAGGAAGACTGACTAACGCGTTATTCTTTGCTGTTTATCTCTATTCCCTTTGCTAAACAGGATATTCCCCTGGGTAGTCACCGACCATATGTCGGCAAGGGCACCGCACCTGGAGAACGCCGCCAATGTTCAGGAGATGCTCCGGTTCTGGTAAGATAGGAATTTACCATCAACGGATCACTTTTTTTTTTTTTTTGTCTTACTTCAGATGATCGTTTCACATCTTTCAAGTGAACCCAATCACAAACAAGGGAATACTAATACCCGCCATTGACCCCACTCTCAAACAAACAGGAATTACCCAGTGCAAGAACATCTCGTCAGAACCCAAGACAACTACCTCCTGGGTGTGCATCGGATCACTCACGGAAGAGAGACTGTCTCCGCAAAGGGTATCGTACCTAACCCTCCCGAGGATATTGTCAAGCTGCTCAGAGAGAACGGTGTCCCTCTCGCTGCAGAGACAAAGGAGGCCTACGCCAACAAACAGCAAGAGCGTCATAAGCGGGATCAGGAGGAAGACCTCGAGGCTGACTTGGACCAAAAAATCCGCAAGAAGACCAAGGGTGGTGATTACATAAAACCTGTTGTGCTTTTGTACCATGGATTCATGATGTGCTCCGAGGTCTGGCTTTGTAACTTGGATGAGGAGCGAAACTTGGCCTTTGTTCTTGCCGAAGCTGGGTAGGTTGCTGTGGTTGTGCTGTTTGCCAATTGTTTGTGTGCATGCTTCGAAATTTGATTTTTGTGCTGCTTCGCTTTTCTTTTTTCCCTGTGTCACAAAAAGTGCCCGCATTGACACCATGGCGTCATCTATTTTATGCTTTCTAGTTATGACGTCTGGTTGGGCAACGCCCGAGGAAACAAGTATTCCTTGAAGCATATGTTCCTCAAGCCTCACGAGAAAAAGTTTTGGGACTTCAGCATGGACGAATTGGCCCTCTTTGACATGCCCGACACCATCGACGTAAGTTCTGTTCTTTACTTGCTGTTTCTACGCCGATTGCTCATAGCTCTGTTTACTGACCTTTGTTGTGTTGTTGTCTGTTAATACAATAGTATATTTTGAACAGGACAGGAGCTCCTTCTCTCGTCTACATTGGATTCTCTCAGGGAACTGCACAGGCTTTCGCTT
This sequence comes from Linnemannia elongata, assembly GCA_036320915.1. Lineage (NCBI taxonomy): Eukaryota > Fungi > Mortierellomycota > Mortierellomycetes > Mortierellales > Mortierellaceae > Linnemannia > Linnemannia elongata. The sequence goes on along the minus strand of JAXBDG010000005.1, from coordinate 315,695 downwards.
CTTTGTCAATCAACCCCGACCTGAACGACAAGATCTCGCTCTTCATCGCCCTCGCCCCTGCAACAACTCCACCTGGCCTCGATAATGGGTTGGTCAACTCTATTGTCAAGGCAGCACCCAACGTCATTTATTTACTTCTCGGAAGGAAGACACCCTTGACAGCAGCGCTGTTCTGGCAGAACTTGCTTCACCCTACGACCTACGCGTCCATGATCGATCTTGCTGTCAAGTTCTTGTTTGGCTGGAGGTCTCGTTCAATGAGTCTTGTCCAAAAAGCGGTCTCTTACCAGCACTTGTACAGTTTCACCAGTGTCAGGATCCTCGTTGTAAGTTTCTTTATCAAAGGTGCGCTTTGGCGCTATGTATAATTGGTATGAACGTTGCAATGAACGTCTAGTGACCTAACGATTTTTTCTTAATTATATATCCGCACCCTTTATTTTAGCACTGGTTCCAAATTATCAGGACACAGGTCTTCCAGATGTATGATGATGTCCAACCTAGGGTGCCTTATCTGTCATCGAGCAGGAGTCATTGCCCCCACCCCTTCCCAACCAACCAGATCTCGACCCCGATTGCCATCTTTTACGGAGGAAATGATTCCCTCGTTGACATTCAGGTTCTGCTCTCAGATCTTCCTGAGGTGGTGGGTGTCTGGGAGGTTCCTGCCTATGAGCACTTGGGTAAATCGCCAGCTCCTTATTCCGGCCATTTTCTGTTTTGACATACTTTGTTCTTGTGCTGACCCCGGATTTCCATATTTGCTACATAGATTTCTTGTGGGCAGAGGGACTGGACAAATATGTGTACCCTCACATCTTGGAACTGCTGGAATCTCACTCGTTCAACGGACACATTTCGACGGACAAGGACAAGGACAAGGAGAGGAGCCTTAGACGGTCGGCATCCAATGGAGCAGGAACCGTGCTGCGTGAGATCAAGACGTTGGTGCGTGAGCTCGAAGGCAATGAGAGTTTTGACGACGATGATGGCAGGAGTAGCGCTGCGATCTCTGCGTTGAACACACCGAATCGGTCTCCACTTGTTGAGCGCCATTCTTTTATCTCTTCACGTCGGACTTCGTCTTCGCGCCTTGCTACTCATAGTTTTATTAATGGCCAGGAGCAGCAACAACAAAGCAAGTAGTTGTTTTTCTATTCTGTTTATGGATGACTTTACATAACATAATAAAGTAATTGATATTTATGATTTGCCTCTTCTACTCTTTGTGTGTCATTCCTGTGCCTTGCTTATTTGATTTGGGCAAAGTTCTTACCTCTTAAGTTTCCCCGGTCAAAACTGCCTCTTAAGCAAACAGAAGCATTTTCTCACGACCCACCACCTGCCGTTCTTCTTTTTTCTTCTTCTCATCATCACCCCACCACACTCCACTCCACTCATCCTCCCCCCAACAACAACAATCTCCTTTCCTTCCACACACACATTCCAAAAAAACAAAGCAAACCAGAATGGCACTCACAACAATCGACAACTTCATCAACAACGAGTTTGTCAAACCCACCGAGGGTGCCTACTTTGACACATTCAACCCCGCCCATGGTGTACCTCATGCCCAGATCCCTGACTCGACAAAGTCAGACGTCGACCTGGCCTACAAAGCCGCCTCGACCGCTTTCACTAGCTGGTCCAAGACTACCAAGGCCGAGCGAGCCCGAATCCTCTACAAGATTGCCGATCTGATCGATGCACGTCAAGACGAGTTTGTGCGAGCAGAGTCCAAGGACCAAGGCAAACCTATTTCGTTGGCCAAGAGCGTTGATATCCCGCGTGCAGCATATAATTTCCGGTTCTTTGCTGGACGTATCTTGCACTCTGTTGAGGAAGCGGCCGAGTTGGAGGGTGTGGGGTTTAACTATTCACAGAGGATGCCTATCGGAGTCGCGGGTTTGATTTCTCCTTGGAACCTGTACGTCGTTATGCATCTTTTCTTGCTCTCTGCCTTTTTCATTTTATGCGTACTTTTTCCATGTCCCTCGCTCGCTGTACTCTTGATTTCGTACTCTCGTTTTTGTATGTTCCCCCCCACTCCCCCTTCCTGCCCCGACTGGATTTTTGTGCTCACATTCATTTTGCCCGTCATATTTTTTTCCATGTACTAGGCCCTTGTACCTCTTGACCTGGAAGATCGCCCCCTGCATTGGTAAGTACCATGATCCATCTACCCTCAACCACCATATTGTACTGCTTGTTTTCCTTATCTCTTCAACACGGACTTTTTATAATCCCTTATACTAACCAGGGAACGCAATCTCCTTCCCATTCTCCTATCCCTCTCCCTAACAGCCTGCGGAAACACTGCAATCTGCAAGCCCTCCGAGTTCACATCCCTGACCGCCTACATGCTCTGCTCCGTCCTCAAGGACGCCGGCCTCCCCGCAGGAGTCGTCAACATGGTCTTTGGCACCGGCATGAAGGCCGGCCAGGCCCTCGTCGAGCACCCCCGCATCCCCCTCATCTCCTTCACTGGCGGCACCGTCACCGGCGCCAAGATCATTGCCAACTCTGCCCCACACTTCAAGAAGCTCTCCCTCGAGCTCGGAGGTAAAAATGCCAACATTATCTTTGCGGATTGTGACTTCGAGAAGGCTCTTACGACCAGTTTGAGATCGAGCTTTGCGAACCAGGGCGAGATTTGTCTGTGCGGGTCGAGAATCTTTGTGGAGAGACCGATTTATGAGAAGTTCTTGAATGGTCTTGTTGAAGGGGCCAAGAAGTTGAAGGTTGGAGATCCCTCGGCGGCTGATACTAATTTGGGCGCTCTTGTGTCGAAGGAGCATTGGGAGAAGGTCAGGAGTTATATTGATTTGGGTGTGGAGGAGGGAGGCAAGATTGAGTGTGGTGGTAAAAAGCCTGCTTCTCTCCAGGGCGAGTTCCAGAATGGCTACTTCTTGGAGCCCACCATCATCTCTGGGTAAGTCGTTTGTTCACTGTTTTTGTATGCGCGCAAATCGATGTTGACTGTGAAAATTTAGAAGGAACAGACTTCGTTTTTCTAACCCTTCATTTTTCACTCTGTTCTCCCTCGCATGTATAGCTTGACTCCAAGCTGCAGAGTGATGCGCGAGGAGATTTTCGGCCCCGTGGTGACGATCTACGCCTTCGACACCGAGGAAGAAGTCGTCCAGATCACCAACGACTCCGAGTATGGCCTCTCCTGCTCCCTCTGGACCGAGAACGGTCGTCGTGCTCGTCGTGTTGCGGGTGAGATCCAGGCTGGCACTGTCTGGGTTAACACTTGGATGGCGCGTGATCTGCGTATGCCCTTTGGAGGAATGAAGAAGTCCGGATTGGGACGCGAGGGCGGTGAGCATTCATTGGACTTTTACACGGAACTCAAGACTATCTGCCTTGCTGACTGAGTTGTTGGTGGGAAAGGTCGGAGCTGGAGAAAAGGGGATGGAGAAATGAAGATGCTTTTTGCGGTTGGTCTTTATTTTTTTTTCTGTTACTTGCTGAAGGGGAGGTGCACAGATGTTGGGTGTCTTTTGAGTTTCGAGATAGAAAAGTGTTTTCTTGGTCAGGAACAACAAAACAACAAGAAAAACAAACAGAAAAGAAAACTAGTAATAAAAGATTGCCGAAAAAGAAAGAAGAAAAAGAGAAATCGTGTGTTACTCCGAAGTACTCCTGTGCAACGTTCGAACGGTCAGCTCTCGATGGGCGTCAAAGATGCTACTCCGCATCAGTTTTTCCACATCACTTTCCACATCACTTTCCACACCCTCCTATCTCCTTTTGCATGATCAACAAGAACACACAAACACCGTGGGGGGGGGGGGGGGGTTTCTCAAGCAGAAACAATACCCTCGTGCCGTTGTCGCCTCAGCTTCTGAACCTCAAAAGCAGCCTTCCTCTCCGAGGACATGGCCAAAATCTCGGGCTTGCTGTACCCCGCATGGTAGTCGTTCTCGTACAGGTCCCCCTTCTTTCCCTTGCGACATCGCTTGCGACGGCCATTTCCGGTAGGTGATGTGGTATAAGCCTTGTCCGACTTCTTCAGTCCACGCCATGTGTATTCATGGCCACCTTGGGTCTGACGGTGATGAGTGTGGTGGTGGTGGTGATTGCGTTGGTGTTGGGGGATGCGGTAATAACCGTCGGAGCCGGTGTATCCTTGATCGTCTTGTAAACCGTTACTGTCATCATTGTAGGTCTGGGCTCTGTCAAAGTACCATTCCCAATCTCGATCGGCGGCGTACGAGTCATCATCACACTTCTTGTCGTAGAAGGATGGGCGGGTGACTAGGGAGGAGCGGTTGCGGTTGCGGAGGCTGAGGGCGGCTTGGGCTTTTGCCTGTTGTTGGAGCAGACGTTCTTTTTCTTTTTCTTTTTCTTGTTCTTGTTCTAGTTCTAGTTCTTGGCGTTGACGTTCTTGTTCTGCTTTGCGTTCTTGTTGTTGGCGTTGGCGTTGAAGTTGGAGCTGCCGTTGAAGTCGGAGTTGGTGTTGGCGTTCTGCAGTGGCGGCGGCGGCGACGGCGGCAGCGGCAGTTTGTTCTTGGTGGTGACTGGTGCTGAATATGTTACCCATGATAACAGTAATTAGTGGGAGGTTCTGGACTGAAGATCGTAGGCTAAAGAGAAGTGGAGTGAAGGTGGAGGATGTTGAAATTGATGTGAACTTGCTGCAAAAAAAAAAAAAAAAAAAAAAAAGAGAAGTGGAGTCAAAGGTGGAAGGAAAGGGTTGAGAGGAGGTAAGGGTTTGGAGCGTGAGAGCAAGAAAAAGGGAAAGTACGTTTGATGTGTTGATGAGAAGAGATGATGCCCATGTAAAGGTTGGTTGAGGGTAAAGAAGAGGCTGATATCAAAGTAAAGCAAGTGGGCCAAGATGCTTTTTTTTTTTGTACTCAAATGAAGGGCGCGCCTTCGCCCATGCAGAAAAAGAAAGGGCGCGTGACAAAGGGAAAAAAAAAGCTAGTACGGGTGCATGGCATGATTATGCAGGAAAGCAAGGAAAAACGTTTTGTTCTTTCTTTCTTTCTATCTGCTTGTGCTAAGGCTTTGAATGTGTGCGTCTAGCTGTTAGGTGTTAGCGCGAAAAAGAAGGAAAAACTCCCTGCGAATAAAACATGAAAAGGTAGTTTCGAGACTACAGCCATGCTCCCAACACAATGAGTCGCATTCCCTAAGTTGTGAAGATAGAATCACCCTGTTGTTGCTGCTGCTGCTGGTGTTTCAAGTACTTGGCTTAAAGACAGCCTTCTCCACCTCCAACATTTCCATAGTCTCGGCTCGCCGGAGTGCCGCTTGAAAGTCATGCTCAAAAGTGATCCCCCTTCCCCTTGCGACGTTCTTAAGACGTCCTTGTCCAGTAGAAAGAGTGTAGGTCTTGTCGGTCTTACAGAGTCCTCACCAGTCCTAAGGTTATGGGTGGTCTTAAGGTTGTGGAGGGGTTGGGGTCCTGAATAGGGTTGTTTGTCAGATTTTTTGTTTTTGTTACTGACTTTGACAGTGTACTACGTCTTCTTGTAGGTGTTGCTTTGTAGAAAGTGTTTAAAGTGCGGAGGACGCGAAGCGGGTCGATCGTGGTCTGAACGCGTTTGACCCCTTCTGGTGGCTGATTTTGATCGAGATTTGATTGGTTGATCAGCTCCTTAGTCGCAGAGTATTCCTTTGACTGATTTTGTGTCGCGTGAGGGAGCGAGTATGCTCCATCTTCTTAGCAGATCCAGCTACGTGGCGCTTTTTCTGGGTTCCTTATGTTGAAATAGTTGTTGGGACTGTTTGGGTCGGTTCTGCGGAGGTCGAAGCCTTGTTTGAGATTGAGACTTCTGCAGTTCCTGTCACTGATGCTGTTTACGGTGCAATGAAGTCTAACGCTGTTGCTCCGTTCCCGCTGCATACTGCGCCTGTTGCTGTAGTTATCTCTGTGCAGCCTCTCACTCATGCCGAGCCATCTTCTGCTGTTGTTGATCCTCGATCCCTCCTTATGTAACCAGACGTGGCCTATCGGCGACTGCGGTTTGAGGCAACTGCTGAGCCCATGCAACTTGTTACCTTTGCTTGTTGGCTACTGCCTATTGACAACGTTGCTCGGCGAGGGTTGTCTAACATTGTCGCTCCACTTCCGCTTGTTGTTGCTGCTTCACTAGAACTGCTCAGTGCAGCTCCTGCTCCTTCTGCTTCTGATCGAGGCACTGTTGAAGAGACTAGGAGCCGCAATGCGGATGGAAAAGCAAGATGGTGGCCTCTTGGAGCCGTTGTTAGTACTCTGCCTCTCAGCTGACGTTCGCGTTCTTCTCGTTTTGTCGTTTCCTCTCCTGCCCTCGTTTGTGGATGCGTTGTGACTGAATATGTTGCCCATGGTTTGTAGGAAGGTAGGGTTGGGACGACGAGAAGTTGATGGAGGGAGAGGTGGGAGGATAGGAGGGAGTGAGATGGAAGGAGAGTGAGAAGTAAATAGTATGTACGGGTGTCCAAGTCATTCCTTCAAATGATCAACATTCTTTTTCGATTGCCCGTGCACGAGCCGCGTTAAAAGTGTCGTGCTAGAGCCATGTCGTGCACGAGCCTGTCAATTCGCAAAAGAGGCAACGGTCACATTTTAGATGTTCAACTGGCAAAAAGATAGAAGAAAAGACAATGTAACAATTGTCGCTTGGACTCTGCTGAGTAAGTTATTGAAAAGTTATTGACGCCTCCATACTGTTGACTGAGGACAACTCTTGCAATGGCGGTGTTGCTCGAATCACGCCCCACCCATTGTTTGATCTCTGTTATCGGCCGCACCCCTAAGCCTCCCCGGGACCAGGTTGTAGAGGATAGAATACACAAGCATCGGTATTTTATAGCGATTTTGTCGTGTTTAGATGTGGATTGGGATAGAAGAGGGGAGCGAGAATAAATGCGGAGAGTAAAGTAACGATCAAACGCTTCCCTTTCACACCATCATTTTGGCAACGAGTCAGAGGTGCGTGCGCGATGGAAGGAGGGAGGGACAACGTTTCGTAGGGAGAGAAAATCAAAAGGGGTAGCCCTGGATCGGACCATGCGCCAACGAGGAACAAACACACGGAAATAGAGACAGAGTAGGAGAGAGAGAGAGGGAGAGAGAGAGAGAGTCGGGTCCCCCTAGCCTTCCCTGCCTCCTCTTCCTTTTCTTGCTTCACATTACCTCTTTTTATAACGACTTCGGGCAGGGTTATAAAAAGCCTCTCCCTTTATTTCTACTTCGTTTTTTTAGCTCCTCAAACACATCCCTTTTTCAAATCTCCATCGCTCTTCCATTTACTTCTCACAGCTCATTACATTGCAATCATCAACGCTCTTCTCTCTCCTCTCAGTGTTCAATTCATCGCAATCATCACGCTCTTCTGGGTCCATCATCTTGAAATCGATCCCAAGGACAAACACCTCAGCCTCACTGCTACAACAACACTAACGACACTAACAAGCCAACGAGACCGACACCACCTACAACAACAACTCCAAAAGCAGAAAAGCAACAAACGCCTCAAGCACACAAACACAAACAGGTACACACACACACAATTGCTACTCTGTCACCTCAACAACTGCTCCTCCCCTTACCAACCAAAAACCAGAAAAAAGTATTTCAGCCTCGACGAGTTAAACAAAACCTCAACAACACCGAATGAAAAGACTTGAATTGCTCCAGCAAAAGTACAGAGAGAATCACTCGTAAGAAATTATTTGTCTTCGCCAGCCAGGGGGGTGATGATGAAGGTGGAAAATACTTTGGCTGACGGAGCATTCTCAGCCAATTATTCTGTTTCAACTCAATGCCCTCTTTCCTTTGCGCATTTTGACTGCGCGCTCTAGACAAATAAAAATTGCTCCTGATATAGACCTTTCTTTCTTTCACTTATAGACAATCTACATATCTCCGCACCAACCACGCTCAAAAGGCATCCTCCCCTGACCGATAACGAGAACCAACACCGCGACCAAAAACGTTCAAAAATACCACCTTGCTCTACCTTCGTGTAAGTACAACACACATGCACTTGCTCTTTGAGACGGTGGTACACGTATCCAAAGGCAGGAAAATTAATTATATTTATTTTTCTCGCTTCTGCAGCCGCCTTCGCCCGCCGTTAGTTCCCAACTGCTTCCCTGACTTTTCTTACCAAAAAAAAACAACAAAGTACGCCCATGCTGCATCAGATCGTTAGAGGTATGATGCTTTCTGCCAAAAGAATGCAATTGCTAATGGCACTGTCTATTGCTCACATAGACACTGTCGCCAACAGCAACAGCAATACCTTTTGGATCCAGAGATGTATGGCCAGTCGTTCTCCTCATCTTCGTCGCTCTCCTCATCTTCGTCGCTCTCGAGGTCCCGGTCGTACTCGAGGTCCCGGTCGCTCTCGAGTTCCCGATCGTTTCTGCCCATGTCGGAAACCATCTCCCACTCCCGATCGCCATCTGTGTCCTCGTCATTCTCACCGTCAAGGTCCTCTTCCCCAACACCTGCTTCGTGTGACGACCTTCCCCTTCCCGTAGTCGCGTGCGCATCCTGTAAGAGGTCGCATATCAAATGTGATCAGGATCGCCCTTGCTTAAACTGCCTCAAGCACCCGTCCAAGGCCGAAACCTGTCGTGATGCTGTCCCCAAACCGAGAGGACGTCCAAAGGGAGGGAGCAAAGTTGTGGCCGCGTTCCTCACGATTATGAAGCCGATGCCGCATGTCTTCTATTCTTCTGGAGCGACGATTGGCGGCTACCACCCTCCTTATCCTCCTCTTCCCCAAAATCAGCAGCAGTACCACCAGCAGTACCACCAGCATTACCACCAGCAGTTGCAGCAGCAGCACCAGCACCAGCACCAGCAATTGCAGCACCAGCACCAGCACCAGCAGCACCAGTATCAACAGCAAGAGCATAATACTCTCACCATGTCCGTCCATCCTCTGGACCGATTAGATTCCTATACCTCTAGCAGCGACAGCGCTAGCAGCATCGTTCGCATCAAGAAGCCTAACAAGTTCCGCGAGTTCTGCGCCCGTCTCTTCTCACCACACCTTGCCAAGGACCAAAACATCCAAGAACTAGAGTACGGATTGCACAAGTTTCGATTGCAGCGACTAGAGGAGGCCAAGCTGCCAGTTTACATCTCTCCTATGGCTAAGGCCAACCTTCAGTCCCGCGACGACGAACTTTTTCCCCTCATGGAGAAGGTCCAAGAGTTCTTGGCCAGTGATCGACAAGTCATGTTGATCTTGGGTGACTCTGGGGCAGGCAAGTCGACCTTCAACAAGCACCTTGAGTTCGAGCTACTACGCACATACACCCACGGTGGCCCTATCCCACTGTTCATCAACCTGCCTGCAATTGACCGTCCCGACAAGGACCTCATTGGGGAGTATCTAAGAACCAACAACTTTTCTGAGGCACAGATTCAAGAGTTGAAGCAATGTCGCCAGTTTATCCTCATCTGCGACGGCTACGACGAGAGTCAGCTCACCGCCAACCTGCACACCACCAACCTCTTTAACCGTCCTGGTCAGTGGATCGTTAAGATGGTGATCTCCTGCAGAACCCAATTCCTAGGTCAAAACTACCGCAGCCGTTTCATCCCCGACGGTAATAGCCACTATACCCGCCAGAATACCGATCTCTTCCAAGAGGCTGTGATCGCGCCTTTCTCCAAAGATCAGATCAAGAACTATGTCGAGCAGTACGTCCCCCTCGAGCCCCGTACGTGGACTACCAAGGACTACATGGACAAGTTAACAACCATCCCCAACTTCATGGATCTTGTCAAGAACCCTTTCCTTCTGTCTCTATCGTTGGAGGCGCTGCCAAAAGTCACTGAGGGCCAGCAGGATCTGTCGGCCATCAAGATCACGCGTGTTCAGCTGTACGATATTTTTGTGAGGCATTGGCTCGCTGTCAACAGCCGCCGGCTTGAACGGAGCGTACTGTCCAAGGAAGATCGAGTTGTGCTAGATCAGCTATTGGAGGCAGGATTTATTTCGATGGGCATCGATTACTCCACCAAGCTAGCGTCGGCGATCTTTGAGCACCAAGATGGAAACCCGGTGGTCCAGTATGTTCACGTCAAAAACAAAAAGAAGTGGAAAACCATGTTTTTTGGACCCGACCCTGGGGCCCGAATGCTGCGAGAATCGTCGCCACTGAACCGCATTGGCAGCCAGTTCCGATTCCTACATCGATCAATGCTGGAGTATTTTCTTTCATGCGCTGTTTTCGATCCCAGCAGTCAGAACGACCACGACGAATTTGCTCCGCAGTCCAATATTGGTTCCACTGAGCCTGCTTTGCTCGACGCCAAAGGTCCCTTGTTTAAGCGTAGCCTCCTCACCGAGCCATCAGTCATCCTGTTCCTGTGCGAGCGTGTCAAACAGCACCCTGATTTTGTGAGGCAGCTCCTAGCCGTCATCGAGCAGTCTAAGATTGACGCAACTGCTGCCACCGCCGCCGCCAACGCCATCACCATCCTTGTCCGAGCAGGCGTTCGTTTCAACAGCGCCGACCTTCGAGGCATCCGGATCCCAGGAGCAGATCTTTCCGACGGTCAGTTTGATTCTGCGCAGTTTCAAGGAGCTGATTTGACGGGTGTCAACTTGGCCAGGAGTTGGCTGAGGCAGGTGGATTTCGGTGATGCTCCGATGGATGGTGTTGGGTTTGGAGAGCTACCATATTTGCAGGAACACGCCGCAGTCAATGCCGTCGCCTTTTCGCCCAATGGGAAGATGCTTGCTGCCTGCCTAAGTAACGGAGGTCTCACTACCTACGACACTACGACATGGACTCGAGTTCACCAACACAAAGAGCAAAGTCGGGTGTTGACTATTGCGTTTTCACCCAACAACAGACACCTTGCGTTTGGGAGCGAAGACAGCACCTGTCGATTATGGGATACTGTCAGTAGCAAGACTCTGTTGGTCATGGAGGGGCACACTAAGCGGTTGCTCTCAGTGGCATTTTCGCCCTGCGGCAAGCAGATCGCGTCGGCCAGCCACGATAGAACGATTCGGTTGTGGAACTCGGAGACAGGAGAGTGCCTGTTTGTCTTGAAAGGCCATGAAGACGTTGTTCTGAGCGCTGCATACTCGGCCGATGGACAGAGACTTGTTTCAAGCAGCAGCGATGGGACGATTCGAGTATGGGATCCGAAGACAGGAACACCAGAGGCGGACTGGGTGATTCCCCGTGTTGGTGCTTCGTGCGTGACCCTTTCTGCAGATGGAAGACGGTTCGCCTTTATAGCTGGTTCGATAGGTGCTGAGATTCATCTGGTGGATGCTATCACCGGAGAGCAAGGACTGGTTCTTGATGATGATACCGGCCAGCTACAGGATATCGCATTCTCTCCAATAGACGACTTGATCGTCTCGTCAGGCAAGGACAGGACCGTTCGATTGTGGGACTCTTCGAATGGACAACCCATCTCCAGGTTGTCGGGTCATGGTAGCATAATCACCACCTGTACCTTCTCCTCTGACGGCCGACGAATCGCTTCAGGAGATGTGGACGGGATTATACGACTATGGGAGGTGAACACCAACCTGTCGCGTTCCATCACGCAAAAACGTGTCGCCAAGGTTCGAACTGTGGCATACTCTCATGACGGCCTGTTTATCATCTCTGATCGTATAGACGACACCATTCAGCGCTGGGACTCTTCTACTGGAGCTTCTAGATCCATTCCATTACCGTACGCATACGATGTCTACTCGGTCGCGTTATCACCTAACGGCCATTGGTTTGCGGGCGGTTGCGAAGATGGGAATATTCGGCTGTTGAATGTCCGTACCGATGTTATTGAGCGCGTCCTCCTTGGATCCTCCCACTATCCAATTGTCTATATGAGTTTCTCACGGTGTAGCCGGTGGTTGGCCTCATACGACAGTGCCGCGGTCACACGACTGTGGGATCTTGATAGTACCGATGACCAAGGCAAAGTGGTGGGCGAGAAGGTCGATCTGTACCGCCCGACAGGTTCCGTCGTGTTCTCCCCCATCGGAGACCAAATTGCAGTCGGATTGCCATCGAAGCCGCCGAGACTTCGTCATTTCGATTCCCGTGCGACAGATCTTAGCCAACCTCTGAGGGAAGTATGTTTATTAGACGAGCTACACTCAATGGACTACTCACCAGATGGCCAGCGACTCGTACTCGGTACCGAAGACTCCTCGGTTCTAATCTGGGATCTTCGGTCGGACGAGCCTGATGTCAAACTGGAAGGGCACACAGATGAAGTGTACAGTGTCGCCTACTCTCCTTGCGGCAAGTGGATCCTCTCTGGCAGTCGCGACAAGACAGCGCGTCTCTGGTCAGGCGATTTCGACAGTTGGTCCTGTGTTGCTATTGTCAGCGGAAGTTCAGAGGCCGTGACAAGCGTTGCGTGGAATCCGAAGGTCCCTTTGGAGTTTGTCACTGGTTCCAATGATGGATCTGTTCGGGTCTGGCGGATTTTGAGTGCCGAGGCAGGAGCGGTCTCAGTTCATATGAACTGGGGTTCTCACATTGGGCGCTTGTGCGTCGCTGATCTGGCTTTCAAGGGAGCCGTTGGTCTCAGTCCAATCTACCGCAAGTTGTTGGTCCAGCGCGGTGCCATTGGCGATTCACTGTTGCCGGAGGGAGATGAGACAGAAGAAGGGAAGGATGGGTAGGGTTGTTGATCCGCGAGGTTTCGAGGATGGTGATGTTGACAGGCCGGATATTTATGCCATCTCAATGGAGCAATTTTTAACATTTTTTTTATTTGATTTGCAGTGAGGATACGAAGAAAAAAAAATGAATGTCAAAGCGTGAAAAAAGATCGAGTTGTTTTGAGCCGCTTCTTCTCAAGCTCTCATCGACAAACAATAGCATTGAATTGCTCACAGGTTTTTTTTTCTTCGCCCCTACGAGGTTCACTAAAACCTTGTAATATGCCCTTTTTTTTTTTTTTTTTTTTTTTTTTTTTTTTTTTTTTTTTCAAATAAGGCAGCGAAGATCGCATGCATAAAAAACTCCTGGAAAATCAGTATAGGAAATATTCGTAAACAGTATTAGCAGCAATCATCATACTCACAAACGCCAACCACACGCTGGTTCCTCGTTCCACAGTTACTTTTCTTTAATGAAAAAGACATGTACTCTAGTATTTCGTTGCACTTGCCCCCTCGTTGCTGCTCGTCTACTTTGCCTCTCCGTCCGGTTCGTCTCTCTCTTTTCCCTGTTACGAACGCGTTACAGGCGGCGGGTAGAATGCTCATATTTGAGGGGGCTGTTGTTAATAATTACGCCTTCTATGAGGACTCAACTATCGAATGTATGAGTGACGGTGTAGGGTCTTGAGTTACACGGATGTCAAGGCGTGAAAGGGTAGGAGAACGGGATGGTAAGATGGCAGGAACGGTATGTGTGTGGCAGAATAAGAGTAAAACAGATAAGAAAGAAATAAAGAACAAAGTCGGGAAGAGGGTAGGAGAGAAAACAATAAAAGGAAGAGAGAAGGAAATGAAAGGAAAAGAAAATAAGAAGGAGGTGTATAACTCTTCTTTATGGTGAGTGACAATCCATTGCTGTCATACCATTGATCATTGAGCATTGATACCAACGTGTTTGTCTCTCAAGTCATGGTGTATCAAGACTTCCACTCCTGGGGAACTACACGTGATGAGGCGCTGTCGACTTTCGACTGGGCATGGGCATACCATGCCACTGCCGCTTGCAGCTGCTTCTCTGCCCACGCTGCTCGTTGCTCTTGTTGTTTCTCAAAGTAGGCCTGGCGCTGTTGTTCCATCTGCACAGCATACTCTCTTTTCCTCTCCGCCCAAGCTGCTCGTTGCTCCTGTTGCTTCTCAACATAAGCCAGACGCTCTCGCCCCATCTTTGCAGCCGCTTCTCTCTGTTGTTCGGCCCACATGGCTTGTTGTTGTTGCTGTCTCTCGAAGTACTCCTGCCGTTGCTGCTCCATCTTGATTGCTGCTTCTCTTTGCCTTTGTGCCCGTGCGGATCGTTGTTGTTGTTTTTTCGAAAAATTAATAAGAGCGTCTTGTATTTTCTTTGGCAATGCTGTTGTTGACCGTTGTTGTTGGTCGGCCCAGGGTACTAGTAGCTGGTCCTGTACCTGTTCCTGGCGCTCGAGATACTGTGGAGGGAAGTCGGTATCATGGTACGGTTGGTAGCCCTGAGCGACCAACTTTCGGGGTGGTGGTTGGTACTCTGCTTCTTTGGTATATTCAGGTGGAGCCGACTCGGCTTCTCTCTGCTGGCGGTCTTGGTCCTGCTGCCGCTCTTCCTTGTTCTTGTTATTCATGTTGGTCCTTTGGGCTTGGTTGCTTGTTGTTGCTTTGGGGGGGGACGGCGTATGGAAGGAAGTGGAGGAATAGGGGAATCGAATGGGGGAAAGTGGGAGAAAGTGTGCGAAAGTGAAAGGAGAGAAAGAGCTCACTAATAACAAAATGCTACAGCCCTGGTGTGGAAGAGAACGATGACGGTCACATTTGTGTTGGCCAGAGTGCAAGAGATGACCACCCATGGATAAGTGCTTTTTGACTGTTTTTTTATTATGCAAATTCGTATTGAATTTGTGCGAGTGTTGTGCCAAATACGCAAAGAAAAGGGGTCGCTTAGTGAACTTCAACCGTACCCTAGCACGCAATCTACCCAGGCAGGCATATAGGCAAGCAAGGGTGGCGAGAAAAAGTCTCTCAGTTCCCACGCGTTGTTATTTCTGGTTATTTTTTTATTGTTTATGTTTTGTGTTTTGTGTTTTTGTCGCTTTGTTGTTATGGTACAGATGGAGCTGGCAGCGATTTATTTTCGTGGGTGCAGTGCTCGGTGAAGGTCCTGTCATGTCTCTCCCCATTGCCCACATCATCTCTGCCCTAATTAGTAGGTTCCGTTTTGTCAACCGCCTTAGCCTTCCTACTCGACTTCCTCTCCACAGGCTGCATCCTCAGCAACTCCTCATGCCTCTCCTGTTTCTCTTTCCGTCTTATCGCCGCAGCCTCGCTCTCCCTCTTCACTCGCTCCGCATGCCGTTGAAGCCGCTCTTCCTTTTCCTTTGCCGCGTTTTTAGTCTGACACTCGACTTTTATCGCGTGATTTGCTTGACGCTTTTGACGTCGTTCTTCTGCTAGGAGGCGCTGGCGTTCGAGAAGTTCTGTGTGTCGGCGTAGGCGGATTTGTTTGGCGCTGAGGGCTTGTTGTTTTTGTTTCTCGATGAGCGCCTTGTGTTGTTTTAGGCGTTTCTGGAGGCGCTCGACGCGGGTGAGTGGGGTATTGTCGGTGAGCGCCATTGTGCGTGTGTGGTGATTATGTTTTTGTGTTTGTGTTTCCACGGAGTGGAGAGAGGGGGATTCGAAGGGGAAAGGCGATGAGTTGATGAGTGGTGTTGAGTAAGGATGAGTGCTTGTGTGTGGGGAAGAAAGAGAGAGATGGTAGTGAGGAGTGAGAATAAACGGCAGTGAGTGAGTTGTCGTTGGTGGTGTGGGAAGAGTGGAAAGAGGAAGAAGAGGAGCAGGAAAAAGTGGTATCCTTCCCCTGTATTTTTTTTCGACACAATATTGTGTCGAATACAAGAGAAAGGATAAAGGGACAATGATCTCCACCAATTAGACTTGGCTTCTACGCCCTGTAAATCTAGAGGTTAAGGATTCCCCTCCTGTCCTCGTGACCCAACATATATTTTTTTTAGTCCCAAAATGTACCCAAGAATATGCTTACATTTCCCTGTACACCTCCTCCATTTTTCGGACCAAAATGGTTCGTGCCAACAACTCGACATTTTGACCCACACCGCACTTCTCTCCTTCCGCCCCATAAGATAAATAGTGTGCAACTTATAGAGAGAGATATATGTGAGCGAGAACAAAAGTCAAACGCCTGGTTCGACACCCGAAAAGAATTTCCCAAGGTAGGGGGGGGAAAGGATTGCAGGTCATGTAGAGCCATTTTTCATAACAACGCGAGCATGTCCAGATTCATAGAAGTTGCTCCCAAATGGAGGAGGACTCATCAAGTACTGACCGGGCATGGAAGATTTGATGAGGAGGCTGAATCCGATTCCCAGCATAACTGATCGATTTTTTATTATCACGTCGTTTCTTGAACGTTTCGAGATTGGACAAAAAACAAAAAGGCACGAGAATATCTGAGAGAGAACCGGGCTGATCGCTGCGAAGATGACCGTTTCCAAAATACTTGCAATCGTGAAGTGGTTTGCTACCAATGCGAAGCGCTTTACAAGTTACAATAGATACCCGAGGTGACACAGCACTGGATGTCAGTACCACCGGGGCAACGACCCTTGAAAAGCGAGCAGTTGCAAGTCCCGGATGGGACGCACTGACCGCCGCGGTGGTTGCTGTCGGAGATTGTACAGCTTCCATACGTGCAGCACTTGACATCTGGTCCATCGAAGGGGCAGTAGCCTGACTGGTAGCTTCCACCACCACCAGAGCACTCGCTTGTACTGGTAAAATGCGTGCAGCGCGCGTTTGAGGAAAAAAACAATATTGAATTAGTAAACGAATGTGCTCGTGGTTAACCCCATATTGAAGACGCACATAGCAATGATAATTTATCAACGAGAAACTTACTGGATACAGATACCAGCCTGGCCGTTCACCTTGCAGGAGTTTTGACCCATGGCTGTGGCAGCCAAGAGAGCAACGGAGACGAGAGCGACGTAGAAACGCATCTTGGAGTGTTGTGGTTGGGGCAAGGGTGAATTGGAGGTTTGATGAGTTAGAGAAGAGCGAGGGAGGGATATACTGGGCAACTGGCTTTTATATTCGCTGGCTCATGCCTTGCCTAGTAGAGTAATATGCCCCATGTTCAATTCACTCCTCACGAATGACTATAGGAGTGGTATAGTTTGCGCTGCGGCATTACTTCGATTTTGTTATGCGGATGCTTTGCGCTTCATTGATGAGAGTCGACAACACCGCTGATTGGCCTCGGGTCCATAAACCGTGAGCCAATTTTGTGTGGCTGGCCCTCTGATTCCTTTTGGGGCGCGGGCATTCTCCCTCGCCCAAGGTATGGACCAATCATGTCCGTTTATACTCATGAAGTTCTGTACTATTTACAAGAGCCAGTGGTGGGAAAAAAGGTCGTCGGTGCAGTGGTGAATGTGCGGCACAGAATTGACCGTTGCACAAACTTTATATTTGTTGCATTGACGCCGCCTTTGCATGCCAATTTCGTTGAATTGACGGCGCTTTTGTACTTTGTTGATTTCGCCGCATTGACGCCGTCTTGGCTTGATTGCTGAATTCGTTACATTGACGCCGTCTTCGCATTTCGCATGATTGTTGACAAGAACAAAGTGACACCAACCGTCGCCATTTTCCCACCATCGACACTATTCTCTGTACAAGTGCAAAGTACAGTCTTGAAAAGGGTATGAAATTTTGTGACGAAGAGGATAAGGGCAAAGAACGTATCTATAGTAGAGTAAACAAACAATCATTGCATTTATTCAAAAAAAGGACGAATCGACATTCACATTCATTCCCTTTCTCATTTGGGTTTATGAGACTCCAAACTCTGTAAAGTTATTCCCATCGGCAATGTCTCTGTTGGCAAGGAAAAACTGTTTCTCTTTCGTTGGCATTGCCTCTTTCTACTCATTTATGATCACGTAATGGCCCAAAGCCATCATCCGTTGGGTTATGGCTGAACTCCTCCAAGTCAGAACCCGTTCTAGAACGCGACGACTACCGCCTTGCGCAATTTTTAGTTGAATATGAATAGACTCACGGTCCAGAATTTTACGAACCTAGGATTGACTTGCAGAGCGGAAAAACTTTGTGACATTCTCGCTGATGTTAATTTCGAATATTGGGAGATATCAATCCATTGCAGACCACTTTTAAGCAAGACGGTATTTTAAGTAGTAGAGACGCTCAGCTGCGTCGATTTGCTAAGATTAAGCCATACGCTATCTTTTCTTTAAAGAAAAATAGGTAAAGTGCCAAGTAGCGTAATTTCTTGATACCAAAAGCAGAGAATTAGTGCAGTTGTTGTGCATAGAATAGGTGTAGTTATTTTTGCTTGTTTGATAAAAAAAAAATTAAGCAAGCCATTAACGCTATAACACAGGGCTGGCACAGTCATTTTGCATGCTGAAAAAAAGGTATGATGGGTTGACAGGAACATGGTGGGTCAAGAAAAAAAACAAGGTGTTTGAACCCTCAACCAAACCGTATCAATTTGGGCAATTTTGGGGGGATGCATGTAGCCCCTGTCAAAAAGCAAAAAAAAAAAAAAACGAAAAACATATAGGCCAATAATTATTGAATTTACCCCTGTCCCACAGGAATGTCAGACATGGGCTGTCAGATTACCTTAGTTACTTCAGCTGGGAGTTTCATTCGGGGGCGGCGCAATACCAGAGGTAAGAGGTAACGTTTATTGCGTTTTGAACATGCCCTTCTTCGGCGTATTGCTAGTGGTAGGGATGGCCGCGGCAGCCTCTAACAGGTCTTCTCTTTCTACCTGAGAGGTTATTTTAGCAGCAGATTTTCGACTTACACCTTCGTTCAAGACGTGCAGGACAAACGCCAGACAGGCCAAAATAAACTGTTACATTGCTGGAGCAAAAGATGTAGTCTAAATTGGCACTACCATGGACGTCAGTCTCCTCAACGAAATCGGCCCTTGTAATCCATCGCAAAGAACTGTATCTCATCATTGCGGGAAGTTCAAGCAGTTTGGCTGATGGTCTTGATCTGAGGGAGCCACGAATCACGCAGAGCTCCTTTGACTTCCATGCATCCTTATCCTTCTTATCGTGGGTAGTACCGTAGATTAGAGTCGATTCCGCAATGTAGGTTGTTGATGGCTATGGAAACCGATGCCTTCAGCCTTTCTTGCGTAGTCCTGCCTCCTCTCACCTTCTGCTTAAACTTTCGATCTTTGCACCCTTTGAGAGTCATTTCCACCCGTATGGTGGAAATGTTGGCCATTGTAAAGGTTCATCGGATAAATCACCATGTGAAGTTCACAAAAGCCTCGCGCTCGTTCAGATTGCTTGGGATTTCCGAGTCAAACTTGAAGTAATGGAAGCTAAAATGACAGGGGAGGGGGATAAATCTTAGATTTCTCTTGCCATGTATATATCAAGCTAATGAGACAGTAAATGGAGAACTGCTGGACAATTACTTAGAGAGGAGAATGTTCTGCATGTACGTCACCATGGGATGGAGTTGATCTTCCTCTGTGGGTTTTTTCGGACATCCTTGTACGAATAAACATCTTGTGAGAAGACGCGCGAAGAAATAATCATAAATGCTGGCCATTTGTCGTTTACTGTACAAGTCGACTCTCTGGCCCTCCTTAATGCCTTCAACGCACTCAGCCCTTTGCTCTGGATAATGAAGTGAGGAAACGAATCCGCTCTGGAAGACAAGGGCGTCGAGTCGTCAATCAGGTCGTTGGCAAGAGAAGTAAATACTTCATCGGTCACTGTGCGCTGGTACTCTCTGACGAGAGCTAGATAGGCAACGTCTCACTCTTGACATTTTGTCGTCTGGTTTAGTGGTTTGAAAACACGCTGAACAAAGGCGTTAACAAGAAAGTATGGGATATTAGAATAATGTACTCCTTTGAACCTATGATTGTTATCCTGAGAAAGATGAGCTGGCATCTTTTTTACCATGTGCCTCTTTCGATGGCGAAAGGAAGGGATTGGGCATCACATGTCCGGCATAGCTGATGGGGGAAGGACTGCGATGACGCTTTGGTAGCAATGTGTTGTAGGGCTGACTGGACTCTGCCTCTTTCCCTAAGAGCTTATCCCTATATCGCGTGACATCCTCGTTGGTGCAGGTGCTGGTGAAGATATTTTGTGTTTCATGCCTGCTATTTGATTGCAAAAAGAAATTAACAATAAGCACAAGGTAGCGCTTGCATGAACACAGGAAGTTAACAATCTTACTTCACACATCATCTAAGGTACCTTCAACATCATCATTGGTGAGGTCCCTCTCATCTACTCCCATAGAAACTGAAAACTAGCCCGCCTCCGTGGGATCCACATCTTCGAAAAAAAGTTGATAATCCAGAGTAGCCTGCCTGACTCCGACGGCTCTGTATACCTTCTTGACTTGTGATGAAAAGAGCGTGGTTTTATTCATGCTGTTGTTTAGAACCGTGTTCGACCTTGGTATACTTCCACTAATAAACCTCTAATTGCTGTAGTTGTTAAAGGGATGAATGAGGTGAGGTGGAGAATGAGGTGCAAGAAAAAACGAAGGACAACATAAATGGATATTAGTGAAGATGAGTCGGCAAAAAAAACCAGTGGCGAGGGATTTAAAATGCAATGGGTCATGTGCTCCTTTTTTTTGAGTTTCAGGGGGAAATAAGAACTTTTCTGTACTCATCTCTGCACAGGTCTTTTTTTTCTTGTTATTCGTCTAGAAAGCTCTAGTAAGAAAAGCGCAGGATGTAAACAAACAAACATAGCCGAGATCATTGCTGTCATTTTCTTTTTATTTGTTTATATGTGTGGTGGTGGCCATGTATGCATGAATGATATGTCCTTCGATCGCTTTCCACTCGCCACCTTTTTAAACGAATCACTCCAACTCCTGCTGAACAATAACTGCTCCTAATGGTGGTGCATTGTGGTGCTGGCGATTCTGTCGCTGTGCCTCATAAGCAGCCTTTCCAGCCGACGACAAGGCTTGGATCTCGATCTTGTTGAAACCTGCATGGTAGTCATCCTCGAAGAAATCTCCTCGTCCTTTGCGACCTCGCTTGTGTCGTGGAAGGGGTACGTAGACCTTGCTAAGCTTGCGGAGGCCTCGCCAGTCGTATTGAGTTTGTTGGTTATAGTGCTGTCCTAGGTGATCTTCTCCTTCGAGGTCAAGTTCTTTGTCATCGTCGCTGTCTTCGATACCGTTCTGCTGGTTGTCGTCAATGTCAATGGTGGATTGGACCCAATTCTGAGGCGCAGGAATGAGGGGTCGGTTGTATCGGGGTAAGACCTTGTTTGATTTCAGTTCCTGTTCTTGCGGTGGTCCCGGTTTAACTAGTTCCGAATACGCCTGGTCCTTCATTACAGGTAGTTGTTGTTGCTGTTGTTGCAATTGTTTTCGTCGTTCGACGTTCTCTTCCTCTTCTTGCTTCCTCAACTTGTACAATTCCCAGAGTTCCTCCTTCTCACGACGCTGTCTCTCCTCCGCCTCGACTCTCTGTTGCTTCTCTTGCTGTTCTAACACAGAATAAAAGCATTGCCGCTGTGGTTGAGGTTGTTGCTGTTGTTGGAGTCTCTTGTTTGGCTGTACCTGAGTCTTGGTCGACGGAATGCGATCCCAGAGCTCTTGCACTGATAGTCCGACTGGTGCTCCCTGTTTCACAAGGCCTGAACAATCATCCTGTCGAACTTGTTCCCCTTCCCCCACCAGCGCCTTCTGTCCACCTCGCCGCAAAGCAGCCTGTCTCTGCCTCTCAATAACAGCTGCCTGCTTCTGTTGATGCCTCTGCAACCACTCGAATTCATCAGCAAGTCGCTTCTGTTGCTGCAACAACAACTGTTGTTGTAGACGGTTCTGTTGTTGTTTTTGAAGGACCTCTTGTTGCTGTTGGCGAAGGCGTTCAGTCTCGATATATGGTTGGAGGTGTCGCAGAAGCGCTTCTTGGGATCGACGGTCGTTATCGGCTTGTCGAAGGTGTTGCCAGTATATTTGTTCTTGTTCTTGTTTTTGCTGAGTCTGGAGGTTGGGCCCGTCATGATTGTGGGTGCTGCTGAGCATTCCTTCCATGACGACTCGGGTGATGGTGTGCTGTGGTGGGCGAGAGTGGGTTTGAGTCGCACGGAGGTCGAATGTGCGAAAGAATAGGGAGTAAAAAGGATGTGTTTGGTGTGGAAGAGAGTAGGGGGAGTGTGGATGTGGTGGGCGCACAAGAGGAGGAAGAGAAGGAAAGGAAAGGAAGAAAAAGCCCAGGTGTGCTTGCATGCATGTTATGCGTGCTTGTCCATGGCGAATGACTGTATACGCTTTGCATTGACCAACAAAAGGCATTGCTTCTGATGTCACGTTGGAAGCAGTCTCGTCCTGTCTACAGTCGCGTATAACTGGATCGACAGTACCCTCAATGCTCATCTCTTCCTAGCAGGCTTAGTCTTTGCCTTCTTCCCCACCATTTCCCCCCTCTCTCTTCATCTTTACTTTACTTTCCGTTTTCTCATTGATATTTTTGGCTCCATGATCTGTTCAAGGCAAAAAATACTTTTCCTTTGACCATTGCGCAAAGCACAGTTGTTTTGCTTCCTCTACTATCCAGATCCACATATCGACCGCCAAAACAAAGGGATCAACCTCAACAAACACAGATGAGGCGTAAGCACATTAGAAAATAAAATAAAGGGATGAATAATGGAACACTAGGTTGTGCTGTGCAGTCATTTTTTTTCTGTAAGAAATAATTCATCCCCCAAATCTTCCATCATAAACAACAACACGACCTTTATACCCAGAAATGGCTCTCCTTCACTATTTCCATCTCCTCTACCAGCACACCCTCGCACTAGCCGCCGATTCCACCGCATCCACTCCCTCCAACAAACTCAAAATTCTCGTAGCTCTCGTAGCACTCCTCACCTACAAGTACCGCTCCCACCCCATCGGAACCCGTCGACGTGACGACCTCAAAGAACCTAAGGGCGCGCGTTCCCTTCTTTGGACACATGCTCCTCATGGCGTCTGTCCCCGGTACCAAATTGTACCACACCTTCTTGAAGAACTATCGAGAACTGGGTCCGGTCTGGTCGATTTCTTTGCCGGGGATTGGAAGGATGATCCAGGGTGATTCGCCAGAGTTGATGGAGCATGTTGTTAAGACAAATTTCTCGGCGTATGAGATGGGAGATCATTTTAATACTGCCCTTGGAGACATCTTTGGAAAAGGTAGGAAGGGCTTTTTAATTTTCTTGAGTTCTATATGCATGGGTCTGTAGAAAGGGCGACCCAGGGTGCGGGATTTCCTTACGGTGCATGAATTTAGCCCGGAAGGGATGGATAATTTTTCCTTGCATGATCTTTGTACGACCGACCTCAATGACAGACCCAATCTTTATCCCTCTCTCTTGCAAACAAGAATCCTTTGTACGGATGCTAGTTAATGGAAGCACCAACTCAAAGAAATCACCCAGCTCCTTACTGTCAAGCTCTTCCGCGAGTACGCCAGCGAGGCCCTAAACGTCGAGGCCCGAAAGGTCGTTGACCACCTTGACAAGGCTGCAGCCTCAGGGACTGTGGTCGACTTCCACGAGCTCATGCATGCCTTTGCCCTCGACTCCTTTAGCAGGCACGATTCTTTTTTCATTTTTTCTATTTTTCGCTCGCACTCTTTTTTTTTTTCATCGTCACCTATGATTTTTGAGACGGTCATTTACATCCTACTTCACTATGTTCTTTTAATACCGTATCGCTATCCTCGACACGTCGCGGAGCAAGAGCCCTACTCGACGTTTCCTTCCTCTGCCTCATCACTCTTCGGCAACAATGGATCGCCAATGGCACCGCGCTGGACCAACAACTTGCGGTAGATCGGACTGAGACCAACGGCTCCCTTGAAGGTCAGATCAGCGACGCACAACCGCCCAATGTGAGAACCCCAGCGCATATGAACTGAGACCGCTCCTGCCTCGGTACTCAAAATCCGCCAGACCCGAATAGACCCATCATTGGAACCAGTGACAAACTCCAAGGGGACCACCGGACTCCATGTAACGCTTGTTACGGGCTCTGGACATCCTCTGACAACAGCTACACAGGACCACCTGTCGACATCGCCTGACCAGAGACGCGCCGTCTTGTCGCGACTGCCAGAGAGGATCCACTTGCCGCAAGGAGAGTAGGCGACACTGTACACTTCATCTGTGTGCCCTTCCAGTATGACATCAGGCTCGTCCGACCGAAGATCCCAGATCAGAACTGAGGAGGCTTCAGTACCAAGTACGATTCGTTGGCCATCTGGTGAGTAGTCCATCGAGCATAGGGTGTCCGATAAACATATTTCCCTCAGAGGTTGGCTGAGGTCTGTGGCTCGAGGGTCGAAAAGATGCAGTCTACATGGACTCCTTGGCAATCCAACTGCAAACTGGTCTCCGACTGGGGAGAACACCACGTATCCACTTGAGCAGTTCAGATTGAGCCTCTCACCCACTACTTTGCCTTGATCGTTGGTATTATCAAGATCCCACAATCGTGAAGCCCAGACACCGTGGCATGAGACCAACCACCGACCACAGCGGGAGAAACTCATTTCAGTAACCGCGCTGAGGATACCACCGGAGAGAACGCGCTCAATGACATTGGTTCGGATATTCCACAGCTCAATATCCCCATCTTCGTAACCGCTCGCAAACCAACGGCCATTCGGTGAAATTGCGACTGAACGGACATCGAATGTGGACGAAGACGGAATGGATCTGGAAGCTCCGGTGGAAGCGTCCCAGCATTGTATGGTGCCGTCGATCCTATGAGAGATTATAAACTGACCGTCATGGGAGTATGCCACAGTACGGGTCTTGGCGGCAAGATCCTGTCTGTTGGAGTTCGACCGGTAAGCGTTCACCTCCCAGAGTCGTACAATCCCGCCCCAATCCCCTGAAGCGATTTGTAGGCTGTCTTGGGAAAAGGTGCAGGTGGTGATCCAGTTTCTATGACCCGACAACCTGGAGATGAGTTGTCCATTCGAACAGTCCCACAATCGAACAGTCCTGTCCTTGCCTGACGAGATAATCAACTCGCCGAAGGGACAGAATGCAATATCTGTTACCTCGTTGGCATCATCATCGAGAATCGGACCACGCTCTCCGGTGATAGCATCCATGAGTTGAATCTTGCTACTTCCCCAACCAGTGCTGAAGGCGAGCTGCCCTCCGTCTGCAGAAAGGGCTACGCACGAAGAGCCAACACAGGGAACGACCCACCTATCCACTGGTGTTCCTTTCTTCGGCTCCCACACTCGAATCGTCCCACCTCTACTGCCTGAGACAAGTCTCTGTCCATCGACTGAATATGCAACACTGAAAACGGCCGCTCCCAAATGGTCCAAAATGAACAAACACGCTCCTGTCGCCGAGTTCCACAAACGAATCGTGCAGTCGTCGCTGGCCGACGCGATCTGCTGGCCGCAGGGTGAAAATGCCACTGACCTCACCAAATTTGTATGTCCCTCCATGACCAACAAAGTCTCGTTGCTGACGTTATCCCATAGACAACAGGTCTTGCTTTCGCTCCCAAACGCAAGGTGTCTGTTGTTAGGTGAAAAGGCGATACTCAGCACCACACTCTTTTCTTTGTGTTGGTGAACTTGAGCCCATGTAGTAGTATTGTAGGTAATAAGGCGTCCATCACCCAGAGCGAAAGCAAATAACTGTCCATCTGGCGAAAAAGCGACGGCAATGACAGCGGCGTGCTCCTTCAAATATGGCAGCTCCCCAAACCGAACACAATCCATTTGCGCATCACAGAAATCCACCTGCCTCAACCAACTCCTTGCAAAGTTGACCCCTGTCAGATCGGCTCCTTGAAACTGAACGGAATCGAATTGGCCGTCGGAAAGATCTGCTCCTGGGATCTGGATGCCTCGGAGGTCAGCGCTGTTGAAATGGAATCCTGCTCGGACAAGGATGGTGATGGAGTTGGCGGCGGCGGTGCCAGCAGTGGCATCGGTCTTAGACTGCTCGATGACGGCTAGGAGCTGCTTTTCGAAATCGGTGTGCTGATTGACACGCTCGGACAGAAACTGGATGACTGAGGGTTCCGTGATGAGGTTACGCTTGAACAAAGGTCCATCAGTGACGGGAAGCTGGGCAGGAGTGGGATCTGGACCGGGTTGCGGACTAAATTCATTGTCGATATGATGGCTGCTGGGATCGAAAACAGCGCATGCAAGAAAGTACTCGAGCATTGATCGATGAAGGAATCGGAACTGGCTGCCATTGCGGGTCAGAGGGCTCGATTCTCGCAGCATTCGGGTCTCAGGGTTAGGATCAAAAAACTCGGCTCTCCAAGTCTTTTTGTCCTTCATATGTACATACTCGACCACTGGGTTTCCATCCTGATGCTCAAATATCGCTAACGCCAGTCTGGTAGCATAGTCAACTCCCATCGAAATAAATCCTGCCTCCAATAGCTGATCCAGCGTACCTCGTTCCTCCCTGGTCAAGAAGTTTCGTTGAAGCCGTCGGCTGTTGACATCCAACCAATGCCTTACAAAAGTGTCGTACAATTGGACACGCGTGATCTTGATGGCTGACAGATCCTGCTGGCCCTCGGTGACTTTTGGCAGCGCCTCCAACGACAGCAACAGGAGGAAGGGGTTCTTGACAAGATCCATGAGGTTAGGAATCGTAGTTAACTTGTCCATATAGTCCTTGGTGGTCCAGGACCGCGGTTCGAGGGGGACATACTGCTCGACATAATCCTCGATTTGATCCTTGGAAAAGGGGGCTATGACGGCTTCCTGGAAGAGATCGAGTGAAAGACTGGAGTAATGGCTAACTCCCTCAGGAATAAACCGGCCGCGGTAGTCTTGACCGAGATACTGAGTCCTGCAGGAGATCACCATCTTGACGTTCCACTGACCAGGCCGGTTAAAGAGGTTACTGGTGTGAAGGTTACTAGTGAGCTGGCCCTCGTCGTACCCATCGCAGATGAGGACAAATCGGCGATATTGTCTCATCTCCTGGATCTGCTCTTCAGAAAAATGGTTAGTCCTCAGATGCTCTCCAATGAGGTCCTTGTCAGGTCGGTCGATAGCAGGGAGGTTAATCAAGAGCGGGATGGGGTCGCTATTCTGGTAGGCGTTCCAGAGTTGGCGCTCCAAATATCGATTGAAAGTCGACTTTCCCGCGCCTGAGTCACCAAGAATCAACATGACCTGCCGCTCACTTGCCAAGAACTCTTGGACCTTTTCCTTGAGGGAGAAGAGGTCCTCGTCAAGGGCCTGCAGGTTAGCCTTAGCCATAGGGGAGATAAAGACCGACAGCTTGGCCTCCTTTAGTCGCTGCAACCGAAACTTATGGAGGAAATGTTCGAGAAGGGTGATATTTTCGAATGGGACAAGGGGGACTGGAGGAGAGCCTAGACCTGGATGGCTGGTTGAGTCCTGGGTCGAAGAAGTACTTTGGTGTTGTTCGTGTTCTTTCAAGTAGGCGCGGGCAGTCGCGTTGGCAGCCTGGCTAGGGTGGGCTCCTTGTCTTTTGTTAATGGTCATGGAGTTTTGACTATTGGTGAAAGGTACGAACAAGGTCCATGAGAGAAAAGGCAGGTTTAGTACTTCGAATACGATGTTTGTATGCTTTGGCTGCCTCAATTGCCTTGTTGCTATTGCTGGTATCTTCAGAATAGTATGGAGACGTACCCCCGAGATGAGAGTATTGTCGTTGTTGTTTTATTGTAAATGGTCGAAAAACTGATTCCGTGAATGAATGAATGAACTACGGAAAACACACAAAGGGGGTTGATGACTTGGAATTACTCTGATGAAGGGAAAGAATGGTAAAGTAGAAAGAAGTAAGTCGAGAGGGAAGGAGGGAAGATGGAAAGGAGGCAAGGAATGAGCAAAGGAGCAAGGGAAGACGGGAGGGGAAAAACAAACTAGGGAATGTGAGAAGCAGAGCGTGAAAGAAAACAACACTCATTTTAAATCAGAGCCATTATTGCTTGATTTACGCCCTACTCCAGTAATCTCATATACCATAACCCCTATGAGCTGCAAGGAGTTATTGTTTCTTGCAGCGCTGATTGCCATACAATGAACACCGAGAAGGAAGGAGAAGAGCGTGTTGATTGCGATGCAATGAATTGTGAGAAGGATAGAGACGAGCGATGGTGATTCGAAAAAATGGTGTGTTTGGGGTGAAAAGAGAACGAAAATGAAGCAACAGGGTGGAACAAAGAAAAAAAAGACGTTTCTGAGAATGTGATAAACGAGAAAAGAGAAACGGGAAGAGAAAGAAGAAGGGAGAGGAGACCCTAGCTCTCTCTCTCTCTCTCTCTCTTTTTTTTTTTTCTCTTTTCTCTCTCTATTTCTCGTTTTCTCTCTTGTTATGCTGCATCTTATTTGGTTGACTAGTTTGTACGTGTTTTTTTTACTCTTATTTCCTTTTATCCATTTCCCGCTCCATCTCTCTCTGTTGAAACTGTTACACAGGGTAAAGAAGACAAAGAAAGAGAAAGAGGGACAAGCTGCCTTACAATGCGCCAGTGCATTAAACATGGTTGAAAAAAGATGGGGAAAAGCGACAGAGAGGGAGAAAAAGAGATTTAGGTGCGAAAATAAGAACAAACGAAGCCAGCAGGAACGGACCCCCCACTGCCCTCTTAAACCCCTCCGACCAACCGTTTTCTTGTGGCGATGGCAATAAGAAAGGGAAACAAACAGGAGTGACGAACAACGATGATCGTGGTGGCTACATGACCAAGAGGAACCAAAGACAACCGACCTATTGAAGCCTTTCCTACTGACGAACTATCCTTGTTTTCAGGACAAGAGAGCCACATATGAGTTTCAGTCGAGGTAGGGCCTGGCTTGTTTGTTGGCCGTGTATACAGATAGTCAGGGGCAAGTAAGCGGTAATAACCAAGGGAGGAAGATGGGATAGAAGTGTACATTTCGTGTTTGCTTTAGCATCCATCTCCCTTTCTATCTTCCAATCCCATCCAATGATCAACAACTTGTCAACAGAGGACATAAAATTACAGTCGCAAAACGCATTTTCAAAAATGCCGAACTAAACACAGCCACAGCATACCCTGTGTGCCTTCAGTCTTTTCCTCTCTTCCTTCTTCCTTCTCTTTCTTATTACCTCTCTTCTTTTCCTCTCTCCCCCTTTTCTCTTTTTTCATTTCCCTCTCCCTTCAACAACACTCCCAATAACCTCAACGGACACGAAAAACAACCATGACCATCTCAGGCATCGTCCGCTTCGTAGCCCAACACGCGACCCGTTCCAACAAACTCAAACTCTTCTTCACCCTCCTCGCCCTCCTCACCTACAAATACCGCTCCCACGCAATCGGAACCCGTCGGCGACCTGACTTGAAGGAACCCAAGGGCACTGTCCCCTTCTTTGGACACATGATCCTCATGGCATCTATGCCTAGCACGGACTTGTACGACTACTTTGAACGCACCTACCGTGAATTGGGTCCCGTCTGGTCCATCTCCCTACCAGGGATTGGACGTATGATCCAGGGAGATACTCCTGAAATGCTCGAGCATGTCCTCAAGACCAACTTTTGGGCGTACCACAAAGGACCTCACTTCACTGGATCAATGGGTGATGCCTTTGGCAAAGGTAACCTTGAAGGAAGGACTATGATGACATTGTCGTTCTGTGTGTGTGCTTGTTTTTCCTTCTCCATGTTTGTTACGATGATTTAGGTTTTTTCCCATCATGCAACTGTATCTTGATCATAGTACTACAGCACTGGCCACTTTTTCTTGCTTACGCCGAACCCCTCTCCTTTTTTCCTTCTTGGCATGGTCCTTTTTTCCATCTCCGTCAATAATAGGAATCCTCAGCGCCGACGGAGAGAGTTGGAAGTTCCAGCGAAAACTGGCCACCCACCTCTTCAATGTCAACGCCTTCCGAGAATACACCAGCGAGGTCTTCAACAAGGAGGCTCAAAAAGTACTTGACTATCTAAGCAAGGCTGCCGATTCGGGTTCTGTTGTCGACTTTCACGCCATCATGCACGCCTTCACCCTCGATGTGTTTGGCAGGTAAGAACGAACGCCTTGTTCAATTTTTCACCTTTTTACGCCCATTTTACCTTTTGCCAAGCCATG
Source organism: Linnemannia elongata (assembly GCA_036320915.1). Lineage (NCBI taxonomy): Eukaryota > Fungi > Mortierellomycota > Mortierellomycetes > Mortierellales > Mortierellaceae > Linnemannia > Linnemannia elongata. The sequence goes on along the minus strand of JAXBDG010000005.1, from coordinate 285,932 downwards.
CACAAAGAATCTTAACTAAACTTATTTCACCCTCCGCGCCATAGCGTGTCCTTCGGAGAAAGTTTTGGGTGCCTGGAGAACATCGACGGCAGTGTCCCTTTTGCAGATGCAGTCGGAGACCTACTCGGGATCTGCTCGTTGCGCCTCGTGGACCCACTCTGGAGGGTCCGAGAGGCTGTGACATCTGTCGGGAAGAAGGCGCGAGAGCTCAAGTTTGTTATGAGGGAGCGTATTAGAACGATTGTGGAACGGCGCCGACGGGAAGGTCTTGGCGTTAAAAAGGATATATTGCAGCTGTTGTTGGAGGCGACGGATGATGACGGCAACCCGCTGACGGAGGAATACCTTGTCGATATTATTCTCACGTTCACAGTAAGTTACACGGAATGTAAGAGGCGGTACTACCTGGTAAGAATGTACTTGCCAACTGACCTATGAGGCACTTTCCCTTCCCTTTATCGATATAGATCGCAGGACGGGATACCATGGCCCAATCGGTTGCGTGGATGATGTTTTCGATGCTCCGAAACGAGACCGATCCGTCTGTGATGGAAAAGTTGGTCCGAGAAGTCGACGAAGTTCTTGGTGGTAGTTTGCCTACCTATGAGACCCACAAGAAGCAAAAGTATGCCGAAGCATGGTAAGTCTTACTGCCTTTTGTGTTCTTCATAGCTTATTTATGCTGCATCCTTGCATCTTAGCATACATCCTCGGTGTACACTAACACAGAAAATTGTCATTCTTGTTTATGGCCATAGTTTCTTCGAGAGTAAGTACCTACAAGGATAACAAAAAAAGACGTGTTTGCTCGAGGGATATCAAGCATGGTACTCACCCCCTTTTTCGTTCTATTCACTCCTCCCTCTCTTTCACTATAGCCCTGAGGATGTACCCTCCATTGCCACGCAACTTCAAGACATGCGTTCAGGACGACATTCTCCCCGACGGGACAAAGATCTACGCTGGAGAAATGTTCACCTGGTCCTCTTATGTCATGGGTCGATCTGAACAACTCTGGGGTCCAGACGTCAAAGAATTTAAGCCAGACCGCTGGCTCGGTCGTGAGAAAGCATCGTCGCTGAGCAAGTTCAGCTCGTTCCATTTGGGTCCTCGTACCTGTGTAGGACAGGGGTTTGCTATATTGGAGGCATTGACGATTGTTGGGTTAGTGTTGCAGAATTTTGAGTTGAAGTTGGTGGAGCCCGGGAAAGTTCCTGAGTATGGACTTGGGACTACGTTGGCAATGCGGTATGGGCTGCCGGTCCGGGTGACCCATCGGGCTCGCGGGGATGCTTCTGCCACTGCTGTTGAGACGTGAGAGGATGCAGGGGGGATATGTGCTCTAGTAATAAAGGAGTAAGACCCGCTCGCTGCGATGTGTGCACGAGTGTTATAAAAGTTTTATTGGTGGATGTGTTTACGAATGATGGAAGGTGATAATTAAAGCGTGATCGATGATCAACAGAAGGTGAATCCTCATCCAGGCACCATCACCTACTTCTACCTGTATCTTGATTTACATCTCAGGAACGGGACGTCGTGATAGATAATATCAAATACAACAACCATTCAATTTTCGCTGGCAGCTCGAAATAACAATTCCGATGAAGGCAATTGCAATAAGCATAACAGTGGTGGGTAGAAAGGAGCAAAGAAAAGAGGGGTAGACGACAAGGTAAAGGAGAAGGGAGGATGAACTGGAAACAAGTGTTGCACATGTCCTTGAGTTGTTTGGTATATTAGAGGGAAAAGGCAACGACGACCGGATTGTTGTTGTTGTTGCTATTGTTGTCGTTGTAGGAATGTATGGTTTGTGAACTATGTGGAATTTTATCCTGTGTTTTTACAAGCGCGTAACAGTACCAACGCTAGGTTGCGGTTCGATCGATTATTGTCGGCTAAGTGCGCTCACAGTCCGTCTATCGGAGCAGATCGAAGAGAGCAAGTGCAAAACGTCCTTTTCTCGCTCCACAAGTGTGAAAAATGGGCGCGTGTGCCTTGTCGTTGTTTTTGTGGAGGGGAAGACCTACTGTGAAAAGAAAAGGGGAAAGGATAGGCGAGAACATCACTCACTTCCCGTCTCGTTACCACTTCCATCAACTCATAACAAATCCCCCACCTCCCTCCCTTTCCTTCTCTCTTTGTCCTTGCTCTCATTCGTTCACACCAGTAAGAACAACGACACATTCACACTCATCAACAATGCACGTCGAGAACAAGGTCGCCATCATCACTGGAACCTCCTCTGGTACATTGTTTTCATTCATTCTCTTTGACATTCATTCAACTCTCGACTGCCGACTTACATGCAATGGAAGTAGGCATCAAGGAAGTCAATGCATTCACTCACCCTGTTTTCCCCTCTTCCCCTGACATGACAAACCCAGGGTTTGGCAAGGTTCTGGCTGAGCGTCTGGTCGGCAAAGGGTAAGTCTGCCCCTTAGAGAACGTCGTTCCCCCGACAGTAGGAGAAAACAACTTTGTAAAGTATGTACAGCGGGGTCCCAAAAGTTTTGCAACAAAAAAAAATTATGCATGAATCCCATGAGAAATGCGCTGGGAAAATGCACTTTTTTGAACGAGCTACTTCATAAACTCATTGTTTTTATATGCTATTATCATCCTTCATTGACTGGGGGACCTTGGCTCCATGAGCTGTATACCATGTCGATAGTCTCTTTCTTGAAATAATGTGGGTGTAAAAATGTGAACGAAAAAGGCGTTATAACCCCATGGAAAAAAATTCTTGAGGTCGCAAAACATTTGGGACCGCGCTGTACATACCTGCACCCATAGTTTGTCTGCACAACTTATTTGCATTTAGTGCAAAGGTTATCCTCGCTAATGCTACTTATTTATTTTTTTGCACATGAACAAAAAAAAATAAAACAATCTTTGCATGTCTTCTTTTGACATGTCATCAAGTCGTGAAGGCAAGATAATTTATTTCGCACATTTATTCCCCAGAATCGGAAAATGAGACACGAAAAGAAAAAGAAAATGGGGAGGTCAAATTATTTATATGTGAGAAGCTATTCTAATGCACTCCTTCGGGCTAGCAAAAGCAATATCAGCAGTGAGGAGAAGAATGTTTGAAAAGGCACCAGAAATATAAATAAAAGAGAGGACAATCATGGATACAGCAAAGCATCACTCTGAATGCTCAAACTGATTGGATGTTGGACAATCATCGATGACGCTTCGTTCGCTCTGCGCAGGACCAGTAACGTGCTGTCGATGGAATCAAAACCAACAACATCCTTGTTAAATCGTGACCCAGACTATACTAACTGACACGTCTCCTGCCTCGGCACCCGACACCCTCCAAACTCGAACAGATCCATCACGACAACCAGTGACAAACTCCTTAGGATTCACCGGATTCCATGCAAGACATGTGATGGCCTCAGAACATCCAAGCGCAACAGCAGCATGGGACCAACTGCCGATATTGTCTAACCAGAGAAAGACCGTCTTGTCGCGACTTCCAGTGAGGATCCGCTCTCCGCAGGGTGAAAAGGCGGCGCAGACAACTTCATGACCATGTCCTTTCAGCTCGAAGTCACTCCCCAACTGAGGGTCGTTAACGTGCACGGAGTGGCTCCCATATCCCGAACCATAGACTATACGGAGGCCATCCTGAGAATAGTCGAGTGGGTAAATTGGGTTATCCAGAGATATCTCGTGTACATTTGTGCAAGGATTCCTCAGGCGGGGGTCGTAGAATCGAACCAAACAGTCAGAAAGGGTCCTGAATTCATGTCCGGTAGGAGCGAAGACCACGTCTTTGAAGATGCCGTTGCAGGCTCCCATCTCGACGATCTCCCCTTGGTCGTTGTTGTCGATAACGTCCCACAATCGTACGGTTCCGTTCATGTCGCAAGAGACGAGCCATCGACCACAGGGTGAATAGACCAATTTGGAGATAGCACAGGTATTTCCCAGGAGAGCCCGCTCAGCTTCATAGGCTTGACCTCGCCATAGTCGAATCAAACCATCGAAGCACCCAGTCGCCACCTGAGCGCCATTTGGTGAAATCGTGAACGCGCAAACCCCGCATGTCATCTCATGAGGAAGAGGCACACGAGCCCCTGTCCGAGAATCCCACTGCACTAGACCTTGGTGACGCGGGCAAGAAAGAATGTGGCGACCATCGGAAGTGAATGCAGCGACCAAGACTTCTCCGACGATTGAATGAGGGTTGAGAGTTGATAGGCTGGTCTGCTGCTCGGTGTAGCTTTGGATCTGCTCCATAGGAAGAGCCGATAAAGTGTGCGCCTTAGTTGAAAATGACGGCAAAGATGTATGTTCTTCAGGACTGGAGGGGACTGGCTGAATGTCACTGCAGGTAACATACTGGTTGTTGTTGATGAGAGGGGGTTGGTTGTCGCATGGGGAAGCAGACTCGCTGTTGCTAGAGGGATAAAAATGGCCGTCAACAGAGAGAGCTTGCTGGTTATCGCTAGATGGGACAGGCTGGCTGACGGTGGGGGCAACAGGCTGGTTGTTGATCAGCGGCGAGCGGTCACTCTGAGAGATAATAGTTGACAGATGCGTAGGCTGATCCACTGCAATTGGACCTTGAACGGTTCTGGGCGCGGCAGGTCGGTTGGCAACTGAGGGGCGATTGAGGCCTTGGGACAACGAGTTCCTTGCCTGATACATAGCGTCTGTATCCTGAACTGTTTTGGTCGCACTCGGAGCTGTGGGTGGATTTAGTGAGTTAGACAAGGGTGGGTCGCTGTTGCCTTCAGAGAGCATACAAGATGGTTGTTGCGGTTGTAAAGTTGGAGGCCAATATTGCACGGTGCCCGGGGTAATAATAGACTTGCTGTTGCTTGAATACTCGCTCTCAACTTGAGTAACGATCTGGGCGGGCATTGTCGATGGCTGGGATATAGAATCGTTTTTCTGGGTTCCAGAGGAAAGAACAGAGTTATAGTCGGCCGAGAGATCGTCACTAACTCGAGTAGCAGTGGAGGGGAAGCTTGTTGGTCGTGAGATTGCAGACTTTTTTTCCCAGGAACTGGAAGGAATACTGGAGCTATCTTCGTCTGAAGGGTGGTTGTCGACGTGGGTGGCAGTGGAGGCTGGTTTTGCTGGTGACTGGGATACAGGTCTATCCGAAGCAGAGCTGGAAGGAATGCTTATGCCCTCGGGGTTATTGTTGGTCTTGTCCTTTTTGGTCTTGTCCTTCTTGTTCTTGTCCTTCTTAGCCTTGCCCTTTTTGGCCTTGCTTTTCTTAGGCTTGAGCTCAAACTTAAAACAACAAAAACAAAAACAAAAGAACGCGCAAATCTTGTCGCGTTTTCTGCTTCGAACGCTGATGTCATCGTCTTTGTGAGTGTTGATAACTCGCGGCTTCGTTTGGTCAGGAGGGACAGCGGACATGTTGGTAGGTTCTAATGGGTGTCGATGTCAACAGGATCCTTGTTTAGCTACTCGGATCTCGGGGATGCAATCCCAAAAAAATTCCTCTTCTTTGGTAGCGCCTTGTAACTTACCTTGACGGTTGAGAACATGCATGTGTCGTTTTGATGGGCAATGTATAAAAGGCAGATGAACAGCATGGCATATGCAAAAAAAAAAAAAAAAAAAAAAATGTATTGGAGGGAAAGAACAGAAGTTGATTAGCATAAATGTTCTTGCTGCAGAATGCACGCATACGCAGGTTGCTGTCATTTAAGTAGGGCTTTAAGCGCTTACCTGTAACTGACTGCAGAAACCTCTTTTTTTCTTTTGCCTCGTTGGCTTGTTTATCGGGTTGAGGAATGAGGCTCCACCCGACCCGTTAGACAAGCAGAAAACGTCTAGTAAAGAAAGAACGAGAGCAGTAGTGTAAGCAGCTCATCCTCCTCTCATACTACTATTCCTTACGGAGAAACTGTTTGCTCTCTCAAACATACTTTTGTTCTGTGAAATATGCGCGCCTTTTTCTCTTGGTGCTAATACTGTCGCTAGTGAGGTTGTGGTTCCAAGGTGGCGTCTTTCTCTGCGTGAAGAGAGACAGGTTCGACTGGTGACAAGATGGGAGGGGTCAGTTTTCGAACAGTGGTGACCAAAGAAGGAAGAAAATGAGAAGGAAAAGGGAAAGGACGAAAAGAAAGTCGGCGCGTTTGGTCGCGTGTTCTACTTCTTGTTTTTGTTGTTGTTATCGCTGTTGTTGTTGTTGTTTGTTGTTGTTGTTTGTTGTTGTTGTTGTTGTTGTTATTTTTGCAACTTGAATTTGCAACAAAAGGGAGCTGTGCTGTCCGAGGTGAACCAAAGGGTGCCTGTGATGCTCAGAGTAACAAATCCGTGACCAAGAAAGAAAAAGAAATGAAGAGAGAGAGAGAGAGAGAGAGAGAGAGAGAGAGATAGAAACAGCAACGAGTGGATGAAAGTAAGAAAGACAAGAATAGCAAGAGGGGATGGCGAATCAAGGTGTAGCGAAGGACCTGAAGGGTCAAAAGAGAAAAGAAACACAAAAAAAGGAGGGAGAAGAGCCAGAAAAGTGTGCGAGTGAGAAAAAAGACTAAAAAATGACTCCTCCCATCCTAACAGAAAGTCAGTCAGTAACCCGTCACTCTCCCGTTCTTTCTATTTGAGGGGTCTGTTTCTTTTTTGCGAGGTAATCCGTCCAGTCCAGGGGTTGTAACTCCTTTTGTTTTTTTACTCTCTCTCTCTCTTTGTCTTCATCCCCACACTGCCTCCCAATGCTTGCATGCATGCGCCCCTTGCTTGCTATTTTGCCTTTTGCTCTTCTCCTTCCTCTCCCTCTTTTCTTCTCGTTCTTTGTCTTTTCTTTTCTTTTTTTTTTTTTGTTTTCGCAGCTCGGAATGTATATCGTCTCGTTGTTACACAACGACGTGCAAAAGAAAAAAGGGGGCGCAAAGAAAAAGTGATGAAAGGTTGCATAAGCGGTCTATACCACAACAATACACAAACAAACGAAAACGAAAAAAAGAGACAAGAGAAAACAACGACACACCTGCTCGGCCTATGCTCTGTTCGAGCCCCATTTTTTTTTTTTTGCCCGACACTTAGTTACTGTCGGCTCAACAAATCACTAAATCTTTTCTATCCATGGTTGAGCATAAAAGTGGACTTTTACCATTCATAGGTCTAGGCACGGACTGCTCGTTCCGCTTTTTTCTTTGCGGGAGAGGTGCCCAAGATTTTTTCAATTGCCTTGGCATACTACTGCTCGCTTACCAATTCGAATTGTCTACAAAACGATAAAATGGTCTGGGAAAACACCCACAGATGCACACATAGAGGTATACACACGCTCAATCCCATTCCGAAACGAATAGCTTCTTGTCAACATGGAAGGCTCATGACAACCATTGAGTTTCATTAGGTTTATATACAAGATATATTAAGAGCTACAGATAAAAAACAGACACCAAGTAAGGGCCAACGTGCACACTCAACGCCGCAAGCTGTATTGCCAGTCCCCCGACCGCACAGTCCTTCAAAGGGTTAGTTAGGGTTATTAGAGATGCGAATCCAAACGTTGTGCAGGAAGGCACCATCCATCCATTAACAGACATCCGCCTCCAGATTAGTCACCATCTTGCTCTGTACGTTTAGATCTAACGCTGGGTTCGTTGCACTGTAAGGTGACCATCGCGCGCTTGTCACATCTCGGTTTCGGTTTTCGAAACCGACAAGTCCAGGCTGAAGGTTCGCGTTTCGGTATTGCAGAATGTTGTTAACCGTTCGAACACCTGGCCCGCGAAGCGGGCATCGTCACCGGATTGACTGTGCCTAGGTACTGAGGCCCGCTAACAAAGACGGACTGCACGTTTGCGAAGCGGCAGACACGACCAGCACAGGAGGAGCAGTAGTTGCCACCATCAAGAGGAGTATCACGACTACGGGAGAAACGGGATTTGTAGGTCGGGGTTTTGGGCTGCCATCTGACGCCTGAGGTTTTGGAGAGGGCAGAGCCAATAGCAGTCGGTACCAACGTTTGTGAACGCATTGCGGACGGCATATGTGTTGGCAAGGGCAAAGTGAAACAGGGCGAGGCCATAACTATAACAGCCCAGTTCTTGTCAAAGTCCAAGCCAAGAGCATCAGAGGCATTGGCGATTGAAGGGTGGGGGAATTAGAGTAGAGACCCGCTTCGTCCTTGGTATTGTCCCACAGAATGTTAGCCTTTGTATTGTGTTTCCTTGTTCGGACAAGGGTCGAAAAATCGGCTGGGATAAGATCGCCATCGGTGGTTGGACAAGTCTAAAAGTCATCCTTGAGTTGCAATTAGTCAGCCGCCAAGCTATAGTGCCTACATAGGCACCGCCAGGGGGACGTAGCGCAAAGCGCAGCCGCAACCAATTATTTTTTATCCCCGACGAGTGCATGTCAAGGAAGAACGGACGGAGAGACAAAACAGGGTACTAGGATGGTAGTCTTCGGATCGTCGGATAACTTAAAATTGTAATTATCCCTCCCCTCGTTCGCCTGTTAGATTATCCTAAGAAAATTAGGAGGAGGGAAGCGAACAAAACAAAACAATACAACCTTCAGTAGTGATAGGAAAGCAAATGTCTGTGGTCAACTGGCAGTACAGTGCATGGTGCCTTCGATCTCTAATCTCGCTTCAAGACTGCAGTCTCAGTAAGGTTACCTACCAAGCATTCGGCCTTTTTTTGTTAGTTGTATGATTTCTATCGTTTGTATATGTCCCCCTTCTATGGTTCAAAGAAATGGTGCGATAGCAACGAAGGAAAGAAAAGCGTGCTGTGCCTCTCTCTGCTCTGCTTGCTGAAGAAAAGGCGAGGTCTCAATCTTTTGGATTGGACCATGCTCATGCTTCTACCAACTCGGCACATTCCGGAAAGCTCTCCATTCGCTTACAATTTTTTGAGACGCTCTCAATTTTCTTTTCAATGCCTTTGCTCATTTCATCCATGGATATTCTACGAAAGAAGTTATGATATAACAGAGGTAGAGACAGAAGGGGGAGAGAATTTATACCATCCTCATCCCTTCTTTTCTCCTTTTGCACCGCCTTTATCCTGCAAGAAACAAGAAATGCCATGAGGTCACATTCCAACTATGCGTGCTCCTTGGCCGTTTATTCGGTTTATTTTTGCTCTCGAATGTCGTTTGCGGCCGTTATTTTCTCACGACCTAACTGTTGCCATGCACTACGCAGAATCCTGATAAGGCGTGGACTTGTGTTTTTTCTGGCGCTAGAATGAGTGAGAGACTAACCAAACAAGACCTTGATTGACACTAATTACATGGAAACATAGCCAACGCCACTTCGAAGCACAATGCTCTGTGACCTAAAGTCATCATCAATTACGCTCCGCCTTGTAATTGTCTCACTTTCTTCAACTCACTCGGACATATTGATACATTGGCAACATTGAACAAAAGCTGGGAAAGATAAAACCCCGTTGGTCGCCCAGACTCTTCTCCTTCTCCATCACGTCTTCATCTTCTCTTTCCTTTACTCCCTCCCCCTCCCACACACACACACTCTCTCTCTCTCTCTTACGCACACAGTACTAAATAGATGGCTATCACAGACCTGGCCAAGTACGTGCTCGAGCATGCATCTCGCACCAACAACCTCAAACTCCTCCTCGCCTTCTCCGCCTACTTCCTTTACAAGTACCGCTCCCATGCCGTCGGAACCCGACGTCGTGCTGACCTCAAGACTCCCAAGGGTGCCATCCCTTTTCTGGGACACCTGTCCGTCATGGCCAGCATCCCTGGAACAAAGTTGTATGACTTTTATGAGAAGAACTACAACGAACTAGGCCCTGTTTGGTCTATTTCACTGCCTTTTTTCCGTATGGTCCAAGGCGACTCTCCCGAGCTGGTCGAGCATGTGTTAAAGAACAACTTTTGGGCTTACGAGAAGGGGCCTGTCGTCAGGGATTGTTTTAGTGACCTCTTTGGCAAAGGTCAGTAAGAGAGTCGTAATATGTGCTTTTAAGTTTTTTTCTTGTTTACTGCTATTTCGCACGCTTTCTCTTCCTTCTGTCACCCTTTCCCTCGTCCATTAATCTTATTTTTTTTGGATAGACTCTCTGTTGTGTGCGATACGACCGTGATCCTGACTAACCTTATCCCTCTTCCTTCTCTCTTCCTCCTCTCTCTAATGCCGACAAAAAAGGTATATTCACTGCTGATGGATCTGACTGGAAGTGGCAACGCAAAATGGCCTCTCACATCTTCAACGTCCGCGCTTTCCGCGAGTACACCAACGACATCTTTGTCGCTGAAGGCCAGAAGATGCTCGCCTACCTTGGAAAGGCTGCCGATGAAGGTACCCCCATCGACTTCCATGCCCTCATGCTCCACTTTACCCTTGACAGCTTCGGAGCGTAAGTTTTAGTTATCTCTCCTTGTGTATTTTTCTAAGAATATTATGCGGACACAAGCTATGCACATCCGCATTTGCTCACTTTTCTCCTACTGCGTTACTTACCCTGCGCGCCCGCTCTATTTCTCAATTAGTGTCTCATTCGGAGAGAGCTTTGGATGCATGGACGATATCGAATCCGAGGTCGACTTTGCAGTCGCCTTTGACGACCTTGCTGCCATCACCTTCGACCGTCTGATGGATCCCGCTTGGAAGATCCGCGAGCGCTTCACCAGTGTCGGCAAGAAAGTCACCGACGATCGCAACCTCGTCCGCGACCATGCCTTCCGCATCATTGAGAAGCGTCGTGCAGACGGATACCATAAGTCCAAGAAGGATCTCTTGCAGCTGTTTATGGAAGCCAAGGACGATGAAGGGAAACCACTGCCTGATGAGTACTTGGTGGATATTATCCTGACCTTTACTATTGCTGGACGCGACACCACTGCTCAGGCCTTGTCGTGGATGTTTTATTTGATTAACAGGGATGGTACGGACAAGGAGATCATGAGGACGTTGATTAAGGAAGTGGATGAGGTCCTTGAAGGCAAGCTGCCTACCTATGAGTCTCACAAGCAGCAAAAGTACGCCGATGCTTGGTACGTAACTTCAAATGCTTCGATCTTTTTTCTCTTTTTTCGCGGAATAAGTGTAATTTTTTTTTTACGCTGTTTGTTTGCTGAAGATCAACAGAATTAACCGGATTCCCTATTTTTTTTATCTCTGCTTGTCTCCGTCTCTTTTCCTTCTTCAATTGTTAATAGCTTCCATGAAGGTACATTCATGCCCGTAGTCTTGAACTTGATTATCTTCCCTTCACTGCCTTCATCTTATCTCTTTACGCTAACTCTGCTCAATTTTCATTTTTCGTTTTTTCTGCACTTCCCCCAAAAGCACTCCGCATATTCCCTGTTGTCCCTCGTAATCTCAAACTCTGCGTCCAAGACGACATCCTCCCCGACGGCACAAAGATCTACGCTGGAGAATGTTTCTCCTGGTCCTCTTACGTCATGGGCCGCTCCGAAGCCATCTGGGGTCCCGACGCCCGCGAGTACAAACCATCTCGCTGGCTCCAAGGCCAGAAATTCTCGCAGGGAAAATTCAATTCGTTTAATGCAGGTCCTCGTGTTTGTCTGGGAATGAATTTTGCAATCTTGGAGGCGTTGACGGTGATTGGAATGATTCTACAAAAATTTGAGTTGACGTTGGTGGATAGTGGCAAGTTGCCGCCGCACGGTGTTTCAATCACGATGCCCATGATGGAGGGTTTGCCCATGAAGGTTACCAGGCGTAAGGCTGTTGTTGCCATTTGAGGGAGGAGATGGAGAACGAGGGGGAAGGGGAGGGTTGACATAGTTGTCTTTTTTGAATGTATATATCTGTCTATATCGCTTCTTTATTGTTGTCGTGTGAAGGTTGACTGGTTAATTGGTAGCGGCGTCGACCAAATCCAAGAAGGAAAGCACAGCAGTGCCCAAATCACCCCAAAAAGACTCTGTCTCCGCCTCAGGCCTTGTCGTTGACGTTGTCGCTGTTGATGAATTTGCTGAGGATTGTGTACGCCGTGCCTCCGCTCCTGTCTCTTCTTCCTGTGTTTGCTTCGGAGTAGAGGTCTCGAAGAGATTAATTAAAAGGATGAACAGGTCACCTAACCACTCCAGGTTTTTGAATTGCTCGGGTATAAAGTCATCCATTGTTCGCGCTTTTCTCTGTAGTCAATAGGAAGAATAGGTTTCGTGGAAGGAGGGAGAGTTTAGTGAATGTAGTGTATGAGAATGGATGAGTTGAGAAATGACCAATGAACGATGAGAAAGGAATGCGAGGAATGAGGAGAAGTACAAAGAGGGGTAGTAGAGAAAAGGGAAGGTGTGGGTTGGCAAGAGCAAACGGTGAAGGAAGGACTGGAATTGCGTACCTGAGAAATGAATACGGAGGGAGAACTGTGTGTTTGTTGCCTTACTCTCCTTCATTCCAGAGGGAGAAAAGTCTATCTGCTCTGTTGTCGACTCTTGGCAGCAGTCACTCAATTGATTTGTGGCCATGTTCTCCTGGGAGAAATGGCCAAGCATGAATCTGGAGTTTCGCCCCTAACTTTTTCTCTGGCCACCATATTGGGCTGAAAAAAAAGGGGGAGGGGGTTAACCTTAGCTATCGTGACAAAAACCATCCAACATACCTTTTTTCCTATTTTTGGTTTTCACTCCTATCCTTCTGTAGGTATGTGTATTATTTGATAGTCAAGAGAAGTCTTAATGATGGATGGGCACTGTCGTACATTGTTGGGGCTGAAGAAAGAGGGTTACTATAGAGGAAAGGGAGTGAAAGTAAGTGTTAAGTGTGAAGCACACGGTGATCACAATTGATGGACACACCCATCACCAACCGAGATAAAGAAGGTTCTAACCGAGAGATGGGTTAGGAGAAATAAGAACAAAAGGCTACGAGAGAAGGAAGTTGAATGAGCACCCCCAATTTCTTTTCTTTTTTTTCTCTTTTTTCTTTATTTTTTTTCTCTTTCTTTCTTTTATCTCTTTGTTCCCTTTTATTCGTTGGGCTAGGGCCATATATCTGTAGTCCCCTGCAATGGTAGAAAATGCTAAAATCCAAATAAAATAGTGAGTGGTGTTGTTCCAAAACTTCAGCTCACTCATAAAATCCCACTTCACCTTATTAATAAGTACTGCACTAGTAGAAATAAGGTAGCATGGTGGTTTTTTTGCTCCTTGCCTTTCCAAAGACACCACAGAAAGACGCAATGTAATCGTATGGCCTATGGAGGCGAAATAAGGGCTCTCTCTCTCTCTCTCTCTCTCTCTCAAGCACACCCTTTTCTTCATCACTCATTCCTACCACTAATCGCTCTTACTCGTTGCTTTGTGCCGTTACCATGCCCTCTTTACTGGTTATAGGGTTTGTCCACTATTGTTTAAAGCCAGTTCACGACTATCAACCAAGGTACTGTTCGCAGCCTGGCGAGTACGATGTCGCGCAGAGTTGGAGTAATCTACTAAGAAGAGAACTGCCTATAAAAGTATAAATTCATTTCTCTTGTTCTGCTATCGTGTTACCATACCCTCGAAACTTTCCTTAGTTCCCATGAAATTCTCTTCGTGCAACCAAGATGGAAATGAACCACAGAGCATGTCATGTCAGAAAACAAACGTTACTTTCGCGAAAAAAAACAGGCGACTCTCCGTATTTCTAACTTGTGGTTCTTTATCACTCTGAAAGCCATCCACCTCTCACATTGGCGTACTATCCTACCTCCAAATTGATTCTACCGCATGTGAGAAAGTGACTTCGACGTCATTCAGCTGTGGGTCTCCAAGTGCGGACTACAGTATCTTACAAATCGGTCCCAGTGCATGTAAAAATAATGTCTTTGACGCCATGCTTAAAATTGGTTCTAGCGCCGACTCGTTACACAAGGGCTGTTGTTTACCGCACCAACTCTCGGAAGCCCATTCCGGGCCATTGCTCTTGTTTACTCTGGTGGGCTATGGGATGTCTGGGCAGTGCAATGGCCTAATTCACGCCTGTCGGTCATTGAATTACCATTTTCATTGTGTATTGTGCATCTCCACCTCGTTCCTCTAGCTACTTACCCCAACATCTTCTATACTCTCTTCTTGTCTCTACTTTTATTTTCACTTTCTCTTTTTCTTTTTCTTCTTCTTACCTCCTCCCTTTTTTCCTCCGGCCCCCCTCCCCCCCCCCCGCCCCTTCACCCATCCACTCAATCTCTCCCTATCTACTCTACACCTAATTCATCTAAAGAGACAGCATGGCTTCGTAATCCTGGTCATACTGACATATTTTATTCCGCCATTAAGCACTCACTCCCATCTTTCGTTCTAAACCTGAACCCCTCCAGTCGGTTGCTCTCAATTAAAACTCTGGCCCATTACCATTCATACGTTCGCATATCTTCTTCGACCTTAATCCGAATTTCAGAGGTCAGCCTCTTTCGCGGCTTCTTCCTCGTCCTCCTTAGTCTTCCCTATTTAATTTCTGTCACCTTCTCCCACCTCTGCCACACATACTCTTTCTCCTCTCGACCCTTCAAAACTTCATTTACGTCAGTTCGCCTCTGACCTATCTCGAAAACAGGCATTGAACTACCGCCCAGCCGTGTCGCTCTCGCCCACAACAAAGATCTCCACCCATTCAACTCCAAACCATAACAGCCATGGGACCACCATCGCTTCTTGTCGCCTCGGTGGTCAGCACCTTCGCCCTCTGGAGTAACCTTTGCCTACACACACACGCCGCACAGCCGGATCCCGTCGGTGGAGCAGCCTATGCTCTCGTCGGAACCAACTTCTACATCCACGGAGGCGCTAAATCGAGCCTGACTCGAGTCGAAAAGCTTTGGGCCCTTGATCTAACGAAAGCGTGGACGACCAGCGAACCAGCGTGGACCCAATTGCCCGTAGGTCCTTTTAATTCCTACCACTCCGCAGGTTACTCGGCCGACAACAAAACATTCATCACATTTGGAAGAGACACTGGCATGGACGCTCCTCTTATACCTACATCCTTTGTAAACACCTACGATATCAAATCGGCCCAATGGACGACGAACATCAACACGCCTCAAGTCGCAGACCCATCGCGGAGGGACTTCTCGGTCGTCACCAACCCTGGGGTGAACAAAAACTATATCCTAGGAGGAAACTCGGGGGTGGAAGGCGCTACTTACAATAACAAGTTCACGACTTATGATCCGACTATGCAGTCAGCGACTGAGATCAATACGCCTGTATCAGGACCGCAGAACATCGCAACATATGCCGCGGTGTGGATAACGAGAATAAGGGCTATGATGGTCATTGGAGGCAATTACCAGGGTGGTCAGAAACCAACGGGCCTTTTTCTTTATTCTCCAGACACCAATACTTGGATCACGAAGGTAAGGTTAGGCTTTTTGAACATCGAAGCTGTGCAATTGATTCATATGGATATAATTTGTCGCTATGAGAAAATAAAAGCGCTGACAAGGACATCCTCTCAATAGAATACAACGGGAACGTTCTCTTACAGCAGGATTGCACACTGTGCTGCCAGTAGTAAGTGTCTCGTGGCGTCTTTGTTGTCCTCACGCATTCTCGATTGACCGTGTCACATGCTAATAACCATCCATCTGTATCACCAATTTTTTCAATCTCCCCAGATGCCGATGGGTCCATAGTGGTGGTCGCCGGAGGATGGGCTGATGGAATCGGTACGAAAGCCGACCCAACCCTCTACATACTCAATACTGTGACATGGCAATGGAGCAATTACAGCTACCCGATCGCAGTCAACGCCACGGGCAGCGCCACTTGTGCCATTATAGAGAATACTTTTCTTGTCTGGGGAGGATTCTTTACAAATCCCCCTGTTCCCTTCAGCGTCCCCTCAAACGATAACGCCCTACTCCTCTTCTCTTTGTCGACTAAACAATGGACTAAATCTTACACCCCCTCTGCGGCACTCTCCGGTGGAGGCACGGTTCCACCATCCAACAACAATACTGGCGGAGGGAACACACTTGATCCAACTTCTTCTGGAGGCTTATCCACGGGCGCCATTGTGGGTATCAGCGCTGGTGTTGTTGCGCTCGCGATCCTGGCGATCTTCGGTGTGGCATGGAACAGGCGGAGAAAGCGCCTGGGTGTCTCTGTACCCAAGGGAAAAGCCAGCACAGGCAACGATGGCAACAACAACAACAACCATAGCCGTCCAGACAAGACCGAGCACGACCGCCAAGTTACACAACCAAGTCCCTCACCGTCAAAACCCACCTCGCCAAACCCACCTTCCGGTCAATACCAATCGCTCGCCAATGTCCCCAATGAGGCGGTGTACGATGCACAACCAAACTTAGAAGGCGTCCCCTACAACAGCTACAGCAATAACAACATGGGAAGTGGTGGATACTCCACTGAAGGAGCCACACCCACCAGACCCGAATTTGGTGGCCTTCGATACTCGATTACTAGCGAGGCAGCCCTACAGGAAGCCATGTTGGCAGCTGGCGACGAAAATAATCGGCCGTCGTACCTAATCGATGGATCCGTGTTCCACCCACCACCGCCCCTGCACTTCCAGCACCAACCCACCATCCTTGAAGACTCGCCGTACCAGCCATCAGCATTATCCACTAACTACACCGCCAGTCCTGGAGATCGCCGCTACAACTACCCACAGTCCGTGGTCGACCCGAGCTCGCCCGATTACAACTACCAGAACTACGTTGCCGCTGGCGGAAGACCTGTCTGGACACCTGCTGTGCCTTACGTGCCAGCGCCAGATAGCCAGTACCACGACGGTGGCGGGTACGTGAACAGCAGCGTTGCCAACAGCAGCCCTTACCAGTCAGGCATCTCCGCACAGACTGATTATACTCTGTGGTATCCTCAGAACTCTGCGGCACATCCTATGGTTTATGATCCCCGGCAATCAGTCGCATCGCCCTCTATGTCAAAGCGCGTGAGTTCTCCGCAAGGAGGAGTCGGATTTGGATTCGTAGTAGATCAACCTACGCGAGGAGCACCGCAGGCGTTGTTGGATTACCAGGCATCTCTCCGGAAGCAGCAACAGAGTCCACCGTCACCTACAGTAGCACCTGAACCTTCACTTCAACAAGGATGAGGGATCTTATGATAAACAAGTATTACTAGTGTACCAGAGGGTTTATTTGGCTCCCAAGTTTCTAGTTACCATAAGAAAGTATTTTGTGCGATTTCACCATGCGAGCGAGATGATCGTGCTTTGTTTGCGAGAGGTGGAGCGGAACGATGGAGAATGATGGAAAATTCAAAGTCATTGTACGGTGAGGATTCTGACTCGCCGTGGGGTTCTACCAGCCGAAGTAACAGCAAAAGCCGTGTTGAACGCAACGGACGATATGGCCCGACGCTTCCTTAGGTAGAGTGCGTTCCAAAACAGTCCCAAATGTTTTTCACACTTTTCTTATTTTTCTCATTAAAAGAGCGGGGAGGTCCCATTGTTCTTCATATTACAGTTGCAGAACCCCTTGATACTGGTGTGCATTTCCTCAAATGTTTTGGATCAGTAGCATTTGTATTGGCTTCGCCATTGACTTTTCTAATGCTCACTCATTTGGACAGTTTTGGAGCCAGGCTCAAATCCCATGTGAATTTTACAAATACCATATGAAAAATTTACGTGGACTAAGTGCGTCACAAGAGCTTTTTTTTTAAAGTCATGCTCCAATGCTTGATCAAAGGTCAAAATTGAGAGTAGGGTAGTGGGGCAGACTTGTGAAGAAATGTTAAAGGTGGAGTAAATACGTACAGCAATGTGCTAACAAAAAAAGCTATCAGATATCGTTCACAAAATCGTAAGAAATTCATAGTAGTCTCCTTTCTTTGACACTTATGCACAATTTTTCGGCCGCTAACTCATGCTAACTATTTTCTTTAATGTATTTTCTACAGTTTCTCGCAAGTCTGCCCCCACTACCCTACTCTCAATTTTTTTATTTGGTCAAGCATTGGAGCATGGCTTTAAAAAAAGTTCTCGAGACGCACTACGTCCATGTAAATTTTTCATATGGTATCTGTAAAATTCATGTGGGACCCTGGCTTCAGAACTGTCCAAATGAGTGGTCATTAGAAAGAGTCAATGGCGAAGACAATACAAATGCTACTGATCCAAAACATTGAGACAATGCACAACAGTATCAAGGGCTTCTGCAACTGTAATATGAAGAACAATGGGACCTCCCCGCTCTTGTAATGAGAAAAGTAAGAAAAATGAGAAAAACATTTGGACAGTTTTGGAACGCATTGTATATATGGTTATTACTACGCGACCGATAGGTAAAATAAGGACGCGCGTCTGATTGACAGGATTAGTTTGAGACATGAGGGGATGTATGCGTTTGTATCAATGACTAATGGTCAATGATTTTACAGCAAAGCATTTTCAATCATCAAGAAGGAGAAAAATAAATACCACCTCCCACTCCCGCTTTCTTCCTTTCCTATTGCTCTTCTTTCTTTTTCATTTCCCTTCTCTATTTCTCTTCATTCTTTCTTGTATTTCTTTGTTTCCTATTATTCGTCTGGGCTATGACCATATATGTAAAGTCCTCTTTAATCGTAGAAAATGCGAAAATCCAGAAAACTAAACGAAAGTTTTTTTTTAAAAAAGATTTTGCTCAGACATCAGATCTGTCCCTGATCTTCCTTTGATTTGCCAGGGACATCACCCGTGTCATCAGATTTCACCCCTTCTCATCCCTATGGAACAATCGTCTCGCTCATCGCCCCCCGCATCCTCTTCCTCGCCTCCACTTGACTCCTCCCTCGACCCCAAGGATGCAGAAATCCTCCTCCTCAGGCAAAGGCTGGACCGTTTGGAATGCCTGATAGCTGATAAATTTCACCAGGACTCCGACCCTGCGATCAGGACTCAGGCTCCACTTCAATACTATCACCCCTCGGACGCGGAAGTCAGCAGATGCCCCAGCATCAAACCAGCAACGCCTCTCGAGTTTTTCACCAAACCACCAAAAAGCGATGCAGAGCTCATGAAAGACATTCGAAGCTTTCCCAAGAACGTTTACATGGACCAATATAAAGCACCCAAGGTCCCATCCGTCGTCTCCAACAACCTCAACTACAACAAGAAGCATGATTCGCAGCTCCGCGAGTTTCAGGAGCGATGTGCCGAGCTCACCCGCCCCGTGCATTTCTACCTTCATCAATTTCAACAGCTTCAGAAAATCGACCCTGGAAATCTTAAGCTAGATCAGATTCTGGACCTTGCCGTCAACTTTGCAGTCCTTATGAGACAACAACTGGGCGGAATGGCTGTAAAGTTACAAGAGATCCGCATGGCTAACGTTCGCGAAGCCGCAGGAGCCCACTTTGAAGACGGCTACACCAAGTCAGTTCGCACCTTCAAGAAGAAGTCGGGAACCGACAACCCTCCGAGACAAAGGAAGCAACGGCAATTGCAAAACAATAACAACAGTCACGGCAGTCCACCGTAACTCTTCCTCCGCTAGATATCCTGTCTCTTCCCCCCCCCTTTTTTTTTTCTTTATTCCTAATATGCCACACATATACTCTTCTTGCGATCTTACTATTGCGGTACTCCCTACCCTCCCACGCCTTGACCTCCGTGCGACTTAAGACTCTTCACCGCCACTCACACCTTGAGCCTGCCTACCAAAAAAAAAAAAAAAAAAAAAAAAATCGTACTGTTTTTTTTGGGATTTCTTCGTGATTCTCAGCACCACCATGTACTGAAAGTGATATCCCAAGATACAGGGGGGTGAATTTTCAGTATTTTTTGTTCTACCCCAAGCAAACAAAACAGTACACTTTTTTTTTCTCTATCCACTGAACAACGTGCGTACCATTTTAAGGTCCTCTAGGAGGGCAACAATTGCTCTTCCACTCCTGGACCCCAAAAACCCTATCCGCATCCGGCCAACATTGGCGGACGGGCCAGGCCCAGCGGACATCTGCGTGGTGCAGCAGCCAACAGAGCGACCAACAGACAAAATCAGATCGGGCGAAGTACTTTTTTTACACGTGACTCCAGGCATATGGTGAAAGGGTCAGTGCCATATGGATGAATGTTTTTAATCTGCAGCGATCAAGAGGTGATAAGAGGTAGGGAAAGGGCGGTTGCGATAAGCGACGACAGCCATGGTCCATTTGAGCATCGCTGTCGAAGCCAAGAAAAAGAACAAGAACAAGAACAAGAAAAAGAAAAAGAAAAAGAAAAAGAAAAAGAAAAAGAAAAAGAAAAAGAAAAAGAAAAAGAAAAAGAAAAAGAAAAAGAAAAAGAAAAAGAAAAGGACCTACAAGAGGGTATTTTGGGTTCGGTTTCTTCCTCGTCACTTTCAGATTTGAATTCCCCTTTCTTAATTTCTTCACCCCTTACTTTTTGTATGCCCAATATATTCTTTCCCACTCACAACTCGTTAGCACAATCCGAACACACACAACCCTCCCTTTTTGTTTCTTCACAGTCAACCCAACCCCCAATTGTAGATTTAGATTCCCCCTCTTTTTCTTCTTCCTTCTCTTTTTCGTCACCCCTTTCACTGCCAGCAACACAACCAACCACACAACCAGCAACACAACCAACCACACAAAACAGAACACCAGAAACAACACGCACCATCGACTTACTACAGCAAACGCCAGAAAAACCCAGAATCCCATGGACCCCACCCAAGGCGACAGGAGACAAAGCAGTGGACAGGGCGAACTTGAGGGCGTTCAGGGAGAGACGCAATCAGATTATTGACCGTCACACAAAGATTCGACGAGAGAAGGAGGTCAGAGACAAATTCAGACAACAGGCAGCAAAGGAGGCCGCAGAGGAGGAGAAGCGTCGAAAGAAGACCGAGAAACAGGCTGAGCTAGACAGGCGGAGACAGGAGCTAGAGCGAGCGCTCCCGCCCAAGCGGAGACTAATGCGCGCGGTAAAGGCTCGGCTAAAGGAAGTGGAGGCGGAGGCTTACCCGCTGCTCATTGCCATCAAGGAACGGATACAACATCATACGGCAAGCAATACACCGAAACACAGCTACAACCACATTAACATGGACGAGGCCACACAGGCGGCCATGGAGGAACAGAGGAAACACACACAGCCAGGAGTACGATATATTTATTCGGACGGATCAATGGTCAACCTTGGGAAGGCCAAGTGCTCGATGGCTTTCGCGGTGGCAGGAGAACAGCAACCGGTCATACAAGGAACAGTCAAAGGATTCGCATCATCCATCAAGCCTGAACTCATGGGGCTCATAGCAGGCATCATCGCGACACCACAAGACCAGGACGTGTGCATCCGATCCGACAATCAAAAGGTGGTCAAGATGTTCAATGACATTGTCGTCAACAGGAGGAGAGCGTCGGTGAGGGCCAAACTGAGGTGCGATTACGCGGTGGAATGGGCAATAGTAGCGCGGATATGCAGCGAGCGGACAGGATCCACAACCGTCGAATGGGTCAAGGGACATCGCGGCGACAAGTGGAATGAGGCAGCAGACAAAGCGGCCAAGGAGGCCCAGGCGTTGGTAGGAAAAGAGTGGGAGGTCAGAGCGGAGGATCAGGACGACCTGCGTTACACAGCAAGAATGGCCGGCACTACACTCGAGATCGATACCAGACAGGCCCTGAAGATGCAGACAACCAGACGGTGGCACCAGACATGGAGATCACTCAAGAGGCACAAGAGGTCGATCCAGGACTATGAAGGCACAGACTGGCTCGGTACTCTTGCTATTATCCACAACAACAAACCAGTACACACATTCTTCAGTTCGCAGCAGGACACACGACTACGCAGCCACAGGATAAAGAAAATCCATGGCATGCTACCAACAATGGACGCCCTTCATGCCCGACGACCAGACCTGTACAAAAACGATCAGTGCCGACAGTGTCATGCGACGACGGAGGACAATGAGCACGTATGGTTATGCCCAGAGAGCAAGGAGGCCCACGATGAAATCTGGAAGGACGGACTCGGGAGGATCGACTTCTGGGGAGAGATTGCCACGAAACACTACAACAGAGAGAGGAAGAAGAGAAGGAAGGAGGGAGAAACAGAGCCCAAGGAGATTGGGTGGGTAGCGACGAGCGTCAGAGCATGCAAAGCGGCGCTGAGGAGGATCGTCCAATGGCCAAGAACGGAGGACCGTAATGAAGGATACACGGGCGATGAGGAGTGGACGGTCTGCCACATACTCAGAGGACTCGTACCCAAGGCTCTTGCCACTGAGTGGGCCAAAGTCTTCAAGGAGATGCCCAAGAGCGTTGCCGAACACGTCAGCCGACTATTCTGCAAGTACATCGAGAAGGAGGGCCGAGAAAAAATATGGAAACCGCGATGCGAGAGAACCGTCGAATGGGAGAAACAGCAGGGTATCACAGAAAGACGGAAGCACAAACCCCCGGAGGAGCGGCCCAGGTCCCAATGGCAACAAATATATGGACGGAAACCCCGAGCGAATGAATGCGAGTGCGGGCGGCCTCTGGCGGAGCACGAGGAGGGACGATGCCCTGGCGTTCAGAATGATACACATGCAGCCGACCGAGCGGTGATCGAGGCCTTACTAGGTCGGAGGAGAATGGATATTATGGAAAAAAGAGGAGCGATGACAGTTAAAGAGTTCGAGACGGAAGACACCTAGTCTTACCCCTTGAACCGCCCCCGAAGGGCAGCAAGGGTCATCCGGAGGTATGCGCAGGTGCGCCTGGCGCAGATTACGGATTGTGTTTCCTCGGTTTTGCGCAGTACACTTTATCTATTCTGCTTTGCTATAACGACGTAGAATACCGTGCTCGCATGAGCTACACTTAGACTTCCGTTTTCGGATTAAAACTTTGACGTTCCAAAAAAAAAAAAAGATGAATGTTTTTAATCTCGTACTAGCAAGTGCCCGTGGCTTCGCTCGCGGAGGGAGGTGAAAAAAAATAAAAGAGGGAAGCATTGGAGGTGTACATTCGCCGACACAGTATTTGGATAGCTGAAGGACTCTGTTTTGCCCACAATCTACATGGCTGGCACAACTTGACTTGTATTGGGGTGGCTATAAACAAATATTCCTGTATTTTCTCCGATTTCGATCCCCTTTTCAGGCACCTTGCACACACTGTGTGCCCTGATCTTTGCTTTGACTTTTCTATGCCTGTGCTGCATGCCTACGTTCTCTAGGCGTATATGAATAAGAGGGATATTTTTTTGGGCTTTCCTTCTTACCTTGGCTCTTATCCCCCTTCTCCCCTTCCCCGACTTTGTTATTTCTTCGCCTTCACTTCAGCTCCTCTTCGGCTCCTCTTCAGATTTCTCTTTCTTCTTCCTTTTCTTTTCTACCCCTTCTACTCCCCTTCTATACCATTTAATCCGTTTCCTTTCTCTCTCGTCTGCTTCCATGTTGTGCGCGTTGGCGCCATCATTCACGGCATAGTAGCAGTTAGGGAACGGATTGGTTGTGCTGCAAAGAAGCGTTGATACGTGCAATTATGGCCTGTTTTGCCGTTGGCGGTTTGATATTGCCATTTGTTTTCCTTTATAGTAGGGACAGAGGTGACCTTTCCCGCGTCTCTTAAAGCATTTGGTGAGAGGAGGAGAAAAGCAGAAAGAAGAGGAAGAGGTGATGGTCAGTTTGGGATAGAGTGAAAGAAAAGATGACTTTCTGAGTAGACGATTGCCTTGTCGAGTTGGGGGTTTTGGATTGCATCAATTTTGCAGATCAGAAGCATATGACCGCCATCAGCTCCCATGATATCGCCGCCGTGTCTGCTCTACAGCCCAGTGGCACTTGTTTGATAGCACGCTATTTTTTACACGGGTGGTGCACAACACGGCTCTAGCACGCCATTTTTTACTTTTTTATTTTTTTATTTTTTTATTTTTTTATTTTTTTATTTTTTTATTTTTTGCACTGCAATTCTGTTAATTTTTATGCCAACAGCTACTGATGGGCGGATGAAGAGAGAGATGGACGCATGTTCGAGAGATATGTTGTTTTGAAGAAGGGGGAAGGGGTTACAATGGTAGATACAAAAGAAAGAATGGCCGCACAATGGATAGGAACATCTACAGGTAGGAGGGACGACCTTTTTTTTATGTATCCATAGGCGAGAGATAAACTTATAAAGGAGACTTGAAAGGAAGAAGATATTGGGTTACATTGATACTTCTTCCTCTCTTCTCCATTCCTCCCTATTTTTTCGTTTATGCTTTTTTTCTTTTTCCTGCTGATAGCCAGTTTGATACCTTGCTGTCGTACGGTGTAGTAATTACATCTATGCTACCGTAATGAAGAATGTTTGTTACTCTTGTGCTTTACTATAACACCACGTCCAATGCAGGACAGTTACAGCACAGTGCAGTGGTAGAGAACACAATGTAATAGACCAAAGAAAAGCAAGCGAATTTATTCAAGGCCCTTCTGTCGCGTTCTATAACTTTCGTCATTATATAGAAGTCTACGTAGAGTTACCCGTGCGTGAAGACGGGTATATACAGGCTGTCGTTGTTTGGCCTTGTGACATTAATAGTAAGGAAAAATGCCTGTCTGATGGGAAATTGAAGTCGAGTGAACTTGATGGGTGCTGTACCGTCGCCATTTGTCGTAGGAAGAATGCGGGGATTGCGGAATGGATGATCCATGATTTTTGCAGAAGGGCGCCATTGAAAAAAATTCTCTACTCAGTAACTTTTCGTCTTTGGCAAGGACAAAGGACTGCTTTAAGTAAATGCAGCGCAGCCAGTTTCCCATGTCCTTGCAGCGCTCTCTCTCGGTCTCATGGTAGATAGTGTCAGGCATAAGGTGAGATCGGCATTTCGTTGTGAAATAAGAAAGAGATCCGTATCAAATCTAAGCTGATTCCTTTTGTTATAGATGTCGTTGTCCTGACAATGAAAGAGGGTAGCAATTACTCTCCGCAGCTGCCATCGGAGTGAGAAACAAACAAAGAACGAAAAAGTGTTTGTGCTACCAAAGGAAAGAAGGGATGGAGAGGAGAGAAAAGAGGAGACAGAGGCAAGCAAAGAAAAGGGTGGTGCTACGTAAAAGAATGAGAAACGAAATAGAGACGACGATGCTCATCGAACGTTACTCTGAAATGGCCTCTTCATAGTGCCTATAGCTGCGTCTCTTTACAAAATAGGCTGTACTGTAAGGCCGGAACAGTGCTCAAATTATTGGGCATTTCACATAAAATGTTTTGTTTTGGCCACTAAACCACACCTATGCAAACCCCGCTCACAGCTGGATTAGTGGTTAATTTTTTACATCATTTTGGTTGAAAGGCACAATAGAAAACTGCCTAGATTTAATATATTTTTTTTTCTTTGAGAAAATGACATTGTCCACGGCGCGTTGCATCTTTTTTGGAATGAAAATGAAGGAGGGTACAAAAAAGGTACTATGCCCTTGAAAGGTCGACATAGTAACGCAACTTTCTTTTTCTCGTCCTTTCCTCGCGTCTATTCGTCACCTTCACTTTTGTTAACTTTTCATTCATCTGAGTCATTCCTACAAAAAAATGTGGTCAACTGCGATCACTCCCAGTTGGGTCAGAATGTATGAAGGATATGTGGAAAGAAAGAGGGAGCATAGGTGTGGTGACAGAGAAGTCGAGGAGGCAGACCAATGATCACATTGCATGTAAGGGACAAACCTTTTTTTGAAGGGCAGTGCATGATTCAAGGAACGCCTCACAGAGTGCCGATCAATATGCGATCAGACCATCAGGCCAAGCAAAATGCCCATAGACATAAACATATTCACTCCTGTTAACGAACACAATAACAAAGGAACGCCCAACAAATCGATCTTATTAGTATATATGCAGTTACCTCTACCATTCACCAAAGTACAGAAATGCGCCTTCAGGATTCGAAACAAATGACATGTACAGTTGCCCGTGGCCTGCGTACTTTAGAGAAACGATTAAGAAGATTTTTAGGGAAAGAAGAAAAGAAACAAACCAAATGAAAGAGGAGAGCAAAGGGGTAAGGATAATATTAGAGAAAGTAAAGAAGAGAAAAAACTGAGGCGAGGGAGTGATGAGGAGGGAAAACAGAAGGAAAAGTTGAATAAGAGAAGCAATGAGGGTGACAATGCCACCGCTTGGGTCAAAGGATATCATAGAAAAACAACCTCCATCTCCATCTCCATCTGTACCAATTTACAGAGGATGTCGAGAAGAAAATCAGAGCACAATGAGAATGTGACGGAAGAAAATAAGTGCATAAGGGAATCAGAAACAGATATGAAGCCTGCCAAAATAAAGTCGACATCTACCTCGACAACATTTCGTTCTCTAGCTCTTGCCACCGCAGATCACATCCTAAAGAATCATTGCAGGAGGATATTAACCATGACCCAGACTCAGACTCTCAGGCACCATGAGCCCAAGGCCGGCGGAAATCAAACGCGTAAAAGCAGCACTAAATAAACCAAAAAGAACAAAGAAACGAAATATGAAGAAAGTAATGAAAGCCAGAGCAAACAATGCATAGTTACACACAGATTCGAAACAACTTATAGCACACACCCCGCACCGCATTGGACTCAGAGAAAGACTTAGACTTACTCGTGGTACAACCCAGGTATGACACGGCTAACATCATCGGTAGACAAAGGCGCTATTGTAAAAAGATCCATAAAGCTGCCCATATCCATAGAAAATGTAGGTGATGAAGAGAAAGCAGTATGGTGATGCAGAAATCGTGGGAAGAGAGAAAGGTATTTGTGATTTGTGCAAAGTTAAATGTGGAGGGAAGAAAGGGGAGAAAGAGGTACAACAAAAGAGGAAAGAAAGCAAACAGTGCGTGATAGATACCCTACAGCACCAAGCAGCAACGAAGGAGAAAGGATGCCAGAGAGAATAAGAATCAGAAACAAAAAAAAAAAATCACATAGGAAAAAATGAGACACTCTCGGAGAATGATTCAAAGTGCGTAAATCACGTTGCAGGGGCAAACTCGCTTATTCCTATAGTATATGTAGAATATTAAAGGTTGTTGGTGTCCCTCTATTTCATCCACAATTATTATTGAGGATTCAAGAGAAGGTCACTCCCCACCCACGTACCATCACCATCAACCTCTGTGTCTGATTTATTGCATAACAGCACGGCAGCCTCAAGGCTTAATATTAAATGGTTGGCGATACAAGCGTGACATTATCCCATGTAGCACGCTTCGAGCCCATCGGTGACAATAGGGCACCCGCTGTGACGCATAGGGGTGCAGGGAAAGAGAGGCAGACAAGAGCCATCATGTTTTGGATGCAAGAGCAAGTACCTAGCATGGCAGTTCATTTTGCAAGAACACACGGACAAGTCCACACGGTCCGATGAAGATCTTCATAATTTGCTCTCCTTTAAACCCCCCCACCTTCTCCATGAAGCCCGAATACAACATTACCCCCGCACAACTGCTGGCTTGCTGCCTTATAGGCATAAACACAGCAAACACCATCCTCTTTCTACACCAACTCACACAGTCCTCGGAGGAAATCTCTGACTGCATTACTACAGAAATTAAGAAAGCCATTGCGCCAAACGAATACCTACTCTAATCATAGTTAAAAGCCACTGTTACTCAGGGGAGAGGTCCTGGCCAGAGTGATAGGACCGCTGTTAAGTCCTCAATTGGTACGGGGGGGGGAAGGGGTTGTGGTTGCGTAGTAATAGTGGGATCCTAAAATAATACACGACTGCAGGGCGCCAAAGGAACTCTTGTCAATTCTGCTCTTGTGTAAAAGGACAAGGAGCAGATGATAGAGCTCGGCGCACTACTAATACTAGTCTACTAGGGGGGGACTGCTAAACTAAGGCATCGCCGCCACTGCCTAGCCACCACATCTTTTTGTAACACCACATATAAAAAAACCCCTTACAAAAAAAAAAAACTGACCTACATGATTTCAGATGTCGATGAAAAAAAAGAGTGATCGATCGAGTTTATTCTTGTTCTTCCTGGTTGGGGAGGGAGGAAACCGCTCCATGCTGGACTAAGAGCGTCTGGTTGATAGGACTGAGGCCAGTGGCATTGTCGAGTACGAGACCATCGGCATAGAGTACGCCGAGGTTTGATCCCCAAAGCATATTGACAACAACATACCCATCCTTATTGTTCGACACTCTCCAGACCCGGATGGACCCATCCCAACTCCCGGTGAGAAATTCCATGTTGACGACGGGATTCCACGCTACATTTTCGACGGGCCCAAAGAATGAATTGATGGAATAGACTCTTGACCAACTCTCAACCTCACCCATCAACTGCCGATGCCAAATATCAACCGTCCGGTCACTACCACCTAACGCGATCCACTGTCCACACGGCGAGTACGCGACGCAATGTGCCCAATGTCCATATCCCTTCAGTTGGGCTCCAGGTTTCTCCGACTGCAGATCCCAAAAATAGATGCCACCATCCTCGACTCCAATGGCCAATTGCCGACCGTTTGGTGAGTAGGCCATCGATACTACGCCTCTCTCTGCCAACTTGTTGCAAGTCAATTGTTCAGTAGATGGAAGACCAAAGAGCCGAACAGTTCCAAACTTTGAACCGACAGCAAGTTGATCGCCTTTTGGCGAGAACACCACAAAACGGATTCTCTCTTCCAGCTCATCATCAACATCTACAAGAACGCACTGATGCTCCGTGTTGTGCAGGTCCCACAATCGCATGGTGTTATCATCGTCGACAGAGGCCATCCAGCGACAGCAGGGCGAGTAGACCAACATGCACACTTTACATGAATGGCCTTCCAAGGTGCGTCCTGCTGTTTGAAGGTTCATCAGATGGATACATCCATCTTTACAACCTACTGCGAACTGGCTAACATCCCGAGTGAACGCCATACATGAAACCTCCTGTCGTTCAGCAAACCCCAAAGGCATGAGCTCAGACGACGCTCCTGTTCTTGCATCCCACATCCGGAAGGCCTGGCAGGAATTATTACCTAGAATAATGCGTCCATTGGAGTCATATGCTACCTGATCCACACTACCACCATCTCGTGGATCAAGACTCGACCAGGTGGAAACCCTTCCCCACAGTTTTACCTTCGCGTCAAATCCGCCTGATGCGACCTGACGACTATCCGGCGAAAAAGCAACGCATTTGATGTAAGAACTATGAGCGGTCCATACGGAGAGAGGAGTGCCGTTGTGCGCGTCCCACAACCGTACGGTCTTGTCGTGGCTAGCGGAGGTGATCCATCGGCCGTTCGGAGAGTAATCGACTCCTGTAACAGATTCAGAATGTCCATTCAGCATTAGATCAGGTTCTCTGGTGGCTGCAATCCAAAGTTGAAGGATGCCTTTGTTGTGGCCGGAAGCGATCCATCGCCCGTCAGGCGAATAGGCAAGACATAGGACGTCCCCCAACGAGGGGCTCAATACGGCGCCTGGTTCACTCGTCTGTGGATTCCAAAACCGAATTGTCTCGTCCTTGCTTCCCGATACAAGCTGAGATCCATCTGGTGAGTACTTGACACTCTTGATAAGCTCGGTGTGGCCTTCTAGAACAAACAAATTCTCTCCAGTATGCGAATCCCACAACCGGACTGTGCGGTCACCGCTGGCCGATGCGATCTGCTTGCCACAAGGTGAAAACGCTACTGAGTATACCGTCTTGGTGTGCCCGCTCATGGCAAGCACTTCCTTGCCGCTGGTGCAATCCCACGTTTGAAGAGCTCCTTCCGTTCCTACCGATACGATTTGCAGACTGTCGGGAGAGAATGCAATATCCAGAACCACTCCAGCAATGGTGCATCGATGGGTGACTGTCAAAGTGGAGGTTTCATAGATGACGAGACCTTCAGTCCAGAAACACACCGCAAACATCCTTCCGTCGGGCGAGTAGGCACAGGCATTAATCATCCCATCAATTTTTAGGGACGGCAGTTCTCTGAATCGGACACCCTCCAGTCGCGCACCACTCAAATCCGCCTGCCTCAACCAACTCCCTGAGAGAATGACATTCGTCAAGTCGGCTCCTTGAATTTGCGCAGAGTCGAACTGTCCATTGGAAAGATCGGCGCCAGGAATCCGGACACCTTGGAGATCTGCACCATTGAATGGTGCACCGGCTTTGACCAGAATCGTGATAGCGTTAGCGGCGGCGGTGGCTACATTGGAATCAGTCTTGGATAGATTGACGACACTGCGCAGCTCCTGTTCAAAGTCAGGGTCCGACTTGAGTCGGTCGCTCAGGAACTGGATGATGGAAGGTTCTTGAATTAGATTCTGTTGGAACAACGGGCCACTAACATCAATCAGAGTGGCAGCAGAGGACACAGTGTTCATTTGTGAATCGCATTCCTGATTGTCGATTCTGGCCGGATTGTAGATAACGCAGGACAAAAAGTACTCCAGTATGGACCGGTGAAGAAACTGGTAATCGCTGCCAGAGCGGGCCAGCGGTGACGAATCTCGCAATAGTCGAATATCCGGGTCAGAACCGAAGAACTCGACTTTCCACGTTGATTTGTCCTCGAGGTGGACATACTGCACTACCGGGTTTCCATCCTGGTGCTCAAAGATCGCCGACGCAAGCCTGGTGGCATAGCCAATACCCATCGAAATAAATCCTGCCTCCAGTAGTTGATCCAGCATATCTCGGTCCTCCTTAGTCAAGACGTTTCGTTGAAGCCGTCGGCTGTTGACATCCAACCAATGCCTTACAAAAGTGTCGTACAATTGGACACGCGTGATCTTGATGTCCGACAGATTCTGCTGACCCTCGGTGACTCCTGGCAGCGCCTCCAACGATAGAAACAGAAGGAAGGGGTTCTTGACAAGATCTATAAGGTTGGGAATCGTGGTCAGCTTGTCCATGTAGTCCTTCGTGGTCCAGGTCCTCGGCTCTAGAGGGACGTACTGCTCGACATAGTCCTCGATCTGCTCTTTGGAGAAAGGCGCGATCACAGCTTCCTGGAAGAGTTCGGTAGCCTGGCGAGTGTAGTGGTCAGTGCCGTCAGGGATGAAGTGGCTGCGGTAGTTTTGACCAAGGAATTGGGTCCTGCAGGAGATCACCATCTTGACCTTCCACTGACCAGGCCGGTTGAAGAGGTTGGTGGTGTGCAGATTGACCTTGAGCTGGCTCTCGTCGTACCCATCGCAGATTAGGACAAACTGGCGATATTGCTTCAGTTCCTGAATTTGTGGTTCAGAAAAGTTGTTGGTCCTCAGATGCTCCCCAATGAGGTCCTTGTCGGGTCGGTCAATTGCAGGCAGGTTGATGAACAGTGGGATAGGGCCACCGCGGGTGTATGTGCGCAGGAGCTCAGATTGTAGGTGCTTGTTGAATGTCGACTTGCCTGCTCCAGAGTCTCCCAAGATCAACATGACCTGTCGCTCACTGACCAGAAACTCCTGGACATTCTCCTTGAGAGGGAAAATATCGTCGTCGCGGGCTTGAAGGTTGGCCTTGGCCATAGGAGAGATGTAAATTGGCAGTTTGGCCTCCTCTAGTCGCAGCAGTTGGAACTTATGCAGGTCGTACTCTAGGTACTGGATGTTTTGGACCTTGGCAAGGAGTGGCGATGCGGAAGGCAAGGGGAGACGGGTCCTCAATGGATAAGGGTGTTTGATCAAGGCACTTTGATCCACTGTCAGCTCCTGCAGCACAGAATGGGCGATCTCACTGACGGCTTGGTCGGGAGAAGCACACAACTTGGTGATGATGGTGAGCATCCATGCCTTGACGCTCTCATCCTGGCCCCAGTCTTGATCGTGCTGGCAGAGATGACCGAGGAGAGAGATGGATTGTTGGTGTGCAGAGATAGGCCACAATGGATCAACAGCCATCTCCCCCAACAGCTGGCATATCCCCCACTGGAACAAAGGGTCTCGACGACAAGGGGCCTCGGTAATCAAAAGCTTTAGATCCCTCAACTGACCAGCCTGAGCAAAAGCATAGGCAACTTTGACAGCAAGATACCAAGGTCGTTTGTGCCCTGATCCATATCCCTCCTTCAGGCTGTCCAGAACACCTCGACCACTTTCCATCAGCGATGACACACCCTCGTATACAGTACTAGCCACCGATATCGCGCCCCCAAGTGCTTCCTGCAGGGTGCTTAGACCTTCCAGTACCGACGCCAGATCCAGCTTGAACACGGCAGTGACCTTGACCAGGCCGTCGACAACACCAGTCGAGTGTCTCAACACAGTTTGAAGAGCCGACTCATTGTTGGGGACGTATTGGAGAGCCTGGAAAGCATAACAGGCTTGGTACGTCAAATAAGGGTCCGAGCTATCCTTCAGTCCCGACAAGACTGCAGACAGTGGCTCATGCTCGAGGACACGATCCAGATCCTGCACCTTGTGGTCCGCCATAACATCGAGGATCCTGGAGACAGCAAGAGTTAGGTGGTAGGAGTGCTCGGTCGACTGCTGGTGAGTGGCTTGCAGGCGGATCCTGAGAATGCCAAAGATCTTGACCAGGTCATCGGAAACAAGGTAGCCAGTGGAGGTATTCTGAAGCAGCTGGACTAGACCTTGAAGCATATCAACATCCAGAATGCGAGTATCGTCAAACTCCTTGATGAAATTCGAGAGCAGCTTGCGGTAGGGCTCTTTCTCCAAGACAGGTCCAAGAGCGACAATCTCGGCGACCTTGGTAGAGTCCTTGCTAGCATCAGCCATAAACTGCTCCACCACCCGAGTAGCGATCCAGCGCAGACGATCCGCCTCCATCGGGTCCTTCTTTGTCGTCTGCAACCACTCGAGTTCCGCCTTGTCGAAGGCGAGTTCCTGAAGAACTGTTACCACTTCCATAACATCCTCCTCCTGCTCTGTAACAGCTACATGAGAAGACAATGAATCTTGAAGAAGCAAAGTGTTGCAGTACACCAACTGCTCGGTGTTCTCGATGCGCTCCTGAAGACGAGGCAGCTGAGTTTTAATAGTAGGCTTGGACAAGTTCGCGGCAAAGAGATCCGCGAGAGGCTGAGCCTCGGTAGGGAGTAAAGGCAATGGTTTGTCCTGAACGCAACTAGAGGTGAAAGGTTGTTTGTCTCCTAAAGGTACGTTGCAGGTTTGGGAAACAACAGGAGGCCGTGTCGAATGTTGGGGTGAAGGTCGAGAATGCAGCGACTGGTTTAAGGCCTTGGGCTTGACCTCTTTGGTCTTTGAGTTTGACTTTGAAAAGCCCCAGGACTCACGGAACTTGTCGCGCTTCCTGGTGCGAACGGTGCTGCTAATGCTGTCGCTGCTGGGGGTGCGAGGATCCAATTGGTCGAGAGGATGGTCGGACATAGTGAGAGTGCTAACAGTGGTAATACACCATTAGCCACTACATCTTTTCCATGTTAAAGAAAAACAGGAGAATGTGGAAGAATGATGCACCATGTGTTTACCTTGTTGCTTCGAGTATGTGTTTTCGAGTTCGGTTGACGAGGTAGATGGTGTCAAAGAGAACAAGGACGGCTGTGGAGGTGAGAACAAGTAAATTATTTAGTTTTCTTGCCTTCTCGGATGTTGTTTTACTAACACCTCAAGAGAAACCGTGCAGTTGCAGTGTACCTACACAAATGTGGAGCAATGGTCTTTTTTCTTGTGTGCTTTGGTTCGGGTGCTGACGGTGGGGGTGTGCTATGGAACGGTCGAGTTCTTTAACCTGTCTATAAGTGATAGAGGGAAAGAGGGTGAACAGACGTCCGTATGAAGAGCAATTACTATCTATAAGGCGAGGGACGGATACTTTTCTTCAACGTACAGTTTGAGCTGAAGGGTGTTGTTTTTGTTAGCGTGTTGGTGTTGTTGACGTGGTTGTTGCAGTGAGACTAAAGTGTTGTCCTTTGAGCTGATTCCGAGAGGATGGACCCAGAAGTGCGTGATGAGTGCAATGCAATGCAATGAACGCCGAGAAGAGTGATGGTGATTCGAAAAAGGGGGGTCTGTTAAAGGTGAAGGAAGCAAAACGAAGTAGAAAGGGGACAAAGAGGGGGAAAGTGCCTGAGTGCGTGAGAAGAAATGATAAAAGAAAAAAAAAAAACGAAAGGCCATGGAGTGCACACCGCGTATTATGCATAGGTTATTCTTTTTTAGCTCTGCGCCATAAGTCTTGCGCCATTGCCACACTCGCCTTTCCCCCTCCTTCACACGCTAGACGAATAATATAACAAAAAGGAGAATGTCAAAAATACATTTGGTGGTGGATGCGTCTGGGATACAGGGCACGACGGAGGTTGGCGATGAAGAACCGAAAAAAAAAATGAAAAAGAGAAAAGGAGAGGAGAGAACGAAAAGAAAGAGGAAGTAGGCCGGAGAGGGAGTGTGCTAAAACGAGACGAAGAAATAAAAGCGATTCAACTCCCCAGTCTCTTGATCGACGTTCATTCCCCCTTGTTTCTTTCCGTTTTCTATTGTATTTTGTCCACGGAATGACAGAGGAGAGAAGCCAGGCTTACGATGTTGTTCTCCTGCGCGACCACCCTGAAAACAGTTGTTGACACTCCTGTGGCAGCTGTGAGAGCGAGTCCATAATTGTGTTGCGGTGGTGTCCTTACTGTAGAAGCAACGGTGGAAGAGAAGAGAAGAAAGAGAGGGCGAGGGTGAAAGGTGAAAACGATCAAAGACATCAGCATGTTCCATCTGAATCCCTTGGAATGTTTCATATACCCTTCTTCGACACAGGTCACAAGTGATGCGGAACACTCCAATTTTTGAAGATATTTGGGGGTTATTCTTTTTCTCACCTTTATTTCTTTCTTGTCAAAACACACTTCACTCACTCACTTGCCCTTT
Organism: Linnemannia elongata; assembly: GCA_036320915.1. Classification (NCBI taxonomy): domain Eukaryota; kingdom Fungi; phylum Mortierellomycota; class Mortierellomycetes; order Mortierellales; family Mortierellaceae; genus Linnemannia; species Linnemannia elongata. The sequence goes on along the minus strand of JAXBDG010000005.1, from coordinate 251,300 downwards.
GACCGACATCCGCCTGCACCCCAAACCAGCTACTGGACTCATCTCTCCCGAAGAATAGTCACAGAATCATCGTCATCACCACAGAACCACTCATTACTCTGATTCACACCAACAGCAACAGCAACTCTGTCGAATTTCTATTTCTCGTTTACTCTTCTTTTATTCCTACAGCAGGAGTGCCACTGTGGCATGCAGGAGACAACAGCAGGACTGATTCAACGCCAGGAACATCAGGGATTCGGGATCTCTTCAGGCCAGGTAGCAAGTGCATAGTTCACCGCAAGGAAGCATTCAGTCGGAATAAAAGTGTTGTTTTGCCGTAATAGAAAGAAAATACAGTCAAATTCATGCATTGGATAAGGGTACCATGGTGCATGGTTACGCAGCAACAACTGCGATCGGTCTCGTACGGTGAAAAGAGTCTTGACTGCACACGTTCCATTCTGAACACCTTGCAGCATTCTCCGCTTGTTTTTTTTTTCAACTCTGGGCATTCGCATTCACCGTCAACACTTGAGACAACAAGATGGATCTCTTCAGCACCCTGCCTCTGGAATGTCTCCAACAAATCATCCAGAACCTTGTCGACACCAACGACGTAACAGCGTTGATCGCTCTCCTTCAAGTCAACAAGTACTCTGCAACTGCCACCCTGCCCTTTCTGTACACTACGCCGTTTCGAGACGCGTTTCACGCCAGGTCACTACCAGGAGGGAAGACAACCAACCTTGCGGTCTCCAATCGGTTGATGGCGCGCGTCTTGCTCAGTCGTGCACTCGCCTATGCCCAGGGTGCCCATGTCGACGAGCCGGCTGCTCGACTACTATCTATTGTCTTTGACATTAATACAACTACCACCAACAACAGCGACAACACTGACAACAACGGCGACAACAACAGCAGTGTAAGGGACCGAGAGGTGGACAAGGTGTCAAGTCTGGACTACCTCGCCCAGATCCGTCAACTCGACAGAAGGAATCTTTTTCCAGGATTATACGCACCATTTGCAACCCTCGACTCAGACTTGACGAGGTTTATCCGCGAAGACGACTTTTTCACTCTGGCGCAATTGGATCTCCTCCCACCGACTTATAAGGATGCCTTCCCGGATCAAGGGGAACTCTGTCATTGCTCGCTTTCGACGGTCATTGACAGGATTGTGCACTGGACGATTGCATTTCCGATCTTGGAGCAGTTGCAGGTCATAGTCCTGTCTATCTCTGATATCGGACGATACCTCAACCACGTCGGGAGGCTTGGGAGTCTGAGGAGGGTAATCGTTTCTATGGACAAGGTGTTTGAGTATGAAATGGAGGGTGACGATGATGGCGAGAATCCGGATCGAGTGCAAGTCTGGAAGGCCCTAGCGGTGTGTAAACAGGAGGCATTGGACCAGCTGGTGCGATTCTTTAGGGACCATACTCGAATGTTTCCAGGATGCCTCCAGTCGGTCGAGTATCACCCTGGTGACATTGGCGATCGATTTTATCAGGAGTGTCCTGAGAAGGTTAGGATACAAGTTATTGGGCTGTTGCCGCCACTCTTGCGACCGTCGGTGCTGAATATGGGCAATTGGCACCGGTTCTTTGCTCATCCGGAGGAGACTGATTTGAGTTGTGTAGAGACTGTTGAGACGGGGGGGCCGCAGGGGAGGGTGATTGATTTGATCCGCGAGAGAACAGAGTTTTTGAGGCGGTGTCGGGCGCTCAGGAGGTTGAATATGTCGTGCCTGGGGGAGGGGACTTTTCAGTGGGCGGTGAAGGAGAAACAAGAGTTGGAGCGATTACAGGGCAACGTTACCAACTTTCAACTCTCCACGGATAAGCAAGGTGTAGGAGCAACCTCTTCGCCACTTTACTTGGAGCACGGATTAGTACCGCTGGCACAGGTCTCTATCAGCGACGTCAGCTCAACAACAGACGAACTGGACGATATTGTGTTTGCATTCTCACATACCCTCGAGAGCCTCACAGTCCACTTGCGAACAGAACAAGGACCGACCATCTCATATTTCGGACAGAATTGGACTGTCAACCTGCTTGCTCTCACTCACCTCACCATCTCGACCTGGAATCTGCTCAAAATTGACCGGTACCTCTTCGCCCGTTGCCCGAACCTCGTCTCGGTCGAACTCGTTGACAGCAACGCCACTCGGTACCACTGCCGAGAGATTGTCCCCTGTGCGCCTGCCCAACTAGCGAAACTCGAGACCGTAAATCTGTTGGGCTGGAGTTCGTTGACGTTTCATCCGGATACACTTTATTCAACGGAGAGACTTATCTCGTTGACGCTTTCTGTCCCGTGTGCGTCGTCGATTTATTGCTACATCCCGCCTGTTGAGGAGTTAAACCAGTCCTATGGCATCCTTCAGGATGATACCGACCTTGGAACAGGGGCAACAGCAGGAGCACCATCCGAGGCATTTGGAACATTGGAGGACGCGATAGTACGACCAGAGTGGAGGTGGGACTGGCACCTGCCCCACTTGGCGAAACTCGAGCTCACCGGCGAATATGCGTTCCGATTCCAGTTCCGGATGCTCCAAGGGTGTCCCTCCCTCAAGACCCTCGACCTCAACATGCTCACCGAGTCCGTGACACATGTTGTTGTCCTTACCGAAGCTGACGTTTTCCTGCCACAGCAGTACAATTCTGACTTGTACTCAACGTTACCATCAACAACGACAACACCGCCGCAGCAGCAACCGCAGCGGGAACGTATAGTGGCGCCAGAGTTGCAGACGTTGACGATGCGGGGCAGCTGGTCAATCAACGATGCGGTGATGACTCAATTCTTGTCGCGGACAACATTCCCCCGTCTCAAACGCGTTGTCGCCAATGCCTGGATTGGGTTCTCTTGGCTCGGTCTCACCAACGCCCTCCGTGATCGAGCCGCATCCACCACCACTACAGCATCCTCGTCATCACTATCGACAACATCAACAACGACAACAGCTGAACCGGATACGTTCAAGACGATAGAGTTTGATAGGGAGGACCCGACACCCGAGGAGAGAAGGGATGCAGGGATTGTCGATATAGAAGGTGAAGGCAAACAGCAGTCAGGGTTGAGGGAGGATTACTTGGAGGCAAGGGTTTGGCTCCAGCGTTTCTGTCATGTTCTCCGTGTGTTGGATGATGATCGATAGGGCGTGGGTGGGGGCGCTTTGTTTTGTTTTTGTTGTTTTTGGTTTGTTTTGGTTTATGGAAGGATGGTATTAATTAGGTCCTGATGTTTGTGGCAGAATAGAAACACCTTTTTTTTTCAGCACATGCCACTCAATGTAATCTTCTCTGTCCATCAGCCTTCTCTGTTTAAACCTTAGCTTGTTGTTGTTGTTGTTGTTGTTGTCGTTGTCTTTCTTGTGTCTCTGACCCTGCGTCTTCAATTTTTTGTTTAACCATTACTGGCTCTCAAGTACCAGACCTAAGAACGCTCTCAATTTTTTTTTATTTTCCATCGCATATACACCATTGGCACCATTGTTTTTATTTCTTTCTTTTTTTCCCGTTGGAAGGTGTTTGTTGCAGTTGTTGACAGGGATAAAAAAAAAAGATGAAAAAATGGAAATGTACATCCCAAGAGAGAAAGACGAGAGATAGAACATCCGCAAACAGTGCCGTTATTAGAATCGCTTTCGATTAGAGAAAGAGAAAGAGAAAGAGAAAGAAGAAGAAAGAAAAAAAAAAAAAGAACGCTAGTTTTGCATGAAAGAAGGTGCTCTCACCATTGGACCGATTGGGTATCCCCCATCTTTTCTTCGTTCCTTCGTTTGTCGCTCAATTGCAATTGCTGGAAAGGAAGAAATAACAAAAAGGCGGAGAATGAAAGCGTGAAATAAACTTACTTCAACTTTTGCTTGTGTTTATTCGTATGTGTGCGTGTGTCTGTCTGTGTGTATACGACGACATGTCCTTGTTTTCCTTTGCAGTGCTTCGGACCTGTGAAGGAGAGAGAGAAGGGATGTGTATGGACAGAGTGGACTCTTGTTCCCCCTCTCGGACTTTGCTTTCCGCCTCGGTGCTCAATTGGACGTCGGATTTTTTTGATAAAAGCATGCGACATCGAATATATGTCCTCTCTTTTCTTTTTCTTTTCTCTCTCTCTTCTCCTTGTCCATTACACCAACTACCCTATACATCCTTTCTTCTCCCTTTATCCACCAAACGAAAGTACAAGATGGCGATCACAGAACTAGTCAAATCCGCGCTCCAGCACTCTCCAAAATCCAACAACCTCAAGCTCCTTCTCGCCATTTCCGCCTTCTTCCTCTACAAATACCGCTCCCATGCCGTCGGAACCCGTCGTCGCCCAGACCTCAAAGAACCCAAGGGCGCTTACCCACTTCTCGGCCACATGCCTCTCCTTGCCATGATCCCGGGCACAAAGTTGTATGATTTCTTTGAGAAGAATTATCGGGAACTCGGACCAGTCTGGTCGATTTCTTTGCCGGTGATTGGGAGGATGATTCAGGGAGATACGCCAGAGATGGTCGAGCATGTGTTGAAGAGCAACTTTTGGGCGTATGAGAAGGGCCCGATTTTCAAGGGTGCCCTTGGCGATCTTTTCGGGGATGGTTAGTATTCCGTCTTTTTTGTTCTGTCCACATTGGTTCTTTTCGCCTTGTTTTGTTGCCTATCGTCTTTTTTTTTTCCCTCCCAGCCCATGAATGTGCCCCTTGTTCTCTTCCTGGCTACATTACCATCGTTCGATGCCTCTCTTTCCATTTTCCCGTTCTTAAATTACCTTTAGGTTGTTTTGCAGTTGGCTTCTTTTGTTGTTGTAGTTCCCGTCGTCCATTTGGACATGGTTGCTGCTCACAAAATATACAACAGCATTCTTAATTTTATTTTACGTTTCCATCACTACGGCAATCCAAACTACCGTGACTGACCCTAATCCCCTTGTCTTCCCCGTTCACGCCTTTTCCCCTCTCATTCAAACCTCGGTCCTACCTTTATCCCATCCTTCTCCTCTCTCTCCCCATACTTCCCCCTCATACCAAACACATCATAGGAATCTTCGCGTCCGATGGTCCAACATGGAAGTTCCAACGCAAGCAAGCCTCGCACATCTTCAACGTCAAAGCCTTCCGTGAATACACTAGTGATGTGTTTGTGATCGAGGCTCAGAAGGTGCTCGAGTACCTTGGCAAGGCTGCCGATGCCGGCACCGAGATTGATTTCCATGCTCTGATGCTCCATTTCACTCTTGATAGCTTTGGCGCGTAAGTTCCTTTTTTTTTTTTGTTCCTGTCTTCTTTGGAACATCCAATTCCCGCAACGCAAGATGAAATCGCTCACCACATTTTTTTATTTCGTTCCGCCCCCCCCCCCTTCTTCTAACTAGTGTGTCGTTTGGAGAGAGCTTTGGATGCTTGGAAAACATCGAAAGCAAAGTCGATTTCGCCGTATCCTTTGACGACCTGACCGCAACCTGCTCCGACCGACTCATGGACCCAGCCTGGAAGATCCGCGAGGCCCTCACCTCTGTCGGCGCAAAGGCCAAACACGATAAAGCCCTCATCCGCAAACATTCCCTCGAAATCATTCAACGTCGACGTGCCGAAGGCTTCAAAGTCTCTCCGGGCGGCAAGAAGGATCTCTTGCAGCTCTTTATGGAGGCTAAGGATGATGAGGGAAAACCATTGTCGGATGAATACTTGGTGGACATTATTTTGAACTTTACTATTGCTGGACGCGATACCACCGCTCAGGCCTTGTCGTGGATGTTTTATTTGATTAACAGGGATGGTACGGATAAGGAGATTATGAAGACTTTGATCAAGGAAGTCGATGAGGTTCTGGGGGAGGGATTGCCTACCTATGAGACTCATAAGCAGCAGAAATACGCCGAGGCTTGGTATGTGTTGCTGGTTGTCCGTATCAGATGGTTTTGCCGTGCTCAGGTTGCTGTTTTGTATTGCATGTCATGTCATTAACGCCATCTCATTTCTGTCTCTTCTCTTTCTCCATGATGACCTTGTGTACAACTACTAGCTTTAACGAAGGTAAAGACACACACTTTCTCAATGCATAACCCTCCCTGCGCTCCTCTAAACAAGTAACTAAACCCGTCGTCTCTCTCTTTCTCTCTCCCTCCTTTATCCCACATAGCATTGCGCATTTACCCCTCGGTCCCTCGTAACCTAAAGATGTGTGTCCAAGACGACACCCTCCCCGACGGCACAAAGATTCACGCCGGAGAATGGTTCACCTGGTCCTCCTACGTCATGGGCCGTTCCGAAGCCATCTGGGGTCCCGACGTCCTCGCCTACAACCCTGATCGTTGGATCAACACCGACAAACCCTCTCAGGGCAAATTCAGTTCTTTCCATGCGGGTCCCCGAGTTTGCTTGGGACAGAATTTCGCGGTGTTGGAGGCTTTGACGGTGATTGGAATGATTCTGCAAAAGTTTGAATTGACGTTGGTGGATAGCGCAAAGGTCCCAGCGTATGGAGTGTCGGTGACTATGCCGATGTTGGAGGGTTTGCCTATGAAGGTTACTAGGCGTCAGAAGGAGAATGGCGCTGTTGCTCTGTAGGATGGTTCGTTCTTTTTTTTAATACCTGTTAATACATATGGCTCATACATCACACAAAACTAGGAAGACAGTCTACCCTCGCATTTTGTCACTACTCCACTTTTTGCATAACACAAGCGCGTTCGCTGATGTTTTTAGCGTTTTCTTTGTCTCTGTTGTCCGTGTACGCTGTTCTCTGACTCTCCTCATCAGACATTCACATTCATGTTTACATCCCTCTGTCGTCTTCATTACAGAATCACGACATCTGAACAAAGTGCGAATGCGTATACATCGCTTCTCGGACAAGAGCGTTTGGAGGAGAGCAGAAATATAGTTCTTGTCTCATGTGCATATGTGTGCAAGGTCAGCGCCTTTTTTTCTCCTTCCCCCTTCTCTGTTCCCCCCCCCCCCCGACAACTGAGGTTGTTTGGGGAAAATCATTTATTTTGTGCTAGGGTCCAGTTCTTCCCCCCTATTAGACCTATGGATATATTTTTTTAATTCTTTTCTCATTTTCTCTATCCTCCATCATTCATCCCCTTCCATTATCAACCCTGTGATGCTCGTTTGGCATTTGTTATGAAAGCTGAGAGAGTTTGCCTAGATCATATCTTTTTTCATTTGTTTAAACACATTGTAACTGTTTTTTTTATGGACATGGACGACTAAGGATTGAAAGAGAGCGAAGTGAAAAAAAGAAAGGTGCTTTCATTGTCTAGGCCTCCTTTCCTTCCCCTCCTTTCCAAAAAGAACAATCGAAAGGTGCTAGGCATGTTTGATTCAAGAAAAAATCGCGAGAAGGAGGGATGGGGCAAGGGGGGGGAGGAAAGAGAGAGGAGAAGAGGAGCAAAAGTAAGCGAAAGAGAAAAAAAAACCAACCAAAACAACAAAAACGAAGAAAAAAAAAACACAAAGATGAACTGTTGTTGACACGTTATTTGGCCAACAACGTTAATAACCGATCCACAAGAAAGAAAGAAAGAAAAAAAGGGGGGGCGGGCAAACTTCTGTTACCAATGACAGGGGTTACCAAGAACCAAACGAACAAATGAGAGAAGGACAGATCTATATCCTCTTGTTTCCTCGTGCTCTTTCTTATTCCTTGTCTACCCTTACCTACAGATTGGATTGGCCCATACGGAGATTTTTAATCTTGAGGGGGGATAAGGATGTGAATTGAGAATAGAGGTGTTTGGTAGAGTTGGTGCTCTGAAAGAGATATGGAAGACAAGAAACGAGGGTTGGTGACAACGGTAATCAAGTGTAGTGGAGGGTAGAGAGCAAGAGGGTAAGAGAAGGCAAGATTTGGTCGCATGGTCACTTTGTTCAAACAACGGTTCGGTGCATGTGTCGAATGAATCATGATCTATCTGATAGTGCAGCCCCGGGGACGCCTCTACCAAGTAAATCAAAAATGTAAAAGAAGAGAATCCCAGAGTATGTATCCGTGGGCTACCAAGAAACAAACAAAAGGAAGAGTTCGTATCCATTGGTCGTCGACAATGAACCGGATCTAGTTTTTTTTTCTATCCCCTCTTCTTACAGTTAGTAACGGCATAGTAAGGGATAGAAGGAAGCAAGAAAAGAGAAAGGGAGAGAGGCGTGTTTGAGTGTGAATGTGTGCCTGTCCTTATCAAACAAGATTTTCTGTAAACACGCTGCTCTGCAAACACGTTACTCTTATCATGCCTGCAAATCCCCATGTAAAAAAAGTACCTATGCCCCTCCGACAGGACAGAAATTTAGTCCGTTCACCAAAATTAAAACCCTCACTTGCACCGTTGTAGAACGAAAACCTTCTTTTCTTCTGTCACTCACAAACACGCGTCTACAAGGTGTTTACTCTCTACTTTGTTTACTCCTTTGGTCACGACACCACTCGACACTCCTTCTTTCTGTCATCCTTGACACGCGCGTGCATCTCTTCTTTTTTTTCTCGGAAGGCGGGGTAATAGGGCTGAGAGGAGCAATTGACCCCGCAAAACAACACGGACCAAATCCGGACCTGTCTCTCTCTCTCTTTCCTTCTCCCTTCGGAGACTATCCAGGACAAAGTTGTTAAAGTCAAAACAAGTAAACAAATAAAGAATGGGAATGTGTGGCAGAGTGTACACAAATGGGCAAAATGGAGGGATGTGCAGTCAGAGATAGTGAACCCAAACAGACAGATCTCTCTTTGTAAGATACAGAGAACGAAGGTGACGAAAAAGATCTGAGTTTCTCTCAACTGTGTACCACGATGACCCTTCCTTTATTGTTTACGTCTTTGCGCCCGCTTTGTTTTTTGAATTGCATTGAATGGATCACTCAGTCTGTTCATTACTTGTAACCTTTATGCTCATCAGTACCATCATCTTGTCTTCGGAACATGGCTCCTTGAACTTACTGACTTTGTTGCTATCATTCCAGTCCAGTCGATCTTGTCATCACCTTCACTCATCTCATGGATAAGGACGTGTGGGTGTGTGTATACCTTAGTAGCCTTTCCGGAGATCTTCGTCACTCACTTCCTCCTTGCTCATCCCTTTGCAATCCGGCAAATGTATAAAATAGCGTCCATCTCTCCCTTTCTTGGTCCCTTTTTGTTCTCTCTTTTCTTCTCTCCTCAGACTTCATCTCTCAACCCCTTTCTCCTTCTCCTTCATTCTCTCCTCCTACATCCTCCCTCCTTTCCTTTACTTCTCTTCCCTCTAGTTGCCTTAAGTCCCTTACATTTTGACAACTTTATCATCCCTTTAATCTTTTTCCCTGTTGTTACTGCATACTCCCTTGATATAACCTCTCTGCCTGCTTTTTTTTTTTATACTTTTGGTTCTTTCTTTCTTTCTTTCTTTCTTTCTTTTTTGACTTTCTCACACTCACCTTCGATACGACAAAAAACAACTTTACAAATCATGGCTGCAGCTATCTTGAGCGAAGGCCTTGGATATGGAATCGGTAATTACTCTCCCTCACCATTTTCTCGCTCTAACAGCTATCGTCTTCGCCAACGATGATCCTTCCTCCACCTTATCTGATTGTCGATCCTTATATATCTGGCTAACTAACATTTCCTCTGCTCATCACCAACCAATTAAAACAACAAAATAGTCCTGGGATTCGGTTTGGTGTTTGCGGCGATCATGACATTGATCACCATGATCCAGAAGCGCTTCCTTGGTGAAAAGATCGACTCGGAAGAATACATGGCTGCTGGTCGTAACGTTAAGACGGGTCTCGTCGCCTCGGCTGTGGTCTCTTCTTGGACTTGGGCTGCCACCTTGTTGCAGTCTTCTTCGGTCGCCTACAAGTATGGTATCTCCGGACCCTTCTGGTACGCTTCTGGTGCCTCTGTCCAGGTAAATTATAACTTTTTGTTAGGCTGCAAAGGAATTTAATGCTATGGTCTGGAATGCGGCATGGGTGTCAAAGAAAAGAACAACGTATGTGCGCTGACATTTTCTTTATCGTTCTCCTTTTATTTCCCTCTGACACGAAAAGGTGTTGTTGTTCTCGGTGCTGGCGATTGAACTCAAGCGCAAGTGCCCCAATGCCCACACCTTCCTCGAAATCATCTCTATTCGCTACGGTCGCAAGGCCCACTACGTCTTCCTGTTCTTTGGTCTCTTGACCAATATCATTGTCAGTGCCATGTTGCTCCTTGGCGGATCTGCCGTCGTTACTGCCCTCACAGGCATGAACACCTATGCAGCTTGCTTCCTCCTTCCCCTCGGCGTCATCATCTATACCCTCTTTGGCGGACTCAAGGCGACCTTCATTGCCGACTACACCCACACCGTCGTCATCATGATCATCGTCCTCCTCTTCAGCTTCACCGCCTACACCACCTCTGACTTGATCGGCAGCCCTGGCGCAATGTTTGACCTCCTCCAACAGGCGTCCATTCGTCACCCCGTCAGTGGAAACCATGAGGGATCTTACCTCACTATGGCTTCGTCGCAGGGTCTTATGTTTGGAATCATTAACCTGTGCTCCAACTTTGGAACTGTCTTCATCGATAATGCCTACTGGCAGCGTGCAATTGCTGCATCCCCTCACTCGACCGTCAAGGCTTACCTGATCGGTGGACTTTCCTGGTTCGCTATTCCTTTCACTTTGGCGACCACCCTCGGAATCTCGGCTGTCGCTCTGGAGAACCACCCCAACTTTCCTACCTTTCCTAACCGTCTGACGATTGCCGATGTCGGTGCTGGATTGGTCGCCCCCAACGCTGCTGTTGCTCTCCTCGGTAAAGGTGGTGCTGTTGCCGTGTTGTTGTTGGTCTTTATGGCTGTTACTTCTGCGGCCAGTGCTGAGTTGATTGCGGTCAGTTCGATTGTTACCTTTGATGTCTACAAGGCTTACATCAAGCCCGACGCCACCGGAAAGCAGATTATCACGGTCTCGCATGCTATTGTTGCGGCCTTTGGAATCATCATGGGTGTCCTTGCTGTTATCCTCAAGGAGGCTGGTATTGATCTTGGCTACCTCTACTCCCTGGTAAGTTTGATACGCTACTGTGAGGAGGGATCTACATGAACTATTTATTGTCGTTGTCTACTAGGAAATAAGGACTTTCTTACCAACCACATCTACCTTTTCTTCTGCTTGTCGAACACGATAGATGGGAGTGTTGATTTCGTCGGCGGTGTTGCCAGTGACATTCTCGTTGATGTGGAGGAAACAGAGCGCAACTGCAGCAATCGTCGCCCCCCTTGGAGGACTCGTTATCTCTATCACCGCATGGTTGGTCTGCGCCAAACTTTACTCGGGCGAAATCACCCTTGCCACCACAGGAACTGACCAGGCTATGCTTGCCGGAAACTTGGGTGCTCTCATCAGCGGAGGTGTCATCTCAGTTATTATTTCCTTGATTAAGCCCGACAACTATACCTTTGAGGGCACCCGTGCCCTCCAGCAGGTCACTGACGATTCCCCCGGCGGCATGCCCTCGACCGACTCTGCCTCCGATGATGGTTCTCTCGACGAGAAGAAGAAGGGTGGTGAGAAGGCAGAGGTCACAAGCGTGGACGTCCCCGCACCTAAGGGAGGTTGGACATTCTCAGCTGAAGAGGACGCAAAACTCGCCAAGGCCTCTCGTTTCGCCCGTTGGAGTTCCGGTGTCCTGACTGTCATCCTCATCCTCCTCTGGCCGTTGCCAATGTTCTTTTCGAACTATGTGTTCTCGAAGGGATTCTATACAGGCTGGGTGGTGTTGAGTATTGTCTGGGCGATTTGTTCGACAATTGCAGTGACGATTTATCCGATTTGGGAGTCCCGGGGTGCGATTGCCGAGGTTGGAAGGGGGATTTGGGGAATGATGACCCGCAAGTCTTCTACTGCTGCTGTTTAAAAGAGGGAGAGAAAGGCGCCACCAATTCGTTATCCCCCACACATATACTTTTTTTCTATATCTAATCTTATTCTGTGTACATATGCTACCATATCCCCTAAAAACTAATAAAACACAAATGAACAACAAACAAAAAAAGTGAACTGCATTTGCCGCCCTTGCGGAAAAAAATAAAAAAAAGTGAGCAGAAGCGGATGTATGAAAAACAAAAGAGCTTTGTTTTGGTTATCTTGATTGTTGGTTACTGTTTGGCTGCGTGATAATCTGATAGGGGCTGAAAATGAGGTGGGGAGGGTAAGTCAATGCAATGCAAGGGAAGGGAGAAGAGAGCGATATGGTTTGTTTTGAGCGACTGAGTGTGTGTGGATATGGTCGTTCTGTCATTGGATCTATGATCTCATGCTTCTCTGCTTTGCTCTTGCTGGGACAATGGGAGGTAAGATAGGGATGAACGTGCGCACGACAGGAGCAACCAAAAAAAAAAAAAAAACGCAATTGGTTGTAGACATGGATCGATCTGACCCTGAGCAATTGGATCGACAGTAAGGTCGAGTCGACACTTGTCGATTACTGTGATGACCTCTTGTGCCTTGGTCTGGGTGACACTTTTTCTTTCTCTCTAATGTCTATGCCCCTGGCCAGATGTGGAAATCGATAAGGAAAGCGAAAAGTGAGCAGTGGATACAAAGACAAGAAATAAGGTGTGCGAGTGGATCGATGATGACATCACACATAATAGAAAAGGGGGGAACTGGGAAAGAGAAAGAGAGAAGGGCTTGATGACGGGTAACACAAGGTAGAAAGAGAGAGTGGTTTGTTTATGAATGTAGACAAGCATGTGCGAGTTTGTGTATAAAGGTCAAATCGGTCGCTTATCATGCATGGTGCTGGTAATATTAGAAGGGTGGGGAGTAGAAGGAGTGTGAAAAGGAAAGGTGGCCTCTTGAGGATCTGGGTGCTGATTAGGTTCCCCTTCCTCGTACCCATAACGCGAATTACCTTTGATGATTTGTGCGTGTGTGTCGGGTTCTTTTTCTGATCGCACTTTTTATCTCTGGGTCTGGGTCTGGGAGCCTAATTGCCATCCTTACTTCGTTCCCCTTTTGGCCTCTCTGTCTCTTCGTTCTTTTTTCTTTTCCTCTCTTTACTCTTGACACAACGCCTACTTCTCTCCACTCTTCTCCCCTCTTCTGTTCTCTTCTCTTCTCTTCACGCTTTTTCTTTGTAGATCACTCTCCTTCTCTGAATCAGACATCAGACACGAAAACACTCTCTGCTTCTTTCTTTCTTTCTTCTACATCCTACTGCCTTTACACACAAACACACACCCGTTCATTCACCCACCGCCATCTCCTCCTCCTTCTCCTCTTGTACATTCACTCACCCCATTCACTCTCTTCTCACTAACCAAAAGACAAGCAAGATGTCGGTGCCAGTGTCCCCCGCTCCTTCGTCGACAACCATCAACAGTGGTTCCAGAGCCGTGCCACTGACAGAGCTGGCAGAGACAAGCCAGATCATTCTTTCCGATAAGCCAAGGCTCATCAACGTCACCCACCAGATCCCCTACGCCTGCACCCTGATCGACAGAACTGCCCACTGCAGCCCTTCTTTGAATGGAGGTGGTCTTGGTGGGAACGGTAGTGGAAGTCTGGGGTCTCCTTCCAGCGCTGGATCGCCTCCTGCGAATAGACGGTCGTCGTATATCTCTCTCCGTCAGCAGCACCAGGCAGCTGTTGCTGCAGCCGCTGCAGCAAAGAGTCAAGCCTCTTCAGGAGCAACTACAGGAACCGATCCTACCACGACTGACGCTGCTACTCCAGAGGCAGCAGCAGCAGCAGCAACACCAACACCAGGAGCGCATGAGGATGGAGACTGCATTCTGGAAGGACGACGAGGCCATTCAGCCCTCTACTCTGGGATCATGTCGCTTCGCAAGGATCTGGAAACGATCCAAATCGGATGGGTCGGAGAACTGGCAGATCAGGACGGTTATATTGTACCCTCCAAGAATTTGAACGAGTCGCATAAGCAGGCGATGAAGGAGAAGTTGTGGGCCAAGGATAAGGTCGTGCCTATTTTCTTGGATGATAGCCGGGCTGCTGGGCATTATGAAGGCTACTGCAAATCAGGTAAGACCCTCTTTTTTTTTGTGTGTCTTTGACTCATGATAAAATGTAATTAACAAGAGGGAAGGGGAACAAAACAAACAAAAACCATAAAGGTGCCTCTCTGTCCTTGTGTGTGTGCGTGTGTATGTGCTTTGTTAGCTTCAAATGCATACACACAGACAGAGACACAGTGGGCAATCGACGGACACACCGTAAAAAAAGAGAATGAAATGGTCCGAATGTGACTGACATTTCCTTCTTTATCACATTCTGCCCTGAACCAATAACCGACGATGTTCGATTTGATTTAGTCCTTTGGCCACTCTTCCATTACATCCTCTGGGACGAGGCAACAGATGGACGCATCGAAAAGAAGAGCTGGGACGACTATGTCTTTGTCAACCAGCAGTTTGCCGATGCCATTCTCGAGCAATACCAGACCGGAGACATCGGTATGTTCTTCTGTCTTGCTTAGTTTCTAACTTGGATTGGTTTTATCATCATTTGTATTTTTGTTTGTTTGTTTGTTTGTTATCAAGAATCGTCATTCCTAATCAACAACAAAAACCAAAGGGGGTTCCTGCCCCACCTCTCTCTTCTAACACTTCTTCTTTCTTTATCCAATGAAAAAATAGTGTGGATCCATGATTACCATCTGTTGCTGGTCCCACACATGCTCAGACAAAAGCTCCCGGGTGCTGCTATCGGAGTCTTTATTCATGCACCCTTCCCTTCTTCCGAGATCTTCAGATGTCTTCCAAGTAAGTCATGAACGACTGATCCAAAGGGGGACAGACAGACACAAAGAGAGAGGAGTGAGGGAGAAAAAAAAAGTGTCCGAAGAAAGGAGGTCACTTTCAGGAGGCGTGCATTACTCGCATTGGTGTCTCTTTTATGCACAACAACAAACAACCACATGGTTATAGACAAAAATGTCGTCAGAGTAGAAGCGCATGGTATTGTGCTCTCTGTTCGCTGGGCAATGATGACAGACGATGCAAATGGCTGTTTTGGATTCAACCTTCAGCTATACGTTTTTGTCCTAGTGTCTGTATGTTTGACTACTGCACTCCCTCTAATCCTCCTTTTTCTCTACTCTGTTGATACATGTGTTTGTGTCTGAAAAAATAGAGCGTGTTGAGATCTTGAACGGTCTCCTGGGTGCCAATCAGATCGGGTTCCAAGTAATGGCTCACTTTGATTTGACCCGAGATACTAAAGAAATGTGACACCTAGGGTTCACCCTTCCCGGAACATATTCATGCCTCTTACTAACCATATGTTCATTCCCCTCTCCTTTTGAATAGACATATTCATACGCAAGACATTTCATTAGTTGTTGCACCCGTGTCAATGGATACGAATCAACTCCTCGAGGCGTTGACGCAATGGGCTCAACAGTTTGGGTCGGCACCTTCCCAATCGGTATCGATGCCGAGCGGGTTGAACGTCAACGCAAAGCTGCCGGAGTCTTGCCAAAGATGGACGCCATCCGCAAAACATACAAGGGAAAGCGCATCATCGTCGGGCGCGACAAGCTGGATCTCGTTAAGGGTGTCCAACAAAAGTTGCAGGCTTTCGAAAAGTTTCTGAACGACTACCCAGAGATGCAAGGTGAGGTTGTCCTGATCCAAGTGACGTCCCCTCCTCTAGTCGAGAACGCCAAACTGGAAGCCAAGATTGCAGAACAGGTCGCTCATATCAATGGAACATACGGATCGCTCAACTTTACTCCTGTCCACCATTACCACCAGCACATTGATCGGGACGAGTACTATGCTCTACTTTCAGTTGCCGACATTGGTCTCATTACATCTGTCAGGGACGGCATGAACACGACCTCACTCGAGTACATTATGTGTCAGCAGGAAAACCACGGTCCACTCATCTTGAGTGAATTTACTGGAACTGCCGGCAGCTTGAGCGGTGCCATGATGGTCAACCCTTGGGACTACCAGGGTGTCGCCAAGGTTATCTATGATGCCCTCAACCTCAGCGAGGAGGACAAGATCTCTCGTCACAACGTAAGCCTTACTCCTCTATGGTCATTTTGCAGCTTGCGCAAGTGATGCTTATGCACCTGGATCTCGTTTATTAATTTTTCTCCTTTGTTATTTATTATCTGCAAACAAACAGCAACTCCACAAGCACGTCCTTTCTCACACTGCCCAATATTGGGCCAAGAATTTTATTGCCGAGTTGATCTTGAACGTTGGAACAGGAGAACAGTCGACGCCCACGCCTTACCTTGACCTCAATATCATCACCGATCAGTACCACAAAGCCAAGAAGCGCCTCCTCATGTTTGACTACGACGTGAGTTACAACTGCCACTTTCTTGTCACTTTGACATATATCGTTAAATGATTCAGATACTCATACTCTACACATTCTATTGGCTTCTAGGGAACGTTGACGCCAATTAGAAAGACACCTGGAGCGGCTGTTCCTCAGGAGCATATGTTGAAGGCATTGACGGCGCTCTGTGCTGACCCCAAGAACATTGTGTGGGTTATTTCAGGAAGAGATCAGAAGGTGCTGGAGGAGTGGCTTGGACATATCCCCAACCTCGGCTTCAGTGCTGAGCACGGATCGTTCATGAGACAGCCTGGAGGTCAAAAGTGGGTTAATCTGACAGAGTCCTTGGATATGGGCTGGAAGAACGATGTCATTGAGATCTTTACTTACTACACTGAGCGGACGCAAGGTAACCCTTTCAGGACTGCTAATATGGTACTTGGATTTTTTTTTCTCATATGTGGATAATGGCATTAATTAATCATACCCTTTGTCTACAATAGGTTCGTTTATTGAGCACAAGAGGTCGTCGTTGACGTGGCATTACCGTATGGCAGATCCAGAGTTTGGCGCGTTCCAGGCCAAAGAGTGCCAGAACCACCTGGAGGGCGCGGTCTTGTCCAAGCTCCCCGTCGAGATTCTTGTGGGCAAGAAGAACTTGGAGGTCCGCCCCACAATTGTCAACAAGGGAGAGATCGTCAAGAGGCTGTTGGGTCAGCATCCGGATGTCGAGTTTGTGATGTGTGCAGGAGACGACAAGACGGACGAGGATATGTTCCGTGCACTTGTTAGTCCCAACAACAACAACGCTAATGCGGCTCGCAGGAACTCTAGCGCGGTGGTGGAGCCTTACAACAATGACTTGGTGGCAGAGACGGCCGAGAAGATTGCCAATGCAACCTTGGCGCATTCTCGGGAGCACTCACCTGTGATGCCTCATTTGCACCTGTCGAGCGATCATATTGCCAATGGATTTGCACCAGGAGTTCAGGATGCGACTCATTTGATGCCTCCTCACCACCCTGGCACCGTTGTGACCCCGGAGACGAACACTCCCAGCAGCAGTAGCACCAGTCTGACTCCATCTTCCAATGACCAGTCAAGGTCATCGATCAGCTCGCAGGGATCGGCGGGATCTTTCTCTGTTGGTATCAACAATGGCAACAGCAGTGGCAATGTATACAATGGAGAGCGGTTCTCGATTACAATTGGACATGCGTTGAAGAAGACACTTGCCAATTGGCATGTTACCAGCCCTGAGGAGTTGATTCGTGTTCTTGGTATTTTGTCTGGTACTGTTGACTCGTAAACATAACTGAACTCATAGACATTTGTGTGCTTTCAATGATTAAAAATACGTATTTGTACGCTTACTAGTTTCTGGCTGACTAGAGGGAAGTGCGAATGGGGAGCATGCAGGATTAGGGATTGTGGGATATGAGAATATGAGAGCAGTACGTAAACCAATTAACCATGGCGCAGACTTAAAAACGAGTATTGCTTCCTTTCGCACTTTTTACCTCTCTCTCGCTCTCTCTTGCTTTTTCTACGCTCCCCTCCTCTCCTCCTCTGTTCCTTTCCTCGCTCCTTCCCTTTTTCCCTTCTTCCCTACTTCCTTCCCGCCTTACCATTCTTTCACTTCATCAGTGCAACTCCAAGCCATCAACTCTGTGTTTTTCCATTTTTAATTCATTCATTCATTCATTCATGGAATCAGTCGTCCACCTTTTACAATAAATCAACAACGACAATACTTTCGTCTTGAGGGTACGTCTCCATACTATTCTGGAGGCACCCAGCAATAGCAACAAGGCAATTGAAGCAGCCAAAGTACACAAACATAGTATTCGATGTACTGAATTTACTTTTTCTGTCTTTGAACTTGTTCGTCCCCTTCACCAAATAGTCAGAACTTCATGACCATCAACAAAAGATCAGGAACCTGCCCTAGCCAGGCAGCTAATGCTACTGCCCGCGCCTACGTAAGAGAACGCGAACAAAGACAAAGTGCTTCTTCGACCCAGGACTCAACTACTCGTCCAGGTCCAGGCTCTCCCCCAGTTCCCCCTGTCCATTTCGAAAACACCACCCTTGTTGAATATGCCCTTCACCAGCTCCGATGGCAACGCCTTGAGGAGGCACAACTACCTATCTTCATCGCACCTTTGGCCAAGACTAACCTGCAGGCCCTTAAAGAAGACCTCTTCCCCCTCAAGGAGAAGGTCCAAGAGTTCTTGGCGAGTGAGCGGCAGGTCATGTTGATTCTTGGTGACTCGGGCGCGGGGAAGTCGACCTTCAATCGATATTTGGAGCGCCAACTCTGGACGGTCTACCAGAATAGTGACCCCATCCCGCTCTTGATTAACCTCCCTTCCATCGACCGACCTGAGAAGGAACTCATTGTGGAGCACCTCAGGGCCAACCATTTTTCTGAGGAGCAGATCCAGGAGATGAGACTATATCGCCAATTTGTCCTCATCTGTGACGGGTACGACGAGAGCCAACTCACCGCCAACCTTCACTCCACCAACCTCTTTAACCGCCCTGGTCAGTGGAAGGTCAAGATGGTGATCTCTTGCAGAACTCAGTTTCTTGGCCAAGAATATCGAAGCCAGTTCATGCCTGAAGGGTCCAGTCACTACCAGGGCCACGCCATCGACCTCTTCCAGGAGGCTGTGATCGCGCCTTTCTCTAAGGAGCAGATCGAAGATTACGTCGAGCAGTATGTCCCCCTCGAACCACGCACTTGGATTACCAAGGACTACATGAACAGGTTGACGTCCATCCCGAATCTTATAGATCTGGTCAAAAACCCTTTTCTTCTGTCTCTGTCGTTGGAGGCGCTGCCAGGAGTCACCGAGGGAAAGCAGGATCTGTCGGCCATCAACATCACGCGTGTTCAGCTGTACGACACTTTTGTGAGGCATTGGTTCGCTGTCAATAGCCGACGGCTTCAACGAATCGTCTTGACCAGGAAGGATCGAGATATGCTGGGTCAATTAGTGGAGGCAGGTTTTATTTCGATGGGTGTTGGCTATGCTACCAGGCTGGCGTTGGCGATCTTTGAGCACCAAGATGGAAACCCGGTGGTCCAGTATGTCCACGTTAAGGACAAAACGACGTGGAGAGCTGCGTTTTTTGGCCCTGACCCTGAGGTCCGAATGCTGCGAGAATCGAGTCCGCTAAACCGCACCGGCAGCCAGTTTCAATTCCTTCATCGATCAATGCTCGAGTATTTTTTTTCTCTCGCTGTCTTCAATCCCAGCAGTCTTAACGACCGTGACGAGTTTGCTCCACAATCCGATATTGATTCCACTGATCCGACGTTGCTCGACGCCAAAGTTCCCTTGTTCAAGCGAAGCCTCCTTACGGAGCCATCGGTCCTCCAGTTCCTGTGCGAGCGAGTTAAGTTGCACCCTTGTTTCGAGAAGCAGCTCCTAGCCATCATCGAGCAGTCCAAGACGGATGCCACTGCTGCCACCGCTGCTGCCAACGCCATCACCATCCTTGTCCGAGCAGGCGTTCATTTCAACAGCGCTGACCTCCGAGGCATCCGGATCTCAGGAGCAGATCTTTCCGACGGTCAGTTCGACTCCGCCCAGTTTCAAGGAGCCGATTTGACGGGTGTCAACTTTGCAAGGAGTTGGTTGAGGCAGGTGGATTTCGATGGTGCTCAGATGGATGGTGTTCGGTTTGAGGAACTGCCATATTTACAGGTATACTACTCAGTCATGGCCGTCGCCTTCTCGCCTAATGGAAAATTGTTTGCTGTCGCTCTGTTGTACGGAATTCTTATTACCTACAACACTACGACATGGACTCAAGCCCGTCAACGCGAAGGACGGAGTGAGTTGCTGAGTATCGCCTTTTCACCTAACAGCAGGCACCTTGCGATTGGGAGCTGCGACAGGACCTGTCGATTATGGGATGCTGACAGTGGCGAGACTTTGTTAACCATGAAGGGGCATACGCATTGGGTGAGGTCAGTGGCATTTTCACCCTGCGGCAAGCATATCGCGTCGGCCAGCGACGACAGCACGATCCGGTTGTGGAGTTCGGAGACAGGAGAGTGCTTGTTTGTCTTGAACGGCCATGAAGATTTTGTTTTGAGTGTCGCATATTCAGCTGATGGACGGAGACTTGTCTCGGGCAGCAGGGATGGAACGATTCGAGTGTGGGATTCGAAGACAGGAGCACCAGAGCCTGGTTGGGCCATTCCCTATGTTGGCTATTCGCGCGTAGTCCTTTCTGCAGATGGACGGCAGTTCGCCGTCATTACTGGTCAGAGAGATAGCGTGATTCAACTCGTAGATGCATTCACCGGAGAGCTGGGTCTGATTCTCGACGATGACTCCGAAAAGCTAACAGATATCGCATTTTCTCCAAGGGAAGAGTTTATTGTTTCGTCAAGCTGGGACAAAACCGTTCGACTGTGGGTCTCATCGAGTGGACAACTCATCTCCAGGTTGTCGGGTCATAGCAATTGGATCGCCACCTGTACCTTTTCCCTAGACGGCCTACAAATTGCTTCAGCAGATTGGGGCGGGATTGTACGACTCTGGGAGGTGAACGCTAACCGGTCGAGTTCCATCATAAAAGAACTTCCCGCCGAGATTCGAACTGTGGCATACTCTCATGACGGTCTGTGTATAATCTCTGATCATAGCGGCAACGTCATTCAGCAGTTGAACTCTTCCACGGGAGCGTCCAGATTCATTCCATTATCATCCGCACCCGATGTCTACTCGATCGCCTTATCGCCCAACGGCACTTGGTTCGCGAGCGGTTGCGAAAATGGGAATATTCGGTTGAAGAATGTTCGAACCAATGTTGTTGAGCGCGTTCTCCTTGGATTTACCGACTACCCAATTGTTGACATGAGTTTTTCGCAATGTGGTCAGTGGTTGGTCTCATACGACCGTGAAGGGGTTACACGATTGTGGGATCTTGATAGACCCTATGACCAAGGCACAGTGGTGGGTGAGATGGACGATTTCTACCGCCCGAGAAGATACGTGGTCTTCTCCCCCGTCGGAAACCAAATAGCAGTTAGATTGCTATCGAGCCCACCGATAATTTGTCTTTTCGATCCCCGAGTTACAGACCTTCGTCAACCTCTGAAGGAAGTGTGTATATCAGACACGCCACTCTCAATGGACTACTCACCGGATGGCCAACGACTCGTACTCGGTACTGGTGCCTCCTTGATTCTGCTCTGGGACCTTCGGTCGGACAAGCCTGATGTCAAACTGGAAGGGCACACAGGTCAGGTGTACAGCGTCGCCTACTCTCCTTGTGGCAAGTGGATCCTCTCTGGCGGTAGCGACAAGACGGTCCGTCTCTGGTCAGGCGAGGTCGACAGCTGGTCCTGTGTTGATGTTGTCAGTGGATGTTCAAAGTCCGTGACAAGCGTCGCATGGAATCCGGTGGTGCCGATGGAGTTTGTCACCGGCTCCAACGACGGTTCTGTTCGAGTGTGGCGGATTTCGGGTGCCGAGGCAGGAGAAATATCAGTTCATATGAAGTGGAGCTCTCACATTGAGGAACTGTGCGCCGCGGATCTGAATTTCAAGGGAGCCGTTGGTCTCAGTCCGATATACCGCAAGCTGTTGGTACAACGCGGTGCCATTGATGATTC
This sequence comes from Linnemannia elongata, assembly GCA_036320915.1. Lineage (NCBI taxonomy): Eukaryota > Fungi > Mortierellomycota > Mortierellomycetes > Mortierellales > Mortierellaceae > Linnemannia > Linnemannia elongata. The sequence continues at coordinate 229,395 of JAXBDG010000005.1, read as the reverse complement.
GCTTCTGTTGGAGGATAATGATGAGAGTTCATTTGACGAGTCGTTTCTGTCGAAAGACGATTCATTGCTGTCGGAGGAAGATGATGAGGGTTCAATTGCTGTGGTGGCTGAGTAGGCGGTTGATGATGATCGTCTTAGTTGTTGGTCAGAAGATCCAATTTTTGTATCCTTCTTTTCCATTTGCAATCCACCATACTTTTACTTTCGTCACCATTTTTGCTTCCTTAGAATGATGAACAATCTACGTCTTCCATTTGTACTTTCATTTTTTCACTCTCCTATTTTCATATAAACAATGACGGTCTGTGTTGTTGCGTAGGATCATGGTCAAAGAGGATGTTGTGAGTCTTTTTATTTTGTTTTTCTTCTTGCTCTTCACCACTTTTGCTTCTCACATTTTGCCCTGTTTACGCTTACCATGAATTGCAATCAAGATTATCGATGTCTGCCCTTCATGATTGATCGTGAATGCATTTGTGCCCCTAAGATTTCATTGGCTGGGGAGGGGGTCAAGGCGATGTTACAAAAAGATGTGGTGGCTAGGCAGTGGCGGCAAGGCTTTAGATTAGCAGTCATTCCTAGCAGACTAGTATTAGTAGTGCGCCGAGCTCTTTCGTCTGCTCCTTGTCCTTTTACACAAGAGCAGAATTGACAAGAGTCTCGTTGGCGCCCTGCAGCTTGTATTCTTTAGGACCCCGTTAACGCTATACTACGACAACCCCTTTTCCCCCCCGTACCAATTGAGGACTTTACAGCGGTCCTATAACTCTGGCCAGGACCTCTCCCCTGAGTAACAGCGATAAGATAAGATACGGAGGTGATCAGGTTGTGACAAGCGTTGCATGGAATCCGGTGGTGCCGATGGAGTTTGTCACTGGTTCTTCTGATGGTTCTGTTCGAGTGTGGCGGATATCGAGTGCAGAGGCAGGATGTGTATCGATCGTATGCACTGGGGCTCTTCTATTGGGCAGCTATGTGTCATGGATTCGGCTTTCAAGGGAGCCGTTGGTCTCAGTTCGACCTGCCGTAAGTTGTTGATCCAGCGCGGTGCATCAACGAGAATTTGAAAGGAGACGACGTCGAATCCCGTGTAGGGGAGATTAAATATTCATCCTATGACACGGAATGGCGGTGGGTGGCGTGGATGATATTTTTGTGTTCTTATTTTCCTTCTCTACTTTAATTAAAAACAAAGTGGTTCTTTTTTGTTATCTCGGAGTCGTTAAAGTGGCCGACCTACCGTTGATAATTGCCAGGGGATACAGCAACTCTATTTTGTTTTGGCTCTTTGCGATGGGGAGCGGTTTATTTGTACAGAGAAGAGAATCTTCTTTTTGTTCTTTTGTGAACACGAATGCTGTGTAACTCTTAATACTTTTTCCTTTTCTTTTCGTATGCAGATACCATTGGACAGGATGCAAAATGGCTCATTGATGTTCACTTTTCGCAAACGGTAGCGATTAACCTTTCTTCTTTATACTTTTCTTCTCATCTCACTCCTTTCTTTCTTTTTCTTAACCTCTTCTGTTCTCTGCTTCACTCTTTTCTTCCTTACTTTCCTCACCACCTCATCGCACCCCCTTTTTTTTAGCTCTGTCTATCAACCTTTCGTACCTCAAAGACCAATGGCAGACACAACAAAATCTCCTTCTCTCTCTTCCTCTTCCCGCCTGTCGACCCAACTCAACCCCACAGGCGGGTACAAGAGTAGCGATTTGCCGCCACTGGTTAAGGACGAGCCACCAAAGGTTTTGATCGTTGGAGCAGGCCTGGCTGGTCTCTACCTTGGACTGTTACTCGAAACTGCTGGGATCCCGTACGAGATCTTTGAACGTATTGCTGAGGTCAAGCCCCTTGGTGGTGTTATGGCTCTTTCAGGTACAGCAACCCTGCGCATTTATCTCTCTTTCTTTCATTTTTCTGATTCTGATGGATGGGAGTGCTGATGTTCTATTTTTTTTCCCTTCTTGTGTGATGATAGGAAATATCCTTTGCTCGTTTGAGCAGATGGGAATCTTCGATGAAATGGCGAGAGTCTCCAAGCCGACATACGATGCGACGTATTATTCCGCCGAGTTGAAGAAGACTGCCCACATCTGTGTCCAGGATGAAATGTAAGTGAGAATGAACGAAAAGTGAGGAAGCACGTCCTTATTATTTTTTTTCTCTCGGGCGCTAAACTTTATTGGCAACAAGCTGTAGCAAATCAGGAAGGGGATACACCCACTCATCGACTTTCTTTTGTTTTATTGTGTAGAACTGGATACAAGAGACTTCTATTTGCACGTCCAGAGCTCTACAACGTCCTGTTCAACAAGATCCCAACACATAAGATCCACATGTCCAAAAAAGTCCTCTCCTTCCAACAGAACCACGAAGGCGTTATGCTTCGTTTTAGCGATAACACCACAGTCCACGGCGACATCCTCGTCGGTGCTGACGGAGCCCACAGCGGGGTGCGCAAGCACCTCTACAAAACTCTAGATGAACAGGGGTTGTTGCCCAAGGGGGATACCAAGATAATGAATACGGGGTACATGGCCCTCGTAGGAACCACCTTACCCCTGGACCCGAGCGAGGAGCGGTATAAGGATCTGGCGGCGGAGGATTCGAAATGCTCATTCCATATTGGCGATAACTCGACGCCATTTACTTGGATGACATATACGGTCCCCGGGAACCGAATCTGTTGGAATGTAGTGATTCAATTGGAGCTTGCTGAGATTGAGGAAGAACAGTTCCGCCGGTCGGATTGGGCACCCGAGACGAATGGAAAGATTTTGGATCAGATTAGAGAGTTCAAGACGACGTATGGGCCGTTGGGGGATATTGTTGATGCTACCCCCAGGGAGAGGATCTCGAAGGTGTTCTTTGAGGATATGTTGTTTGAGACTTGGACTCATGGGCGTACTGTTCTCATTGGCGATGGTAAGTGTTCTTTGTCTTTTTCTTTCATATGTAGGTGACACCTTTGTAAACTATGTACCACTGACTGATCGCACTGTTATATTTTCTTCTGTTTCTTAGCTGCACACAAGGTACAACATACGTCGTCAAATTTTTTTCTTTTATCTTTTGTTTAATGGAAAATAAGAGGAAAAAAGAAGAAGCAGCAACAAGTCGCTCACTTTTTTTTTTTTTTTTTTTTTTTTTTTTTTTTCAACTGTATGTTTGTTTAGTTACTTCCTAGTACAGGACAAGGAGCTGTGAATGCAATGATCGACTCGGTAGTCTTAGCCAACTGCCTCTACGACATCAAACCAACCAGTTACGATAACATCAAGGCCGCCCTAGCAGACTACCGTGAACAACGATTTGAGAACGTCAAAGCCCAATACGCACACTCGCATCGCAACGCCAAACTCCGCTACGGTCATGTATGCCTCTGTCCCCTCCTTTTATCCTCCGCTAAAAAAAATCAAAATTTCGCTGAGAAGAATTTGTTCCTAACTGTCGTTTTTTCTATATCTTTTATAATCGGTGATAGACGCTGTGGGAGCGTATGTTTAGGTATATGATCCTGAACTGGTTGCCACAGTCGGTCATGGTGAAACAGATCGTCAAGGATTCGGCGTACAGGCCTCAGTCGAACTTTTTGCCGCAGGCGCCTCAGCGAGGGAATGGACCTATTATCTCCCAGAAGCCCTCGACGCGTCTTCAAAAGGAAAGAGAGGAGGAAGAGAAGAGGGCGGAAGGGGCTGCTGTTTCTGCTGTTGCTGTTTAATCTTGCCAATTGAGGGACTATAAAGAAGAACTGCAATTATGAAATAAAAAAATAAAACGGCCGAGTACTCTTAAAGAATAAAAAAGGTCAACAAGAATCGCAATATGATGAGAAGAACAAGAAAGACCAGTGTTGTTCTTGAACGCCTCAAGCCTCCAAGGAAGCGCCACCAAGTCTTTCACAAACCCATTCGGCACGTGACTGTTAAGGGCCGTAATAATTTCTTGATCCCTCTGGTGCCACTGCGTTATGCCAGGCGGCTGAACAGGCAAGCGGGGATTCTTCCTTTTCCAACTCACCACCAAAGAAAAAATGGCTGTTACCATCCGCAGTGGCATTCGTTCTGGACAGAACCACGGACACATCACCACCGTCCGTGAGTTGAAGACTCCCATGTCCTACAAGAAGGGCGTCGTAAGTCATCTTGTCATCATTACCGAAAGGGAGCGAGCAAGGAACGGAGGATGGTATCGATCGATGGATCGATGGACGAGTTTGAGGGTGGATATATGTGGTGGATACACGATGAGATGGTGGATTGGGAGGAAACAGAGTTCGGGATTCGAATCGGCATTCACCTCGTTGCCAGTCTGCAGGAAAACAACCCAACAGCAACGCTACTCCCCATCACCTACCTACTGAGTAGGGAGGAATCATCAACTTTACACCTTCAACTCGTGGTCTAAGAGGAGGAAAGGATGGAGTAATAGCAACAAGATCAGGATTAACTGTTAGAGAGTGATTACAGCGACGAACCCAACATCCCACGATCCAGTCCACACAACCATCTCCCCACCAACAACTTTGTCACCGGAAGGAACCCACCAGTGCAGAATAGGGTAGATCCCATGCCGAACTTTTGATCCCATGAGTTCAATCGTTTTGCCAACCCACCCTTTTCATCAGCACAGGAAGAGACTGACCTCTCCAGGCTAGAGATTAAGCATCAGCACACATCAGCAAACGCAGGAGGAACAGAGAGGAGGATGGGGCGAAATAGAGATCTACAGGAGAGAGAGTGGTTCACATAGCACCAACGAGAGATCTATGCCAGGGCACAGAAACAGAGATCTTGATCAGCTCAACTCACCAACCAACTTCCTCCTTACTTTTTCCCCCACTACCTATTTGTAGGCTGGCAAGCGCGTCGTCTTCGTCCGCTCCCTCATCCGTGAGGTCGCTGGCTTTGCTCCCTACGAGCGCCGCATCATGGAGTTGATCAAGAACTCCAAGGATAAGCGTGCCCGTAAGCTCGCCAAGAAGAGAGTACGTACCTCCCGTTTTTCCACTTGGAACCCTTCTTTGGCTACAGGACACGTCAGGATTGTGAAGGTCGACCTTTTGTAGTGAACCATGTTTCTACAGGATCTTTACGACCTTTCACACAACACCTCGACAAATCAGCAGTATCAGCAACCACTTTCCGCTCACCTTCAGGACTCGTTATTCTTGTGGTTGCCGGACGTGCATATGAACATCCGCCGAGTAATTGCACAATGGCAACTGAGAAGAGGCGATGAATTGCTGGAAAGGCACCGTCTTCATTGTAGCACAACATTTGCCATATTCAAACAAAAGGGCGATATCAGCACTTTTCCTCGCCAAAGCGCTACACAAATCACCAAACTTCGCAATCACAACAACTGCCACCTTTGTTTTTTCAGGACACACTTTCACAACCTTACGAACTGTTTACTCCAGTCTCAACGAATGCCCTTTTGCACACGACTAACCAGATCCTCCTCTTTTCTCATTCCTTCTACTTCCAATCAACCAGCTCGGAACCTTCCTCCGCGCCAAGAAGAAGGTCGAGGAGATGACTTCCGTCATCGCCGAGTCCCGTCGTGCCCACTAAATTGTTTCCTCGTAAGAGAAGCAATTCTGTACCACAAAATAAAAGAAATAACACGACTCTTTCGTTTTGTTGCCATTTTTCACAACTATATGGACAGAAGGGAAGTGTTCAGTACTTCTTGTTTATTTATTCCTGGGTATCGCGTGCGGTGTTGTGCTTTTCGTGGCAGAGCGTTGGATCGTAGAAGCAGAAAAAAAAAAGGATAATAGCGCAAAGACAGGGCTGCGACGTTACAATAAGCAGCAATTGACTATGACGAAACTGCTGTTGGCCCAAGCCCTGTCGTTGTTGGTCCTTAGCCTTCATTCTCCCCGTACTGTCTTGCCTGTCAGTTCGTTCTTCAGGGTTATTCGACGGAAAAGATATCTCCCAGCACTGCCAATCAGATGTGTTCTTTTGTATGTTCCCACTTTGTTTGTATCAGCGAAACCGCATCTCTTATCTCCTCTTTTTTTTCAGCTGTCTCTCTATCATCCTGCGCCTTCTCTGTTGACGTCTTCGCAATGGATACTGGTCCAGTTGCTAGCTCGTTTGTTGCTTATGTCTTGTTGCATGGTCGTTGTTTGTCGGGAGTGGCCAAAAGGGGGTTTCAGTCATTGCACCCGGAAGAAATTCACCCGATTTGGCAACAGTGCACAGCAGCGACATGGTAGAGAGAGAGAGAGAGAGAGAGAGGGATTAAGAGAGAAGGAATGGGGGTCAGATGGATTTTGTCCGAGTGCCGTGATGAGATACAACGATACAACCGACGGAAGAGGAGGAGGGGTAAGGATGAATGTTTGCAGCACCGAGGACGCGAAAAGGCTCAAATTCATCCGAGACTAGACGTTGTAATCGAAATTGTTTTCACTTTACTTATGTCGTGATGACGATGATAATGATAGTCGTCTTGTTTTTGCTGTGGAGGTATAAAAGAGATGCCCTCATTTCACTAACATGCATAAACATTATCTCTTCTCTCCCTTTCTCTCCACTCTAACTGTCCTTTTTAACGACACCCATTCTTCTCCACTCTTCACTCCTTATCTCCACTCCTTTTCTCTCTCTCACCTTCCCTGCCTTCTTCCTCAAACAATCCAACTGTCAACAATACAAAATGGCGGCAGCATACCAGACACAGACACAAAAACAACAGGCAGCCGTTGCCCCCACTGGGGTTTCTCTTTATGCACGGTTCGCACTCGCCGGTGCCATCTCCTGTGGTACCACCCACGGCTCTCTTACCCCAGTTGGTAAGCATCGTTTTCCTTCTCTCTTTTTCTGTCTCTTATGTTATTTTCAATTGGACTCACGTTCTCTGCGCGTTGCGATTCTTTTTGTCTAACTCCTACTCTGTTCATGTTTTCAACTGTATGTCGCTAATTGTTAGATGTTGTCAAGACTCGCATGCAGCTCGACTCTGTCACTTACAACAAGGTACCTTTTCTTGCCAACAAAACACAACAAACACAGAGAGCATCGGCTAAACATCAACGCTGCTTCCATGATGTCATTTTCATTCCCCCCCCCCCCCCTCCGTGCGCACACAACCACTACTGCAGCTTTCTAATTCTCATCATTCCGAACAAATTCGCTCACCATAAAAAAACAATAGGGCATGATGGGCTCGTTCAAACAGGTCATCAGAAACGAAGGAGCAGGCGCGCTCATGACAGGATTCGGACCTACATTTATTGGATACTTTCTCCAAGGCGCCTTCAAATTCGGGGGATACGAGTTCTGGAAAAAGACTATTATTGACCAAATCGGTGAAGAACGCGCGATCGAGAACCGGATTGGTGTCTATATGGTCGCCTCGGGTGTTGCAGAATTCATTGCAGATATTGCCCTGTGCCCGTTGGAAGCTACTAGAATTCGTCTCGTCTCACAGCCAACATTCGCGAAGGGGTTGGTGTCTGGGTTCAACAGGATCTGGACTGAGGAAGGAGTTGCGAGAGGTTTCTATTCAGGTTTCACACCGATCGTCTTCAAGCAGGTGCCGTACACGGTCGCGAAATTCGTGGTCTTTGAACGGGCGAGCGAGTCAATTATGAAGCAGTTGGGTGGAGACCATGACTCGTTGTCGGAGAGGACCTTGACGGGTGTGCATCTCGCCTCTGGTCTTATTGCCGGATTTGCGGCCGCTGTAATCTCTCAGCCGGCGGATACGTTGCTGTCAAAGATTAATAAGACCAAGGGCGATGGACCTGTCATGATGAGGTTGGCTGGGTTGGCGAGGGAACTTGGGTTCAGAGGACTCTTCCTTGGCCTTGGACCTCGTATCGTCATGGTAAGCTTGCTGGTTTCTTTTTGTTATTTTTTCGTCTGGGTGTAAGCGATACAAACATGTGGTGTGTGTGTACATGACATCATGGTGCAAGTTCTTAATGCCTTTTTTTTTTTTATCTTTGTTGCTGTTTGTGTGGATTTTATAGGTCGGTGCTCTTACTTCGTTGCAGTTCGGTATTTATGGCGAGTTGAGGCGAGTCTTTGGTGCCGGCGAGGGCGTCATTATCATGAAGAAGGCCGACAACTAAGTCTTCCTCGATGTACAATATGCTACAGTCTCCTCCCTTCTCTCCTTATTGTATTCACCCCGCGCTTTACCCCCCCTTTCCTCTTTTGTAGAATCTCTCCATCCTCTCTCTTTGTGTAAACAACCCACTTATTTATGAATCCATAAACATACACATAAACCCCTGCATTTCAGTATAAAAAAATTGCCTGCAAGCAACGACTCAATTGCTCGTTTTTGTTTACTTCCTGTGCTGCCTCATGCTTTGACCATCACCAGGCGCATACTCCAACGTTTTTTTTACAGACATGCATACCTCGCAGGAACAGATGTGTGAAAATGATGAAAAAGAATGAAAGTCGCTGTGTTTACTAGAGAAAACAGGGTATGATATATGAAAGTGTATGTGCGGTGTGTTGAGTTGTGTAGTATATGAGTTAGAGTAATGGATTGCAGTTGCGGGGTTTTATGGTGTCTGTGGAAGATAGAAGGGGGAGGGGGAGGGGGAGGGGAGATTGAAAATGAAGAAAAAAAGTATCCGCATTTCTAGACTTGGTCGGCGGTGTTGGCACGAAGACGCTGGACTTCACTCTGGGATTCCTTCAACTCGTTCTCGAGCACCTTAATCCTCTGCTCCAAGGCCGCCACCGTCGCCTGGTTATGTTCCACCGTCTCAATTGCAACCGTACCCGTCAACTTTACAAGTCTCCACAACCGGAAGATAATCAAAAGCGCACCCAACTCTTGTTCTGCACCCTTCAAGAAGACCTCCAACAGGAACGAGATAATAATAATCAACGCATCCAACAGGTGCAACACTCCATGTGGGTTTCCTGTCCAGAAGTAACCGAGTCCAAAAGCATAGACCTTGAGGATGATTTCGAGGACGAAGATGGAGACGATGGCGAGGGAGGTGTGGGCGAGAAGTTCGAGAAACCATTGGGCTTCTTTGGTGTCGTCGTAGTGGAGGAGGGATGCGGCGATTTGAAGAATGACGAGGGCGACGTCGATGGCGGTCAGGATAAGGATGAGGGCGTGGGCTTTCTTGGACTCGAGGATCTCACCAATCTGGTGGCGGAATGAGGAGGTGTCTTCTTCCGAGGAGGCATTGATGGGGTTGTTGTCCTGGTCGTCGGTTGGGATTGCGCCGTAGGATGATTGCGACATGATGACAGAGAGGGGAAGTGGAGTGGGGAGAAAAGAGTGATGAGAGGGAAATAGAAGAGAAGTAAAGAGAAAAGGAAAAAAGAGGCACCGTTGGAAGTTTGTCTTTGTACCGACACGAGGAAGGTGCTCACAGCCCGTTCCTTTTTTTCTTACTCTATTCCTTCCCGCTTTCCCGTCAGGCGGTGTTGATTATGTCAATTTGAGCACAGTATTGCATGTTGTGCCTGAGCGCGGTCCTTGTTATTTCTTTCTCGTTCTTGGGTAAACTATGCAGCCTGATCTCTGCAATACAATGTGGCATAGAGAAGTAAAGACGGATTCGTGTTCGATTGCTTCTCTCACACGCTCCGGAGTAAGTATATTAAGCCAGCAATGAATGGGATGATTCATAGGGCAAGAAAGTCTCCGTCTACTCGTTCCCCGTTCAATGCTTTTCTACTTAAAGATTGAACAATGGAAGGACAAAGCAGTCACCAATAAGTGACTGTCATTTGAACACAACAACATTTTCTTTTTTTTTTTGTGGCACACGCACCTTTTGGCTTGAACTCACTTTCCTTTGGCATTGCATCAGACAACGGACAACAAACAACCAACACCGACCGCATCAACTCATCACACAGGACACGAGGACACTCTTCTGTTACCAACGCCGAGAAACACATCCACCAACACAGTTTCTAGCCCAATTTACATCAACAAAGCACAGTCAGCATGGTATGTCTCAACAACCACAACACCTGCATCAACTGGCACTCCTTGGTTACAAACGGGGCTTGTGCCTGAGTGGTACTAGTCTTAGCAACTCACAACAACTCAAACTCAACTCAACTGCAACTCGACACTAACCACCACAACAACAACATCTACACCCTTCTTCTTATCACATTTCACGAATGAAAATCAATAGGGAAAGACAAAGACGACAAAGAAGTTCGCGCTTGTGAAGCGCATGATTAACCCCAACGACGCTCGTCTCAAGGTCAACCAGGAGAAGCTCAAGAAGAAGGAGGAGGAGAAGGAAAAGAAGGCTGTCCGTCACATGTAAGCATTCACATCCAGGAATATCAAGGACGACCACAGCCTTGTGCTTAGTGCGAACCATCAACAAGCAAAACGACATGCAGCCGGTTTCTAACACCCGCCTACCTCTCGTACCTACCTTTCTCTTCAACCAAAAATAGCCCACAGGTGGCGTCGTCAATGTTCTTCAACTACAACTCGGCTCTTGGACCCCCATACCGGATCTTGGTCGATACCAACTTCATCAACTTCTCCATCCAGAACAAGATTGAACTCGTCAAGGGCATGATGGACTGCCTTTACGCAAAATCAATCCCCTGCATCACCGACTGTGTCATGGCTGAACTCGAGAAACTTGGACCCAAATTCAAGGTCGCCCTCCGTGTTGCTCGTGATCCCCGGTTTGAACGTCTGCCCTGCACGCATAAGGGTACCTATGCCGATGACTGCCTTGTCGAACGTGTGATGCAGCACAAGTGTTATATCGTAGCAACCTGTGATCGTGATTTGAAGAGGAGGATAAGAAAGATCCCAGGTATCCCCATCATGTACCTTTCCCAGAGGAAGTATACGATTGAGCGACTCCCAGAAGCCTACGGCGCACCCACCAACTAATTGTCTTTCACATACTCACATACACCCCTTTCTATGTGGTTGTTGTTTTTTTTTTGTCATGGCAACTGCCCACTTTTCTTGCATCTTTCTCTCTCTCATTTTCCTTCATTCCTCCTCACTCATATCAAACGAATAAAAAGTCCTCCTTTTTGCTGGCAAAATAATTATCTCCGCACTATTCTTGTGTTCCAATATTATTGCCAAATGTACCATTTCACTGAACTTCGTGTTTTAATTTGGCAAAGCAGCTACTGTTAGAGATGTCAGCGATATTCGTGTGCATATGCGAAATGAAGCAGACATTAAGAGTTGAAAAAAGCTACCGCTGCAATTGAAGGGGGAAAGCATAGACGACATTGGCTTGATCAACAGTACACCAACAAAGTGAGTCCTGAGAGTAAGGAGATCCGCGTTTTTTGCATCTTTCGAACTGAGGGCGACATCGAGCTCCATTGCCGCTCCCTCCGAAGGGTCGTTGCAGATCCGTGGTGACAGTCTTGATCTTATGCCTGGCATAACCCTGATTGCCTTGATCAATCCTCCGAAGTGATTATTTCTTTCCAGTAAGTCATCACCAGGTTGTCGACGCTTGGGAGCATTTTGGTCAGAGGAACTCCTCCAAGGTTGTATCGCGCATAGTCCTACGTTCTTCCGTTGTTAGATCTTTCAGCACGAACAGCTCAATTCGTCCCGTCTTCGACTCACCGACACCCTTGTCGTGATCGTAAACGAAAGGGTAAATCTTCGGGGGAAAAGAAGTCCTTCTCGATGATGGCTTGGGATAGCGGACTCCCCCGTCCATAAAAATCAGCATATCCAACACCTCCAGTCGCGGCCACCCGTGAGACATATTAAACTTGAAGTGACAGGTAAATTCAAACGTCAAGCAGAATCCCCTCGGTACAGGCAAATATCAATCCCATCTCTAGGAAGGTTGAAGGCGGGACGGCAAATCCTAGATCACACAACACCGCCAGAAGTCACCAAATCGATCCCATACGAGCATTTCAGCTCCTCAGACGATGATAGGTAGCAGCCTAAGCTGTCATCGCGTCTCGATCGTCTGGATGTCCGGGTGAAAAGGAGAGCAACTCAGCCGCACAAGACCAGAAGCACCAAGCTTTCTAGACGCACTATAGGATAGGGCTTCATCTCCTCACCGTCGTTATAGTGAGTGTCGTCAGAGAAAACAACAGCAACGAGATTTGGACAGTGCAAAAACTGACTCTGTTCAGCTACCAGTCGACAATCATCCAGTCGGAAGTCGAGGTAGGAACGGAAGAGCAGGTTTACCCGTACTCCTTCAATACGGAATAAGTCGTCGATCCCAAACCATTCGGTAATCCTGAGCTCGATATGAGTTCGACTGAACGCGAAGACAATGTCGTAGAATTTTTTTCTGTCAGGAGCGTATTTCTCGTTGATATCGACTCTCTGCAGAGGGACGAGTCTATATCGCCTGTAATCCTCCACTGCACCCGCATAATTTATCACAGTCATTAAGACTGCCAACCTTGTTGCAAAAATTACTCATACTCTTCTCCTCAGCTTGTAAGAAATTAGAAGAGAGGTTTTAGAGAGCGACGGCGGCGATGTGTTTGTTGAGGCAAAGCAGGTTAAATAGTTCTGTGGGTGAGTTCCATTGGTGGGTCAAGTTGTGAATTGTAAGGTGGCATTCAGTAGGAGGATTAGAGAGAAGGTGCATTGTGAATTGCAAATCGGCAATGTGTCGCGTCATATACTACGATCGGTCGACTCTTAGAGTGATCGATCGACTCTTGGTGCGATCAGGCAAACTTGGGCACGGTTTTTTCGCCCAAGTTAATAATTAATTAACATAGCCACAATCACACATATATATAGTCAGTACCCAGAGAGTTTAATCCTCACTTAGTAACTTGAATACACTTCGTCACCACCCTGAACCCGATCCTTGCCCTACATTCTTGCCCCCGAATAACACTTTGTCAACACCTTGAAAACCACCCTTTGATCCCTGCACCCTTTACCCTATCTTTGTCCTGCCTTTCTCCTGCCTTTTGCCCCGCCGGCAAGTCCTGAAAATTCTGCCCCGTCTGCCCCGTCTGCCCCGTCTAGGTTCGCGACAGTCTCGTCAACAGCACCGCGCCTGACCAACAACTTGCGGTAGATCGGACTGAGACCAATGGCTCCCTTGAAAGTCAGATCCACGGCAACCACTTCATCAAGATGGGGGCCCCAGTGCATATGAATCGACACCTCTCCTGCCCTGGTACTCGAAATACGCCACACTCGAACAGACCCATCTTCGGAACCAGTGGCAAACTCCATCGGCACCACCGGATTCCATGCCACACTTGTAACGGCCTCCAAACATCCACTAATAACAGCAACACAGGACCAACTGTCGACCTCACCTGACCAGAGACGCGCTGTCTCGTCGCGACTGCCAGAGAGGATCCACTTGCCACAGGTAGAGTAGGCGACGCTGAGAACCACATCTGTGTGCCCTTCCAGTTTGATATCAGGCTTGTCCGACTGAAGGTCCCAGACCAGAACCGAGGAAGCACGAGTACCGAGTACGAGTCGCCGGCCATCTGGTGAGTAGGCCATTGAGTATAGCTTGTCTGATAGATGCAATTCCTTCAGAGGTTGACGGAGGTCTGTCACTCGGGGATGGAAAAGACGAAGCCTTGTTGAGAAGGATGCTACCCAAACGGCAAACTGATCTCCGACGGGGGAGAAAATCACATACCCGCTCGGGAGGTACAAATCGGTTGTTTCACCCACCACTTTTCCTTGATCATCGGTACTATCAAGATCCCACAGTAGTACAGCCCCGCCAACGTGGCATGAGACCAACCACCGACCACAGCGTGAGATACTCATATCAGCAACTGAGTCATCGGTAGATCCGAGGAGGACGCGCTCAACAACATCGGTTTGAGCATTCCACAGCCGAATATTCCCATCATCGCAACCGCTCGCAAGCCAATGGCCGTTAGGCGATAAGGCAACCGAGTGGACACCGAAATTGGATAAGCATGGAATGGATCTGGAAGCTCCCGTGGATGAGTCCCAGCGTTCAATGGCGTTGTCGATACGACCAGAGATTATATACAGACCGTCATGGGAATATGCCACAGTTCGGACTTGGGCGGTAAGTTGTTGTATGTTGGAACTCGACCGGTTGGTGTTCACCTCCCAGAGTCGTATAGTCCCGTCCTGGTCTCCTGAAGCGATTTGTAGGCCGTCTGGGGAAAAAGTACAGGTGATAATCAGGCTGCGATGGCCAGACATCCTGGAGATGAGCCGTCCACTCGATGAGTTCCAAAGTCGAAGGGTCTTGTCTTCACTCCACGAGATGATCAACTTGCCAATTGGAGAGAATGCAATATCTGTTAGGAAGACGGTACCATCACCAAGAATCAGGCCCGTTTCTCCGGTGATTGCATCCACGAGTTGAATCTCGCCTCTCCCCCAACCAGTAATGAGGGCAAACTGTCGTCCATCTGTAGAAAGGGCCACGCGCGAAGAACTAACACGGGGATTGGCCCAACCAGGTTCTGGCGCTCCTGTCTTCGGATCCCACACTCGAATTATCTCATCCATGCTGCCCGAGACAAGTCTCCGTCCATTGGCTGAATACGCTACACTCCAAACAACATCGCCATGACCGTCCAAGACAAACAAGCACTCTCCTGTTCCTGAACTCCACAACCGAATCGTGCTGTCGACGCTGGCCGATGCGATCTGCTTGCCGCAGGGTGAAAATGTCACTGATATCACCCAGTCTGTGTGACCCTCCATGACCAACAGAGTCTCGCCACTGACAGCATCCCATAATCGACAGTTCATGTCTCTGCTACCAAACGCAAGGTGTCTGTTGTTGGGTGAAAAAGCGATACTCAGCATCCCACTTTGCTCCTTGTGTCGATGGCCTCGAGTCCATGTCGTAGCGTCGTAGGTAATAAGGCTTCCGTCCTGCAGAGCGACAGCAAAGAACTTCCCATTTGGCGAGAAAGCGATGGCATTGACTGCGGCGTGTTCCTGCAAATATGGCCCAAACCGAACACCATCCATCTGCGCATCACCGAAATTCACCTTCCTCAACCAGCTCCTTACAAAGATGACCCCTCTCAGATCTGCTCCTTGAAACTGCGTGGAGTCAAACTGACCGTCGGAAAGATCAGCTCCTGGGATTCGAATGCCTCGAAGGTCGGCGTTGTTGAAACGAACGCCTGCTCGGACAAGGATGGTGATGGCGTTAGCGGCGGCAGTGGCAGCAGCGGCATCGGTCTTGGACTGCCCGATGACGGCTAGGAGCTGCTTCTCAAAACAAGGGTGCTGCCTGACTCGCTCGCAGAGGAACTGGATAACTGAAGGTTCCGTGAGGAGGTTACGCTTGAACAAGGGCCCGCCAGTGGCGAAAAGCTGGGCTGGAGTTGGTTCAGGACCGGATTGCGAACAAAATTCATCGCCGACGTCATGACTGCTGGGATCGAAAACAGCGCATGAAAGAAAGTACTCTAGCATCGACCGGTGCATGAAACGGTACAGATTTCCAGTGCGAGTCAGCGGACTCGATTCTCGCATCATTCGAGTTTCAGGGTCAGGGCCAAAAAACTCGGCTCCCCACGTCTTCTTGTCCTTGAAGTGAACATATTGAACCACCGGGTTTCCATCTTGGTGCTCAAATATTGCCGACGCCAGCCTGGTAGCATAGCCAAATCCTATCAAAATAAATCCTGCCTCCAATAGTTGGTCCAGCATATCTCGGTCCTCTCTGGTCAAGACGCTTCGTTGGAGCCGTCGGCAGTTGACAGCGAGCCAGTGCCTCACAAATGTGTCGTACAGCTGGACACGTGTGATCTCGATGGCCGACAGATCCTGCTTCCCCTCGGTGACTCCTGGTAGCGCCTCCAACGACAGCGACAGAAGGAAGGGGTTCTTGACAAGATCCATTAGGTTTGGAATGGTGGTCAACCTGTCCATGTAGTCCTTAGTAGTCCAGGTTCGTAGCTCGAGAGGAACATACTGCTCGACATAGGCCTCGATCTGCTCCTTGGAGAAAGGCGCGATCACAGCCTCCTGGTAGAGATCGACAGCCTGGCCCTGGTAGTGGCTGAACCCTTCAGGCATAAACCGGCTTCTATATTCCTGGCCGAGATACTGAGTCCTGCAGCTAATGACCATTTGGACATTCCACTGACCAGCTTGGTTGAAGAGGTTGGTGGTGTGCAGGTTGACGGTGAGCTGGCTCTCATCGTACCCGTCGCAGATAAGGACAAACTGGCGAATTTGCTTCAGTTCCTGAATCTGTGCCTCGGAAAAATTGTTGGTCCTCAGATGCTCCCCGATGAGGTCCTTGTTGGGTCGGTCGATGGCGGGCAAGTTGATGAACAATGGGATAGGGCCGCCGCGGATATATGTGCGCAGGAGCTGGGACTCGAGGTGTTTGTTGAAAGTGGACTTGCCCGCTCCAGAGTCACCCAAGAGAAGCATGACCTGTCGGTCGCTGGCCAGGAACTCCAGGACCTTCTCCATGAGGGGAAAAACTTCGTCGTCACGAGTCTGAAGGTTGGCCGTGGCCATAGGAGAGATGTACACCGGCAGCTTAGCCTCCTCTAGTCGCTGCAACCGGAACTTGTGCAGCTCAAACTCTAGGTACTGGATGTTTTGGACCTTGGCAAGGAGTGGCGATGCGGAAGGAAAGGGGAGACGGGTCCTCAATGGATAAGGGTGTTTGATCAAGGCACTTTGATCCACTGTCAGCTCCTGCAGGACAGAATGGGCGGTATCACTGACGACTTGGTCGGGAGAAGCACACAACTTGGTGATGATGGTGAGCATCCATGCCTTGACGCTCTCATCCTGGCCCCAGTCTTGATCGTGCTGGCAGAGATGACCGAGGAGAGAGATGGATTGTTGGCGTGCAGAGACAGGCCACAATGGATCAACAGCTATTTCCCCCAACAGCTGGCAGATCCCCCACTGAAACAAAGGGTCTCGACGACAAGGGGCCTCAACGATCAACGCCTTTAGATCCTTCAGCTGGCCAGCCTGGGCAAAAGCATTGGCAACCCTGACAGCAGGATACCAAGGTCGCTTCTTGCCAGATCCAAATGCTTCCTTCAGGCTGTCAAAGACTCCTCGACCACTCTTCATCAGCATACAAAAGTCTTCATAAACAGACTCAGGAACCTCAGCCGTCTTGCCTAGCGCTTCCTGTAGGTTGTCTAGACCCTCCAGCGCAGACGTCAAGTCCAATTTCATCACGGCCGAGACCTTGAGCAACCCATGCACCACCTCGGCCGTATGCCTAAACACAGCTTCAAGAGCAGTCTCGTCATTGGACACATACTGGAGTGCCTGGAAGGCATAGCAAGCCTGGTACAACAGATAGGGATCCGAGCTATCCTTCAGTCCCGACAAGACTGCCGACAGTGGCTCATGCTCAAGGACACGATCCAGATCCTGCACCTTGTGGTCCGCCATAACATCGAGGATCTTGGAGACAGCCGGGGTAAGGTGGTAAGAGTGCTCGGTCGACTGCTGGTGAGTACCCTGTAAGTGGACCCTGAGAATACCAAGTATCTTGACCAGGTCATCAGAGACAAGGTGGCCAGACGAAGCATCCTGCACCAATTGGACAAGTCCCTGGAGTATATCAATATCCAAATTGCGAGTATCGCCAAACTTCGTAATGAAGGTAGAGAGCAGCTTGCGATAGGTCACCTTCTCCAAGACAGGTCCCAAAGTGACAACCTCGGCGATCTTGGTGAATTCCTTGTTGGTATCGGATACAAACTGTTCCACCACCCGAGTGGCCAACCAGTACAAGTGATCCGCTTCCATCGGGTCTTTCCTCCTCGTCCACAACCAGTCGAGCTCCGCCTTGTCGAGAGCGGGTTCCTGAAGAGCGAGAGGACCACCATTCTCTGCAGCTTCTCCAGTAGCTGGGTTAGGTGGGGACAATATATCCCGTAGTAGTAAGGCGTTGCAGTAGACCAATTGCTGCGTCATCTCGATGCGTTGCTGAAGTCGAGGCAACTCAGTCTTGATGGTTGGCTTGGGCACATCCTCGTCAAAGATGTCCTCGAGAATAGGCGGTGTGGAAAGAGATGCTGAGAGTGCCTTCTCCTGCGCGGTGGTGGAAGGGGTAGACTGGTTGTCGCTTGTAGAAGAAGTAGGCTGGGTGTCGGTGGTACAAGTAGATTGACTGTTGCTTGAAGGAAATTTGCTGACTTGAGAGGCAACAGAAGGAGGTTGTGGCGATTTCTGTGAAGTATGCTCATCCTGTACGATTCCGGTGGGAGGAACAGACTTGATGCAACTTGACGATTCACTATCGACCTGGGCCACGATGGAGGAGACCTTTTCGCTTAACAGCACTTTTTCTACCTGTATGACAATAGACGACGGTCGGGAGGACTGCTGTGAAGCAGGTTGAGAGTGCAGCGATTGGTTCGAGGCCTTGGGCTTAACCTCCTTGGATTTGGGCTTGGGAAAGCCACAGAGCTCGCGAATCTTGTCGCGCTTCCTGATGCGCACTGTGTTCTTGGCATTGTTGCTGTCAGGAACTTGGGGGTCCAATTGGTCGAGAGGGTGGTCGAACATGGTGAGATTACTATTGGTGTAAATGTGAGCAATATGAACATCTGCAACTGCCTCTTGTTCGCGAAATCAAGTCAGGAATGCTTTAACACCTTGATCCTCCATGTGTTTACCTTGGTGTTTTCAGTATGTGTTTTGAACTCGGTCAGCGAAGTGGATAGTTATCGAAGGAGAACGATGGCAGCTTTGGAGAAAAAGAAAAAAAAACAAATCTTAATTTTCAGTCTTACTACAAGTCCCAAAAGAGTGCAGGTTGCACTGTGCTTACACAAATGTCGAGGAATGGTCTTTTTCTCGTCTGTGTTTAGGATCCGGGTGTTGGCTATGCGTGAGCTATGGCACTGTTGGATTCTATAGACTGTCCAAAAGAGAATTGGAGGAATGGGGTGAGCAGAGGTCTGTAACAGGAACTGGCTAGTGTCTGGCGAAGGAATGGTGTTATCACAACGTACGTTAGATTTGACCCATGTCTACTTTTCCCCTTTGCTTGACCAGCTTGCGCCTTTTATGCCTGCGTGGGTGTTGTTGAGTGTTGAATTGTTCAATCAGGGGAGGAAGTCTTTTGAACACGGTTGGTAAGGCGAGCCGTAGACTGTCTACAAGAGTATTAAGAGAGAGTTGTGTAGTGGTCCGTATGAGGATCAATTGCTATTTGTATGGCAAAGACGGATACGTTCTTCAACGTACTCTTTGACCTGACGGATGTTTTTTGTTCTCTGTTGGAGCAGTTCAGGCCTTTATGCGTTTTTTTTTTTTTTTTTTTTTTTTTTTTTTTTGGTGATGTCGAGGTTTAGTTTGACTGGTATAGAGAGAAGGTCTTGTTTTTGTTTTTTGGTCAGTGAGTAGAAGAGCAGTTCCTGGAGTTATTGCTGTTGTTGGGGTTGTTCTTGTTAGTGTGTTATTGTTGCTGGGATTGTTGTTACAGTGAGACAGGTGTTTTACTTGAGGGAACGATTTCGAGAGAATGGACCCAAAAGAGCACTGTGATGGCAATGCAATGAACCGTGAAATGGAGGGGGAAGAGCGATGGTGATTCAAAGAAGTGGAGCGGAGGAAAGTGACAAAGGAAAAGAACAGAAGCAAGGAGGGAACAAATAAATGTAGACGCGCGTCCGACTGTGTGAGAAAAATGACCAGGAAAAAAAACGAATGGAGGAGGGGACCCGATTCTATCTCTCTCTCTCTCTCTCTCTCTCTCTCTCTCTCTCTCTCTCTCTCTCTCTCTCTCTCTTCTCGTGTGTTTCTTTGCATGTGCGTGGTCCAAGTTATGCCTTTTGCGGTACTTTTTTTTTCTTTACCGATGGCGCATGCGTTCACGTATCCATCCCAGAGTCCAGACTCGCTTCCATTTTCCTTTTCCTGTTCCTTTTTGATTGATGCCCTATTGTGATTTGGGTTACACCAAGCCAAGAAGAAAGGAGAACAACAACAGGTGGATGCTGCATAAGCAACGACGAATGACAGGCAGCATTCACCAAAAAGTAAACTGCCGAGGAGAAAAACAGACGGCTTAAAGGGACTTAAAAAGGATAACAGCTCTGATCATCGTCAATAGCCCTTTGTTCTCTTTTCTCCCCACCCGTCTTCGTTTCTGCTTTAACGACTCAAAGCAACGCCACCAACAAGTTGATCAAGATAGAGATGCAAACCTTATGTTTAATTTTACTCACACTATAGACGAGAAACGATAAACAATGTGGATCTCGCCATAGGGCATGTCATAAAAATACACCGTCACCGGGAGAACCACCGCATCGCCCGATTCTTTCAACATCGCAAACTCCTCTACTTCTTGCTTTGAAGGAAGTGCAAGACTGGTATACACATTCCGGTAGTGGTTGGCTGGCTGTTGGGTCCTCAGCACAGCAATCAACCCTCGAAGTGTAATATCCTCCCACCCATCCAGGACCCAATCCTCGACATTCGGAAACATCCCCGTCATAAAGTCCAGCATGTATGCATCGTTCATAATCCACCGACCACGCAGGCACAGCCGTCGAAGTGAAGGAACAACGATTTTAGCTGGGGGAGAAGTAGGGTCCCCCCAGATAGAGGGGGCGACCAGGTCCTCGGGAATCATGATCAGACTGTCATTGTCGACCGAGTGAATGTCCAACGACAAGGACCGCAATGACGGACAACCCGGGAGGAACTGGAACTGGATGCAATACGCAAACTCAGAAGTCAGCTGCAAATCCGTCAGGCAGGGAAGATACCAATCCCACGTCCATCGAGGTCGCAAGATCGCGGGGGGTTCCTGGAACTCTGTGCCCACTCGACTGTCGTCTTCGATTCCATAGGACCATTTCAGCTCACTTGGAGGTGGAATAAAGCACCCATCCTCGCCGTCCAATTCCATTGTCACTTCCAGCTTAGTCAGCTTGCTTGCTGAATGAAGGGTTGCCTGGTGGAAAGTAAGTGCGCTCCAACCCGTCAGGGTCAGGGTCTCCACATGCGCGAGGTGCGCTGCCTGACAGGGCACGATATCCTGGCACCGATACCCGTACGTCCTGTCGGAGAGTCGCACACACGTCACATTTGGACAGTGTGACAGAATCTCTGGATGGAGGTCCAGACGTGCAAAGTTGGCCTGAATCTCGAGTTGAGTCAACTTAGGAAGATCCATCCATCCTCGTCCGAATCGAATCCAGCGCATCTCCGTGTCGATTCCTGAAATCCTGACCGTGATATTGGCCAGTGTTTGACTGAAAGCAAAGGCAACATCGTCGATCTCGTCCGTGAGAGGTTTGAGATGTTCCTCAATAATAAAGTTCTCGAGAGGCACCAGACCACGAGGTAAGGAATTCACTTCCCATGCTACTTCTCCTTGCCCTTTGTTGGCGAAGATCCTGCTATCATGGTTTCTCTTTTCCTGAACTGCCCACGCGAAACTGCCTTGTCCCAACGGTGGTATCTCCAAGTTCTTCAGGGTTCGACATCTCTGCAATAGCTGTCGATAATCGTAGCTGGGACCGAACCATTCCTCTGCCGGCATCTTGTTACGTAGCGTCTCGAGAAATCGCAAATCGGTCGCCTCTGGGTGTGCAGCGAGTTGCAACCAGTTGTCTCCCGTCAATGATTTCATCCTCTGGACCGGGGGCAGCATCCGAAAAATTTCCAGTTGAACATCCTTGGGAATCGACTGTCTTAAAAATCCTATTTGCTTGTCCCAGTTGCAGCTGGATACCTTCCTGAGGCGCCTGGGGAAGTGTCGCGCATGATCCTTGACCAACTGAACCGCCAAAGACAAGACCTCCTCTTTCCGCGCATCTGTCACTTCAGTACCGTCGCTGTTCTTGATAACTGGGTGCGTCCAGGCCTCATCCTGCAAGTACCGAATATGTTCCAGACTCTCCATCCTGCATACAATGTTGGTATAGCGTTTGATATCCGATAGAGGGATTGTCAGGGACTGCAGCTGTTCGAGGACAGTGTTTGCGAACAACCAGGTGACCTCCCGGTAGAGAAGAAGCCGCCGGTGAATGCTGACCGGCCCCTGCTGGTGATATAGAAGGTCGGCATAGGCACGCGCCAAATGATGCGAACGACGGAGCTGTGAGAATTCGTTGCTCAGAAAGTACATCTGCTCAGACCTCCAATCCTCCTGCGAGAGAGGCTGTAATGGGTCCATGGCGCCCACGTCGAGATTGAGGTGGCGTATGTGCGCAAAGTAGTTGAGCGAAGAAGGTACCGGGGGCGTCACAATGTTATTGCCGTTGGTCTCTCCGGTGACTGTGTGTATCAACTGTGGACGCAAACAAACGGAGATGAGGTTGGAGACGCTGCTGTCAGTGGCGTTGGTGAAGGGAGGACGGAGGATCAACATGCGGGTGAGGAATTGGTAACCCTTGTCTGTTCGAGAGAGTCGAGTTTCCTTCCCTTGTTCTGAGGAAAAGGAAAGGGGGAAGGGGTTGGAGTAGATAAAGGGAAGAGCGACGGAGGCAAGGTATTTGTTGACGCATAGGAGCCGGGAGAGCGTCGCCAAGGGTTTGTTGTTGTCAGTGAGGATGAAGTGTATGATGACGTGAAGGCATTCGAGTGGTAATTGCGAAAGGGGATCCATCATGGTGATGAAGGGTGATGATGAATCAAAAGACAGGAAGCAGGGTGGTAAATGACAAAGATTTGGATGGAGGGCGGCTGATTAAGAATAATGAAATGAAGAAAGCAAAACAAGGTATGCTGAGTAGAATGGATGAGAAAAGTTGTGTAAGCGAGAGGGGCTGAATTGGATAGGAGAAAAGGGAGGGGAAGAAAAAAAAGAAGGGGGGTGAGCTAAAACATCGAACATACGGTTCAACGGTTCGACCCTACATTTTGCATTGGTCACATGGACTCATTTGATTTGATTTGCTCTGGAGCCAACACGCTTATGATTGGACGTGTCTCGCCACCAAAACACGGTGCCATCAACAACAACCTTGTTCGTTTCACTTGAACCCATCACTAGAAACTGATAGATATATTCACACCGGCCGATCAGCAGTTACTATTTAAAACAGCAAGAACGCATTTAGAACCGGGACAATCCTGTGCTATGGTCTCATCCAGAAGGAAGCGAGAGGGAAGGCGAATAGAAATAGAAGGTGTGAAGGATGAAAACATACGGGGATAGTTGCAGATGATCTTGCAATTAACGAGCTGATGATCTTGACAACGGTTTCACAAAAGGAAATACGGAGCTGCTATTTCTAAGCTACACGCCACCAAAAGTCAGACTGGGGCGTGTTTCGTGTTTAGACTTAACCTATGCAATGCACGATCAACGAGTGATCAACATTTTTACCGTGATGCTACAATCTCGGGTATCAATGACATTGGACAAAGTAAGTAGAAAGTAAACGTGTTTTTTTCGCGGGTGTAAGGAGTTATGTAGCTCCTCTTATGAAAGATTTTTGTGTACTTGGCCCGGCAAGACTTATGCCATCCCCCCGCAATAATTATTCGTCATGAAAAATGTCGTTTCTGAGAAAGACGAGGGGGGTGTGTGTGTGTGCAATAACACACCGATCAATTGAGTGCTTCAATGACATGCCACAGGTCTCATCATTGTCCAAACTGCATGTACACACACGTATACAAAAAGAGGATAATAGGGATTTGACAATGACATGTTGCCACGGCCGCGACAACAATATCGCGACAGTAACAACAAACAAACACAACTGCGATGTTAAGAGCAGTGATGATCGATCGAGTAAGAGACAGCAAGCAACGAAAAAAGAAAAGAGAAAAGGCTGAGGGAGAGGGCAGAGAGGAGCTTATTAGTTAACCAGGAACGATACACGGCTGAATGATGACCGAGAGGTCCACTGATCCTTAGGTACGGCGCTTGTTTATCTTCAAAACAACATTCCTTTGGTTTTTTTTTTTGTTGTTTTTGTCGGTTTTTCTCATAAAAACATGATCGAATAGCCCACATGACGCAGGGATCAGTCAACTAGTCAGTCAGCCCTTTGAGCATACAACAAACAAATGCACAGACCACAATATTTTCCCAACGCTAATCCCCCAAGGGTAACTCACCTACGCCCTCTATTTTTCCCTTCGTAATTCAGGGGCTATACAGGAAAGTCTCACTCTGAAGAGGAGTAAGCCTTCCCTTCCTCAAAAGATGTATCTAATCCATGAACATTACGATTAAGCTCCGATGCCCAATCAACGGCGTGTCTTGCGTCGGCATTTCTTTCCTTACTCCCTGCAGGAGCGAAAGGATCCTTGTCTGTTTGCCTTTTCGTAGAGGTCAAGTGAGAGTGGGGGGATTGTGTGGAGATGGTCGCATCGGATTTGAAGAAAATCAAACAAAGTTGAACCGAGTTCACACCGCTCCTGGTAATGTATAAATGATGACTCCATGCCCTCCTTTCTTTCTACCCTTCAGCAACTTCCCACCTCGCTCTGTCTCCTCTCTTCTCCGCAACCTCTTCAAATCATAAAGGATCGGCTTCTCTTCCACTCTTTTTTTTTGTCTTCCAGACCTCAGTCTAGTCCACACCTTTTTTTAAGATACTCTACTGACTATCTTCTCATTATGCTGTCGCTCAAGTCCTTGGTCTCGGCAGCCGTGCTGTTGACCCTCAACATTCTGTTGCATACCAACGCTGCGCCTACAAGAAATTTAGAGAAGCGACTTATGTTACCTACGGCACCAGTTGCCAGCACAATTAACGGAGTAAGCATCCTCCTTGAGAACGACGTCGACTCGTCCAAAGTCAAGTATTCCTTTCTTCTCCTGTCCCAGCCTAGAGGATACTACGATGGTATGGACTCTTGTCTATCCTTGGGTGATGGTAAGTACATTTTGCCCTTTACATGGAATTTTGTTTATTCTCTTGCCTCTTATATTTTTCATTTATCGCTCACTCTCTTCCCGCAAACTCTACATATGAATGATTCAAACAGGGGGCTACATTTTCATCCCAGGAACAGCAGGTGCAACCAGCCTGGTCTCCTTACTCAACAACAATTCTGTCGCTCAGCAAGAAGTCTCTGGTTACTCTCAGTTCTGGGTCTATAATGGTAAGCAATAATAATTATCACAACTCGTCTCATTAGATCGAAAATGAAATCTATTTCGCCCCTTTTTTTCCTTCTCTTCCTCTCCACATCATCAACTGACTCCCCCTTACCCCTGCTTTTTTCCTTCTCTCTCTTACCATTTCTCACAGGCGTTCCTGGAATTCTCTCAAACTGCCTCGCTGTCAACAAGATCACCGGGAAGACAGACTGGATCCCCTGCAGCACACAACTCCCCACAGTCTGCTTCAACAGCGTCCTGCGGCGTGTCCTCCTCTTTCAAGATACTGGTCGCCAAATCAAACTTGACACCCCTATCGGACAACTCCAGGGCTGGCGTGACATGAACGCATTCCGGTTCTTGGGTATCCCATACGCTGAGGCTCCTACTGGAGCCCGTCGTTTCGCAGCACCTGTTGCTAAAGCACCTTTTACCACCACCCGAGACACGACTGAGTATGGACATATCTGTCCACAGACGCCCAAGTCGAAGGGGATCGGTTCGAGCATTCTTGCGTGGCTTGAGAACTCGGCGACTGAGGATGAGGATTGCTTGAATTTGAATGTGTATACGCCGAGTTTGAAAGGTCAAGGGTTTGCGCCTCTGCCTGTCATGTTTTACATCCATGGAGGTGGATTCGCCAAGTAATATCCTATTCACTGTTTTATTGCTGGAGGCAATATAGTGCTTATGTCATGTAACTAAGAAGCACACATTGACACTCTTTCTTTTCCTTATGCTCCATCTTCAATAGCAACTCTGGTTCAATTATCTTATTCGAACCTGGCAACGTAGTCTCGCGTGGCGGAGTAGTCGTCGTAACCATCAATTACCGCTTAGGTCTCTTTGGTTGGTTTGAGGACACAAACTCATGGTCTCGATCTAATGTCCCCGGCAACCAAGCCTTCCGCGACATGATTCTTGCTCTCCAGTGGGTCAAAAAGAACATTGCTTCTTTCGGAGGTGATCCAAACCGCGTCACCGTCTTTGGCGAGTCTGCAGGTGCCACCAGTATTCGAGCCCTCCTCTCCGCCCCTTCCACGTTCGACCTCTACCAGAGCGTCATTGGCGAGAGTGATCCTATCAATATCCCTTACCATACCCCGCAGTCTGCCGCCAGGCTGACCAACTACCTCATGGTGGCCTTGGGTTGCAACCCCGGTGACCTGGCCTGTGCGCGTGCTAAAACTGCGAACGATATCCTGGAAGCCAGCTTGACGGCTGACCAATTGCAACTCAACGACGATACTTGGACGACCTTTGGACTCGTCGAACGACCCACCACCGATGGCGATCTTATCCCAGCCGACTTTTCGGCACTTGTCAAAGCAGGAAAACACAATACAAAGGCCAACATCATGTGGGGCACCACCAAGGACGAAGCGGGTCTCTATGTACCGCTCTACTTCCCCAACCCGGTCCCAATCGCCAATGCCTCTGATGCTCTTGGATTGGTCTTTGACAAGAACCGGACTGCAATAGTCATGGGCTCGCCTTATTTCACTTTGCCACCTGCCAACACTGATGCCGTCCGCGATGCTTTCACACACTTCGGTACCGACTACTATTGGCTCTGCCCACTCCAGTACCTCAGTCGTCAGATGGCGGTCCACAAACCGACCTACAACTTCCGCTTCTCCCGTGGCCGTGATACTCCTCTTGTTGGCGGCAACTACTGCTCCTCCTCTACTGGTCGTGTCTGCCACTCCGCAGACGTGCAACCCGTCTTTGCTAGCGGGGCCTCAGTTCCTGGATACAGTCAAGCCGGCGATGATGCCCGCTTTGCACGCCAGGTAGTCGATCGGCTAACAACATTCGCCAAGACCGGAAACCCGAACCCTCAGCCTGGACTTGTCGGTGTCGAAAACCAAAACCCAGATGTGACAAGCGTGCAATGGTTACCTTACAGTGCAGCGAACCCGGTGTTAGATCTGAACGTGCAGAGCAAGATGGTGACTAATCTGGAGCCGGATGTCTGTCAATGGATGGATGATGTCTTCCTGTACGACTTTTGGATCCGCATCCCTAATAACCCTAAGTAATCATTCGACCGGTTGTACATTTTGTGGCGTTGATGGTACACGTTACCTTTTTTTTGGTACTTGCTCTCCTTCTCTGCAGATCTCTTTTTCTAAGTATCTTTTATATAAACCTAATCAAACACAAAGAATGTCATGTGCCTTCCATGTTGACAAGGAGGTATTCGCTTCTGAGCGAGATCAAGTGCGTGTATAAAGCGTGTATGTGTGCATGTGTGCATGTGCTACTGTTGCCCCAGACCATGTCGTCTTTCTGCCGACCTTTCGAATCGATGAGCACACAGTATGCCAAGGCAATTGAAAAATATATCATGGGTGCCTCTCCCGCGGAAAAATGCGAAACGAGAAGCTCACGCTCAAACCTATGGATGATTGGCCTTGGACCTCACTGCTATGCTCGAGAATATGTGGTTTATTAACGAAAAGTAACCAAGTTTCGGGCAAAAAAAAAAAAAAAAAAGAGGTCCAACAGTGAAAAGAACAAGAGGTGTCGTTTTCTTCCCGTATCTCTTTTCTCAGTTTTTTTTTTTTTTTTTTTTTTTTTTTTTTTTTTTTTTTTAGATGAAGTTATTTGCACAGGGCTGTGAAACGTTATTTGCACACCCTGTCGGAATTAGAAGATTTTTTTGTTTTCACAGGGTGTGTCGTCTTTGACAACACAGGGACTGTGTGAATAAGAGACTTTTTTTTGCTTTAACAGGGCCGTGAATCTGCTTTTAAACAGCGGATTTTTTTTTTTTTTTTTTTTTTTTTTTTTTTTTTCCAGTCCATAGGCGTTTTCGTTTGTTTCTCCAATGTTGTGGTATTGACCGCTTATGCAAACTTCCATCACTTTTTTTCTTATCGTTCTATTTCTTTTTGCGCTTCGTTGTGTAACACCAAGAAGAAATCCATTCAAACAGCAAAAACTGTAAAACACAAACAAACAAACCAAAACAAGTTGCAACCCCGAACTGGACGGAAGACTTTTCAAAAAAAAAAAAGATCTTGCTCCTCCATAAAAAAGCGTAGGAGAGACGGGTAACTGACTGGCTTTGTGTTTGGATGAGAGGGTTAGGGGGGGATCAATTTTTTTTCTTGCCGTACATTTTTCTATATGATCGCCCTCTTTTTTTGTGCCTCTTTTACTCCATGGCCTTTCAGGTCCTTCGTTACACCTTGATTCACTCTCCCTCTTGCCCTTTTTTTCTTGTTTGTGTTCATCTACTCGTTGCTGTTTGTATATCTCACTTTCTTCTAATCTCTTTCTTTCTTAGTCACGGATTTGGTACTTTGAGCACAAGTACCCGTTTGTTTCAACTTCTACATTAGTATAGAGACTATACCCGTCTCTGCAGTACGTTACACATTAACGCTGGGCTATTGTGTTGATGGTATACTTTAGAGTTGGGATGTTGGGAATATGGTGCATAATAAAGGTGGGCTGTTTTGCAACGGAACACAATAGAGTTGGACTGTTCTGCAACGGGACGCAATAAAGTTGGGCCGTTCTGCAACGGAACACAATAGTAGAGTTGGACATCATGCCAAAAGTCGACCGATTACTTATAGGCATGCCTGATTAGGCTATGGGACGCAAGCTTCATATGGCATCTTACGCAGTCCTCTACATATAAATAGAGGTTGGCCCTACCTCCTGCGCCAAACAATTCTCACCATACTCCAACAATTATCGCAAAAACCATCACAATCACCTAACCTCACAAGATCGCCACTTACTCTTACCAAAAACGTTCACAAGAAGATCTGCACACAATCCCCGAACTTGCATTTATTCCAGAATCTTGTAAGAACTTATATATTAAAATACTTTCGCGATTATTATTCAGGGGTAGCCACATGCACTCATTATTTTCTATTTTCTCTATTATTCCTTTCCCAGTATCGATATGCCTGCTCAATCAATGGAACTATTTGAATCCTATTCGAGCACACTCTTGGTCGGTCCACAACGCATTATGCAAGAGGTTCTGAGGTGGCGCGACAATGGAGGCGAATTACTATTCAGAATTGCACGAAGCAACGAGCCTGATGAACCTAGAATCGGCGATGTAAAATATATGAAATTGGTGGTGAACCCTGAGACTCATGAAGATGTGGATCGGTTCCTTTTTCACCAGATAACCAATAGACTCTTGTTGGAAGTAAAAGGTTGCTCTCTTGTATCAGGCTCGATTAGCTCTCCTGGCAATAAACTGACTAGATCCAGATTGTTCATTATAAACATCTGATTTTAGTCGAATATCGACAAATGGAGTTTTTTGAAGGTGGTGTGACTTTGCCTTGTCTTTTATGCCAGTTTTCACTAACAAGTTTAGATGGGCATGTTTTTTTAGCTCAACTTTCTGCTGAATTCATTGTGAAAAGAGGCCTGACTTCTGGTGACGAGTTAAGAATGAAAGAGGTAGTGGGTCATTTTCTTATGTGGTTGCTATGTTGGGAGGCTTGTATCTAATTTCGGCAAAAGCTGAAAACGCAAATTAGCAAAAAAGAGGCGATTTGGGATAAGCAAAGACCTTATAAACTTCTCCATTCACTCTTATTTCTCCATCAGCATCGAATGGATTCTCAAATGAATTCACTCATTCATTTCTTTCGTTCTCACGGTGGCCATCGTTCATGCTAATTGTGCATACATGACGAATGGCAATGCCATCGCCATTTGAAATGAACCAATGCACTTGATCACTAATGCCCTTTTTGTTTTTTTTATACTTGTTTGAAGACGAAGTTGTTATATGATAATAATATTTTTGTAACATCCCTTCACAGGCGATAAAAGAATACTGGCTTGGGGCATCTAACCCATACAGACCTGCAAAAGCGTCCAGAACAAACGTGTGTTATGTGCGGTCGTCTAAAAAAAAAAGATGAGTATGTGTGGTGTCAAATATGAATAATGAATATGATGATAGAGAGCATCCATTTCAAACAATCAAATCAAAAAAAAAAAAATTAAAATAGGACGCGTTTCCAAACTTTCTCTCCTCTCTTTTGCCTACTCTTTCTATTCCCTATTGCATTTCAGTATCTGTCCACTCTCTTTATTCCAAGGGTAAATAATTGCTAGCCTATATGTATATTCTCATAGAGATCAATAATCACCGGAACCTTCTTTGTCCCCATCCGTTTCCCAGTTGTTCAAATCCCACTCCCACCTTTCTCTTGTCTCATGTTATCCTTCATCTGCCCCACTTCGATCATACCCCATATCTGACCTGTTGCCAACATGCCTCCAACTCGCACTCGCCATGTCCCTCTTAGACCCACCTCCATCGTCGCCGCCAATGTCGATATCTCTCATCTTACGAACTTTGCCAGATACAAACAAACAAAGGCAAATAACTCAACAGGTCGCGGCCGACCAAGTCAGTCACGTCCTCTCCTCCCTCTGCCAGGCATACTATCGCCAACAAATCCAATGCCATCTCTGTCACCACTGCCATTCCTATCTCTCCTGCCTCTCTTTCCTGATGACCAAGCTAATACTAATGGTACAAGTGAGACTAGAGCCTCTGCACAAGCAAATGCAATAGATAGTACCGGTAGGGCAAGGTGGTGAAGGTGAAGGTAAAGTATAATAACTTAAGATACTATCACATCGCGGCTCACCACAGCCATTCCTCCTCTCTTGCCTCGCCTCCATCAAGCGCACTATCACCACCACCACCAAACCCAATGCCACCTCTCCCTCTTCATCCTCCTTTTCTCCTCACCTTATCAGGTGCTCCAAGTGTCGGGGAAACAATCGCCAATGGCCAACAGGTCGTCTCCGTTACTACTGTACAGGAAAACAACAACACTTTCAACAACCACTGATCAATTTAACCGCTATTTGGCTTGAGCGTATTTTCCATCTTTGCGCTTCAAGAATATTTGCTTGCTTATCTTTGGTCTATTATATTGTGTTCTCTACCACTGCACTGTGCTGTAGCTGTCCTACATTGGACGTGGTGTCAAAGTAAAGCACAAACGTTACAAACATTCCTCATCACAGTAGCATAGATGTCGAATTACTACACCGTATGAAACCATGGTATCAAACCGACTATCAGCAGGAAAAAGAAGACTCACCTATGGATAAATAGAAAAAAGGCATTTATTTACCTTTGTATCCGCTTCCCCTTCCTCAAAATAACATATCACTCGAGTATGCGCCCATCTCTCTCTTCTTCCGCCCATCAGCAGCTGTTTTTATCATAATAGCAGTAAAGTTGACCGAATTTCAATGTTTATTAATAAAAAAAAAAAAAAAAAAAAAAAAAGTAAAAAACGGCGTGCTAGAGCCATGTTGTGCACCACCCGTGTAAAAAATGGCGTGCTATCAAACAAGTTTCTCTGGGCTCGCTTTTGGATGGTGTCCATGATGCTGTAAAGTAGACACGGTGGCGAGGTCATGGGAGCTGCTGGTGGCCATATGCCTCTGATCTGCGTTTGCACCTCACCCTTTTTTTTTTTTTTTGTTTCTTTTCTTCAGGCTGGGGGAGGGAGGTCACCGTAAGACTGGCCTATTCAGGCGGCTATCCGCGTACACAACCCGGCCACCAGGACATAAGTTAATCTTCCCTTAACTAAAACGCCTGAAAGAAAGAAAAAAAATAAGGAAAAAAAGAGAGGGACGTTGTTCTTTCGAACACCCTCCCAAGCTCACACAGGATGACGCCCTGGAACAACACATCCTCTCCTCAGGTTTGCTACCAAACACCAACAATCCCATTACTCTCAAATTGGCTACAACTAAACATCTCCGGACCTTTATGAGACAGGACACACCGCCAGACCCAAACTCATCAACCCACTCAGAGGCGGGTTCCTTAAAACAATGGCGCCTGTTCTGGAGAGCCAAGATACCACACCGGGCTAAAACCATGTGGTGAAGGTTCAAAAAGGACTGGCTGCCCTGTGGAACTCTACGTCACATAATATGGAAGCAGGAACCTCACGTTAACATGGCTGGATGTCGACAGCGACGCGAGGACAAGACGCATCACATGTTCCAGTGTACACCCAAGTATATTGCATGGCAAACAACCCTCAAGCAACACACCTCCAAAACACTATGGTCCGGTGATGAACTTGACAAGGTCTTGTCTTTCCAGCCACCAACTCTCACTATCAAACCCCAATTCAACATCACCATCCTACAACTACTGGCTTGTTGCCTTATTTGCATTTCAACAGCCAACACTGTCCTTTTTCTACACCAACACACACAATCCAGCAATGACATTATCTTCACCATACTACTCGAAATCAGCAAAACCATAGCCCAGAATACTCTGATTCCAATAAAATCCTTTTATCTCAAAAAAAAAAAATCTTCTGCTTCGCCTCCTTGATTATGCTCTCGCTACTGCGCCTTACTAACCACACCTCCAACCTTTCTGTATACTAGTATAAATACCCCTCTCCTCTTGTACTGTAAAACAGAATCTTTTTCTAGCCTCTTCCACTTTCCGCTAGTACTCTTGTCTCTCTCTTCCTTCTTTCTTTTGTTCACTCCCTCATTCGCACTCTCTTGCTCTGTTAGCTTCACAGTTGGTGTCTGTCATACTTTACAAGATCACCGTCATTTTGCCCTTCGTCTTCATTTCGTTTCTTCTTCCTTACTTTCTTCATTTTCTCAATCCTTGTTCGTTGTCGCACCTTCTTGTAACCCTATTTCGCCATCTTCGTCATCATCCCTGTGGGGCTTTTCGTCTTTATGACCAAGATATCCCGGATACATCCCCTCGACCTACATGAGATTCGTTCAATCATTGCCATCAGTCTTGACCTTGAAGACCTCGCATCCTGTGCGCGAGTGAGTCGGGATTGGAAGGACTCATTTACACCGCAACTCTACAATTCCGTCGTGTTTTCAAGACATGGCCTCAGCATGGAATCTTTTGAGAGAAACAAGGACTTTGTACAACACCTGACAATAGAGACCTCTTATTTTGCAGAACTACCATCGACATCTGCAAAGGACCAAATAATTTCTAGCGTCATCGCCAACTTGAATCTAGTCACACTGGACTTGTTCTACAACTCGATCGGTCCCAGAGCTCAGGCGCTGTTTGAAGCCCTCAAGACCAACTCGAATCTAACCACTTTGAAGTTGCAAGGCAACTCGATCGGATCCAACGAAGTTCAAGCGCTGTCTGAGGCACTCAAGATCAACTCAACTCTAACTACTTTGTACTTGGACAACAATTCGATCGGAGACAACGGAGCTCAGGCGCTGTCGGAGGCACTCAAGACCAACACGACCCTAACCAATTTGAACTTGAGCGGCAACTCGATCGGACCCAACGGAGCTCAAGCGCTGTCTGAGGCACTCAAGTCCAACTCGACTCTGACCACTTTGGACTTGGGGAACGAATCCAGGGCGGAAATGGGGACTGAGGACGGGGGCACCAACTCGATCGGACCCAACGGAGCTCAGGCTCTGTCTGAGGCACTCAAGGCTAATTCGACTCTGACCACTTTGAACTTGGATACCAACTCGATCGGAGACAACGGAGCTCAGGCGCTGTCCGAGGCACTCAAGACCAACTCGACTCTGACCACTTTGGATTTGTACAAAAACTCGATCGGAGACAACGGAACTCAGGCGCTGTCCGAGGCAATCAAGATCAGCTCGACTCTGATTACATTGGATTTGGGGATGAACTCGATCGGAGACAACGGAGCTCAGGCGCTATCCGAGGCAATCAAGAATAATTCGACTCTGACCACTTTGAAGATTTCGGTCAACTCGATCGGACCCAATGGAGCTCAGGCGTTGGCCGAGGCAATCAAGATCAATTCGACTCTACTTACTTTGGATTTGGGGAGGAACTCGATCGGAGACAACGGAGCTCAGGCGCTGTCCGAGGCAATGAAGACCAACTCGACTCTGACCACTTTGGAATTGTGGAGCAACTCAATCGGACCCAATGGAGCTCAGGCGCTGTCTGAGGCAATCAAGATTAACTCAACTCTAACCACTCTGGACTTGTATGGCAACTCGCTCGGAGACAACGCAGCTCAGGCGCTGTCTGAGGCACTCAGGGCCAACTCGACTGTGTTAATTATTGGCTTAAACTGCTAATATCACCTCAATACTCAAACCCCTCAAGCTATGGCACCGATTTACCACATAGTCAATACCCTCTTGATAAACTTTCACAAGTGAACAAAGCATCAACAACTCAACCTCGAATGATAATGGAGGAGAATAGAAAGAGCCGAAATCGACGTATCAAAAGCAACGTCGCTATGGACGCTTGGCTGCCACAAGTCAATCATTCCTGGTGCGAGTAGAGCATATGCTCATATACAAAACATCAGTTGAAACACTGCCCCATGAGTAAAGTGGAAGGTTGCTGTCACAGGGGCGATTGCGATGGAATATTCTTGCGATCAGTTCTTGAATATTGAGAGCGGTGGCGTAAAGTCAACACAATAGACTCCTCCCTGGGTCCTCCCTACAAACGTTGATGTTCTTTCAAATTCTCATATAAAAGATATCGAAGAGACGCAGCTTTCTTGTGTTATTACAATGGCACTTGCTGGAGGCGAAGCAGGCTGCTTTTGAATTTTGTGAGCCGTAGCCAAAATTCTATGTTTAGAAGCGCCGATGGTCCCTCTTGTAACCTTAATATTTTTCTTGTAAGCACATAATGACACTGTTCTAACGATAAACTGGATGCTCGAGGTGTAAGAGCTGTTTGACGTTTGGGAGCGGTGGCAGAAAGTTGACACAGTATAAGACTCCATTCAAAATGCTCCGCATTGAAATTTCGTCTCTTTCACTCTTTCTCTCATCGCCCACTCCACCTTAGCACACATACATCATCTACTTTTGCCAATACTTTTATATCCTTCTCGTCTTACTCACGCATATCATCATTATCACCATCTCTTACTCCATCTCTTCGCCTCAACTTCATCTCATTCTTGTTCATTCATCATCACTTCATACCCTTACACTGTTCCCTTAGTGTCTATCATCCTTCACATCGTTAATCCTGTCACAGATTACTTCACAACCTCACTGTCATCTTCATATCCTCTTCATTTCTTTCATTTCATCCCAACCTCGTTATCCTCCCATTCTTCCTTGGTATTTACCACCTTCTTGTGATCACATTATCACTGTTCTCGTCGCCATCTCTTCACGTTCATCACATTCTTTGCCTTTCATGTCAAAGACGCTCCCGATACATCCTCTTGATTTACATGAGATTCGTTCAAGAATTGCCGACTTTCTTCGCCCTAAAGACGTTGCCATTTGTGCGCGTGTGAATCAAGATTGGAGCGAGTCTTTCACACCGCTTCTTTATAACTCTGTTGTGCTGTCAAAAGATGGCCCCAGCATGGAATCTGTCGAAAAAAACAAGCACTTTGTACAACACCTGGAGATTGAACCCTCCGCTTATGAAGGAATATTATCGGCATCTGCTCGAGACAGATTAATTAGCATTATGGCCGACTCAACTCTAACTACTTTGAATATGATCAGCAACTCGATCGGACCCAATGGAGCTCAGGCGTTGACTGAGGCACTCAATGCTTACTCGGCTCTGAAAACTTTGGACTTGACGGTCAATCCGATCGGAGACAACGGAGCTCAGGCGCTGGCTGGAGCACTCAAGACCAACTCGACTCTGACCACTTTGAACTTGGGGGGCAACTCGATCGGAAGCAACGGGGCACTGGCGCTGTCTGAGGCACTCAAGGCCAACTCAACTCTCACCACTTTGGACTTGACCCGCAACTCTATCGGACTCGGTGGAGCTCAGGCGATATCTGAGGCACTCAAGACCAATTCGACTCTGACCACTTTGACCTTGACCGCTAATTTGATCGGACCTGATGGGGCTCAAGCGCTGTCTGAAGTACTGAAGGCCAACTCGACTCTGAGAATTTGATTGGCGGCCAACGCGATCGGACCTAACGGAGCTCATGCGCTGTTTGAGGCAATCAAGACGAACTCCACTCTCACCACTTTGGGCTTGGGGAGCAACTCGATCGGAGATAATGAAGTTCAGGAACTCTCTGGAGCACTCAAGACCAACTCGACTCTGACCAGTTTGAACTTGACGCACAGCTCGATCGGGGACAACGGAGCTCAGGTGCTCTCTGAAGTACTCAAGAGCAACTGGACTTTGACAACTTTGGACTTGTCGGGCAATACGATCGGAGACTATGGAGCTCAGGCGCTGGCTGAGGCACTCAAAACCAACTCGACTCTGACCACTCTGGACTTGTATTTCAACTTGATCGGAGACAATGGAGCTCAGGCGCTGGCGGAGGCACTTAAGACTAACTCGATACTGACTACTTTGGAATTGTGGGGCAACTCGATCGAAGAGAACGGAGCTCAGGCGCTGTCTGAGGTACACAAGACCAACTCGACTGTCACCATTTACACTGACTTTTCAATGAGACCTCTTTAGTGTATACACGGACCTAAAAGTACATCAAATATAAAGACTTGCCATGCTTCCCTCCTTTGTTTTTTACATCTCCCACTGCGAGCGAAGCCGCGGGTACTATTCTAGATAGTGAATATAAGATAAAAAAAACGCGGGATTAGAACAGCGCTAACAAATGAAAATGCAGGGTGGCCTTGTAAACAATGCGAAGTGATCGGTCAATTTCCTCAACATCGATTTGAGCAAATTATTTAGAAGCTGAATTTTAATCACAAAGATCGTTGATCATTCTTTTTTTATTATCCAAAGCAACTAATCAGTAACAGCAGGAGAAGCAAGGTTAAACAGCAGTGGAAGGGTCCCGGAGAATAAGATACTCAACGCTCTGGAAACGAACCGAAACGTGGAAATTTTCGCTGTGATACTTCTTACGCCCAATACGAGGGTACAACCCAAGCTCCTTCTGCTCCTCCATCGAAGGCTCCGGAAGACCAAGACCAATCGTCACCACATGCTGGGCCTTACCCGTCAAAACGTTCACCAATGCCCTATGGCTGAACCCTCTACCTTTCGACATCTCAACATTTCTCAGTTTTGGAAACATGCCATGGAAGAGCAGCGGAACAAGAGTGTCGTCCAGTATCCAGGGTCCTGCCATGCGTAGTGTCTTGAGGGCTGGAGCGATGATGCGCTTGGGTCTGGATTTAGTGTTGATGGTGATAGGATCGGTCACGAAAAAGTCGTCCTGATTAAGAACTCGAGTATGCGTATCCTGCGCAGTAGAGATCTTCAGCGTCAAGACTTCTAGAGAAGGACATCCTTGTAGCATGCGGAACTCGAAACGGTAGGCAAACTCTCCCATGAACTCGGCCACGCTCAACTGCGGTAACATCCAGTCCCAAGTCCAAATGGGACGACGTCCAACTCCAGGCTGAGCCACTCCTCCTTGGGATCCTTCTGTTGCTGCTCTTTTTCCTGTTCCTGGTCCTGTTGTGCTCATGGAAAATTCCTCCTGCATATAGAAAGCCTGCTCCAGCTCCTCGACGGGTGGGATAAAGCAGTCATGCATATAGTAATTGCACGAACAAATGCGAAGCAAACCCAGTTTCGACATCGAGTGAAGACTAGCAGGGTGAAACGTCAGCGCAGGCCATCCCTGCAATTTCAGTTCCGAAAGCTGTCCGAGCTGAGCTGGGAGGGTCGACACAATATCCGTGCACCGATAACTCGTTGTAATGTCCATGAGGTCGAGAAAGACGAGATTCGGGCAGTGCGCAAGAAGCAATGGATCGATTATCAGTCGGTTCCTGCGGATGTCCAATGTAAGGTATGTCAGTTTTGGCATATCTACCCATCCCTGACCGATCCGAATAGTTGGAGCATCTCCGTCTTGCACAATGTCGTCGACTCTGATAAAATACAATGTGTTGGAAAAGGCGAATGCGATGTCGTCGATTTCGTCGGTAAATGAATGATAATCCCGGATGTGAACTCGACGCAGTGGTACCGGACTGTCAGACTCTGAAAGCAACGCCTTCTCCTGAACTGCCCATTTGAAGCTGTCCTTGGAAAGTGGTGTCATCTCCAAAGACTTCAGATTCCGGCATCGTCGAAGAAGTAGAGAGTATTCGTAAACGGGTCCCTGCCACTGTTCATTATCCACGACAACGGTCTCTACATGTCGAAGATTGGTTGTCAGGGGGTGATTCATCAACCGCATCCAGTTGTGCCTGTTGAGGACTGCTGGTGGAGGCATTGGCGGTAACTGCGGATAAATCTGCAACTCGACATCCATGAAGTTGGTGCTGTGGCTCCTTGGCCACATGGGGGAGTCGTGGATGTTAACGGCCCGGAGACGGCCTGGGAAGAGTCGTATATGGTCCTCAACAAACTGCACCAGGTTCTGCATCGCCTTGTCCCTCAACGGTTTAGTTGACTTGTCCATCCTCAAATGCCCAGATTCGTATACCTCGTCGATGCTAACGTAGACGGACTCCAGTCGACCAAGGCGATTGACCACGTGCAAGTAGCGGTCAATGTCGGATAGCGGGATAGTCAACGACTCCAGTTGGTCAAGGATAGGCGATGCAAGAGACCAGATCACCTCTCGATAGACAATAACGTTGTGAAGGTGGCGAAGAAACTCTCCATCTGAGCTGTAAGAGTCGATAAATCCCTCAAGGACACAAATGGATTGACGCAGATGAGCGTACTCTTCTCCCTGGAGGTAGGCCAGTTCCTCGGTGGTGGGCTTTTTATCAGGTTGAAATATGAGGGGCTCCCATCGGAAGGCGAGAGGGTTCAGGTGACGGACGTATCTGAGGTAGTCGTAAAAAGGTCTTGGCGCCTGGGTGTACAACGGATCTCGGGCGAGACAGTAAGCAAGAGTGGGGGGGAGACTCGTGAAAGGCACACAGGCTAGGAGAGCACGGGTGCATTGTCTCTTTTTAGTGTCTCGGATGTATACTGTGCCTATGCCGGCGTGAGGGTTGCGGTAAAGAAAGGGGAGGGTGACTGTGGCGATGTATCGATTGACACGAAGGAGGGCGGAGAGAGTGGAGAGGACGATGATGACTTGATCTTTTTCGCATGCGATGATCTCGATTATGTGTTGGAGGCATTCGAGGGGTAGTTTCGAAAGAGAATCCATTGAAGTGAGATGTAAATGTGAGATCCTGATGTATCTGTGGAAGATGAGAACAAAAAGGAGAAAGTGATTGGGTGGTGAATGCGAGAACGACAGGCGGCTAACGCCTGAACGAAAGGTGGCAAAAGGAAATGGGTCGAAAAGAGGAGAAAGAAGAAAGGATGTTGGCGTGAGAAGTGCGCTTTGCTGCGTCGCTTACTGGAAGTCCGGCTCGTGATCAAACCTTATTTTTTTAGGAACGGTCCTTCTCAACGGTCCACCGTTATCAATGATCAAATCCAATTGATCGTTTGACAGGTAGAGGGTTCTATGGCAACAAGGCGAAGATCGATATTGGAAACGCCCCCAGGCCTTACTTTCTCTCTTTCTCTCTTTCTCTCTTTCTCTCTTTCTCTCTTTCTCTCTTTCTCTCTTTCTCACTTTCTCTCTCTCTCTCTTTCTCTCTTTCTCTCTTTCTCTCTTTCTCTCTTTCTCTCTTTCTCTCTCTCTCTCTTTCTCTCTTTCTCACTTTCTCTCTCTCTCTCTTTCTCTCTTTCTCTCTTTCTCTCTTTCTCTCTTACTCTCTTACTCTCTTACTCTCTTACTCTCTTACTCTCTTACTCTCTTACTCTCTTACTCTCTTACTTCTTGTTTCCTCTCTTTCTCTACTTCTTCTCGCTTTCTCTCTATTATAATCGCTATAACTTTTTAAAAGTGAATAAAATGAGTGAAGACTGAAGTCTTGCATGCTTACCTCATCTATTTCGTTTTAGTTGCCGGCACCGGCCAGGGGAGTTATTTTATTCTGTTCGGTTTTTGAACGGGGGTGTTTTTTTAATGCCAGGTTTTGTGGAGGTGGTGGTGGTGGTTGGGGGGGGGGGATATTATCCTTTCGTTTTTTGACCGGCAGCGTTTTTCTCTGCTCGTTTTTGTGGGAGGATACAACATTTCAAATATAATAACCCTTGTAGGAGCAAGAAAGATAGAACGTTCTCATCAAAAAAAGTAGAACTCTGGGCTGTACGAAACTACGGAGGATAGAGAACCTTCATGAACAAGTAGAGCGTGTGGATGTGCTAAACTGAGGGAGAGGGGAGGGGGGATGGGCGACTTTTAAAAACAGTTGAAGAGCTACGCGCTTCCAAATTAGAGGATGAGTATGATTAAGGTATTATGATTAGACATCTAAAGGAGCAGGCAGGTGAGACGGGGGAAAAAAGAGAGAAAGGGGTGAAGAATAACTCCCTCACGCAGGCATGCAAAATAAAAGAAAGCAAGGATAGGGGCAAACCAAAGTGAAAGAAGAGCCTCTTTTATTAACAGGTCAGCCGTGATGGCTTAACCCATCACTGCCCATTGCTTCTTATTCACCGTATCCAGTTAGAGAGAATCCTGCGATATTGTTAATGGCAGAGGTGCTTCCGCCTGTCCGCCAGCCTCCTATAGGCTCATCATGCCGTTGGAGTCGCCCGTGTCGGTCGATTTGGGCGATTCGGATGAGCTAGAAGAATCAAGCAAGTCCTGTTCCTCCTAGGCTTCTTGTCCCTGTCCTTGAGAAGCGGTATTTGGGGATAGAGCGGCTGGTTTTTCGATGGTCAACTCGACTCTGAGGTCGTTTTCACCACTCGTGGAGCCGCTGGGAATAGCGAAGGCCATGGCTATCAGTATGTGCAAAAAGAACAATAGGTCGAACGTAAGTGTTTGCATTTTTTATTTGTTCGACGATACTAAACAAAAAAGATATTGCGGACAAGAAAACCTGCAAAATTTACTGTGGGCCACGGCACTTACCCATCAGCGCCTTGCCATGACCTTCCCTGATTTCGAGAGTGGTTCTATTGGTGAACTCGAGTTCGGTTGACAAGAAACGTTCTCCTTTTTGGATCCGAAGGCGGAACCTGCCATTCCTCTACAAAAAAAAAAAAAAAAAAAAAAAAAAAGAAACGAGGAAAGTTGTTATGACAGCAGCTAAAAAGGCATCATAGAGTGGTAGAAAAATAAAAGACGCCGTTCCTGACCTGCAGTCATTCTCCGTTATCTTGTTTGTTTTGTTAGCTGGACGGTGTAACTTACCAAAGACATGGACTCAACATGGATCTTGGCTTGCCCGACTCTGCTGGCGATGTTGAGGAGGCTTTCGGGCGCGAACATGAATCCAGCGGTAGTGTTCGGTGGAGGAAAAGGAGACTGTGCTCGGAGTTCATGGGAAGGCAACGGACGAGGACCCCATATCGGCTACGGTTGGCGTGGTGAGGGTGCGGTTTGTTGTTGTTTGAGTAACCGGTGGCTGTGGCAGTGACGGTGAAGAATGTTTTTATGTCTCCTGAAAGTGCAGAAGGAGGCTGAGAGGATAAGGAAAGAAAGAAATCGAAAAGGGAGGGGAGTTGAGCCAGTTCATTTTTTTTCCTTTTTACAGTGCGCGAATACGCGGGAAAATGATTAAACATGATAAAGCATTCGTCACTGATCAAATATTTAATGTTGCGGGCATACCTAATTTGATTGCAATGGTACCTCCACACTTTTCCTTGTCTCCACCACCCCTAAAGCGTATCAACCTCTCAGCCTCAGTTAGACCCGTCAGCAACAAGAGCTACAAAAGACGTAAGTTAGGGAGGGGTTTACCTTTTTTCCCCCTAAACCTACATCGGGGGATCGTTGAATAAAGTGGTATCATTGCTTTATCTGTACTGATTCCTGAATGCTGATAAGGCTGAGAGATATTTGTGGGTTAAAATAAACGCGCGAACGCGAAGGTGAAAGGAGGAAAAGATCGTCCTTGTTGACGTGCACGTGCCATGGGAGGTATAAAAGTCGTTTTCTCGCGAAAACTTTTGTTTTCTTTTTCTTTTTCTTTTTCTTTTTCTTTTTCTTCACTCCTCTTTGGCCCCTCTTCTTGGCACCAGCTCTACCGTTTGGACCCCGCTCCCTGGCTATGGGACACCTGGTAAGATAACCAACTCCCTTCTCTTCCTTTTCCTTCATTCCTGAGTAAGCAGAGAAACGACTGAAGGTGTGCTGCGTGCGTACGCTTGTCGTTGTATCTCACTTGCCACCGCGTTTTTTTGGAGGTCACTGCTTCGCTCCTCCTTCACCTATCCTTGGGTCCTTCCTATTGTTTGCGAGAGTGTGTTTGCTTTTGTTTTTCTCGTTCCTTGTTTATTCCCTCTCCGTGTTTCTGAGGGTGTGTGTCTTGAGTCCCCGTTTCTTTGTTCGTTCCTTGACACAACTATACGATTCCCAAGCTCACCCGCCTCCTTCTTTATTAAGTGAAGTCCTCATCAGTGGTTAAGTTATTATCGCACTGATCAAAATTGATCAAAAACACATACAGACAAATTGGGTCGCGTGTACTTTGCACTGATCATCAGTGGTTTTTGATTATTGTCATCCGTATTATTATAGTGATGTGATGTGTGAGGGTGCTGCGAGGAACTGACCCCCTCCTCACCCTGAGAGTTGGATCTACCGAGATGAATGGGTGTGACTCGAGTCGAGATCCTCCTCCTCACACCCGACTCTACCGCTTTGGACCCTGTTCCCTGGCTATGGGACGTCTGGTACGATGCCACTTCCCTTCCGTCCCCTTCCTTCCCCTTCTTTCCCCTTCCTTCCCCTTCCTTTCCCTCTCCCTTCCCCTTCAAGCAACACGAAAAAAAGAGGGTGCATGTGCGTGTCCATGTTCCACTCTTCCCCTCCCCATTTTTCTATCTTCGCCCCCTTTCTTTGTTTTTTTTCTCTGTGGGGAGTGCGTGTCCGCGTTGTTGTTGTTGCTTCGTTCCCTTTCATTTCCTTCTCTCTTCTTTCCCCCTCACTCTGCTTCCCCACACTCTCTCGCCTTCTTCGCGTTGAACTGATCGCCATTGATTACATCATTTCAAGCTGATCAGCGATCAGCCATTAATATTCAGGAACATCTTCACACAATTTTGGTGGCGCATGCCTTTTAGCTAATCACAAAATTTCCTTGTCTTCATATATATCACTTTAGTGACAAGGAGGTGCCAAGACGGGGTCAAGAGGAGTCAACACCCCCCTCACCCTCATACCTAAGTGTCCGCAAGCCCGGCTTGACATGGTCATAGGCCTGTGACTATGTCAAGGGAGTGGGTGCGCCGGCACGGTGGTGGCCTTGGGGGGCGACTGGCCCTCCCAGCTCTGGCATACGCTGTTGGAGGAAGACGTTATGGGGGTGCTAATCATATTTTTTTTAAGATGGGGTCGCGGGCTAATATGGGCTTCTGAGGGCTATTACGGCAATCTGAGGGCTCACTATGGCATTGCAGGTTACTGTTGTGTCGAGGGATAAATTTGTGTTGTATAGGAACGCGGGCTCAATTAACCTATTATAATACTCAAACTGAGGTTTGAGGCAGTCTCCACAATCGGCCTTTCTTTGTAGGAGTGGTACCGAGGCAACTGAGGGCACAAAACGTTGCGGGTGATGAAATTTGGTTCAAGTCTAATGGCACTTGCTCCAAGTCTGACGCATCTTCTTCCACTGTCGGCTTTTCTTTGTTGGAATAATTGGCATAACTTAGGGTACAATACGTTGCGAATGATGAAACTTGCTCCAAGTAATGACACTTGCTCCAAGTCTGACGCATCTTCTTCCACTATCGGCTTTACTTTGTTGGAATAATTGGCACGACTGAGGGATCAAACGTTGCGAATGATGAAACTTGCTCCAAGTCTGAAGCAGTTTTCACTATCGACTTTTCTTTGTTGGTGTGGCATTGGCACAACTGAGGGCACAAAACGTTGCGGATGATGACATCTGCTCCAAGTCTAATGACACCTGCCGCAAGTGGCCATTATCGGCTTTCTTTATTATAGTGACATTGGAACAATTGAGGGCTTGCTTTTTTGATTTCTTTTTTTTTAAAAAACTATCAAACTACCAACCTTTGGGGCACCCGGTTGGCGACCTCTTCGCGGTGTGCCCTGGATTGTAGGTACTTGAAGTGGGAGCCCATAGACAGACAGCGAGCCAACTAAAAAAAATCCCCCTCCCTCCCCATTTTTTTACCCAACGTTTCTTATCATTTTTTTTTCTTGTTCACAGATGATTGAAAAACTTGAATGAGAATAAACGGTGAATATGGCGTGAATGAGACTGAACCGGCATCTGAAAATGACTTGTACTCTTGTTCTGATCCTTCTTTGCAAGATGCATCTAGTCGGTGAGGTAAATAATTGGATCGAATCCATTCTAGTTACGAAGGCGGATAGCATATTCTTGATTATGGCGGCTATTCATCGTTGAGCAAGATGGTTTATTCGTTACGGTAACTTTTTTTTTTTTGTGTCGTTTGAAAGAAATTTTGGGAATCGGAAACAAGAAATGAAGCAGAAAAGTGAACAATGAGAACAAAAGCCCGAAAGGGAATGAAGAGAAGGAAAAGAGAACAAAGAGAACAAGGAAAGGGGACAAAATGAAGAGGAAAAGGGAGCAAAGTACAGGAAATAGAATGTCACTGCCAAAGAAACGGGATAAGGCCGATGAATATGCCTGTTAGGTTGTA
Source organism: Linnemannia elongata (assembly GCA_036320915.1). Lineage (NCBI taxonomy): Eukaryota > Fungi > Mortierellomycota > Mortierellomycetes > Mortierellales > Mortierellaceae > Linnemannia > Linnemannia elongata. Next base: position 184,810 of record JAXBDG010000005.1, on the reverse strand, counting down.
CGCACGAAAAGATTGGTGTGAGTGAGCTGATGTGAAGGAAGAGAGCTGAGGGCAAATGAAATACTTGGTAGTTTAGCTAGTTTTTTACTAGGGCGTTGCCACTTGAATTGTTCTCTTCGTGGGGGGTTGCATTGTTGCGTCCATTTATTCCTGGAAGTGTACTGTATAAAGTAAGCAATGAACGGTTTTCTGTATGATCGTTCGAATGAGTTGGCGCTGGTTAAAGTGCTGCCTTGAAAACTATGTTTCTGGTGTAATTTCCTTTGGCTGTCGTAAAGGGTGTTGTTTGCGTGTTCGAAAGTCGAAGAATTGTTAGAGCGTTAAGGTTAAGGATTTGTTGTCAAGGTTTGAACATCTTGAGTGTGCAACATAAAGTTGCCCACATGAAAACACAGGTTGGTGAAGATAGACACCTGTTGTTGTTATTGATTTTCATTGCGCCTTGTTGATGGTAAGTGCGAAAGCAGGTCGGGGATTAGAAGTTGCAAGCGTGTGAATTTAATTAGTGTGGTGCCGTCGTCTTTTGGGGAGAGTGGATTTAGTGTGATGAGAACGACGTTGAATGATACTGTAACGATCTTTGCTTCTATGATGTATTCGTCCAGTTTTGATACTTGTAGTCGTGTAACATTGCACATTCCTCTTCTCGTTGAAACATTGCGTAAAATGATGATTGGCTGACTGACGTTTAGTGTAATGATATGTTGTGGGAGGCCATCGTCGTCTAGTGTTCTATAATTTGTCCGCTAGTGCGAAACGTGAATGCGCCCTTCTTAGTGTTGGCAAGAGTGTGGTCCAGACTGCATCGTAGAGGCAAACGCCATTGCTGAGTTGTATTTTCTGATTTCGCGACAGAATGTTTTGCGTCGCAACAGATCCATAATTTTGTCGTAAGGCATGATGTGAGGGAGGATGATTTGTCCCTTGCTGTAACATATCGAAAAGACTGGGTTAATCTTTGAGCCGGATGAGCGTTCTTGTATCCATACCAAAGCGTAGCAGTGTGGCCTCTCTGTCATTGCCTGGAAGTTATGGCGCATCTCTTTCTCGTCAAAGTTTGGTCCGCAAATGAGATCCTGTGTGAATGGCCGCCAAGCGACTGATACATCGTGAATTGTGTTGGAGGGATACTGGCGACTTACTTTTGTGAGGTGTGATGTTTTCCCGCAAGTGGCGTAAATTCCCCGGGCTTTGTTGGATAACGGGTAAGGTGCAGGTAGAGGTATGTCCTAGGCATAGCTGTAAGGATGTCACAGTAAAAAAAAAGCTGTATTATTGCCTTGTATTCTACCAACTTGGCATGATATCGCTTCATGAGCAACTCATCGTGTTCCTCACATTGCTGACACAAACTGTTCTCTCCTTTTCATTATCCCACACCGAGATAAGAATTTGGGCACATTTCAGGTTTGGTTATTGTGTTGCTCTATACTATCTAGTGCCCGTGGCTTCACTCGCGGAGGGAGGTGAAAAAAATAAATATTCCTGTATTTTCTCTGATTCCGATCCCCTTTTCAGGCACCTTACACACACTGTGTGCCCTGATCTTTGCTTTGACCTTTCTATGCCTGTGCTGCATGCCTACGTTCTCTAGGCGTATATGAATAAGAGGGATGTTTTTTTTTGGGCTTTTCCTTCTTTCCTTGGCTCTTATACCTCTTCTCCCCTTCCCTGACTTTGTTATTTTTTTGCCTTCACTTCAGCTCCTCTTCGGTTCCTCTTCAGATTTCACTTTCTTCTTCCTTTTCTTCTCTACCCTTCTACTCCCCTTCTATACCATTTAACCGGTTTCCTTTCTCTCTCGTCTGCTTCCATGTTGTGAGCGTCTGCGCCATCATTCACATCATAGTAGCATTTAGGGAACGGATTGGTTGTGCTGAATTGAAGCGTTGATCCGTGCAATTGTCGCCTGTTTTGCCGTTGGCGGTTTGATAATGCTGTTTGTTTTCCTTTATTTTAGGGACAGAGATGACCTTTCCCGCGAATCTTAAAGCATTTGGTGAGAGGAGGAGAAAAGCAGAAGGAAGAGGAAGAGGTGACGCTCTGTTTGGGATAGAGTGGATGAGAAGGTGGCTTTCTGAGTAGACCATTGCCTTGTCGAGTTGGTGGTTTTGGATTGCCTCAATTTTGCAGATCAGAGGCATATGACCGCCATCAGCTCCCAAGATCTCGCCGCCATGTCTGCTCTACAGCATCGTGGACATCATCCAAAAGCGCACCCAGGGGCACTTGTTTGATAGTACGACATTTTTTACACGGTTGGTGCACAATATGGCTCTAGCACGCCGTTTTTTACACGGGTGGTGCACAACATGGCTCTAGCACACTATTTTAGGTCTTGTTTTTTTTTTTTTTTTTGCACTGCAATCTTGTCAACTTTAATTCTAACAGCTACTGATGGGCGGAGGAAGAGAGAGATGGACGCATATTCGAGTGATATGCTGTATTGAAGGAGGGGGAATCGGATACAAAGGTAGATAAAAGCCTTTTTTTATATATCCACAGGTGAGTTTTCTTCTTTTTCCCGCTGATAGTCAGTTTGATACCTTGCTTTCATACGGTGTAATAATTCGACATCTACGCTGCTGTGATGAGGATTTTTTGTAACGTTTGTGCTTTACTTTGACACCACGTCCAATGCAGGACAGTTACAGCACAGTGCAGTGGTAGAGAACACAATGCAATAGTCCAAAGAAAAGCAAGCGAATTATTCAAGACCCTTCTGTGTCGCGTTCTATAACTTTCGTCATTATATATAAGTCTACGTAGAGTTCCCCGTGCGTGAAGACGGATATATACAGGCTGTCGTTGTTTGGCCTTGTGACATTAATAGTAAGGACAACTGCCTGTCGATGGGAAATTGAAGTGGAGTGAACTTGATGGGTGTTGTAAAGTCGTCATTTGTCGTAGGAAGAATGCGGGGATTGCGGAATGGATGATCCATGATTTTTGCAGAAGGGCGCCATTGAAAAAAATTCTCTACTCAGTAACACTTTGTCTTTGGCAAGGACAAAGGGCCGCTTTAAGTACATGCAACGCAGCCAGTTTTCGTGTCTTTGCAGCCCTCTCTCTCGGTCTCATGATAGACAGTGTCAGGCATAAGGTGAGATCGGCATGTCGTTGTGAAATAAGAAAGAGATCCGTATCAAATCTAAAATGATTCCTTTTGTTATAGATGTCGTTGTCTTGGCAATGAAAGAGGGTAGCAGTTACTCTCCGCAGCTGACATCGGAGTGTGAAAACAAACGAAAAACGAAAAAGTGTTTGTGCTACCAAAGGAAAGGAGGGATGGAGAGAAGGAGAGAAAGGAGGAGACAGAGGCAAGCAAAGAAAAGGATGGTGCTACGTAAAAGAATGAGAAACGAAATAGAGACGACGATGCTCATCGAACGTTACTCTGAAATGGCCTCTTCATTGTGCCTATTGCTGCGTCAATTTACAAAATAGGCTGTACTATAAGGCCGGAACAGTGCTCAAAGTAGACAACTGCCCATATTTTTTTTTTTTTTCTTTGAGAAAATGGCGTTGTCCACGGCGCGTTCCAACTTTTTTTGAATGAAAAATGAAGGAGGGTACAAAAAAGGTACTATGCCCTTGAAAGGTCAACATGGTAACGCTACTTTTTTTTTCTCGTCCTTTCCTCGCGTCTATTCGTCACCCTTACCTTTGTTAACTTTTCATTCATCTGAGTCATTCCTACAAAAAAAAAAATTGGTCAACTGCGATCACTCCCAGTAGGGTCAGAATGTATGAAGGAGATGTGGAAAGAAAGAGAGAACATAGGTATGGTGACAGAGAAGTCGAGGAGGCAGACAAATAGTACCAATTATCACAGTGCATGTAAGGGACAAACCTTTTTTTGAATGGCAGTGCATGATTCAAATGGGATGCCTCATAGAGTGCCGATCAATATGCGATCAAGCCATCCGGCCAAGTACAATACCCATAGACATAAACAAATTCACTTCTGTTGACGAACACAATAACAAAGGAACGCCCAACAAATCGACCTTATCAATCTATTTGTAGTTACCTCTACCATTCACCAAAGTACAGAAATGCGCCTTCAGGATTCGAAACAAATGACATGTACAGTTGCCCGTGGCCTGCGTACTTTAGAGAAACGATTTAGAAGATTTTTAGGGAAAGAAGAAAAGAAACAAACCAAATGAAAGAGGAGAGCAAAGGGGTAAGGATAATATTAGAGAAAGTAAAGAAGAGAAAAAACTGAGGCGAAGGAGTGATGAGGAGGGAAAACAGAAGGAAAAGTTGAATAAGAGAAGCAATGAGGGTGACAATGCCACCACTTGGGTCAAAGGATATCATAGAAAAACAACGTCCATCTCCATCTCCATCTGTACCAATTTACAGAGGATGTCGAGAAGAAAATCAGAGCACAATGAGAATGTGACTGAAGAAAATAAGTGCATAAGGGAATCAGAAACAGATATGAAGCCTGCCAAAATAAAGTCGACATCTACCTCGACAACATTTCGTTCTCTACCTCTTGCCACCGCAGATTACATCCTAAAGAATCATTGCAGGAGGATACTAACCATGACCCAGACTCAGACTCTCAGGCACCATGAGCCCAAGGCCGGCGGAAATCAAACGCGTAAAAGCAGCACTAAATAAACCAAAAAGAACAAAGAAACGAAATATGAAGAAAGTAATGGAAGCCAGAGCAAACAATGCATAGTCACACACACATTCGAAACAACTTATAGCACACACCCCGCACCGCATTGGACTCAGAGAAAGACTTAGACTTACTCGTGGTACAACCCAGGTATGACACGGCTAACATCATCGGTAGACAAAGGCGCTATTGTAAAAAGATCCATAAAGCTGCCCATATCCATAGAAAATGTAGGTGATGAAGAGAAAGCAGTATGGTGATGCAGAAATCGTGGGAAGAGAGAAAGGTATTTGTGATTTGTGCAAAGTTAAATGTGGAGGGAAGAAAGGGGAGAAAGAGGTACAACAAAAGAGGAAAGAAAGCAAACAGTGCGTGATAGAAACCCTACAGCACCAAGCAGCAACGAAGGAGAAAGGATGTCAGAGAGAATAAGAATCGGAAACAAAAAAAAAATCACATAGGAAAAAATGAGACACTCTCGGAGAATGATTCAAAGTGCGTAAATCACGTTGCAGGGGCAAACTCGCTTATTCCTATAGTATATGTAGAATATAGTATATATGTAGAATATAGAACAAAGAGAGTAAAATAGAAGGAACAAGTAGAAGACGCAGAATATTCACCATTCCACAAGGAAGCAAAGGGAGTTACGAAAGTTGAGAAGTTATCATAAATTGTATTGTGCCTTTCAACGAAAATGATGTGAAAAATTAACCACTAATCGATCATCAACAATAGACTAATTAGCCTCCACAACACTTGAACCCACGCCATCTTCCTCCGACGGCAACGAGTCGTCAATAGCACCACGCTGGACCAACAACTTGCGGTAGATTGGATTGAGACCAACGGCTCCTTTGAAAGTCAGACCCGTTGCGCACAACCGCCCAATGTGAGAGCCCCAGTGCATGCGGGCCGACATGATTCCTGCTTCCGCACCCGATATCCGCCAGACTCGAACAGACCCATCATCGGAGCCAGTAACAAATTCCATCGGCACCACCAGATTCCAAGCAACACTTGTTACGGCCTCTGAACTTCCTCTGACAACAGCAACACAGGACCAACTGTCAACCTCGCCTGACCAGAGTCGGACCGTCTTGTCGCGACTGCCAGAGAGAATCCACTTGCCACAAGGAGAGTAGGCGACACTGTTCACCGTATCTGTGTGCCCTTCTAGGTTGACATCAGGCTCGTCCGACTGAAGGTCCCAGATCAGAACCGAGGGAACACCAGTACCGAGTACGAGTCGCTGGCCATCTGGTGAGTAGTCCATCGAGTTTAACGTGTTTAATAAACGACCTTCCTTCTGGGGTCGACGAAGGTCTGTAACTCGGGGATCGAAAAGGTAAAGCCTCGGTGGCAATCCGACTGCAATCTGATGTCCGACGGGGGAGAAAGCCACGTACGCTCTCGAGAGATACCCATCGGCCTTCACACCCAGCACTTTACCATTACCATCGGTACCCTCAAGATCCCACAGCACTACAGCTTGGCCACCGTGGCATGAGGCAAACCACCGACCACAGTGCGAAAAACTCATATCAACAACATAGAGGTAGGGAGAACCGTCGTAAACGCGCCCGGTAACATCAGCTCGGGCACTGCACAGCCAAACACTCCCGTTCCTGAAACCGCTCGCAACCCAATGGCCGTTAGGTGATAATGCGACCGAGTAAACATCGCGTGCGAACGATAATGTACCGGATAAGGAAATTCCCTTGGAAGAGTCCCACCATTGAATGGTGTTGTCGTCATGACGAGATATTATAAACAGACCGTCAGGAGAGTATGCCACTGTTCGAACCTTGGCAGCAAGTTGTTGTATGAGGGAACTCGATCGATTGGTGTTCACCTCCCAGAGCCGTATAATCCTGTCCTCATCGCCTGATGCGATTTGTAGGCCGTCAGGGGAAAAGGCACAGGTGGTAATCCGGCGACCATGACCCGACAACCTGGAGATGAGTTTTCCACTCGATGAGTCCCACAGTCGAACGGTCTTGTCCCAGCTTGACGAAACAATAAAATCATCACTTGGAGAGAATGCAATATCTGTTAGCGCGTCGGCGTCATCATCGAGAGTCAGACCCTTCTTTCTGGTGATTGCATCCATGAGTTGAATCACACTATCTCTCTGACCTGTAATGACGGCGAACTGCCGTCCATCTGCAGAAAGGACCACACGCGAAGCACTAACATGGGGAATGACCCAATCAGTCTCTGGGGCTCCTGTCTCCGGATCCCACACTCGAATCGTCCCATCGTCACTGCTCGAGACAAGTCTCCGTCCGTCAGCTGAATATGCAACACCCAATAAATAATTTCCATGACCTTGTAAGACAAACATACACTGTCCTGTCTCCGAACTCCACAATCGAATCGTTCTGTCGCCACTGGCCGATGCGATCTGCTTACCGCAAGGTGAAAATGCCACTGACCTCACATATCTAGTGTGCCCCCCCATAACCAACAAAGTCTCGCCACTGACAGTATCCCATAATCGACAGGTCCTGTCTTCGCTCCCAAACGCAAGGTGTCTGTTGTTGGGTGAAAAGGCGATAGTCAACACCTGACTCTGTTCTTTGTGCTGATGAATTCTAGTCCATGTCGTGGTGTCGTACGTAATGAGACATTCGTTACTTAGACTGGCAGCCAACAACTTTCCATCAGGCGAAAAGACGACGGTATTGACTGGGCCGTGCTCCTTCAAATATGGCAGCTCCCCAAACCGAACACAATCCATTTGCGCATCACCGAAATCCACCTGCCTCAACCAACTCCTTGCAAAGTTGACCCCTGTCAGATCGGCTCCTTGAAACTGAACGGAATCGAATTGGCCGTCGGAAAGATCTGCTCCTGGGATCTGGATGCCTCGGAGGTCAGCGCTGTTGAAATGGAATCCTGCTCGGACAAGGATGGTGATGGAGTTGGCGGCGGCGGTGGTAGCAGTGGCGTCGGCCTTGGACCGCTCGATGACAGCTCGGAGCTGCTTCTCGAAACAAGGGTGCTGCTTAACTCGCTCGCACAGGAACTGGATGACCGAAGGTTCCGTGAGGAGGCTTCGCTTGAACAAGGTATCATTGGCCTCGGACAATGCAGGGCCAGAAGAACCAATACCAGATTGCGGAGCAAATTCGTCGTTGTCGTTGTGACAGCTAGGATCAAAGACAGTTCGCGAGCAGAAGTATTCTAGCATGGATCGATGAAGGAATCGAAACTGACTCCCAGCGCGAGTCAGCGGGTTCGATTCTCGCAGCAGGCGGGTCTTAGGGTCAGTGCCAAAAAACTTGGCTTTCCACGTCTTTTCGTCCTTGACGTGAACATATTGTACCACCGGGTTTCCATCCTGGTGCTCAAAGATCGCCGAAGCCAGTCTGGTGGCATAGTCAACACCCATGGAAATAAATCCCACCTCCAATAGTTGATCCAGCACATCTCGATCCTCCCTGGTCAAGACATTTCGTCGAAGCCGTCGGCTGTTAACAGCGAGCCATTGCCTCACAAAAGTGTCGTACAGCTGAACACGCGTGATTTTGAGAGTCGACAGATCCTGCTTTCCCTCGGTAACTCCTGGCAAAGCCTCCAACGACAGCGACAGCAGGAAAGGGTTTTTGACGAGATCCATGAGGTTGGGGATGGTTGTCAGCTTGTCCATGTAGTCCTTAGCAGTCCAAGTCCGCGGCTCGAGGGGGACGTACTGCTCGACATATTCCTCAATTTGCTCTTTGGTAAAGGGGGCCATGACAGCCTCTTGGAAGAGCTCGATGGCCTGGCCTTGGTAATGACTGGACCCTTCAGGCATGAACCGGTTTCGATATCCCTGACCGAGAAACTGGGTCCTACAAGAGATCACCATCTTGACGTTCCACTGACCAGGCCTATTGAAGAGGTTGACTGTGTGCAGGTTGACGGTGAGCTGGCTCTCGTCGTACCCATCACAGATGAGGATTAAATGTCGGTGCAGTTTGAGCTCGCGGATTTGTTCGTCGTTGAAGTTGTAAGACTTCAGCTGCTTCTCGATCATATCACAGTCGGGCTCGCGGATGGCAGGCAGATTGATGAACAATGGGATAGGGCCACCGCAGGTGTATGTGTGCAGGAGCTCAGACTCGAGGTGCTTGTTGAAATTTGACTTGCCTGCTCCAGAGTCACCCAAGATCAGCATGACTTTTCGATCACTGGCCAGGAACTCTTGGACTTTCTCCTTGAGAGGGAAAATATCGTCATCGCGGGCCTGTAGGTTGGCCTTGGCCATAGGAGGTATATAAATCGGTAGTTTGGCCTCCTCTAGTCTCTGCATTCGGAACTTGTGCAGTTCGTACTCTAAGTACTGGATGTTTTGGACCTTGGCATAGAGTGGCGATCTGGGAAGGTTGGACTGGCTGTGTCCTGAAGGTAAGTTGCTGACTTGGGAGAGTACAGAGGAAGGTCGCATTGATTGTTGGGATGAAGGTTGGGCATGCAGCGACTGGTTGGGCTTGATTTTTTTGGACCGAAGCTTTGAGGAATCCCAGGACTTGCGGAAGTTATCGCTCTTCCTGATGCGCACGGTGTTGTTGGCACTGTCGTTGCCAGGGGTGTGGGGATCCATTTGATCAAAGGAATAGTTGAATATGATAGATGGACTCTAATAGTATCGATATAACAATAGTACTTTAGTTACTGTAGTGGCGTTTGGATGGTCTGAGCAAAAAAAAGTCGACTGTCGATGGTAGTGCCCACTGTGTGCTTACCTTCTTTTTATCTGTGGAGTGCCTGTTATGTTTGCACAAGAAGGCAGTATAGTATTAAAGGAGAGCGAAGACGCCTTCTGCGAGAGGAGACAGGTTCTATAAAGCTGTGATGAGCGCGCTTGATTTTTTACACACGATTTGTGGTCTGATATATTTGTACGCGAACAGAATCATGCATGCGTCTTTTAATACGAGTCGTGACTTACTGAAGTGAGGAGACCTGGTGCGTCGTTTTCTGGCTTGAGGAAGGAAGCGTTTTCTGGGTTGAGTATGGAAGAATGAAGTGTCGATGGAGCTGTTGGGCAGGATAGAAAAGTTCTACAGAAAAAGAGAAAAAGGGGTATATACTGGTGAGCATCTTGGACCACCGCCATTACTGCTGTGCCATGCGAACTTATGGGCTTGCTCTCTATAAGTCACTTTTGTAGTATAGGGTGCGCTGTTTTTGTTTCTTTTGTTACTGTTTTTGTTGTTTCACTGTTGTTTTCGTTTGTGTGTGATGCTGGTTTTGTTGTTACCGCTATCGCTTTGCCGCCCAAGTCGTCTCCTCCGTGTGAGGTAAGCAGACGCTGGGGGGCTGGAAGTTTGGGTAGTTCTAGGATAAGTTCGACAAAAGGCGCACCCACGAAGGATAGAGAAAGAGGAAAACAGGTTAGAATGATTGCAAGATTGCTTCTTTTGTAGTTGCTGTTGGTGGCTGTGGTGGTAAGGGTGCAAGTGGAGGTTTAGTAAACAGAATAATGGCCTTACTGCCTGGAGTGAGAGTGTCCTTGTTGGTGTTGAGATTGATTCAGTGGTGAGAACCGGGTGGTGCAGTGAGCAAGGATTGAATGAACACAGTGAGGGAGAGTTGATGCAATGAGAAAGGAATGAATGAAGACAGTGAGGGTTGTGAATGCAGACGGGGTTCAGTGAAGAAAAGGGGGAAAAGGGTGACTTGAGGGACGAGGAAAGGAAGAGTGCGTAACTGGGTGTGTTACAAGCGGCGAGTGCGTATGAATGTGTAGGTGTATGCGTGCTGGTGTGTGTATACGTGTGGGAAGAGGAAGAGGGAAGAAGGAAGAGGGAAGAGGGAAGAGGGAAGAGGGAAGAGGGAAGAGGGACCCTCTTCTTTTTTTTGTTTTTGCGCCATGCGCCTGGACCTTCGCCTTGTCCTTGCCTCCTGTCCTTGCACGCACTCGTGCCTTTTCTCTTGCTATGATATTCTTATTCTCTTGTTTTTGCACGCCAATATTACACAGGCAGGGACAAACAAATAAACGAAAAAGAGATGGGAAGGAATGGGAGATGGCACAAGCATTGAAATGACCCTTCCCTTGCCCTCAAACAAACACATAAACAATTCGCAAATCCTCTATACTGTGTACTTCTCTTTGCTCTGCTGTTCATCCATACAATTTCTACTTCTTGTAGATAATATACTCCCTCCCAGAACAAAACAGTCTGTTCGGCAGAACCTGCTGCTCGCTCTTCTTCATAAGCACAGACGACCGAGGAACCACTCCCATCCCTCTCCCTTCCTCCACCGAAGGATCCATCAGATCTGTCCTCACCATCCTGATATGCCCCGCTGTAGTCCTCAACACCTCAACCAACGATCCAACAGAAACACCTCCCCCACCCCACCCTCTCGCCGTCAATCGTTCAACTGCTGGGAACATCTGACCCAGAACCTGGGACAACACCGATGCGCTCGAGAACACCCAATGTCCGTTCATATACACCTTGCGCAACTTTGGTGCGAGTATCTGCTCCCTTGATCCATCGGTGCGAGAGATGAACAAATCAGTCTCGGAGATTGTCCGAGTGTGGTGGCCATTGACGGTCTCGAGAAGAGGACATCCGTAGAGCATCCTGAACTTGAACATATAAGCAAACTCGGACGTGAGGTTGATGTCGATCAGACGAGGCAAGTCCCAGTCCCATGTCCACCGGGGCCGAACAATGGATGTAAGCGCCGCGTTTGACCCAAGACCTTAGGATGCTTTAAGTTCCTGGACTGACTGAATAAAACAGTAACCGATCTACATTCGCGTTTGTTTTTATTCCCTTCTTTTTACTATATTTCAAGGAATGCTTCAAGTAGTCGCCTCCTTGCTAACAAAAAAATCCCCTACCCTCCAACCATAAAGGTTTCACTCATCAGTTCTTCGCTACTCCCTCGCATTCTCCACATCCTTCAACACAGCATACATTATCTCACGACCACCGCGACCAGGCACAAAATACACCCTAGCATTCAAAATCGCCGCACTCGCTCTAAACTTCAAGGCCTCCACTTCCTCTATCCACTCGTTCCTCCGTAATATCCCCAGCTCTTTCTTCTCCTCCTGCGTCGGTTCTAGGAAAGACACCACAATCCTAAGGAAGCGCTTGCGTTGTGTTGTCCGGAGATAGGTGGTTAATGCGGGGAGAGTGAATCCGTTGCAGCCGAGGAGAGAGATCTTGCCGAGGTTTGGGAAAGAGTCGCATAGGAGTGTGGGAAATAAGGCTTCGTACAGGACCCAAGCGCCCGACATAGTGATGGTGGTAACAGAGTGAGCGACAATTATTCTCCTCGTTGGTTCCTGTGCTGATGTTGTTGTTGGGTCCATGGCGTCAAACTCATCAAAGACGGTGTCGTCATCTGGTATGGAAAAGTCGTCGTGGGTGAGAACTCGGACATAGCTGTCTTCTTGTTCGGTCTCCATCTCGAGCACCAATTCTTCCAGGGCCGGACATCCGCATAACATCCGAAACTGGAACCGGAACGCAAACTCTCCTGTGAACTCCAACTTCCTCAACTGCCGGAGCTTCCAGTCCCATGACCACACCGGGCGCTGTATAATGAGCGGAAACGTCTCGCCTCCCTCTTGACCAACTCCTATTCCTGTGACTAATTCATCCGCATCCTGATGCTCGCCATAGGACCGACTCAACTCCTCGACGGGAGGAATAAAATAAAAACGTGATAACTCCACCGGCCGATAATCCACACAGATCCGTAACAACTTCAACTCACTCGCAGAAGAAAGCGTCGCTGGATGAAACGTCAAAGCCGGCCACCCTTCCAGCTCCAACTTTGTAACCTTCCCCAGCTCTGCTGGCAAAGTAGGGATAATATCCTTATCCTGACACTGGTACATCTGCGTACCATCGGCCAAATGAACGACGGCGAGATTTGGACAATGGGAAAGGAGCATCTGGTCTATGAGGAGTCGGTGGTAGGACGCCTCTATCCTGAGTACCGTCAGCACCATCATGTTGACCCAGCCACGACCAATCTCGATCGTCCGAGGTAAAGATGGGTTTTGAATATCGTAGCAAATGAAGAGGTCCCTCAATGTGTCGGAGAATGCGAACGCAATATCGTCAGCCTCATCCGTGGACGCGTCATAGGCATAGATCTCGACTCGCTCCAAGGGCACCAAACCACTAACCATTCTTCCTCTCTCTCCTTCTTCTCCAAGCAAATATTTCTCTTTCTCCTCCACAGCCCACCGAAAACCTCCACTCCCAAACGACCTCAAAGTCATACGCCTCAACACTCGACACCTCTGCAAAAACCTCGGATACTTTTCCAACCCTTCATCCCTTGAAACCCGTCCCCACTCCCCAAACCAATCTTCCACCTCCCTCACATACCCCAAATCCGTCGTTTCGGGATGCGCCAACAGCCGTGTCCAACCCTCTTCAGTTAGAAAAGTAGGTCGATTCATTGGTGGTAGGAGTCGATAGATTTGTGGCTGGAAAGCATGGTGCCAATATTCATTAAAGTGCCGGGACCGATATTGTTCAGGACTAGTGTTGACGGTCTTGAGTCGTCCCTTGAACAGCCGTGTATGTTCGCTGACAAAGTGGACCAGCGCCTGCATCGCCTCGTCCTTGTAAAACTTGGAACCCTCATCGTAAATGACAGGGTTGATGAAAAATATGTTTGAAGGGATCTCATCCAGGATAAACTCCAAGGTCTCGAGTCGCCCAAGCCGGCCCACAACTCCTGTCCAGCGAGAAATATCCGAAAGTGGAAAACTCAGCCCCTCCAATTGATCCAACACAGGCGTAGCAAGGGTCCACAGCGTGTCTCGATAAAGACCCATCCTCCAGAAATACCAAGCGAGCTCCTTCTTCCTCTGATCCAATCTCTCCTCGAGCTCGTCAGAGTCCATGTTGTTGTTGTGGGTGGTGTCCAGGACCATACTGTCGTTGCTGACAGGACACTGGCTCCAAAACTCGTCCCCTTCAACGTAGCCCACCTCATCCTTTGAGAGCTGATATTCCCCCCTGAGAATAGAATCTTTAAACCTCAACATAGGGATGTCGAGGTAGCGAAGATAACCAAGGTAGTTGAGCGGTTTCGTTATCGGGTGAATGCCCTTAACGTCAGTGTTGGCGTAATGAGAAGAATCAAGCTGGAATTCATCAATCAAATTCTTCGGCACCTCCCCACCACAAAGGAGAACATCACCAAGCAAAGTCCTAATCAACTTTCGAGGACCCTGCTTCGAGTAGAAATTACAGCGATACTCGTCAAGGAACGGGTTGTGGTAGACAAAAGGGAGGGTAACTTTGGCGATGTACCGGTTGGTATGGAGGAGGGCGTTCAAGGAGGTTAAAGCCTCGCGGCGGTCTCTGTTGGTGATGATCTCGAGGATTTTTTGGATGCATTCCAGCGGTAGTTGTGATAATAGATTATCCATTGTTTTTTATTGTAGTTGCTGTTGTATTTGGAGTGTGGTGGGTGGGGTGGGTGAAACGAATACAATGATTGTGTGCTTTTTTAGGTTGAGGAGATTGGATGTTGGCTGAATATGAAAAGAAGAAAGAAAGGGGAACGTAAGGAGACGAAGAAGAGGAACGAGAAAAAAAAATAAAGAAAGAAAGAGGGATTTATGCCTTTTGTCTGCTGCGCGCGCACGGCATGAGTCAAAAGTATAATTTTTCAGCGCCGCAGTAAGGCATTCGTTGCCTATGCAACCATGTTCCCAATAATTGACATTCAATTAAACCAAAAAATAAAATAAAACAAAACATAGACATCCAATGCCTCATCATAACATCAACATTAACAACAGCGCAACAGCAAAACAACAGTAACAACAAGAAGTACAATAACAATAATGACAGCACTAAAAAAAAAAAGTGCGCGACATTCATAACGCACAACTCACTTGTTATTTACACCTCCCACAGCATCCTGCTGCTACATCAATCATAGGTAGCAAGAGTACCATCACCAAAGACCCAAGAAACATCCCTCTCGAAATCAAGCACTTTCAACACCCGTAAGAAGTTCCCATCAATATCCTCATTTCCTTTCCTGAACAAGATCATCACCTCCATCATCTTCACCGTCTCGAAATCCAACTTTCCTGCCTCCCACTCGGGATGACACAACCCATAGTCCAACGCTTCTTGCCTATTAGGCTCTTCAAGATCTGTTTGCACTTCTTGCCACTTGTGGTTGGGGTTGTTGCGGATAATGGACATCATGGATCCAAGACCGAGAGATGAGAACACTCCGCCACCGTTGCCGCCTCCTCGGGTTCCAAGTTCGGTCACATTAGGGAACATATCCACCAGGAACTGTGATAGGACCGTCTCACTCTCCACAACCCAGGTGCCCCTCAACGTCACTTCCGTCACCCTCTCTGCAACAATCCGCTCTCTAGTTTTTCCTGATCCTGCGATAAAGAGGTCGTCTTCAGTGATGACTCGAGGGTGTCCATTGTGTTCGTTCGTTTGAATATGCAGCGTCAAAGACCACAGCTGTGGGCATCCGGTCAGCATCGTGAACTGGAATAGGTATGCAAACTCGCCCGACAAGTACAGAACTCCCAGCATAGGTAAATGCCAATCCCAGGTCCACCTTGGTCGAACAATCCTTTCTCCAGTCTCCTCAGCCCCCTCCTCCTCCTCCTCCTCCTCCTCCTCCTCCTCCTCCGTCTCTCTAAGAATACCAAACGACCGATACAGCTCCGTGACAGGCGGAATAAACACTCTGTTCAAGTACGAAGACATACTCCCAATGGTAAGATTGCGAAGCTCCGGCGTCGACGAAAGCGTCTCAGGATCAAACGTCAAAGCACTCCAACCACAAAGATCCAGCTCACGCAATCTCGGCAAGTAGGCAGGCAGGCAGGGCACAATCTCCGAAAAGTCATAATCCCAGATCCTGTCCCTGATTTGGATCGATGTGATGTTTGGGCAATGCGCCATCAACTCACGATCGAGCACCACACGATGGTCGAGTTCCTGCATGTATAGATGTAGCTCTGTCAAGGCCAACATATCGACCCACCCACGGCCTAGGTGAAAAGTTTTCGAGGGGGGAGTGTCGGTGAGCCATTTGGGGTCTCCCACGATGGTGAGTGACCTGAGGGTCTGACTGAAGGCGATGGCGATATCGTTTACTTCCTCGTCACAAAGAGGGTAAACTATAAGATTCTCCTTGATCCAAACCCGTTCCAACGGCACCAGTCCATGCTCAATATACGCCGGTCGCCCCTCCTGCTGAGACGTATCCGTGATCGAGGTAGTTGAACAGGACACAACACTTTCAAGGTCCCGTTTCTCCTGAACCGCCCACTTAAAGGTGTCCGACCCAAGAGGAGGAGTAGACAGAGACTTGAGACGACGACACCGTGGTAGGACCCAGTCATTCGACAAGCCCTCACAGACCGGCTTTTCAAACCACGACAGACCGATCGACTCGACCCAACAGAAATCAACCGTGTCAGGATGTGCCTTGACCAATGGCCGCTCAGAACGTGAAAGGGACTTGAGCTTGGGCGTTGGAGGGATACTGGCGAGCATCTCGATCTGGATATTCTCGGGAAACGACTGTAGAGCGTCTGGCCAGAAATAGCCGTCCTTGCAAGTCGCCTTTGTGAGTCGACCCCTAAATAGCAGCGCATGCTCCCTCACAAACTCGACCACCTTGCGCATCGCCTCCGCCTTGCGCTCCTCTCCTGTCCATTGTCCTTGTACTTTTCCATCACTGTCTCGGCCTTTCCTCCGAATGCTCACCCATTCTGGATGCATCGGGCGATGAGCAACCCGCCTGGCGTCAAAGTCGAATGGCTCATCCAGGATAAATGACACCTGCTCCAGACTTTCAAATCGACCGACCACCTCACGATAACGGTCAATATCCGAGAGAGGGATACTCAATCCCCTTAGCTGCTCCGATATCGGCTCAGCCACATGCCTAGGTGAATTTAGTCATATTATTCTTCCTAACCAGGGACTCTATCTGTGTGTGTATCTTTCTTTTACTAGGGCGTTGCCATTTTTTTTTTTTTTTTTTTTTTTTTTTTTTTTGGCAATGTGGTATCTATTTATTTGGTTTTCTGTATGCTTGTTAAATTGAGCTGCGCTGTTAAAGCGCTGCTTTGAAAACTATGTTTCTAGTATAATATCCTTCGACTGTTGTAAAGGGTGATGTTGGTGTGTTTGAAGGTCGAAGCATTGTGGGAGCGTTAAGAATAAGGACTTTTAGGTTGTCTGGGTTTGAACATCTGGAAAGAGCTACATATAGTTGCCCGTGTGAAAAAACAGGTTGGTTTAGATAGACACCCGTTGTTGTTAGTGTCTGTCCTTGCGCCTTGTTGATGGTAAGAGCGAAAGCAGGTCGGATTGGAAATTGCAAGCGTGTGAATTTAATTGGAGAGGTGCCGTCTTCCTTTGAGGTGAGGGGAATTCGTGGGATGAGAACGGTGTTGTCAGTGAATGATCCTGCAATGATCTTTGCTTCTATAACGTATTCGCCGAGTTTTGTTACTTGTAGTCGTGTGCCATTGCACATTCCTCGTTTTGTTGAAACGTTACGTAAAAGGATGATTGGTTGACCGATTTTGAGTGTAATTATATGTTGTGGGAGGCTATTGTCGTCCAGTGTGCCAAGGTACTCTGGTGTAAAATGGACCACGTCATCGGGGTTGATATCGGTGTAGTTGATGCTGGTGTATGTTTTTTGATTGTCTGAATGGAACATGTTGGTGGCGAGATCGTTGATTCTGTTGACGTCAACGTTCAATGGGCATAAGATTGCTCTGTCGCTCAGTGTGTTAGGGTTGAAGGTTGGTTCTTCGATGTTGGGGAAGATGGCACGTATGAGTTGTTTTTCATAGTTGTCGTCAGTGTTTTCTCCTGTTGGCTGAAGGATCACTTCTTCTGGTATCTTGATGTAGTCGTGGTGGATCCCGTTGCTGTACGTTTGCTCAGTGCCGTCTCCTACTCTAAGCAAATAGTTGACGTAGGCTTGGTGCTTTGTGTTGTCTCCAATCCGCAAGTTTTTCGTTAGGTTGAATGTTGTGATGTGGTTCCAGATATCTGTTGAGTTTTTCAGTGATGCGTTGGTGACGTCTAGTTGTGTGCCGTGTTGAACGATTGGTAGTGTTTGTCGAAAGTCGCCACCGAAGACGATGAGTTTGCCGCCAAAAGGGGTGTTTGGATTATCCATCAGATGTCGGAAGGTACGGTCGACACATTCAAACACTTTTCTGTGCAACATTGGTGCCTCGTCCCAGAAAATGATTGACGCGTCGATGATTGCTTTGCCAAGTAGACACTTTTTGGTAAGGTTGCAGTAGGTGTGCTTGTCGATAGTGAGTGGTATGCCGAGTGCTGAGTGTGCTGTATGTCCCTCGTGCAAGATGATACTGGCGATGCCTGATGAGGCGACGACGACCGCAGGTCGTTTTAGGTGTCCCCGCGTGTACTCTATGAGTGTATTGTTGAGAAAGGTTTTGCCTGTTCCACCTGGCCCGTCAATAAAAAAAAGCCGCTCCTTTGTGTTGTTGGATATGGCTACTGTGATGATGTTGAAGATTGTTTTCTGCTCTTCATTGAGTTGTGTCAAGTGGGTTATGGCGAGTTGTGCGTACTCCATGATGGTTGGCTCATGGTGTGTTCGTTCTAGGTCGTTGTAAGGGTCCGTCGGCAACTCGATAATGTTGTTTTTGGTTTGCTGGGGCAGTGTTGGGTATTTTTCGAGACCTGATCCCATGTCCAACAGGAGAGTGTTGAGGTGGTGTAAGGTGTTGTTCTTGGCGTCAATTCCAGCTTGTTTGTCATTCGCGGGGTAAAGCCGGCTCCGTCTTGCCTTGTAAACAAAATCAGCAGAAAGTGCATCCGCAAATAAAGTCCACAGGCGTTTTGGGTCGGAAGGTGCACAACAGGTAAGAATCGTGGCAAAAAGATAGCGGAGGTGTCGAGGGTGTTGCAATTTCTCGGCTTCCTCGAGGCAGTTGATCCATTCAGCGTCATCTTTGAGAAGTCCCCGCGCCTGAGCTGCCGCCCAAAAAGATCCATAGGTGCGACCTTGATATGTTCTTAACTCCTCAAAACTTTTGGCGCCAGGAACGTGCATAAGCAGTACGCGCAGCATGTATCGCTCGCCGTCTTTGGGATGGACGGTGAATATGCGGCTGATGGCATTTCGTTGATGTCGTGGGTGCCAGGAACGGGCCTTGTGGTCGTAGGTGTAGTGTTCCGGGAGGTTGTAGTAGGTGTATTTTTTTGCGTCGTTGTTGGTGGCGTTGAGTTTGAAATAGGCCATCAACATGCTGTCGCTGTTCTTTTCAACTGCCTGCTTTACGGTCGTTCCTTTTCTTATCGTGACCAAGTGTTGTCCTGGTAGGTGGACTTGAAGCCGAAAGACAGTAGGCGAATGTCCATGAAGAGGAAGCTTGAGTATTCTCCACATGGCCTCACAGGAAGAGACGTATCTAGATTAAGAATTGGTATTTGCTAGAGGAGTAAGTACACATCATTGTATTTCTTTGTGTTTGAAGTAAACATTGTATAAATATCATACCTGGCATCCAGATATTCGGTTATCTCATCTCGGGCAGAGTCTTTCGCAAGACCAACTTTGGCGCGGTCATGACCCTTGTGAACGTACTTGTACAGATATTTCACCGCTTTGATAGAGTGGCAGATCTCGACATTGATATGGGCATCGTACTTGGTCGTGAGCCACACATTGTGCGGAACAACCCAAGAGTTGTCGATTGGTTGGTTGTGTCGATTGATATGGCAAGGTCCTTGCCGGCGGCGGTAAAGCGGGTATGCGTCCTTCTGGGCAATAGTAGTGTCTTGTAGTGACTTTGGAAATCCCTTGGAGCAGTACCATTTGCCATTAGCACCTTCTACCATGCAAGGTTGGTGTTTGTGCTGCTCGCCGCAAGGTGCATGGATCATCGAGCGGGTAACGGAAGCGTACGTCAACGGGTGTTTGTCTTTGTCGGGGAGTTCGGCGGAAACAATGGTGTCATAGTCTGCAGGTGTTTTGGGCTTGTGATCAGGATGGAGGATGAGAAGGATATGACAGTGTGGTAGTCCTCGCTTCTGAAATTCCACGACCCAGCAGTATCCAATTACTTTGCCCAACACGCCATACAAAAGCAGGTCATCGAGTAGCGCCCTGAGTTTGACGGCAAAGACCCGTGTGGTGAGGTCTGGGCGGTCAGTTGCTGTCTGTCCTCCGATGAGGTACTTAGTGATCTCTGGCCATTTGGGGTTGCAAGTAAAGGTAATAAATAAGTCGGGTTTGCCGAGTCGGTTTACTATTGCTATTGAGTCCTGGAATTGTTGCTGCATGTGTCGGGGTCCTCCAGTGAAGGACGACGGAAGGACAGTTGGGTGACCGATGTCGCTGGTGGTTGTGCCATCGTTTGCGGTATAGGCGTCGGCGAGGCCTTGGTGCTGTGCTGTCAAGAATTCGTCTTGGTTGTCGCGGAGCCACCGTAGGCGATTACCCTCAATTTTGGCATACTGGTCGACGATGTATTGTTGCAAGAGCCGGCCGAACATAAGGGTGTAACATCTGCGGTCGGTGATGGAATATGGTCGCATCTGTAGGCGGTAGGCGTAGAACTCTCTGCAAGAGATAAAGTGTGAAGAGTCTTCTTTGAGGTGTTCTTCATGCGTCTGTTGGTTGTAGTCGGTGAGTTGCGCGGAAGGGAGGTCGTAACTTTCCAGAATGTCGATGATGTTGTTGTTGTAATTGTTGCTTTCTTGTTGATGTTCTGTTGAGGTGTCGATTCCATTGGTGTTGGTGGCAATGAAATATTGCTGGTGATTGTTGAAGGGTGCGTTGTTAATGACAGTGTTGTTGTGCATGTAGAACCACTCAAAGGGGTTATGCTTGAAGCTGTTTTTGAGGTAGACTTGGTATGTCCAACCATGCTCTCCTGCTGGGTGCATGAGTACATAGTAAAGTGCGTCGTAGGATGGATGGGTTTCCCAGATGCGTGTAAATGGGAAGTTGGGATTGGCTTCGTGTGTCTCCAGTATGATGTCCCTGTCACCGAGGAAGCTGTCGCCGCTGTCCGGAAATAAGACAGCAATCTCTGTTGTTGTAGGTTTGTCATATTGGTATTGGCGTTGATTGTTGCTAGTGCTGTTAATGTCGCCTCGGATGATGAACGTGAGGTTATTGTGCTGAGCATCGTGGTAGTTGAGTTCATGTTCCCGCATAGATTTGTATATGCCGCTGAATGGGTTGATTGATGTCAACCATGTCTCGAGGTCCTTTAGTCGAGTGACGCTTAGTGTGTTCTTGAAGACGTTGTTTCGGAGGGTGGCCTGCATGTCGGGATCGTAAAAATATATTTGCGAAAATCCAGGGGTCTTGTTGTTTGTTGGAAAGACTGATCCGATTCTGTGCATAATCTGTCCGCTAATGCGAAAGGTGAATGCGCCCTTCTTATTGTTGGCAAGATTGTGGTCTAGATTGCATCGCATGGAGGCGAACGCCATTGCTGAGTTGTATTTTCTGATGTTGTGATAGAATGTTTTGCCTCGCAATAGATCCATGATTTTGTTGTAAGGCATGATTTGTGGAAGGGTGATTTGTCCCTTGCTGCAACATATCGAGAAGACTGGGTTGGTCCTTGAGCCGGCTGAGCGTTCTTGTATCCATACCAAAGCGTGGCAGTGAGGGCACTCTGTCATTGCTTGTAAGTTATGGCGCATCTCTTTCTCGTTCACGTCTGGTCCGCAAATAAGACCCTGTGTGAATGGGCGCCGCGCGATTGGTACAGTATGAATCGTGTTGAAGGGACATTGGCGGTTTGCTTTTGTAAGGTGTGATGTTTTCCCGCAAGTGGCGCAGATGCCGCGGGCTTTATTGGAAAGTGGGTAAGGTACGGGTAGAGGAAGGTCCTCGGCATGACTGTATGATGGTACAATAATAAAAGAGTTGCATTAGTGGCTTGTACGTGTTTACAAAGATGAATGGTGTTACTGCTATTCTTTAGCAACTCATTCTGTTCCTTTGCCCTGGCCCCCAACATTTCAATACCTCGCCTTCCTGTAGTTTACTTCTCTTCTTGTCTTGCAGTACAATATATTTCTACTCTTCTATTACACTCTCCTCACTTATTTTCATTTTTATTTTCTGTTCACACCCGTTACGTCTGCCTCAGATTCCGGCAATTGCATGTTTACTCATTAGCCTTCCCAAAAAAACAATAGGTTCATACCTGTGTGGAACAAAGGAGCTTTCATCATCGTCATCTGTGAGATCGTTGTCACTGTCATCGGAAACATAGTGGACATAGTCGATGTCGCTCCCGCTTTCATTGTAGTCGTTTGGCAAGGACTCCATAGCTCTTGATAAAGGGGTTGCTGAAGTGGTTGCCTCCTTTGTTGGTTTATTTGCACTGGTGTTGTTGCTATGCGTGCAAGTGATAATACATCGTAGTGTTATGTTAAATGTTATAGCAGACATTTTCATGCTAAAGCAGATGCGGTCAAGACTCAGTCAAAGTGTTCGTTTGAATGTGCACCTACACGTCATACTGTCTCTTAGGACATAAATAAGATGTGGACCTGGAGTGGTCTGTACCATGACATGTTGAACAGTGTGTCCTGTGCCCCTTACACAAATGGGAAGAAGAGCGACAATGATCTGTCCCATTGCATGTGTTGCAAAAACGTTGCTTCTTGATGGGTGGTCTTAGTAAGAAAGGAGGAGTATTGAGATAAGTCAATATAGTAAGAGTACATGTGGTTCAAAACAAAGATATGCAGTAATAAACAGAAGAGCGGGGGGGAGAGATTTACCTATAGTTGTCACACTTTGTGGACAAAGAGTTGTGATGGCCTGGTCGCAGGCAACTGTCGCATGCCTTGGAAGAGGGTGGGTATGTTGCACATTGAGTTATGGTAGTTGGTGTGTATGGAGATGTAGTGAAGGGCTGTACTACTTGTTGCTCAAATGGTAGGAATTGTTGCGCATGGATGTCGTAGTAAAAAAGAGGGTTGCAATTTAACGGATGATCTGTGAGGGAGTAAAGTGGTACATAGTTGTACGGTTCTTCATATGCTTGTAATGTAGAAGGATTTATCTCTATGGTGTGTTGTTGGAAGTCTTGAAGTTGAGGTTGAAAAAGTGGGTTGTAAAGCTCACATGGAAGGGAGAGCATTGGTAAACCCAATGAATCGATAGGGATGCGGTTTAGGTTGTTTTCGACTTGTAACAGCGGTGTTGACATTGTGTCTTATTTAGGAGTATGTAACTGAGGAAGGAAAATGGTGAAGGGGAAAAGAAAACAGGGTAGCTTGGTATACAATAAAAGTAGGCTATGTCCTCACAACCTATTGTGCTGTACTTTACAAACTTCGGTAATTGGACAATATAGCGTCATGACACCTCCAAACTCCCTCTGTATCACGGACATAATGCAGGCAATGTTTGAATATGTTCTATACAAATGCTCCGAGTTGTGTTAGTTCTCAACATTTAGAAAACAATGTCATACGATGAATCATAGTACTTGAAACAGATTGAAGCTTAGTCTTTCGCCTGTAGAATGCATTTCAGTGATGGTGCTCATCCATTTCAATGTGCGACGAAAGGAAAAGTAAATACTCGCTAACGGTTTAAGTACATGCTCGCTAACGGCACTTTGCACGTCAAAAAGAGAAAGAACAATATTCACAGTGAGATCAATGCTTGGCAAA
Source organism: Linnemannia elongata (assembly GCA_036320915.1). Taxonomy (NCBI): domain Eukaryota; kingdom Fungi; phylum Mortierellomycota; class Mortierellomycetes; order Mortierellales; family Mortierellaceae; genus Linnemannia; species Linnemannia elongata. The sequence continues at coordinate 161,485 of JAXBDG010000005.1, read as the reverse complement.
TGAAAACGGTAATGTCAATGTTCAAAAAGAGTGTATTGAAGTAAATGGTGAGCTAGCATTGTACGAAAAGTGATGACATTGAACAAATCACGTAAATAAAGAGATAAACAAACGCTTGTTATAAAGTGTGAATTTATTTCATATGCCAAAAAATGATAAAGTACAAATATGGACGTTTGTCGCTGTTAGTATTGCTATGATGGTGTTGCTATAGCGTAGAAAATGAAGTGCAATGTTCGTATTCGCATATGAGAAATGAGGAGTGCAGATAAAGAGATAAAAAGAAGGAAAAGAAAAGAAAAAGAAAGGCTATTTGAGAGTTGTTGAGAGTCAGAGACTGCATAAAAAAAGATAAATGAGAAAAGAAGAGTGAAGAGTGAAGATAAAAAGGAAAAGAAAAGAACAAAAAAAGACTATTTGAGTGTTGTTGAGAGTCAGAGACTGCCCAAGAAAAATGAAAAAGGGGGTTGGCATCTGGTTTTGAAGTGGGACCATGAACTCTCATTTTTTTTTTTTTCCTTCAGCAATATTTTCCTTTTCTTTTTCTTGCTTGATCTTAATATGCCTTTTTCTTGTCAACTTTTCCTTTTCTTCTTCTTCATTCTCTTCATCGCAGTTATTCTCTTCTTGAATGATACTTCTCTTTTGGTTGTTGTATTTCCCACCGCCAACTTGATCATCGCTCTCGCTCTCGTACCTCTCTTTACCTCTTTTATCTTTTCCCTTGCCTTTTCCTTTTTCTGTGAGCGCCCCTTTATGCCTTTTCAAATCCAAAGGCTCATTGTCGGTAGCCTCCCACGAAACAGTACCTTCGTCACCAGAACTCTCCTCTACAACATGCGGTCGCTTGGTCGATGATCGTTCGCCATTGAGGAGTGACTTGGAGGGACAGGATGACGATGGATCCTCACAGTGCGTTGAGTTGTCACTGGCAAGAGCAGGTGGGGAGGACATTGTTGCACAGGTAGCAGACTTGGACTTGCACCACTCTTTCCAGACAGCCAAAAAGTCCGCAGGGATGGTGCCAGTAGGAAAGATACCAAGAATACAGCGTTGGCGGCGGACAGCCCTTATGAAGGGACAACAGTCAAATGCTGGTAGTGGGTTCGGGGCGTTTATCTTCCAAGAAAGACAGCGTGCGTTCCAAGGCTTGACGTTTCCAAGCGGTGCCTTGTTCAAGCAGATCAAACAGTTGTAATCTTGCGCGTCTGTACCCTGGCAGAGACGGTGGCCCTTGAAGCCCCAGTGGTGGCGACAACTTAACACCGTGTTACCTGACTTGTCCTCATACTGACTTGGTAGGTCGCCACCTATGCTGAAGAAGGTGCCATCATTCACCGTATAGTACTGGCTCCCTCCATTGCCATCAGAGGAGGCGGATTGACTTATAGCTGTTGGCGGCTGGCCGGTAGTTGGGATGGGGAAGTGGTCAACACCCACGTTAGGTGCATCTGGAGCGGATGCTGTGACTGCTGTAGGAGGAAGCTGTGGAATGGCGCTCGGATCGACATGTGTAGTTGGTGCAGACGCCACGGCAGAGACCATACTTGGAGAGACGGGATGGGTACCCATGTTCGCCGGTGAAGTGGCAATATTTTTGAAAGCGTCGGCAATGGTGGGCACAGGTGGAACGATCTTGGCGACTTTTTTCTTTATGAGGCCGTTGGAGGTATTAGGGTCATAGAGGCTCGGGTCGTGGTAGGTAATAGCGAAGTCCTCTGGAATCACATCGTGATGAGCCTCGTGAGGATCATGGGCAATTATGTTGTTCTTGCTAATGTCGTTGCTGCTGTCGTTGCTGCTAGAGTTACTGGGTTTGTTGCTGGTGTTGTTGTTGTGAGCGCGCTGATTGTGAAGGACTGCCTTTCCTCTTCCCTTTCTACCCTCAAGTGGTGTAGCAGGGGAAAGAAACTGGCTGTTGCCGTTGCTGTGGTTGGTGTTGTTAACCGTCTTTGGTCTTCCTTTTTTGACAGTCGCAGAGGTGTAATAATTGGGCTGAGGTTGCTGTGGTGTAAACTGAAACTGGTATGGCGATGAAAGGGGTTGTTGAAAAGAGGGAAGAAATTGTTGAGATGAAGAGAGCTGCTGAGGGGGCAGATGTTGTAAAGTGTAAGGAAAAGGTGAGTTGGAATGTGGCTGAGGGGGAGAGAGGAAGCTGTAGCCGGAATGTGGGTAGTTGGCCATTTGTGTGAGATACTCCTGAGGAAAAGGGAAATGACCGGGCAGTTGAGGGAGAAGAAATTGGGCGGTTGGATACCCTGTGGTTGATGTGGGCATGTTGATATCACCGTTGTAGTCTTCCTCTTCCCCTCCTTCTCCTTCTTCCACGCCTTCCACACTTTCCTCCTCTGTCTTGTCAAGCTCCGAGTCAAGTGGTTTTCCTTTAGAGGGAATTGCACGACGCGTAGATGACGCCTTTCCTTTGGGAAAGTGAGAAGGAAGGTTGCTAATTGATAAAAAATAAAATGAAATCAGAGCATCAATATTGAGTAAACTGAAAAAACCAATAAACCTTAACAATCAGTATATAGCGCATAGCAGAGAGTAAAGTTTAAGTACCTTCCAACCTGCGTCCCATCGCGAAGTATAATTGGAGGCCTTGGTTCAGAGGAAGGCTTATTATGTCCTTTGGGTGTTTTTGCCATTGTTGGTTTGATGAGTAGGGGATGAAGCTATGTGGTTGTGGGAGAAATTCGAAGGTGTGAACATAATAAGAAAGAAGAAAGAAAACAAATATAAAGGCGTTGGCCTCAAGAGGTTTTATTGACGCGGTACGGTTTTTAAGAAACGCATTATGTAAGACATCGGCCCCTAAGTACTGATGTCGGTAGCTGCATTGGGCTGCTCCTGTGTATTAACTCTGCAGCCTTGCATAATAAAGAACAGACTCTCTCCTCCCATTAACTACCAAGTTTTAGGTTGACTGGCATACTAAAAAAAAAATGGCAGAATATGCAAGGCACCAACTGAAAAAAAAGTATCCTCAATGGACAATGCAATGCATCGGTGCAACAAAAAAAAAGAACTAATCCTCCATTGGCAGAGAGAACGCGAACAAAAAGCTGAATCCATAACCACAGGGAGAAACTCGGAGAAAAAGTTACATGCACAATGACCGACCATGTCAGCAGACAGAGATAAAGTTAGGGGGAAAATAGTTATAGTCAACGCAGTCTAAGTCCAGGAACAAACAAAAAAACGGTTGTATGGGTGATCAGCAACAAAAAATGAGACAGGAATTTCATAACCTGGAACAACAGTATAGAGCGGCAAATCAGAAGCAACTATGGATGGCATTGGTCAATCAAAAAAAGGGGTAGCCACAACATCGCCTTGAATAGAGGTCACAGCAGAACTTAGAACGACTAAGCCCACTCATGTTAATAAGGTAATAAGACAAAAAAACAATAGTAAGCCGCACATCCATTGTAATAGTATGATTAAAAAAAGGAAGGAGCGAACGCGTTCAATCACAGTACTTGAGAATTAATCGCCATGTCAACGATTGCTGCTTCTAGAGCATCAAGCATCAATGACTCCTAATAGTCAAGAACCTGCTGATCATACTCATGGTCAACTTACTCAAGAGAGCTAGGATCTTCACACAATCTATCGCCTCTGATAAAGTAGCCTGTAAGAGAGCGGTTTGTAGGACCGCAAGTCGACATCCAGCAGTTCCAAAGCCTCCTTACCGTCTACAATACGGAGTGTCGGTAGAATCAGTAGTATAAGAACATGACTGGAGAACATTGTATGAACTATAGAGAGAGGAAAGAGAGAAAATAGAGAGGGAACGACAACATGAGCAACTGAAGGGAGGAAGGAATTTTAAGAAAAAATGGAGGAAAAAAAGAGTAGAGACAGCGAAAAAAATAAGCAAAAAAAGGAGCGGTTGGAAGAAGTAAAAAAAAGAAAAGAAAAAAAGAGAAGAATTCTCCGAAAAAAAAAGAAAAAGAGAGAAAAAAGAGAAGAATTGGCCGAAAAAAAAGAAAAAGAGAGAAAAAAAGAGAAGAATTGGCCGAAAAAAAAGAAAAAAGAGGAGAATTCACCGAAAACAAAAAAGAGAACAAATAGAAAGGAAGATGATTGGACCAAAAAGGTATACAAAGGGAGGTGATTGGACAACAACTGTGACCAAAAGTAAAACCGTTTCAAAGTTCATAAGTCCCATAAGTCACGTGAATTGGGCAAACTCAAAGATTCCTTTAAGAGTGTTAGAACATTATGACCGTGACTTCCGAAAAAAAATTTGTAAATAAACTCAGATAAAATAAACAAAAGGGGACTCTAGGTGATCTCTTGATCTCTATCTTTCTTTTTCACGGCCGGAACACTCTCCCCGAATCTCTGAACGATCTCCCCTATGTCCCATGCACCTAATCCTACGACCCCCGATGTCGATATCGACATCCATGCAACCCTTCGCCTTATGCAGGAGCAGATGCAGCAACAGCAAGCCTTTATGCAACAGCAGCAACGCCTCTTACAGCAGCAACAAGACAGGATCCAGCAACTTGAAGCTTCTTCCGGCGAACAGGACGGTATGGTGGTCTGCAAGCCCCGAGCAACCACACTCAAACTTTACGACGAACTTCTGGAGGCCTACCCACCCATTGGAGACTCCAATTTCTTCGATTCCGAGCTCCCCAAAAACCACGAGGTTTTCGACTGGAACGACTATCACTACACCGAGGGTATGGTCTACAAGCCTCCCCCAGTTTTGCAGCACTCCGAAGTGTCCCTCACGGATCCAGCCAAACGACACGAACGGGATCTGGCAACAATCCAAGGATACTTGGCGCACACAACCCGGTTCTACGATACATTCGCCCATGAAGTCATCAGGGATGGAAAATACAACCCGGCTCAGATCAAACATATGCTCGGTTTCCTCAGCACCGTACGCATCTCAGCATCCCACGACGCTTCTAGGATCAGTCGGATGCGAGAGAACCTTTACCTCGACGAGCTCGGTATCAAGCATGGCAACGACAAGGAGGAATCCCTTTTCACTTTGGAATCACTGGCAGCCAAGAAGGCAGCCGCTGATCTGGTTCGGAAGACATACAAGAAGTACGAACCCCCAAAGGACAAGGCCAAGAAACCTGACAACAAGATCGGCAAAGACAAATCCGGATCATACGACAAAACCAAGGATCAGCAGGCAGGCAAACAGCAATCCAAGGACAAGTCAGGATACAAATCAGACGGTGGCAAATCGGGCTACAAGTCGGATGGAGGCAAGCCTGGGGGCAAGCCTTGGAACAGGTCTGGCGGCGGACAAGGCAAGAAACAGTCAGACCAGGGAAACGACGGAGAGAAGTCGGATTAGTAGGAGGTCGACTTCTCCACTTCAAGGAGGCATGGAGGGAGATGACGGACTCAACATGGGTCAACAACATCATCAAGTCGGGCTACAGCATTATCTTCGACCGACCTCCACCACTACGCCTACCCCCATTACACGATCCGTTCAATTCGCCGGAGGAACGGATAGCCATCGATACAGAGGTCCGCTCTTTATTACAGAAAAAGGCTATCGAAGAATGCAGCGGCATGGGATTCTACAGTCGTATCTTTACAATCCCCAAGAAAACAGGAGACCTACGCCCGGTATTGAACCTACGCCCACTCAACAAGTTTCTAACAGCGCCCAAGTTCAAGATGGAAACCCTTACCAACATTTACAGGATGCTCAAACCCAACGACTGGCTTACGAGTATCGACCTCAGCGATGCGTTCCTACATGTGGCGATTCACCCAGCATCGCGCAAGTACCTCCGCTTCAGATGGGGAGCGGCATCATACCAGTTCCGAACTCTGCCTTTCGGACTTTCACTTTCCCCCTTCGTATTCACAAAAATCGTTCGACCGATTCTCAAGTGGGCAAGGGAGAAGGGGATCAGGATATCGGCATACCTCGACGACATCCTAATAGCAGCCAGAACCAAGGAGGAGGCCAAGGAACACACTCGTTTGGTTCGGGAGCAGCTGGAACGACTCGGTTTTCTCATCAAGGACACCAAGTCAACACTAGAACCTACCCAATGTATCGACCATCTTGGGTTCAGAATCAACACCGCCAACATGTCACTCTCGGTACCAAGGGCAAAGGTCCGCGATTTACGCAGGGAGGCAGAGAAGATGGTCAGGGCAGGAACCATTCAACTTCGAAGGCTGGCGGCGTTTATTGGAAAGGCGATAGCCATGACGGTAGCGGTCTTTCCGGCTCGACTGAAGACGAGGAATCTGATACAGATTCAGAATGCAGCTCTGGCCAAGAAATGCAAGTGGACGGACCTGGTTACGCTGGATGCGGCAGCACTGGAGAATCTCAGCTGGTGGCGGTCACACCTGTCGGAATGGAACGGACAAGGGTTCTTACCTCAGAGGACGGAAGTCGACGTTTACACGGACGCCTCAGAGGATGCGTGGGGGATGGTGATCGAGAGCAAGGAGATGTCAAAGGCATGGACCGCATCAGAGCAACCACACCACATCAACTGGAAGGAGCTTCGGGTCATTTGGCACTTGGTCCACCTTCCTACAATGATCGGGAAGACCATCCATGTTATTTGCGACAACATAACTACCAGTGATTCTCAAATTTCGAATCGAATCGAATACAAGCCACATTCGATTCGATTCGAATTTTTTTAGGTCGAATCGAATGCCATTCGATTCGAGATAGTCGAATGAAAGTCCCATTCGATTCGATTTTCATTCGATTCGACTTTCATTCGATTCGACTCCCATTCGATTCGACCTCCATTCGATTCGATTCGATTCGATTCGACTTATCATTTCCATATATGATAATATTACACAACCCTCACATTTTTTTTTTATTTCTAAGAACCTTTCTGCCAGGTTCTGAGCCGAAGATGAGTTGAAGTAAGAGAAAGTGAAGAGTGAGAAGAAAGAACATGCGTGATATTGCTAGGTTTAATTGTTTTTTATTGCAAAATGAAGAAAAAGGAAACCATAAAGAAAGGCAAGGATAAGAACGAAAGCAAGACAGAAGAATACAGGGACAAGTGGGAAGATGAACGCTAAGAAGTGTAAACGGATGTAAAGCTAATAGCATATCGATAAAAAAAGGCGTAAGCAGATATAAAGGTAATAGCATGTACAAATAGATATTTTAGAAACGGCAACATGAACGTAGAAATGGAGAGCACAAATGACTAAGCCCAAACGTTTCTTTTTTCTTGCTGGTTAAGAGATTTGAACCCAGCTCTACGGCACTCTCCACTGCTGCAGGTGAAGTGGTGACGACTCCCCTTAGAGAGCACGTACCCCCTTTGTAGTCCGTAATAAAATATCCTTCTTTCTTTTCATTTTCACCTCTTTTTCTTTCCTCTTTCTCTCTTGCCTTTTCTTGCTCTTTCTCTCTTGCCTTTTCTTGCTCTTTCTCTCTTGCCTTCTTTTCTTGTTTCACGCTTGCAATAAACCCACGTTTCTGCTTCTCCATTTCTGCTATCCATTCCTCTTGTTGCTCATAAGGATATGGCTCAACCACTGGATACCTTGCTTTCTTCTGTAATGAAAACCGCTCAATTGATCTTGATCTCCTTACCTTTTCTGCAGTCAGATATTAACTTACTGTAATATTAATCTTTTTTTTTTTCATTATAAACTGTAGACATCGAGGGCGAAAGATGAAGAGAATGACGCTGCCGATCGACAAAACTTTACAGCAGATCAACAGAGTTTTGGCTCCGTCTCCACACTCGAACTTCCATCTCCAGAACTTTCACCAAACATCACAAAGCCGAACAAGGAGGGCAGTTGGGTTTGGCGCTGGGCCGTGAAGCGGACCGATGCTGATGATATTGTCAGGATCTACTGTACAGTCCCAGGCTGCTTACAAAAAACTGGATGGGTATCGATCAAGGGCTCAACCACCAACGTCAGAAATCACCTCATGGGCGACCATAGACTCAGTCCAGATGTAGGACGAACAGGATCAATCGAATACGCTCTGGCAAACAATGGAAAGCGATCCTCAAGTCATTTTACAAAAGATACATTTGAACGGCATATCTGTAAAGTTCTGGTCCGCCACAAGCTGCCTTACACCTTCGTACAGTCGCCTTTGCTGAAGGAGCTACTCGAACTTGCACATGCAGCGCCCTCTATAGAGGACTTACAATTACCATCTAATGATACAATTACCAGAAGGGTACGTCAACTTTATGGAAGATGAACAAAAGAGCAACAAATCAAATGTATATTTTCAATAACGTAATCGTTATGAAATAACCATAATAATATTGCCATTTTTCAATGCAGATGTCAAAATTGCATGAGGAGTATGAGGGACTTATTCGTGACGACCTTGTAACGGTGCCCATGGTTGCTTTCACTCTAGACGGCTGGACAAGTCCCTTTCAGTCGTCATTTCTTGCGGTTACTGCTCATTGGATTGATGACAACTGGGTACAGCAGGATGTCACCCTGGGGTTTGAACACCTAAAAGGCCCGCACACGGGCAAGGCGTTGATGCAGGCGTTTGTCAAGGTTGTGGAGCGCTTCAACTTGCAGCAGAAGGTCATGTCGATCACCAGCGACAGCGGCTCTAATGTCCTTAAACTAACGGCGGATTTTGAGGAATATACACACTCGCGCTCTAATGAGTGGTAAGTATACAAAAAGGTTTTAACAGCTATTTCCTTAGAAGAGTTCGCTTTAAATGTAGAACGTTCTAATCCATATCCATTATATCTACATTGATCTGTAGGAGACCATTTAATGCACGCAAGCAGCATGTGCCTTGTCTTGCGCACGTTATAAATCTTGCTGTACAGGCCATGCTTGGCAAAGATGGTCTAGGAGCAGAGGCACCGAGTGACGCGGAATTCATGGATATTGAAGATGATGATGACGCAGAGGGGTTCGTTCGTACCAGCATTGCGATGGAGGAGGATGAAGAAGACACTGATCAGCCAATAGATGATAAGTCGACCACTAGACTTGCTCTTCAAAAGTTGAGAAAGGGCATTATCAAAATCAGGTACGCTTTGCTGTATGCAAACTGTTGAACGTTCTTTAGTATGAACTTGGATCTATTATATATTGCCAACGAGTACATGCTGAACTATCATTGATTTTATTTTTTTAAATTGCAGACGATCTCCACCTCGACTTGAAAAGTTCAAGGAGCTTACAGCAACTTCAGAAAGGAGGCAAGGCTTCTCTCCTCTGCTTGATGTGTGTACGCGCTGGGGATCCTCATACACCATGATTGTGCGCGCAATCGAGTGCAAGGCCATCTATTCCTCTGTATTGCTTGACGACAATCTCACCGACTGCATTCTGGACGAGGTGGAATGGCGCCGACTCAACACCCTAAAAGAGCTTCTGGAACGCTTCGACACCCTCACAACTAAAGTCTGCGCTAGCAAGACCTATGCAACAATCACCATGACCATTGTTGTCTACAATAATCTTATGGAGGTTATCGAGAACTTCATGAAGGATAATAAGGATCGCCTACCGGAAATATGCCGTGGAGCAAAAGCAGCATACGACAAGCTCGGCTATTACTATGCAGCAACCGACAACTCGCCCATTTATTCAGTGGCAACTGCAATCCATCCAGCAATGCGCTTCCAGTATTGGACCGATCAGAGATGGGGGTCTAAATATGAAAAAAGCGCCAAGAAGGCTGTTCGAGACGCATGGAGGGAGTATGCGGCCAGCACAAGCGAGGATCTCACCCAACCATCTCTGGATGCCAGTAACGACGACATTGAGCTTGCTCTTCTTGGAATGATAAAGAAACCAAAGGCAGACGAGCTAGAGGAGTTTGTATCAAGTCCAAAAGTCATGGAGACGCCTTTGGTTTTCTGGAGAAAGAACTGTGGGTCGTACCCACAGGTAGCTAGGATGGCAAGAGATTTTTTTGCTATTCCAGCAACGTCAGCCCCTTCTGAACGATGTTTCTCAAAAGCCCGCCCCCTTTTGCCTTATACCAGGAATCGCCTTGGTCCTAACAAGATCCAGGAGCAAATGCTGTTGGATTCCTGGTATGGATATTTTTCAGCTCAGTACACTGGCAATAAATATTAAATTGAATGGTGTAGGTTATTGTACAAGAAAAAGGAGTATTAGATAGAGTAGATGTGCGATTAGCAGCCAGTAGGTATGCTAATTAGAGGGAGTTGGGGAAGAGTAGGAGAATAGTCTATGATCGAATCGAATCGAATCGAATCGAATAAAGGTCGAATCGAATGAAGGTCGAATCGAATGGGAGTCGAATCGAATGAAAGTCGAATCGAATGAAAATCGAATCGAATGGGACTTTCATTCGACTATCTCGAATCGAATGGCATTCGATTCGACCATAAGAAAATTTCGAATCGAATCGAATCGAATGTCGAATTTCGAATATTCGTGAGAAACACTGATAACTACGATCGCCCAAATCAACAAATTCGGCGGAACGCGATCACAGCCACTACTCGATCTGACGACCAGGATTTGGAACCATTGTATGGCGACGGGCACACGACTCAAGACAACATACGTACCATCGCAGTTCAACCCGGCAGACGCTCCCTCCAGGAGGATGGTGACACAGTTGGAGTGGTCGATCCACACGTCGTTCTTTCAACATCTCGAGTCGAAGTGGGGTCGCCACCACATCGACCTATTTGCGACAGCGACAAACGCCAAGGTTTTCAGATACATATCGTGGAAACAGGAGGAGACAGCGTGGAGTCAGGACGCATTCAACAGCTCCTGGTCAGGCATGAACAGAGTTTATGCATGTCCGCCGTGGGCTCTGATCGGCAAGGTCCTTCAGAAGATCAAACAGGACAAGGTCAAGGCAACGGTCATCACTCCATTCTGGACGAGCGCGCTCTGGTACCCTACAATCACAGCCATGTCGGTCGACAAGCCCCTACGGATCCCGAGGAACCAAGTCTTACCAGCCCCGGGAAACAGCCCACACATCCTCGAGAAGAACCCAATGTGGTCACTCTCAGCCTGGAACGTCGACGGCAACAAGCAGTAGACAAGGGAGCAGGAACGGGAGTCCTCACCAAGTTATTCGACTCAAGGGCAGCCCAGAAACGCCGCAAGAGACGAATGCCCGGACAACAAGCGTTTATCCAGTGGATGCAGGAGCAGGGACGCGACCCTCTCAACCCATCGGCCATGGACCTTATGAACTTCCTCGACTATGGATTAGACGAGAGGAAGTGGAAGCTCACAACCCTTCGCACCTACAAATCGGCCATTCTACAGCTGCTCCCCGCCGCGCAGCAGCTGGAGATCAAGGAGGATGAGCTTTTCAGGGAGTACTTAAAGGTGATGGGCGCAGGCACGTTCAAGAGACTCCACAACGCCACAGTGGACTTGGCCCCAGTCCTGTCTTGTCTCCAAGCTCTCGGCAACAACCACAGCATGGACATCAAGAACCTTACTGCAAAGACTTGCTTTCTTCTCGCCACATGCGGTCTTCTACGCCCGGACGATCTAGCTTGCACGGACGTGGCCCAATGCAAGCTCAAGGACGATGAGCTGGAACTTACAGTCGTGTTTCCCAAGGAGAAGCGAGATGGCGCGTTGATCATCAAACCTGTCGTTATCAAGTCACACCCAGTCGAGTTCTTTTGTCCGGTCAAGTCATACGTCGAGTATCGGAGACGTACCTCGGATCAGGATCGATTCGCCAGAACGACACATCCCAAAAGCGAGACAACACTATACACCCCCCTTATGCGACACTTAAGGAGGGCCAACCTAAGCCTGAGTACAGATGCGATTTCCAACTACATCCAGGAGATTATGCAGCTGATGCCACGAGACGAGACCCAGCCATCGTACAAGGCCCGATCAGTGGGCACTACCGCCGCACTGAAGAGAGGGATCCCCGTAGACGACGTTGTCACACACGGCAACTGGTCGTCCCCAGCCATTGTTGAAGCGTTCTACAGGATCTCAAGAGCCCTGGCGAGCAACTTCACCACAGCCATCCTTTCCTGACTCTGAATCCACAGATAGAGTCCCTGGTTAGGAAGAATAATGGTTAAGCGTTGCCGAATGTAATGACGGCTAAAGCCTATTATTCGACAACGCCAGGGACTCTAGATGTCCCACCCAACCCACCCTTTTCTAGCAAGTAGATAGAGATCAAGAGATCACCTAGAGTCCCCTTTTGTTTATTTTATCTGAGTTTATTTACAAATTTTTTTTCGGAAGTCACGGTCATAATAAAAGAAAGATACACACACATCTAGAGTCCCTGGCGTTGTCGAATAATAGGCTTTAGCCGTCATTACATTCGGCAACGCTTAACCATAAAACAGGCCAGGTTACTATTATGATTTTTTCCGCCTCTTTGCCCAACCTATTTCTGCTATTTATTTATTATTATTATTTTCTTTTTTGGACGAAGCTAGAAAAGGCTTCATATAAAAACAACCACGCACCTTGACCATGCAAGAAAAAAAAAGGAAATCATCAAGCATAACAATGCTATCCACTCACCAGATGACTTGACGATAGAGTTCGACATGAAAGCACCTTAACACTAAATCCCACTTGTTCTGAAACCTCTCCAGATACCCTGGCGGTAACCGGTCCAGCTCAATTCCCATAATTCTCTCCTCCTCTTCTTCTGCCAGGCTCTTTAAATACTGAACAATAAGCGGGGAGATCTGGCTTTCAGGGAAAACGGTAGAGAACCCTATGGGATTAATGTATCGGACATGCGCCGTGTAATCCCGCGCCGAAATTGCTTCGCCATCGATATCGTTAGACAATTGATAGACCAGATCCAGAACCTTGCACTCCTTCGCGTTAGAGTTCCACTTCAACAACTGTCGCGTTGGGTTCTCAAATCCCTCGTCCAACAAAGGAGGCGGACTCCTACGTTTTGGCAAGTACGGACGACGGTACGGAGAATCGTATATCAACGGAAGAGCCGCGTGGGCGAGGTGTTTGGAGACGCAGAGGAGAGGGAGGAGGGGGAGGAGAGGGTGTACGATTTTATGGGTGTACTGGAAGGGAACAGGGAGAAGTATGAGGATTTTGTGCAGGATTTCTGGAGGCAACTTGGACAGGTAGTCCTTGTTAGCAATGGTAGCGTAGGGCGGGGTGGATTGCATTGTGGATGGTGAGGGAGATGGGTGAGCGTTGGTCATGAGTGAATGGACCATGGTTGCTTTCCTAAGTTGTTAGAAAAAAAAAAAGAGAAATAATTAGGAAGAAAAAAAAAGGGGGAAAGGGACACCACCGCTGAGCGACTTTATATTCTTTCATTATTTTTTGACGCCTCCAGTGAACTACCACTCATCATGAATGGACTCTCCATTCAAAGTTCTCTTTCGACAAAAAACACACACACACATGCGCGTATTTTTTACTCTTTCGAACTCACTTGTGTGCAAGGGAATGCGCTTTCTTGCTTCTTTGCTGTCCCTGGATTTTTGTTTCACTGTTGTTTGTTGATGGTGATATTGGTGCTGCTGTTACCACTGTAGGTTTCACGACAAAGTCCTCTCCTCCGTGAGAGGTAAGCTGACTGGTTGACGGAAATTCTGAGAGGGGGTTTGGGCCTGGGACTAACTTCGACAATGGCGCACGCATGGAGGATATAGGAAGAGGAAGCCAGGTTAGAGTAGTAGAATGGCTTTTATTTATTTTTTAGTTGCTGTTGGTGGTTATGGTGTAGAAGGGCAAGTGGACTGTTGATAAAGTGAACATAGCCTACTGTTGGAGTGAGACTGATGGGTGTGTCCTTATTGGTGTTGAGATTGATTCCGTGGTAGGAATTGGATGATGCATTGAGCAAGGAACGAATGAACACAGCGAGGGTTATGAATGCGGAAGGGGGTTGAAGATGGAGCGTGAAGTAAAGAAAAGGGAACAAGGGCGACCAAGGGACGAGGAGAGGAAAGGTATGTGTGCACGTATGTTAATGGCATATGTGTGAGTGTATGAGGGGTGTGTGTGTGTGGAAAAAGGCAGGGCCACACCTCTGTTACGTTCATTGCTCCATGAGTCAATGACCCTTTCTCTTACATGTTACACAGGCCAAGGGATAAACAAACAAACAAACAAACAAAAAAGAAGGAAATGGGAATGAATGGAAGTAGAAACAAGCACTGAAATGCCCCTTCTCTTGCCCGCAAATCCTTTATACTGTGTACTTCTCTTTATTCTGTTGTTCATCCATACAATTTCTACTTCTTGTAGATAATATACTCCCTCCCAGAACAAAACAGTCTGTTCGGCAGAACCTGCTGCTCGCTCTTCTTCATAAGCACAGACGACCGAGGAACCACTCCCATCCCTCTCCCTTCCTCCACCGAAGGACCCATCAGATCTGTCCTCACCATCCTGATATGCCCCGCTGTAGTCCTCAACACTTCAATGAACGATCCAACAGAAACACCACCCCCACCCCACCCTCTCGCCGTCAATCGTTCAACTGCTGCGAACATTTGACCCAGAACCTGGGACAACACCGATGTGCTCGAGAACACCCAATGTCCGTTCATATACACCTTGCGCAACTTTGGTGCGAGTATCTGCTCCCTTGATCCATCTGTGCGAGAGATGAACAAATCAGTCTCGGAGATTGTCCGAGTGTGGTGGCCATTGACGGTTCGCATGTGCAATCGCAAGGTCTCGAGAAGTGGACATCCGTAAAGCATCCTGAACTCGAACATATAAGCAAACTCGGACGTGAGGTTGATGTCGATCAGACGAGGCAAGTCCCAGTCCCATGTCCACCGGGGCCGAACAATGGATGTAAGTCCTGCGATTGATCCAAGACCATAGGATGCTTTCAGTTCATGGACTGGCGGAATAAAACAGTACCCGTCATGTCTCGCCATGCTCAACTTGAGAACAAGAAGGTTTTTGGACAACTCGAGTGCTGAAGGATTAAAAGCCAAGGCGCCCCAGCCTCTCAGGCATACCTCTGACAAGCTCGAGACATGGGCCGGTTCGCAAGGGACAACATTCTCACAAGAGTACTCATACGTCTCGTCCTTGATCGTGGGGTTCTTGAGGCGAGGCAAGCGAGTAAAGAACAACGGGTCCAATACCAGTCGGTGTGCATGTGCTTTTAGTACAAGAGTGTTCATGCAGGGCAAGGTGCACCAATCACGTCCGATATAGATCGTCTGTACATTCTCGGGTCCACGAAGGGCTTTGATTCTGACATAGCTCAATGATTGACTGAACGCGAAAAAAGCAGCATCCAGATCTCGCGACGGCATCCTGCATTCCTCGAGTACTAGCCGCTCGAGTTTCACTAGACCGTGGAGCACATGGGCTGACTGCGGAGATGTGCTCTTCGAAAGAGTATCTTGTTGTTGTCGACTTGGTGGTCTCCTTACAGAGCCTGGACCGACAACAATAGTAGAAGTGGTGCTGACGTGGTCTTGGCCTGGTCGCTCCAAGTCCTTCTTCTCCTGCACAGCCCAGTCAAAACACCCTCTAGCC
The DNA here is from genome assembly GCA_036320915.1 of Linnemannia elongata. Lineage (NCBI taxonomy): Eukaryota > Fungi > Mortierellomycota > Mortierellomycetes > Mortierellales > Mortierellaceae > Linnemannia > Linnemannia elongata. Next base: position 146,017 of record JAXBDG010000005.1, on the reverse strand, counting down.
GGCAGTGACTGAACAGTTAGCCAACACAACCCCCGACACCGCCGCAGAACCGACTCATGACCAGCAACCACTCTCGGAGGAAGCCATTTGATTTGCCAAACCCGACTCAAGTCAATCGTCTCCAAGTGCGCCGCAACCTTCCACCAGTTGGCCTCAGAAATAAACGTGGGCTGGAATTGCGAGGGCAACATCTTGTAGATCTCATACTCAACCTCGGCAGGGCAGGACTGTGAACCCTCTTCCCAAAAACAGGCATCGGATGTGGTGACGGTCTTCAGGCAACCCGGGAAGAGCTTGACATGCGCTTCCACAAGCTGGATTAGGTCATGGAAGGTTCTCTTCTTGCGCATTCGCCTTGGCTCTTGAGCTATGTTGCTCTCATCGCAACACTCGCAATAAAAGACCATATCCAAGTGAACGTGGACACGCGCAAGTCTCACGAGTCGACAGACGATCAGAAGGTACCGGCGGATATCGGAGATAGGGAATGACAGCGACTCTAGTTGTTCGAGGATAGGCTCAGCAAGAGACCAAGTTGCTTCGCGGTAGAGGACGTTGTGGTAATACTCCTGGATTTGAGAGGATGGGTTTTTGCTGCGGCAGGCGGCGTCCTTGCGATCGACTACGTACATTTCCAGCAACTCTTGTCCAAAAATATACTCGAGTTCTTCTGGGGTATAGTTCTTGTGCTCTTCTCCGCGTTCACCATATTCCAGGAAAGTGTATGTTGGGAGACTGAAAAAGCGAATATGACGTAGGTGATTGACAGAAATGTTAGAGAGAGTGGCGGTATCGGTGCTGGAGTTGGTGTCTGGTTCAATGCTGGACACTAGCCCAAGGAGCAAGGCTGGATGGATCTGACTCGTAGGGATGTTGGTAAGAAGAGTGATGAGTAGATACCGTAATCGCTGCCCTCTGTCGTTGTACATGGCATTATCTGTGAGCAGGTCGAATGGATTGAGGTACAGAAAGGAGGCGGCGACTGTAGAGATATGTCGGTTGACCCGGCAGAGAGCAGACAGGGCGGGACGAGAGGTAGACGGGGGCGCTCTAACAATGTATAGTAAGATTTGCTCCAGGCACTCTACTGGTAGCCGAGAGAGACCGTCCATGTTAAGAATTGAATTGAAGTGAGAAGTGATTGTCGCTGGTGGAATGCAATGTAATTGTAATGGAAAAAGTGATGAGTGAATGAATGTGCTTGAAAGATGCTTTTTTTTTTTTTTTTTTTTTTTTTTTTTTTTTTTTTTTTTTTTCGACGAATGCTTTTTTTTTATTTGAGAAATATTGCTTTTATCGAAAAGAGACTGCTAATTTTGAGTCCTCTGCCTAGCCCTCTCCCCGAATCATGGCCTCTTTAAGGGATTTCCAGAGTGGATACTCTGACCCTCCCCCCTCTAAAGGAAGTTAGCGGCGAGACAGGGGTGTCAATAGTGCTTGAAGGGCAGTGGCGAAGGTGGCGAGGGCGTCCTGGTAGATATGCATATGAGGGTCCATAGGAGGTGGCCGAAGGCGCAAAATGGCTTCCCGTAAGGCGCGTTCCTGCTCTTGAAGGTAAGTGTAGCGTACTTGGCGGGGTGGTCCAGGTAAGGTAACATCCGCGGCGACGTTATCTAACATGTCGAGTTCTTGGCATGTCCTGAGGTAACGCTTTTCGATACAGGCGAGGATCGGGTCGATATGTTGGGTGACTGTGACTGGCGTGGGAGTGTTGTTTTGTGTGTTATTTTGGGCAGGAGTGTCTAAGTTGTCCTCTTGCTGTGAACCTACAAGGGTTGCATTGGGGTCGAGGGTGGTTGGTGGAGTAGGGCGGGGGGTGTTGTGAGACGACGCCATGTTGGCTGGAAGGGATGGACGAAGTGTGTGTGTGTGTGTTGTTTTTTTTTTTTTTTTTTTTTTTTTTTTGAAATGGGGAACGAGTGCGTAATGGAAGTTGGACGAATGTAGAAGAGTGAGGTGGGTGCAGAGGGAGTGGAGGCGAATGTATGGAAGGAAGAGAAATAGAGAAGAAGAGAGACGAGGATGGGCAGCGTTTGCTTTTGAATGTTGGCAATGGCGAGCTGTCCAAGAGCAGAGGTCAAGATGACCAATTGGGAGAAGTGTGTGCATGAGGTGGCAGGGAGAATGGCGTGATGGATGACGGAAGGGAAAAACGAGAGGGAGGTGCATGAGGTGGAAAAGAGAATGGCGTGCTTGGCGTTGTCGGAATGGGATTGGTTAATGAGGGGAAGATTTTGCATGAGGGGACGTCAGTCGCGTATTCATGCGCCATAGTCCTCGGCCCGTCTGTGGTACAGTGCTAGGAGTCAGGGTCAGTATCAACATGTCATGGTCTGAAAAGGAGAACAAAGTTGCTCTGGTTTGGAGACCTGTGAGAGGAGAGAAAAGGAGAAGATGTAGTCGGTGGTGGTGCGGGTTATATTTCCAGTATGGGTATAGGTAGTACTGGGGATAGTATGGGGGGGCGTAATGCAGTCAACTAGATGGGAATTGACCAAGTCTTGAACCTCTGGGTGAGGTCTGGAGTGATGGTGTTGGTAGTTGAGATCTCCAAGAAGAAAAGAGTGTTGAGGAGGGGAGAGAAAGAAAAGGAGTGTGAGAGGCAATCAAGGAAAAATTGCTTTCATCAAGGAAGGTGGAGGAAGAGGTGATAGAAAGGGAGGGGTCACGAATGAGGAGTGCACAGTGTCTTGTCCGCACTGCATCGTTGCAATTGAGAATTTGGTTGAGTGTCTGTTGTTGGTTGGTGTTCGGTCCTGGGGAGTCAAATCCCAGTTCCTGGAGTGCTAGAATATTGTTGTCGGTTTGTCGGAGCCAGGTGTAAAAGTTTGACTGGTTGTTGGGGCCAATAGATCTCTGGAGGTGTTGCTAACGCATTCCTCGCACATTTAATGTCGCTATCCGCATTAATGTTTAGTACGGGGGGAGCGACGCCTGTCAGTGTTCTTGGAAGAGGCTCCCAATGCTTGAGACACCACCTTCTTCATCGACGTGAGCAAGCCAATTTGGGTGGACGGTGGTGGGACTTCAAAGACTTGGGAAAGGGTAGGGGAGGATGTGTAAACTGATGAGTGGTCGTCGGGATATTCGCTGTTTGGATTTTTTCTAGAATGTACGTAGTGGGCTCTTCTACCCTTCAGCGATTTGCTTGATCGAGTTGACCTTACAGAAAAGGTCGAACGAGCAGATCGTACAGACTGCGCCGAAGAGGAGGACACTTCGTCAGCCTGACGTTTATTGGGCTTATTTGGTGTCTGTGTACTGGCGACGTCGACATCAAGAACGGCCATCGCTGCAGCCTGTGAGGCAGTGACAGGTGGCAACTCCTCATTCGTGGAAGAGGGTGAGGTATGGGATGGGGCCATTGGGGATGGTGTGAATTTAAAGTTTGCGATCTCAGGGGTAAAGTTGAACGATGATGAGTAGACGTGGACTTCGTCCACTCCAGAGGATGTGTTTGGAACAGAGGATGGGGGAATGGTCTCTGGGACTACTTCGGAACTCTTGGCTGACGAGGTGGTTGTCCCGGGAGCAGTGCTTTGGGGAGAAGAGGAGCTGGAAGTGGAGGAAGAAGTAGACATGACAACAGAAGGGTCTCTCACAGGCTCCTTACCTTTGCTGGCCCTGCTATCTCTTTCAGAGAACCTACTACATTGGTAGGCGATATGACCTGTAGCCTTGCACTTGTAGCAGATCAACGATAATCTGCTGGGGCATCGGTTGAGGATGTGGCCATCCTTTCTGCAGTAGTTGCAGAACGGGGTACTGCCCGCCCATTGAATCCTGACTGGTGCCTTCTGGTGGTGGGGGATCGTGAGCATACGTTCCATCGAGACGTCTTCGGGGGTGTAGACGCCTTTGACGTAGACATAGAACAGGTGAGTGGGCGCAAGAATCTCCTTAGAAGATGGAAAGGTGGGGATCTCGATCCTGATAACCTTGCCCATCTTCTTCTTGGTTTGGACAAAGTCGATCACTCTTTGATGGAGCAAGTCGCCCGTATCCAGGGAGGATTGGAACTGGTAGTTGGAAAATATGAGTTTGGTGATGAAGTAATCCATGTTGGACGAAAGGGGAAAGTGGGGGGTGCCTTTGAAGGTGATGGGCGTTGTGGAGAGGGTGGCAGCATCCAGGCGCTCATGGTAAACCACCTCGATTCGTCGTTGTTTGTCGGGGCAATTGAAGGCGTTGATGCTAATGATGGGTATGGTAGGCTTGGAGGCTTCAATTAGCCTCTTGTGGGTTGCGACTATCGCATCGAGGAAGTCTCCAACGGGAGTGGTGTTGGGAACCATGTACGCAATCGCCTTTGGGTTGACGAGTTCCACGCGAGCACCCTTGTGCGAAGGGGCAATCTTGGCAAGGTGCCCATCAGTGGGATCATTGAATACCGAGATGAGTTTGGGAGAGGGAGCGTTGTTGGTGTTGGCAGCCTTGGAGGCATAAGAGGGGGGTGGAGGAGCGGGAGGATCCCCATCTTGGGGGTGGAGCGATTCTGTCATCGTGCCTTTTGCTTGAAAGATGCATTGTCGATTCGCGTCTTCTTTCTTTTTTGTGACTGTCAACCCTCTTTGTCTCGGTTGGTGATTGTGAGGAGCAGTCTGCTAAATTACTACCGGAATGTGTATACCAGTCGCAAGTACCTAGCATGGCAGTTCATTTTGCAAGCACACACGGACAAGTCCACATGGTCCGATGAAGATCTTCATAATTTACTCTCCTTTAAACCCCCCACCCTCTCCATTAAGCCCGAATACAACATGACCCCCACAACTGCTGGCTTGCTTCCTTATAGGTATAAACACAGCAAACACCGTCCTCTTTCTACACCAACTCACACAGTCCTCGGAGGAAATCTCTGACTGCATTACTACAGAAATTAAGAAAGTCATAGCGCAAAACGAATACCTACTCTAACCATAGTTAAAAGCCACAAATAAAAAACCTCTTAAAAAAAAAAAAAAAAAAAAGTGTATACCAGTCATGCGCTGCCCTCAAATCAGCAAGCAGAGGAGTTTGGGATGTTCAAATAGTCGAGTGTTTCGTGCAATTCGGTGGTTCTTCATGTGATGATATACTTTATTGACTTGCTCTATGGTGAGATCGGAACTGTTTATAGTCTCTCGTCTCCAGTGTAAGTAAAATAAAAAACACAAGGTTTTCTTCTCCTTATTCATTTTGTTGGTGGCGTCGATTTGAATCGTTGAAGAAACGAAGAGGGGCAGGGAGAAAAGTGAACAAAGAGTATTTATCCGTATTCAGGGCTTCCCTCTTTTAGTCCCTTCATGTCATATGCTGTTTTCCTTGGTTTACTTTTTGGTCAATGATTTCTGTCGTTCGTTGCTGCTTTCTGTCTCTTTCTCCGAGGACTTGTCCGACGGCATTTAAACACTGTACGAAATGGGAAACCCACTTCCTGTTGTACAATGCCAGTATCCATCTCTTTTTTTTTTTTTCTTTTTTTTTGATTTCCTACAACTTGGCTTGTGTAACCCAAAACAAAACATTTCATTGATTAAAAAAAACAGAAAAAGAAAAGGTAACGAAAAAGCAAAGAGTCAGGGGTAGAGAAATGTATGCACGGGAAAGTAAAAGAAAAACAAAAGTACACAAAAGGCGTAATCCTTGTACCTTCTCCAACAAACACAAAACACAGATAAATAAATAAAAAACAAACGAGAAAAGCGAGGGCGAGGGTTGGGTCTTTCCTCCCTCCCCTCTCTCTCCTTCCTCACTTTCTTATTTTATTCTCTTTTCGTTCACATTTCGTTCTTCCTTTCTTTTCCTTTATCCCTTTCCTCACCTCCACTTTGTGATCGCCATCGCCTTTTCTCGCTCTCTTTTTCTCTTACTTCGTTATATTGCAATACCGTTCTCTTCAGGGTTCATCATTACCGGATTGTTCTCTCGAGCAATATACCAGTCTGCTGCAAGAACAACACCAACAACACCAACAACACTAACACACTAACAAGACCAAAACCACCAACGACAACACCTCCAAGCACAGAAAATAACCAACGCAACAAGTACACAAACACCTACAAACACACACACACACACACACACACACACTTGCTAGTGTGCCAACTCACCAACTGCTCCTCTCCTCACCAACCGAATACTAAAAGAAATATCATCTCTCTCGACCAGTCAAACCAGAACTCAACAACGCTGAAGCAAGCACAAAAGACTCAAACTGCTCCAACAAAAGAACAAAAAACGAGCCTCAATTCATAATGTACGTTGAAGAAAGTGTCCGCCTTCGCCAAACAAATAGCAGCTACTTCTCATAAGGACCTTCGCTCATCCATACCCTCCCCCACTCTTATAGACAGTCTACAACTCTCCGTACCCACCACGTTCAAAAAACTTCCTCCCTTGATCGACTGATCCAACACTCAAGAACACCGAGATAGGCATAAAAGGCACAAATTGTTCAAGCAAACGGAAAAAAAGATTCGCGTCCAATTTAAAGTATGTTAAGGGAGACACCCTTCTTCGCCAAACACGTAGCAAGTGCCTCGTTAAAGTACCTCTGCTCACCCCTTTCTTCTATTTCTCTTTAGACAGACTATAGAATCCAACAGTCCCATACACCCCACCGCCAGCACTCGAACCAAAACACTCAAGTGAAAAAGACCGCTGCTCGACATTTGTGTAAGTACACTGCAACTGCACGGTGTCTCTTGTACTGGTAGCAAGAACGTCAAGGAAGGGGGAAATTAATCTTTTTTTTTTCTTGCTGCTACAGATGTCCTCGTTCTCCTTCGATACCTACCCACCTGGCTGAAAACTCGAAATCAAAATACTCAAAATACCAATGTAAACACATGCGGACTAATTGCCAAGTTATTCTCACCTTAATTTCGCGGATAAGATGCAGTTGCTAATTATCACATTGCTCATATTTACATTGATAGTACTCCCACCATGTCCAACCATCCTCTCGACCAATTGGACCCCCATGTTCCTGGCAGCAACAATGCCAAAAACACCGTGCGCACCAGGAAGCGCGACAAGATTCGCGAGTTCTGTGGCTTTCCCAAGCCCAAATCCAAGGAGGTCAAGCACAAGGCCTCGAACCAGTCGCTGCACTCTCGATCTGCTTCTCAGCATTCCGCCCGACCGTCATCTATTGTCATTCAGGTCGATAGCGGGCTGCCAGGCGAAAAGGTCTCCTTCGTCGTTACACAGGTCGACAGTGATCCTTCAAGCCACATCAACTCCGGTTTTCCATCCGGAATCGTACAGGATGAGCATACATCACAGAAATCGACACAACCTCCGTCTGTTGCCTCCCAAACCAGTAGCTTTCCTTCAAGCAACATCCAGTCCACTAGTACCGCCGACACCCAGTCTACTTCTTCAACAAGTGATAACCAGTCTACTCATTCCACCGCCGCGCAGGAGAAGGCACTCTCAGCACCCCTTTCCACGCCGCGTATTCTCGAGGACGTCTTTGACGAGGATGTGCCCAAGCCCATCCCGAAGACAGCAGAGCTGCCTCAACTTCAGCAACGCATCGAAATGACACAGCAACTGGTTTATTGTAACACGTTGCTTCTTCAAAATCCAACAGGAGAAGGCGCGCCCAACAGTGGGCCGCTCGTGTCTCAGGAACCCGCCCTCAGCAAGGCCGAGCTAGATTGGCTCGAGAGGACAAAGAAGGACCCGATGGAAGCTGATCGCTTGAATTGGCTGGTCACTCAGGTGGTGGAGCAGTTTGTGGCTGATGCCAACAAAAACTCCACCAAGATCGCCGAGGTTGTTGCCCTGGGACCTATCTTGGAGGAGAAGCCTTACCGAAAGCTACTCGCGTCCTTTATCAAGGAGTTTCACGATGCTCGTATCCTGGACGTTGATATACTTCAGGGACTTGTCCAATTGGTGCAGGATGCTTCGCCTGACTACCTTGTCTCCGATGACCTGGTCAAGATACTTGGTATTCTCAGGGTCCACCTAGAGAGCACTCACCTGCAGTCAACCGAGCACTCCTACCACCTTACTCTGGCTGTCTCCAGGATCCTCGATGTCATGGTGGACCACGAGGTGCAGGATCTGGATCGTGTCCTCGAGCATGAGCCACTGTCGGCAGTCTTGTCGGGACTGAAGGGTAGCTTGGATCCCTACCTGATTTACCAGGCCTGCTATGCCTTCCAGGCTCTCCAGTATGTGCCTAACGACGAGACCGCTCTTGGAGCTGTGTTCAGACATACAATCGGTGTGGCGGATGGATTGATCAAGGCATCGGCCGTGATGAAGTTGGATTTAACGTCTGCACTGGAAGGTCTCAACAAACTACAGGAGGAGCTATCCAAGACGGTTGAGGTAGCTGGATCTGTGTATGAAGGCTTTTGTTTGCTTCTGAAGAGTGGTCGAGGAGTCTTTGACAGTCTTAAGGAAGCATTTGGATCTGATCAACGGCATCCATGGTATCCTGCCCTCAAGGTTGCCTATGCTTTTGCCCATGCCGGTCTACTGAAGGATCTGAAACAGCTGATCCTTGAGGCCTCTTGCCGCCACGACCATTTCTTCCAATGGGGGATATCACAGCTGTTGGGGGAGATCGCTGTCGATGCATTATGGTCTGTACCTATGCGCCAGCAAGCCGTCAGGCTCCTCGGTCATCTCTGCCAGCACGACCAAAACTGGGGCCAGGATGAGAGCGTCAATGCATGGATGGTTACCATTATCACCATTTTGTGCACCTCCTCCGACCAAGCCATCAGTGAGACCGCCCGTTCTGTGCTGCAGGATCTGACAGTGGACCAAAGTGGCTTGATCAAGCACCCTTATCCATTGAGAGACCGTCTACCCTTGCCCACCGAATCTCCACTCCTTGCCAAGCTCCAAAATATCCAGTACTTGGAGGATGAACTGCACAAGTTCCGGTTGCTGAGATTAGAAGAGGCCAAATTGCCGGTCTATATATCTCCCATGGCCAAGGCCAACCTTCAAGCCCGCGATGACGAGCTTTTTCCCCTCATGGAGAAGGTCCTGGAGTTCTTGGCCAGTGAGCGACAAGTCATGTTGATCTTGGGTGACTCTGGAGCAGGCAAGTCGACCTTCAACAAGCACCTCGAGTCCGAGCTCCTACGCAAATATACCCGCGGCGGCCCTATCCCACTGTTCATTAACCTGCCTGCAATGGAACGACCCAAAAAGGACCTCATCAGGGAGCATCTGGGGACCTACAACTTTTCTGAGAAACAGATTCAGGAACTGAAGCAATACCGCCAGTTTATCCTTATCTGCGATGGGTACGACGAGAGCCAGCTCACCGTCAACCTTCACACCACCAACCTCTTCAACCGACCGGGTCAGAGGAAGATCAAAATGGTGATCTCCTGCAGGACCCAGTTCTTAAATAATGACTACCGCAGACGCTTCATCCCCGACGGCACTGGTCACTACTCCGGCCAGGCTACCGAGCTCTTCCAGGAGGTTGTGATCGCGCCTTTCTCCAAGAAGCAGATCAAGGACTATGTCGAGCAGTATGTCTCCCTCAAGCCACAAACTTGGACTATCAAGGACTACATGGACAAGTTGACCACCATTCCCAACCTCATGGATCTTGTCAAGAACCCCTTCCTTCTCTCACTATCACTGGAGGCGCTTCCAGGAGTCACCGAGGGCCGACAGGACCTATCGGCCATTGAAATCACGCGTGTCCAGCTGTACGATATTTTTGTGAGGCGTTGGGTGGATTCCAACAGTCTGCGGCTTCAACACCATACTTTGACAAGGGATGATAGTGCTAAACTGGAGGTACTTCTGGATGCGGGGTTTTTATGGATGAGTGTTGACTATGCTACCAGGCTGGCTTTGGCGATCTTAAAGCACCAGGATGGAAACCCGTTGGTGCAGTACGTCCACGTCATGGACGAAAAGACATGGAAAGCCGATTTTTTTGGCCTTGATCCGAAGATCCGAATGCTGCGAGAATCGAGCCCGCTAAGCCGCACTGGTCATATGTATCGTTTTGTTCACCGATCGATGCTCGAGTATTTCATCTCGCTCACCGTCTTTGATCCCAACATTTATGTCAACCACGACGATTTTGCTCCGCAACTTGTTCCTGCCTCGTCTGACTCTGTGTTGCTTGAGGTCAGTAATACCTTGTTCAAGTGCAGCCTCCTTACCGAGCCATCAGTCATCCAGTTCCTATGTGAGCGAGTCAAGCAGCATTCTGATTTCAAGAAACAGCTCCTAGCCGTCATCGAGCAGTCCAAGACCGATGCCACTGCTGCCACCGCCGCCGCCAACGCCATTACTATCGTTGTCCGAGCAGGAGTCCGATTCAATAGTGCCGACCTTCGAGGCATCCAGGTTCCAGGAGCTGACCTTTCCGACGGTCAGTTTGACCACGCTCAGTTCCAGGGAGCCGATCTGAGAGGGGTCAATTTTGCAAGGAGCTGGTTGAGGCAGGCAGATTTCAGAGATGCTCAGATGGATGGTGTTCGGTTCGAGGAGTTGCCATACTTGGAGGAAAACGTTGCAGTCAATGCCGTCGCTTTTTCGCCTGATGGAAAGTTATTTGCTGTCGCTCTGTCTGATGGTCTTTCTACTTACGACGCCATGACATGGACTCGAGTATGGCAACACAAAGAACAGAGTAAGGTGCTCACTATCGCCTTCTCACCCAACAATCGGCACCTTGTGTTTGGGAGTGAAGACAAAACCTGTCGATTATGGGATACTGTCAGTGGCGAAACTTTGTTGGTCATGGAGGGGCATACTGATGAGGTGATTTCTGTGGCATTTTCACCTTGCGGCAAGCAGATCGCGTCGGCAAGCAAAGACAGCACAATTCGGTTGTGGAGCTCGGAGACAGGAGTGTGCTTGTTTGTCTTGGCCGGTCATGAAGATGCAGTTCGGAGTGTCGCGTATTCAGCCAATGGACGGAGACTTGTCTCGGGCAGTATGGATTTGACGATTCGTGTGTGGGGTCCGAGGACGGGAGCACCCGAGCCTGGCTGGCTCATTCCTCATGTTGGTGCTTCGTATGTAGCCCTTTCTGCAGACGGGAGGCTGTTCGCTCTCATGGCTGGTGAGAAGAATACCGAGATTCATTTGGTGGATGCAACTACCGGAGAGCAAGGCTTGGTTCTGAAGGACGATGCCAACCGGCTGACAGATATTGCATTCTCTCCAAAAGGCGAGATAATTGTTTCGTCAAGCAAGGGCGGGACTGTTCGGCTGTGGGACTTATCGAGTGGACAACTCATCTCCAGGTTGATGGGCCATAGCAACTGGATTACCACTTGCACCTTTTCCCTAGACGGCCTACAAATCGCTTCAGGAGATCTGGACGGGATTATACGTCTCCGTGAGGTGAACATCAACTGGTCGAGTTCCCTCATACAAGAACTTGCCGTCGAGGTCCGAGCTGTGGCATACTCTCCTGACGGACTGTTTATATTCTCAGGTCATGAGGACAACACCATCCAACGCTGGAACTCATCTACAGGAGCTTCTAGGACTGTTCCGTCGCGTTTTTCTGTCGATATATGGTGCTTCGCGCTTTCGCGGAATGACCATTGGTTTGCAACCGGCTGCTACGACGGGAATGTTCGGCTGGTGAATGTCCTAACCGATGCTGTTGAGCGCGTCCTCCTCGGATCTGCCGACAACCCAATTATTGATATGAGTTTCTCGCGCTGCTGTCGGTGGTTGGTCTCATGCCATGAAGACGGGGCAGTACTACTTTGGGATCTTGAGGGTACCAATGATCAAGGTAGAGTGGTGGTTGAGGCGGCTGATCAGCACAGTGACAGAGGTTCCGTGGTTTTCTCTCCCGCCGGAGATCAGATTGCCGTTGGATTTCTATCGATCCCACCGAGACTTCGCCTATACGATCCCCGAGTGACAGACCTCCAACCTTTGAAGGATGTGCGATTATCAGACAGGCTACTCACAATGGACTACTCACCAGATGGTCGGGAACTCGTAATCGGTACTGAAGCTTCCTCGATCTTGCTCTGGGACCTCAAGTCAGACAAGCCTGATATTATCCTGGAAGGCCACAATGATGCGGTAATTTGCGTTGCCTACTCTCCTTATGGCAAGTGGATTCTTTCCGGCAGCAATGACAAGACGTTCCGACTCTGGTCAGGCAAGTCTGACAGTTGGTTATGCGTTGCTGTTGTTTTCGGATGTTCAGAGGCCGTTACAAGCATTGCATGGAATCCGGCAGTCCCCTTGGAGTTTGTCACTGGTTCTGATGATGGATCTGTTCGCGTTTGGCGGATTCAAGATGCCGAAGTAAACGACGTTTCAATTCGTATGAGCTGGGGCTACCACATTGGGCAGCTGTGCGCCGCGGATTTGACTTTCAAGGGGGCCATTGGTCTTAGTTCACTCTCTCAGAGGCTGTTGGTCCAGCGCGGTGCTGTTGACGAGTCTTTGTCCTCCGGAGAGAGAGGATCCAGCGGGGGAGAGCTTAAGTAGAAGGAGCTGCCACAGTGAATGTACTATTAAAACAATTAATAAACAAGGCGCGCCCATTCCGCGACGATCCTTGAATAAGCCTTGCACCATAAAAAGCAAAAGAAAAAAAATGAGTTTAGCGGGGGAATTTGATTTGTTGATCCATTGCACGTAAATTTAGTGGCATCCTTTCTGCCACCTTTTTATACTGTGGTGAGCTCACCCACACGCCTATCGTATTTCATCCATTCCTTTAGTCTGTCAGTATTCCATTGCCGATTCGCAATTCTCGACGGACCTTATCTCTCATCTCACAACGGAATGCCAGCACCACATCAATTACAGCTTGACCATAAACGAAACCCGGCTACAGGACTATTCACCCTGTAGAAAGGGGAGATAGGTTTAAGGAAGGAGGCGGTTAGTTCAGCCAAGTACTAAGTTGGAGCTCACACATGAGAAAAAGTTACTTCATTGTGGAGAAATTTGATTAAAGGAGAGGGAAAAGGAAAAGGAAAAGGGTAAAGGACGAAAATGGGTGGAGAGAGAAATGAAAAAAGAGGGTGAGAGAGAGAGGATGGAGGGGAGAAGAAAACCTAAAGAGACTCAAGGGAGCGGCCATGACTAATTTTTCATGCACGAAGTTCAAAGGAGAGAACTCGGTAGCTGCGCCGTGGGAGAAGAAAGTGCACACAGTCTAGTCCCTTACACTTCCCTAATTCCTCCAAGAATGACGTAACAAAGTGCGAGTATCTGATACAAGTTGTACGAAACACTATAAAGAGGGAGGAGGACCAACAAGAAATGGGAAGGAGGACCGGAGGTGTATGTGTGCATTCAAGCATGGATGGGTATGTGTGGTTTTCTGTCTTGTTTTTTCTTTCATTTTTTGGATCGAGGAGTTAGAGTGTCACTGTACTTCCAGTAAAGAAATAGCAACAAATCTTGCCAAATAAACAGCAACGCATTTCTGTTCAGGATCCTCGTTTCTGATAAAATGCAGACACCAAAAAACTTAAGCCTATGCGCACATAGAAACGTGCATACGTTCATGCAAACAATCTTATGCGCACTTACACACGTTCACATGTATGCACACACACACGCGCGCGCGAGAAAAAAATAAAAAATAAAGGTTCAAAGACGAGAGTTACAATATAAACAACGAGGGTATAACGAAAGGGACCTTACAGTAACATGCCCACAGCCAGAAGAACAGAAATTCTAGCTTATTTCTTTTTAGGCCCCATCAATGCGCTTTACAAATCATACCAATTCACTCGTGCACTTTATTCGTTTCACACTTTCCAATTCTCTAAGTTTCTCGCTTATGAGTCACATCACTCCTGATCCACATTGGCGTTTGTGTTGTTCCTTTTATTCTTTATTTCAGCGAATACTTCTAGAAGTACCATCCTCGCCAACTAACCCCCTCCCCCCTCCTCCAACCTCCAAGGTATCACTCATCACACCTTCACTACTCCTTCGCATTGTCCACAACCCTCAACAGAACATATTCCTTCTTACCATCACTACCATCGGGCACAAAAAACACGCCAACTTTCAAAACCTCAATCTCCTGTCTCCGCCCAATCCTCTGTACAATACCCAACTCTTCCCCTTCCTTTTGCTTCGGTTCAGAAATCGACACGACTACCCTTGAGATACGCCTAGCTTTTGTCCTCCGGAGACAGGCGATTAATGCGGGGAGGGTGAATCCGTTACAGCCGAGGAGGGAGATCTCGCGGAGTTGTGGGAAGGAATCGTGCAGGAGTGTGGCAATTAAGGAGTCGGATAGGACCCAGCCACCCGACATGGTGAGAGTGGTGACAGAGTGAGCGATAATGATCCTCCTCATTGAATCCTGTGCTGGTGTTGTTGTTCGGTCCACGGTGTCGAGGTTTTCGAGGACGGTCTCATCGTCGGGTATGGAAAAGTCTGCGTGGGTGAGGACTCGGACATGACTGCTTTCTTGTCTAGTCTTCATCTTAAGGACCAATTCTTTCAAGGACGGACACCCACACAACATCCGAAACTGGAACCGGAACGCAAACTCTCCCGTGAACTCCAACTTCCACAACTGCCGGAACTTCCAGTCCCACGACCAAGCTGGGCGCTGACCGACTCCTACTTCTGTGACTACTCCATCTGCATCCTGATGATCGCCATACGACCGGTTCAACTCCTCCACAGGAGGAATAAACAATGTCCTCCCCGCCATCTCACTATCACTACAAATCCTCAACACCTTCAACTCTGTCGCCCAAGAAAGCGTCTCAGGATGAAATGTCAACGCCGGCCACCCCTGCAGCTCCAACTCCGCAACCTTCTCCAGCCGCGCCGACAAAGTAGGTTTTATATCCTGACACTGGTACCTCCACGTGTTGTCGGACAACTGGACGGTAGTGAGATTCGGACAATGGAAGAGGAGCATCTGGTCTATGAGGAGTCGGTACCTGTACGCGTTTATTCTGAGGTCCGTTAGCACCGGCATATCCACCCACCCACTACCAATCTCGATACTTTGAGGCAAATTGCCTTGGAATCGGATAGTGGTATAAATGTAGAGGGCTTTCAATGTGCTTGAGAACGCGTACGCAATATCGTCAGCCTCATCCGTGGACGAGTCATAGTCATGGATCTCCACTCGCTCTAACGGCACCAAGCTACTAACCACTCCTCCTCTCTCTCCCCCTTCTCCAAGCAAATACTTCTTCTCCTCCACAGCCCACCGAAAACTCCCTCTCCCAAGCGGCGTCGAAGTAATCTGCCTCAGCACCCGACACCTCTGCAAGAACCTCGGATACTCCTCCAGCCCAAAATCCTTCGAAGTCCGTCCCCACCCCCCAAACCTGCTACTCACCTCCCTCACATATCCCAAATCCGTCATCTCAGGATGCGCCAGCAATCGTTTCCAGCTCTTCTGGGACAAAAACGTGGGTCGATTCATCGGTGGCAGGAGTCGATAGATCTGCATCTGGAAGTCGTGGCACCAATACTCATCAAAGTACCGGGACGAGTGTTGTTGAAAACAGACGTTGACGTTTTTAAGTTGCCCTTTGAACAACCATTTATGCTCGCTGACAAAGTGGACCAATGCCTTCATCGCCTCGTCTTTGCACAGTTTGGAAGCCTCGGAGTTGTTGATAGGGTTGTTAAAGGACTCTTCGGGAGGGATCTCATCCAGGACAAACTCTAAACTTTCCAAACGTTCAAGCCAGGCCACAACTCCTGTCCAGCGAGAAATATCCGAAAGTGGAAAACTCAGTCCTTCCAATTGATCCAGCACAGGCATAGCAAGTGTCCACAGCATGTCTCGATAAAGACCCGCCCCCCAGAAATGCCAAGCCAGCTCCTTCCTCCTCTGGTCCATTCTCTCCTTGAGGTCGTCAGATTCCATATTGTTGTTGTTGTTGTTGTTGGTGTCCAGGACCATACTGTCGTTGCTGATAGGACACTGACTCCAAAACTTGTCCCCCTCAACGTAGTCCACTTCATCCTCCAAAAGCTGATCTCGCTCTCTAAGAATGGATGTTGTAAATCTGTGTATATTAAGGTCGAGGTAGCGAAGGTGGCCAAGGTAGTTGAGCGGTCTCGTTATCGGACGAATACTCTTGACGTCAGCGTCGGTGTACCGAGAATAATCGAGTTGGAATTCTGCAATCAAATTCTTCGGCACCTCCCCACCACAAAGGAGAACATCACCAAGCAAAGTTCTAACCAACTTTCGAAGACCCTGCTCCTTGTAGGTAGTATAGGGATGCTCGCTAAGGAAAGGGTTGTGGTAGATAAAAGGGAGAGTGGCTTTGGCGATGAATCGGTTGACACGAAGAAGGGCAATCAGGGAGGTTCGGGCCTCGCGGCGGTCTCTGTTGGTGATGATTTCGAGGATTTGATGGAGACATTCTAAGGGTAGTTGTGATAGCAGATCATTCATATTTTTTTATTGTTGTCGCTGTTGTATTTGGAGTGTGTGTATGTGTGTGTGTGAGAGAGAGAGAGAGAGAGAGAGAGAGAGAGATAGAGAGAGAGAGAGAGAGAGAAGAAAAGAAAAAAATGAGTGTTTTTTTATGAGATTGGATGTAAGCAGAATGAAGGAGAAAAAAAAAGGAAAGTAAAAAAAAATAATATGAAGGAACGGAAAACAAGAAAAGAAAGAAAAAGAACAAAATGAGGGATATTTGCTTGTTAGTTAGCGTCTGCGCCTCTCATCCTGCGCCCACCGCTGAGTCCCAGGTAAAAATTTTCAGCGCCGCAGTAAGGCACCCATTGTCCACGAAACCATGCTCACAGTACTCAACATTCAATTGAGCAAAAAAAAAAAACAAGACATACATCCCATCGCCAAATGCCAAGAATAAAAAATATAAAAATATATATCGTGTCATCCATGCTGCATTACTCAACTGCTGTTTACACCACCCAAGGCACTTGTATAGAAGAATTCGCAGGAGCATCATCAGCAACGGCCCAAGAAACATCCCTCTCGAAATCTAGCACCTTCAACACCCGATAGAAGTCATCATACTCAAACTCATTCTCATTTCCATCTCTGAACAAGATCTTGATCTCCAACATCTCCACCGTCTCGAAATCCAAATTTTCTTCCTCCCGCTCGGGATGACACAAGCCATGCTCCAACGCCTCTTGCCTCCTGGGCTCTTCAAGATCTGTCTGCACATATTGCCACTTGTGGTTGGGGTTGTTGCGGATGATGGACATCATGGATCCAAGACCGAGAGATGAGAACACTCCGCCGCCGTTGCTGCCTCCTCGGGTTTCCAGTTCGGTCACATTGGGGAGCGTATCCACCAAGAACTGTGACAGGATGGACTCATTGTCCACAACCCAGTTGCCTTTCAATGACAAGTATGTC
The DNA here is from genome assembly GCA_036320915.1 of Linnemannia elongata. NCBI lineage: Eukaryota > Fungi > Mortierellomycota > Mortierellomycetes > Mortierellales > Mortierellaceae > Linnemannia > Linnemannia elongata. The sequence goes on along the minus strand of JAXBDG010000005.1, from coordinate 128,709 downwards.
ACCCCCTCAACAACGATCCGCTCTCGAGTTTCTCCTGATCCTGCGATAGAAAGGTCGGCTTCTGTGATGACTCGAGGGTGCCCATTGTAGTCGTTCGTTCGAATATCCAGAGTCAAAGATACTAGCTGTGGGCATACCTTCAGCATCTTGAATTGGAATAGGTATGCAAACTCGCCCGCCAAGCACAGTTCCCCCAGCATAGGTAAATACCAATCCCAGGTCCACCTTGGTCGAACAATCCTTTCTCCATTCTCCTCAACCCCCTCATCCTCCTCCGTCTCTTCAAGAATACCAAACGACCGATACAACTCTGTGAGAGGGGGGATAAATACTCTGTTCAAGTACGAAGACATTCTCCCAATGGTAAGATTGCGAAGCTCCGACGTCGACGAAAGCGTCTCAGGATCAAACGTCAAAGCACTCCAACCACAAAGATCCAGCTCACGCAATCTCGGCAAGTAGGCAGGCAGGCAGGGCACAATCTCCGAAAAGTCATAATCCCTGATCGCGTCCCCGATTTTGATCGACGCGATGTTTGGGCAATGCGCTAGCAACTCATGATCGAGCACCGCGCGTTGGAACACGACACGATGGACGGATTCCGGCATGTATAGATGGAGTTCTGTCAAGGCCAAAATATCGACCCACCCACGGCCAATGTGAAAAGTTTTCAAGGGGGGAGTGTTGGTGAGCCATTTGGGGTCTCCCACGATGGTGAGTGACCTGAGGGTCTGACTGAAGGCGACGGCGATATCGTTTACTTCCTCGTCACAAAGAGGGTAAACTATAAGATTCTCCTTGATCCAAACCCGTTCCAACGGCACCAGTCCATACTCTACATACGCCGGTCGCCCCTCCTGATTGGACATAACTGCGGTAGAAGTAATTGAACAGGACACAACACTTTCAAGGTCCCGCTTCTCCTGAACCGCCCACTTGAAGGTGTCCGACCCTAGAGGCGGAGTAGACAGAGACTTGAGACGAGGACACCGTGGTAGGACCCAATCATTCGACAAGCCCTCACAGACCGGCTTTTCAAACCACGACAGACCGATCGACTCGACCCAACAGAAATCAATCGTGTCAGGATGTGCCTTGACCAATGGCCGCTCAGAACGTGAAAGGGACTTGAGCTTGGGCGTTGGAGGGATACTGGCGAGCATCTCGACCTGGAGATCCTCGGGAAACGACTGTAGAGCGTCTGGCCAGAAACAACCGTCCTTCCAATTCGCCTTTGTGAGTCGGCCCCTAAATAGCCGCGCATGCTCCCTCACAAACTCAACCACCTTGCGCATCGCCTCCGCCTTGCGCTCCTCTCCTGTCCATTGTCCTTGTACTTTTCCATCACTGTCTCGGCCTTTCCTCCGAATGCTCACCCATTCTGGATGCATCGGGCGATGAGCAATGTGCCTGGAGTCAAAGTCGAATGGCTCATCCAGGATAAATGACACCTGCTCCAGACTTTCAAATCGACCAACGACCTCACGATAACGGTCAATATCCGAGAGAAGGATACTCAATCCCCTCAGCTGCTCCAATATCGGCTCTGCCACATGCCTAGAAGAATTCATTATATAAATCGTGCTAGGTTACTATCCTACTTTTTTTCTGCCTCTTTGTCCAACCTATTTCTGCTATTTATTTATTATTATTATTATTATCTTTTTTGGACGAAGCTAGAAAAGGCTTCATATAAACAAGCACACACATGAACCAGACAAGAAAAAAAAAAGAAATCATCAAACTTGTCAATGCTATACCCATTTACCAGATGACTTGACGATAGAGTTCGACTTGAAAGCACCTCAACACCAAATCCCACTTGTTCTGAAATCTCTTCATATACCCGGGCGGTAATTGGTCCAGCTCTACTCCCATAATTATCTCTTCCTCTTCTTCCTCCAGTCTCTTTAAATACTCCACTACACGCGGGGAGATCTGACTTTCAGGGAAGACTGTCGAGAACTCTGTGGGATCAATGTATCGAATATGTGCCAAATAATCCAGCGCCGGAATTTCTTCACCTTTGGCATCGGGGTTGGTGGCGTCAGGATTGTTGGCGCCAATTGCATCCTTAGACAATCGATAGACAAGGTCCAGAACCTTGCACCCCCTCGCTTTAGAATTCCTCTCCAACAACTGTCGTGTCGGGTTCTCAAACCCCTCATCCAACCGTGGAGGCGCCCGCCCGTACGGTGTGGACGCACGGAAGTACGGGGAATTGTACAGCAATGGAACAGTCACGTGGGCGAGGTGTTTAGAGACACAGAGGACAGGGAGGAGGGGCGAGGTTCTATTGTTGCCGAGAGGGGGAACGGTGAGGAGTAAGAAGATTTTGTGCAGGATTTTTAGAGGTAACTTGGAGAGGTAGTCCTTGTCGGCGGTAGTAGTGTGGGATAGGATGGATTGCATTGTGGATGGTGGAGATGAGTAAGGGTTGGTCATGAGTGAATGGGCTATTGTTAATTTTCACTCAAGTGATGTAGATGTTTGAGAGGCAAGGAATGAATGTGTGAATGAGGGGAAATGTATAAAAAAAGAAACAGACAGGAACAAGAAGAAAAATAAGTCTATTTTGACGCCTTCAGCAGTGAAAGACGAGGAATGCTCATCATGACTTGAAAGCTCTCTTTTCGACGAAAAACACACGCGAAAATCCTACACACACCATCGTGCCCCTTTTTTCCAGACATGCTGATGTCTCTGTAGTTTAGACAGTCACCTTTATACGGTAGTATTCATGATATACCAGAGGTCGCTTATTTGCTCTTTGTCTCTTTTTTAGAGGCAGAACGAGTATTGACAAGTGTTGCCTCTGCATATTATAGAGTATCGCCTTCTTTATTCGCTACCAGTTGAGCTAATCCTACAATCTTACCATCGAACCCGCTCCTCTGGCACGGTACCTACACCTACACAACAGATTGATTCACACAATAACCTACAGTCCACAAAGCTCACACCAAAACACACGAAAGAAAGAAAAAAAAAGCGGTCCAGTCTGCGTACAGCTTTTAATCTCTTCATGTTTTTCAGTAGCACGATGAACTGAAAGTGGCAAAAGGTGAACTTTCAGAACTTTGGATCCATGCCAGGCAAAAAACGGTACAAAAGTTCTTTATCCTCTGAAAAAAGAGCATACCATTATTGACATCCCTCTATGGAGACACTTCCAGATGAAGCAGGATGAAGGAAAGAATAAAGAGGGACATGAGCCAAGCTAAAAAGAAAGATCGTCTCTCTAGTCCATTTTGCGCCCAAAGAACGTAGGCATGCGGTATAAGCACAGATAAATCAAAGCTAAGAAGATCAGGCTTAGGGTGGTGTGTGTGCTGCTGCCTGAAAGGGAGATCAAAACCAGAGAACAGACAGAGTTGCTTATGGCACAACCCTTGGCGGGTCAATCGATAGTATCTTGCAAATGTGGAGCGAATCATCGGCGGGTCCATCGGCACGCCTTTGCAAATGTGGAATATTAGTTTGTAGCCATTAATGTTGCATCAGTCACGCATATTGTAGCAGCAACACTGAGCTCATCCTCAAGCTATTCCAGTACAGTATTAGGCGAATTCGCCGGTCTCTGCGAGCGAAGCCGCGGGGTATTATTTTCATCTCTCTCCTCATTCTTATCTGTTACTTTTATTTATAGACCACCCCTCTATCGCCCACGAGCTCTCCAGTACAGTACAATGTCACAAGCACCATACCTTTCCTCTCCCTCACCAAGAATGGAACTCATTGCATTAACTATCAAGTTCCAGCTTCCAGTAACGGTTTCTATCTTGCCTACAGCGCCACCTTCAGCTCGCTTGACAAAAATTCGGGTACTATTTACATGATTAGCAATGGCTGTAACTTCTATAGCAGGGATAACAATGAAATTGAGTTAACAATTTGATAACCTTCGATGAATCTCTATTATCATAATGGCAATGTCCTTTTGAAGAATCTCCGCATGACAAGGATCTCGACTAAATCGACTATACCCATCCAGATAAGGCATGCGAGGGCTAAATAGGATCAAGGGCTTCAGCATATCAATAAATAATGGAAAAGAATAAAAATCCACTTACTTATTTGCTAGAGAGGATAATTCACTGGATGTCTTGTGCGTTCATGTTGATTGGCAATGCTAACTGCATGGAGCAGATGAGGAAGCAGGCGCAACCTTCCTAAGTCCCATCCAGCTACATAACACCTTGACATCCTCGATGGTCATGGTCTCTGCTTCTTGGGTGGCATTATTCATAAAAAGGTAGAAGAAGTACCACTGGGGCACGCCAACCTTCATAGAGATGGAATTATATCTAATATCATCCTCATAACCTAACAAGGCGCATCTCTTATTGTCTCCGTATATCTTGGTATCGACGCCACAATGGTATAACAGCTCAGCAGTGATGGGGATCACCGCCGGATATGAGAGCTCAGGACCTAATTGGAATGTAATAGAGTCGATACACAAGGGATTCTTGTGGAAGACAACACCAACATCTTCAATAACCTTACCGCCAGTGAAGTCTTCCACATCAATCACGGTCTCGCCGGGCTCAATGCACCCTCCCGAGCAGGTGATTCCATCTCCAGGGCACAGTCTCGCATAGTCTGTGCGCTCGTTGTTGCTGATGCTGACAATAGGGTAACTGCCACCAGCGAAGTCTGCATCAGCCACACGGATAATGGTGTTCATATTGTCATCCTTCGCAGGCTTGAGCAAGATGCTACTCTCACCAGCCTTGCCTATTCCGAAGCCAATAGACCTAGCATCCTCGATCGTAGTATTAGGTCCTGCAGTCGCAACAGCAGACACCAATAATAGTACGATAGTAATAGCTCTCATAATAGTAATAGAAATATCACTATTTGCATCATAGTAAAGAAAATGCGACGGAGACGTTATTGGTTGTTGATATGAGTACTAAAACGCTAATGATGAGAAGAGTGCCTGCCTTTACCTGGAATACAGTTGGTGAGGCTAATGAGGGAAGGACAGACCGAATGGAATTCAGATGGCGAGAGGATGGGCGTGGACGGGGACCTATTATTGCACAACAATGTTGCGACGGAAAAGTAATTAGATGTTGATTCAACTGCTACAACGTGCGCGATGAGAGAAGAGCACCCACCGCCCATTACTTGTAGTTACAGTTAGCGAGACTAATGAGGGGAGAGCAGATCGAATGGAGAGAGGATGGAGAGAGGATGAGAGGATGGGCGCGGAGCGGTTGGAAAAGGGTGGAAATAAGGAAAAGGGAAGAAAGGGAAAGGAAAGGAGGGAAAGAAAGAAGAGGGAAGGAAGGAATGTTGTTGGACAAACAGAAAAATATGCCTCATGCATGCATTGAATAAGGTTCACCAACACAACGCCTTTGAAGACGAGAGGGCTTGGTAACCTGAATTTCAACTGATGACATGACGTCACAGGAACAATGGGGTGCAGGACAATGGACGCCATAATTCTCTTATTGGCTGAAGCTATGCATGAAATATTTCCTAATATGGATCGGCAGTTACTGTCAATTGACACTAAATTACATTGAATATCGGCACAATCATTTGACCCAGTATCTTTATTCACTGCTTTTGAGCTCTTATTCGACCTACTTTTTCTTTTTCTTTCTACTTCCCCAAGTCCTTTTACGACACATCCATTACTTCCATCACATGAAGTATCCTTCATAATGGGACTATTCGACTGGTACCCTTTCATTCGACGCAAGGGCTACACACCTGTCCAACTTTACCGATCAATACTCGCGAGCATCATCACCAACGGTCGACGGCGACTGGATGTTCTTGGGTCGTGCTATAATGTCATCAGGAGCTCTTACTCCAACATGTCGCAAGACGCCGCCCACCGCAGTCTGGAGAAGGAAGTCAGTCGGTTCGGAACGGCGTTGAACATGACTCTTTACATTGATGGGGACCCGGCCATGGAGAAGAGTGAGACCGCAGCCGAGCGCCAAAAACGGCGAGAGAAAGCTCTGGAGCAAACAGCAACGAGCCTAACCACTCTCGAATCACGCATCGACAACGATCAACGTCTTAGAAAACGCCATTTTGCCGACGTCCGCTCAGGTTTAGCCTCCTCCTTCTACTGGTCGATGGAGAGCCGGAGGAGCTTTGCGGATTATATGACAGAACGAGGCTGGACAGTCCAGGTTGTGGCAACAGAGGCTGACTTGGCAATCGCTATCGACGCAAACCCAGAGGACATTATCATCTCCCGTGATTCAGATATGCTCGCCTATGGATCTATCGTGACTTTGTGGCGCCCCGTTTCAAACGACATGATCCTGGTTTACTCCATCCCTGACCTCCTCTTGGCCCTCGGCATCACCCGCGCTCAGCTCACCGCACTTGCAGTAGTGTCCAAAAACGATTACAACAAGAATATTTGGTCTCTTGGTCCAGCCACGAACTTCTCTATTGTCAAGTCCATCAACAGCATGGGTAATGATCGAATATGTTTCTATTTCCAGGTCTGAATGTTCTTGCTATCTTTACATTGAGAACTAACTGCGCTTAATGTCTTTCTTTTTTATTATATAGACCCTAAGGAGGTGGTGCACAGCTATCTGGCGGACACTCGAGTCATCTCGAAAAACAAGGAAAAGAAGGAGTTTGAGGACTCTATTCGCGTGTTTATCGACAAGCGTCAAACAAAACTTAACAGAGTCGATTCCACATCAGATGCTCAGACCCTGTATGAGCAACTGCATCTTCACTTCAAGGATCTGTGTACCCGGCATAACGAGCTCAAACGCATTCGTATACAGGAGCTGCATCTGAGGTATTTTCACTGATAATTTGCAAAGCTTGTTTTGAGGAAGCAATCATGTGAATTATTTCTCATTACACTTGATTAATAATATAGAGAAACCAGTGATGAGATTATACGTCTGCGAGTGCCAAGATCCTGGAATCGCTACCGTACTGTGGAATCGCCAAGACAGATCTCCAAGGCCTCTGGAACCCCTTCAGAGCATCAGCCCGGCTTCCCCCAGGAGCCTACTTTTACTCCTTTGGGTCAGGAAAACCTTGGCCATCCAGCACTGCCTAGGACACGAATACCCCGACACAGCCAACGGTTTTCTTTCAAGCGATACCAGGGGAGCGTGAGCCATGAGCCTCCTGCAAGAGCCAAGCAGCTCGCGTGGAAGGCTCCCAAGGCGATGTCCCATTCCATAAGTGACTCACCCACCACTGACACCACGGACAGCAAAGACAAGCAGAAGTCGGACAAGGCACCATCTGCTGCTGGCCTGAGGGCATCCAAGATGACTGACAAGCAGAGGCTCTCTAAGTCACTCGGCTGGCATCATCCCACAGTTTCTCTTGAGGTCGGAACGTTGGAGGCTAACACTAGGCGAGTGTCGTCGCTTTCGCCGGAGCTGCAGGGGGAGGTGGCGAAATGTCTGAAGGAGGGTTCCCAGCTGGCAGTGGACATCAAGAGGAAGGCCCAACGCCTTATTGGTCGCTTTCTGGAGACGTTGCGGACTCGTATTGAGGATGCGGTGGTCGAGGCTAGGAGAAAGAAAAATGGCGAGGCTTTGTTGGAGTCTGATCGGTTAAAGGCGAGACGCGAGGCGGTATCGGATGATGAGCGAGTGGTTCTGGATTTTCTCTGCGAGAGGATCAAGCCCAAAGTTGACAAAGATAATGGACTCGACGGCGGTCAGAAGGATGCTGGCCAATCGGATCTTGATGAGGAGACCGACAAATGTGTGAAGTTCCTTGAGACCTTTTTGACGTACCTATACTCGGAGAATCTTCCCAACAAAAACTCCGCTATGGGTAAAGCAGTCGACAAGTTTGTCGGGATCTTGGTCGACCTTGAACTATTCGATACCTCTCGGAATCGAGGCGAGATCAATGTCAGTATGTCGTTCACGCCGAGCATGCTGGTGCGGTCCACGGCTAGTCAGCTTTCTGTTGAACTCAAGAAGCATTATCGTAATGGAACCCATTTGTTGTACGATAAGGTAATGATATGATCCCATTGACGATTACTCTAATAGAGGTCCTCATTACAAACAAGCATATAACTGATGTTTATCTGTTTTATTGTAGGTGTGCACTCTGAAGGACAAGGGGCAAGTTGAGGCATATATCGACTTCAACATTCAGGAAAACATATCAGCAGCGGAAAATTTCATCGCTCTCAACGACATGCATCCAAACAAGTGGCGGATCACACCCCTCACCTCGTCGCAGCAGGGATTTGTTACTTTTTCAGAGAGAGAACTGGCTAGCTTCTTTTGGAAGCGAGACTCGTTGCGGCAGAGGCTGGTGGAGTTGGCTTCATTGGACCAGGACAACCCCGCCACTGTTACTTCAACAAATGACCTGGAAACCTGGATCGGTGGGAAGGAGCCGGGATTTATAATCAAGAATTTCGTCTGCGACATCGATCCCACCGGCCTGTCGAACCGACAGAGGCGCAAAACTGGACACCGCGCCGCAATCAATCTTCGGTCGTTGAGTGAGATTCAGGATCACCTTCAATTTGTTGAGCAGACGAAGCCCAAGGACTATCACCAAAAGGGCTACATACCCCATGGATCACTACGAACGGATGGATTTAGGTTCCAGCTCACTGCTTTTAAGCTTCGAGAGCGCCAAGATGCGCGGTTCAGGAGATTACCCGAGGATGATCTCCCTCCAAGGCTGACTACCACGGTTGCCGGGTCCGACTATTACCTCTCTGAAATCCGCAACGTCATTCAGTCCAAGGAGGACATCGCCAAGTTGTGGCCAGGAAAGAACGTAGATGACATGAAGATCGTTACCTTGGATGGCGGTCAAGTTTGCGTGGTCGGTGGCTTTGCGTATTTGCCTAAGGATCTGGACGGTGAGTGCAAGGGCAAGGAGAAAGCAACTGGGGGCTTGTGCATGGAGGGTATCGTTTTGTCTTGTCAGGAGGCAGCAGATGAACTGATGACCAACCCATTTCCAGTGCCAGATCTGGTCTCGACTCCCGTTCATGACCCAGTAACGGATCCGCGTGGCGACTCATCCCAGCCTCCCTTCTACAATCTGGCTGTTAAGCAGAAGGCTATCTACCAGCCAGTATTTCGACATCGTAGGTGGCTCGAGTACGAGAAGGGGGTGACTCCTGAAGGTGAAGAGGAGTCTGTTGCGGATCTTGAGTCCCGTTTGCCACCCCTGAGAGGACAGTCAGGAAGCGTTATGAACTATGTGGAGGAGTTGGAGCTGGTTGAGACACGTCTGAAGAAGTTCTATGCTGGGGATGACAATCGTTACAAGAAGCATGCGTGGGACTTGGAGAGGGCCAAGCAAGCAGAATATCAGGCCCTTGCCGAGAGGTTGCTGGATGTGGTTGGAGGAAGTCTTGGTCGACGAGTCGAAGACAATGAGGACAAGGATCCCATTTTGTTTGGAGTTGGCTTGGGCCAGTTTTCCAGCAACTCCAAGCTTTCGACACTGCACTCCACATTTCTCTCGTACTTTGTCCAAACGGTAAGCCTTTGTCATCAAAGTCGTTGATAACATCGCTGATATAATTCAAGTGTTGAAAACTAATGTACTCTTTGACTCTCAATGTTTAGGTGCGCTCCCTAGGCTATGTCGTAGTCGGTATTAATGAATACTACACATCGAAGAAGTGCCCCCGATGTACCGAGTTCATTGCGCAAGTGACCCTTCGGAGTTTTTATTGCTACTCGTGCAAGCGGTACTTTCATCGTGACACGATGGCTGCTCAGAACATGTGCGAGATTGTTCTACACCGGCTCAAGACCTTCGAGAGGCCCAAGCACCTGCAGCCGCTTGCAGCAGATGGATCATACCCATGGATGGCGAGTTCCAGTACAAGTTCAAGCAACATGGCAGCAAGCAGTACCACGGCGGCAAGCAGTACGGCGACAAGCAGCACCACGGCAGCAAGCAGCAGCAGGTCTTCCAGTCGCGCCCCGTCACGTCGTAAGAGGGCTTCCACAGTTTCCAGTCAGGAAAAGGGCAGGAGGGGCAAATCGACCCGAGCTTAGACTAGATTTTTACGCGTGTATGAAACCACGCATTAGTGCTGGATTGTGGGGATTAGTTCCACGATGACGCCACTCCGGTGACGTCATTTTGGCGCCAATTGTCCTGCAGCCGAACAATGTAGATTTTTACTTGGCTGTTCAATTTTGATTTTGACAGTCACTTCATTTTTTTTTTTTTTTTTTTTTTTTTTTTTTTTTTATGTGGAACAAAGGTGAGCGAAACACCAAGCAGCTTACTTACCACTACCACACAAACACCACACACAGAAACAAACGCACAACGCGATGCAACACAACGCAACGCAACGCGCAAAGAAAGAGAACAAGACCAGAATAAACAAAGGAAAAAGAGAGAAAAATGAATGTTCCGTATTGTATTGTCAATATGTGTTGTGTGTGAAACTATGTACGCTCGCTTCGCGTTCTCTTACCCTCAAACTTGAGGAGGGTTGCATTGCTTCCTCGACGCTTGGCAGAGTTAGGAGTTTTGGGGTTAGAAGTAAAAGAAGAACAGGTAATGGGAGTAACAGTAGGCACGACACTTTGACTCCTTGTCACTCGAGGAACAGGGCCATAGGTTCTCTTGATTGGCTTAAGGTCCTCCGGTTGGGATTTTCTTGCCGGCTCTTCAGCTTGAACTCTTTTGGGTAGGATTGCCTTGCTGTGGGCGGGCGTATGTGCACTCGTATGGGCGGGCGTATGGGCGGACAGCATCCTTCTTCTATTGAGGGTCAACGGCTCCTTTTCTTCCTCCTCTTCCTCCTCTTCCTCTTCATCCTCTTCATCCTCTTCCTCCTCGTCTTCGATATCTTCTTTATCTGCCTCGGACTCGGGCTCAAACACATCTGCCTCTTGGACCATCTGCACCAGCGCTTCCTCCTCTCTGTCTCTGTCGTTCCTTCTCCTTAAATTCGAGAGTCGAATAGAGTCGAGAAGATCCCTTATCGCGTTTGCGCTCAATCCATACGTGTCTCTCATATTCCGTTCACTCCTCCCGAGGCGGATGAACTCAAGAGCTATCAGTTTCCTCTGAGAATACCTTGTTGGGTCTGTCTTCCTCATCGTCGCTGTCCAATCCTTGAGAGGGACCAACAATCCCTTTTCGAGATCCCCATGCTCCCACTGCTTGATAACGTCCTGCCACTTCTTGGCAGTGGGGATGCGTGGAGCAACTGGTGGCTCGTCCTCCTGCTCCTGCTGCTGCCGTGGTTGTGGTTGGAGTTGCTGTCGTGGTTGTGGTTGGGGTTGGGGTGGCTGTCGTGGCTGTTGCTGTTGCTGTCGTTGTTGCTCTGGTACTTGCGGACGGACGACCGATGACATTTCCTTCAAAGCGACAAGCAAGGACTCCGTAACGGACTTGGACATCTGCTTCAGCTGGTGATCCATTTCTTTTTTCTGGACAGAGAACTGGTGCACCATCTCCTCATCAAGTGTGGCTCGGAGCTTCTCAAGCGACTTGGATAAGGCCTGTACGCTGACGGGGGCAGATCCTGGAGAGTTGCTCTCGCCCATGAAGACTGCGTGCCGACTATCCTGGCGCGACGGTGCCAGCATGTCGCTAAAGCCCATCTCATATCGGGTGTACTCGTCAAGCAGGTAGCGCATTATGGTACCAGTTCCCTCGCCCTCTGACCAGCCCCCCCACCACTTCACAGCTTTCAACGACCACTTTTCCTTCGCAAACATAAACCGAAACTGGGCACCACCGCGGCGAAAGCAATGTGTGGTAAACCTCCCATTGCGTCTCGCCAAGAGACCTGACTGGTTCGTCAGCTGGTCAAGCCAACCTTGTATGCGAGGCTGTGACAGGGCTTCTTGGTACTTGATACGGCCCTTCGCATCCAACGCAGGAAACACGAAATCGTCAGGCTGTAGTTGGCGCCCTTGGGCCTCCATCCAATCCAGCCACTCCAGGAGTTTGTTATAACAGCAAATCGATGGGTCCTCTGGTTGTGGGTGGATCTGGTAGACGTTGGCTAAGTGCAATGGTGTAGTCAATATGCATGAACTGTAAGATTACGGTTGCTATCCACCAGATACGTACACATAGACATATAAACAGAACATGCAAAGGTACCGCAAAACCGTACCTTTGGTCACATCCGCTTGATTTGTTTTTCTAAAAGTCAATGTGATGGTAAAGTACGGCGAACCAGTCTCTGTGGTCAGGCCACGGTCAATGTCCTTTATCTGAAGGCGAGTTAGCTCCTCGTTTCTAAAGCAAAAAATGCAATGCCACGAAATTGTTGGTTAATTATTACAAGCAAGAAGAGAGCACAGCAAACCACCATCAGATGCGGATTATACAATTACCTCGTCCATAGGGTAAAGCCAGTTGCTGCAAAGGCCTGAAACATTTTGCAAACGGCCTCGCCCTGAGCTTCAATGGTTGCTGGATCCCTAAGATGCTCCATCAGTCTGACCATGTCGCTGTAAGATACTGCGAGACTTTGTCGGCTAGTACCCGCTTTTCCGTCGCGCTTTTTCAGAGAAATGAGAAAGTTCTCGAAGCGGATGTCGTGGACAGGGTTTCCCGTCCAATTTCCGTCCTCATCGCAGGTCCACTTATCGTCCTGACAACCCAGCGTGTTCTTGAAGTAATGCTTCATCCCTGATTTAATGCCCTCGGCTGTCTTATACGAGAGACCCTCCCCATCTCCATCGCTTCGACACTTGTAGCAGACGTACGCAAGAAGGACCTCTGGTGTATGCTTGGAGATCTTCGTGAAAGCGGTTTGCCAATCAGGATCCTCAAAGCTTCTCGCGTACGCAAGTGCACGAGAGACTTGACCACTGTAGCTAGTCTTGGTCTTCGGAGCATAGAGATGTTCCTCCGTAGTTCGCGCTGCTGCTTCCAGATCGCTCTTGCCATTGGAGGTTTTGGCTTTGGGGCTTTTTCCTTTCTTGATGTTGCCGTTGCCGTTGGGACAGGAAGCTTGAAGGGGAGAGGAGGCTGGTGCAGCGCTGGTGGTGGCGACGGAGGTGCCGGGACGAGAACCAGTGGGCTTGCTGAGGATTTTAGAGGTGGTACGTGGCATGTTACAGGGCTTTTGTCTTGTGTTCTTGTTGCGCTATTCGCGAGTGTGATTTTGTGAGTTTGAGAACAAAGAAAAAGAGAAAAGAGGGGAAGAGAAAAAAGCAAACGCGGAGGTGATTTTTCATCAGCCACATTCTACACACTCAATCACATTACACGCGATTTGTGCGAACAAGTCGCCGTTTCACAAACATAACAAATAGTGTTATGTGCGTAAATGGTGTGCTAGCACCGTGTAATGTAAACTGGGGTACATTCTTTAAGTGAGGACTGTTTTATTCTGAATGTGAATAATTATGCGATTTCTCCCCAGGGCCTTCTACGGTCATGCAGACCAGTCTGGACATTCTCCCTATGGTTTTCTATGCCGATCAAAAAACACCCACTACATTCGTCCCTGTTCAATTTTACATGGAGTTTGTTCAAGATTTATTTTTGAACAATTTTTATATGTCTGCATATCTCTACCCTTCTCAGCAAGATGACTCTGGGTTCTGAACAAGCAGGGTCTAAGTTAGAAGAATCAAAAGTGGCTCTATTAAGTGACAGACTATCTTTGCTTAGAGAGATGGAAGTAGGTGAGCTATACTAACTATTGCAGATTTCGTGTATGACAGGTCACGGTTGGCTTCTATTTTTTCCTACATTCGTTTTCTTCCTTTCTTAGCCCTCTACCACTACTCTGTTTTTCTTTCTTCGGCTAAGCTATTTTTCACTCTTTCAGTACAACTGGCTTGTGGCAGCCAAGCGTTCATAGCGATGTTGCTTTTTGATCCTTCGATGTCGGCTCTTCCTATCATACTGAAGCAGAATTCAGTAAGCGTTGGATTGTTTACCCGCTATTAGGGAATGTGAGTTGGGTTTAGACCGTCGTGAGATAGGTTAGTTTTACCCTACTGATGAAATGTTGTTGCAATACTAATTGAACTTAGTACGAGAGGAACTGTTCATTCGGATAGTTGGTATTTAGGCTACCAGAGCAGGTAATGGTCCGAAACTATCATCCGTTGGGTTATGGCTGAACGCCATACGTCAGAACCCGCGCTAGAACGCGACGATTACCGCCTTTTCCGATTTTTAGTAGAATACGAATAGATCTTCGGATCCTGAATCATACTACGTGGGGATATTTTGCAGAGCGGAAAGGCTTTGTGAGGTTCCTGCTAATGTTAAGTTCAAATATTGGAAGAGATAAAATCCATTGCAGACGACTTTAATTGAACAGGGTATTGTAAGCAGTAGAGTAGTCTTGTTGCTACGATCTGCTGAGATCAAGCCCATTGTTCTATTGATTTGTGCGAAAGTACAACATCTCTCTTTCAGGTCTTAAGTTAAGGGCAGCTTAACATATGTCCTGGCGGACGGGTGTGGATAGCTGCCTGAATGGGCTCTCTTACGGTGACCCCCTCCCCCAGCCTGAAAAAAAGAAGACAAAAAAAAGTGAATAATGATTAAAACAAATGTTCACTAGGCCGCCATAAGCTCCCATGATCTCACTGCCGCGTCTGCTCTACAGCATCGTGGACATCATCCAAAAGCGCGCCCAGGGACACATGTTTGATAGAACGACATTTTTTACACGGGTGGTGCACAACATGGCTCTGGCACGCGATTTTTTTCTCGGATGGTTCACATGGAGATGAAACTTGGCACCTTTTGTGTGTCGCATCTGATACATAGTGGGCGACAATACTCTACCTCATAAGCTACGGCAATACACAACTAAACCCACTGCATCCCGTCCGGTCTGCATAGTTAAACAGTTGATGGCATAGTCAGTACATAGGACATTATCGCAAGGTTCAACTCAATACAATTCAGTAAATGACTCCTATGCCGTGTACCGTGTAACATTCAGTGCAATTTATTAAACTATTGCCCAATCACCCATTAGCCTGTGTGTACCTGAAACCTTAATTGAAGAGAAAAAAACATTCCTTTGTGGACCTCTTTTCTTATTGAGCTACGACCACTTACATCGCATCACCTTGCCTTTTTACTCTTTTTTCTCGAGATTTCACAAGCACTTCTTTTCGTTGCCATGGAGGTGTTATTCAAGAGGACCTCCTTTTTCAATCTGCTAGTTCTTTTTGCTCTGTTATGCCTCTTTGTCATCGGAATGGAATTTCGTCTTGCATGAATTAGCCAACGTCATTTCATTCCCGATTTTTTTGCCACCGTAGTGTTTTTCAACTACCTCTTTTCTATCAGACTGCATCTAAATACCTCCCCTAGCATCCGTTTCTGTATTTGTCATTCCCAGGTCATTAACATGAAAAGTGGATGATGGAGATGGCAAGAAGAGTTATACGGAAAAGCAGGGGGAGGTTTTGACAAGAAATGAAGTTTTTCACCTTGCCAAAAAAATCCCTACACTTTAACGTCAAAGATTTCACTCATTACACCTTTACTATTCCCTCGCATCCCCCACATCCTTCAACACAGCATAGATTATCTCACGACCCCTACGACCAGGCCAAAAATACACTCCCACCTTCAAAACCTCCGCATTCACTCTAAACTTCAAGGCCTTCGTTTCCCTTGACCACTCGTTCCTCCGTAATATCCCCAGCTCTTTCTTCTCCTCCTGGGTCGGTTCTGGGATCGACACTACCACTCTAATGAATTTCTTGCATTGTGTTGTCCGGAGACAGGTTATTAGTGCGGGGAGAGTCGACCCTTTGCAGCCGAGGAGGGAGATCTTGCCGAGGTTTGGGAAAGAGTCGTACAGGAGTGTGGGGAATAGGGCTTCGGACAGGACCCAAGCGCCCGACATAGTTATGGTGGTGACAGAGTGAGCGACAATGATCCTCCT
This sequence comes from Linnemannia elongata, assembly GCA_036320915.1. NCBI lineage: Eukaryota > Fungi > Mortierellomycota > Mortierellomycetes > Mortierellales > Mortierellaceae > Linnemannia > Linnemannia elongata. The sequence continues at coordinate 112,847 of JAXBDG010000005.1, read as the reverse complement.
CGTTGGTTCCTGTGCTGATGTTGTTGTTGGGTCCATGACGTCAAACTCATCAAAGACGGTGTGGTCATCTGGTATGGAAAAGTCGTCGTGGGTGAGAACTCGGACATGGCTGTCTACTTGTTCGGTCTCCATCTTCAGCACCAATTCTTCCAGGACCGGACATCCGCACAACATCCGAAACTGGAACCGGAACGCAAACTCTCCCGTGAATTCCAACTTCCTCAACTGCCTGAACTTCCAGTCCCATGACCACACCGGGCGCTGTATAATGAGCGGAAGCGTCTCACCTCCCTCTTGACCAACTCCTATTCTTGCGACCAATTCATCTGCATCCTGATGCTCTCCATAGGACCGACTCAACTCCTCGACGGGAGGAATAAAATAAAAACGAGACCTCTCCACCTCCCGATAACCGACACAGATCCGTAACACCTTCAACTCACTCGCAGAAGAAAGCGTCGCTGGATGAAACGTCAAAGCCGGCCAACCACTCAGCTCCAACTCTGTAACCTTCCCCAGCTCTGCCGGCAAAGTAGGGATAATATCCTGACACTGGTACATATTCGTACCATCGTACAAATGGACGGTGGTGAGATTCGGACAATGGGAGAGGAGCATCTGGTCGATGAGGAGTCGGAGGTTGTAAGCAGCTATCCTGAGTTCCGTCAGCACCAGCATGTCGACCCAGCCACGACCAATCTCGATCGTCCGAGGCAAAGGCGAGTCTTGAATATCGGCGGAAGTGGCGGAAATGTGGAGGTCCTTCAACGTGTCGGAGAACGCGAACGCAATATCGTCAGCCTCATCCGTTGACGAGTTACAGTCATAGATCCACACTTTCTCCAGTGGTGCCATACCACTTTCCCCTCCTCCTCTCCCTCCCCCTTCTCCAAACAAATACTTCTTCCTCTCCTCCACAGCCCACCGAAAACTCCCTCTCCCAAGCGACCTCAAAACCATACGTTTCAAAACCCGACACCTCTGCAAGAATCTCGGACACTTTTCCAACCCCTCATCCCTCGAAATCCGATCCCACAACCCAAACCAATCTTCCACCTCCCTCACATACCCCAAATCCGTCGTCTCGGGATGCGCCAACAGCTGCATCCAGCCCTCTTCGGTTAGACAAGTGGGTCGATTCATCGGTGGTAGGAGTCGATAGACTTGCGGCCATAAAACATGGTGCCAATACTCATTAAAGTACCGGGACTGGGACTGGTATTGTTGAGACTTAGTGTTGACGGCCTTGAGTCGCCCCTTGAACAGCCGTGTATGCTCGCTGACAAAGAGGACCAACGCCTGCATCGCCTCATCCTTGCACAACTTGGAACCCTCATCGAATTTGACAGGGTCGATGAAAAATATGTTTGAAGGGATCTCATCCAGGATAAACTCCAAGGTCTCGAGTCGCCCAAGCCGGCCCACAACTCCTGTCCAGCGAGAAATATCCGAAAGTGGAAAACTCAGCCCCTCCAATTGATCCAACACAGGCGTAGCAAGGGTCCACAGCGTGTCTCGATAAAGACCCATCCTCCAGAAATACCAAGCGAGCTCCTTCTTCCTCTGATCCAATCTCTCCTCGAGCTCGTCAGAGTCCATGTTGTTGGTGATGGTAGTGTCTAGGACCATACTGTCATTGCTGACAGGACACTGACTCCAAAACTCATCCCCCTCAATGTAGTCCTTTTCATCCTGCGAGAATTGATGATCATCCTTGAGAATGGAGGTTGTAAACCTGCGTATATCAAAGTCGAGGTAGCGAAGATGGCCAATGTAGTTGAGCCATTTCATTGTAGGGTGAATGCTCTTGACATCAGTGTTGGTGTACCGAGAAGAATCGAGCTGGAATTCTTCAATCAAATTCTTCGGCACCTTCTCACCACAAAGGAGAATGTCACCAAGCAAAGTCCTGACCAACTCTCGAAGGCCCCGCACCACGAAGGCAGTACAATATTCGCTAAGAAAGGGCTGGCGGTAGATATAAGGGAGGGTAACTTGGCCGATGTATCGGTTGACACGGAGGAGGGCATTCAGGGAGGTTCGGGCCTCGCGGGGGTCTCTTTTGATGATGGTTTCGAGGATTTGTTGGAGGCATTCTATGGGTAGTTGTAATTGTAGGTCATCCATTTTTTTTATTGTTGCCGCTGTTATATTAGGAGTGTGTATGGGTGTGAAACGAATACAGTGAGAGGGTGCTTTTTTGGGCTGAGGAGATCGGATGTGGGCTGAATGTGAAGGGACGAAAGAAAGGGGAAAGAAAGGGAGAAGCAGGAGAAAAACGAGAAAAAATAGGGAAAGAAAAAAAGAGGATTTATGCCCTTTTATCTGCGTCTCCGCTTTTCAGCATTGCGCGCGCACGGCATGAGTCACAGGTATACGTTTTTCAGCGCCGCAGCAAAGGCTCTCATGGATGGCCCATGCAACCAGCTCACAAAAATCAACATTCAATTGAACAAAAAAAACCAAGATATACATCCAATCGCCAAATGCCAAGAATAAAAAATATAAAAATATATATCCTGTCATCCATGCTGCATTACTCAACTGCTGTTTACACCACCCAAGGCACCTGCATCGGAGAGTAATCAGGAGCATCATCAGCAACGGCCCAAGAAACATCCCTCTCGAAATCAAGAACCTTCAACACCCGCAAGAAGTTCTCATCAATAGCCTCATTTCCATGCCTGAACAAGACCCTCACATCCAACATCTCCACCGTCTCGAAATCCAAATTTTCTTCTTCCCATTCGGGTTTACACAACCCATGATCTAACACTTCCTGCCTCCTAGGCTCCTCAAGTTCAGTCTGCACTTCTTGCCACTTATGGTTGGGGTTGTTGCGGATGATGGACATCATGGATCCAAGGCCGAGAGATTGGAACACGCCGCCGCCGTTGCCGCCTCCTTGGGTTTTCAGGTAGGTCACATTGGGGAACGTATCCACCAACAACTGTGACAGGATGGACTCATTATCCACAACCCAGTTGCCTCGCAACGACAAGCACCTCACCCCCTCAACAACGATACGCTCTCGAGTTTCCCCTGATCCTACGATAGAAAGGTCGGCTTCTGTGATGACTCGAGGGTGCCCATTGTAGTCGTTCGTTCGAATATCCAGAGTCAAACACCATAGCTGTGGGCATCCCGTCAGCATCTTGAACTGGAACAGGTATGCAAACTCGCCCAACAAGTACAGATACTCTAGCATAGGTAAATACCAATCCCAGGTCCACCTTGGTCGAACAATCCTTTCTCCATTCTCCTCAACCCCCTCATCCTCCTCCGTCTCTTCAAGAATACCAAACGACCGATACAGCTCCGTGACAGGGGGGATGAACGCAATTCTCCAGTTCGAAGTCACTGTCCCGATGGTAAGATTGCGAAGCCCCGGCGTCAACGAAAGCGTCTCTGGATCAAACGTCAAAGCACTCCAACCACAAAGATCCAGCTCCCGCAATCTCGGCAAGTAGGCAGGCAGGCAGGGCACAATCTCCGAAAAGTCGTAATCCCTGGTCCTGTCCTTGATTTTGATCGACGTGATGTTTGGGCAATGCGCTAGCAACTCACGATCGAGCACCACACGATGATCGGATTCCTGCATGTATAGATGGATTTCTGTCACGGCCAACATATCGACCCATCCGCGGCCAATGTGAAAATGTCTCAAGGGGGTTGTGTCGGCGGACCATGTGCGACGGTCTCCTTCGATTCGGAGAGACGTGATGGTCTGACTGAAGGCGATGGCGATATCGTTTACTTCCTCGTCATAAAGAGGACGTGAACGACCCTCATGGATCTCAATCCGCTCCAGTGGCACCAGTCCATGCTCAATATACGCCGGTCGCCCCTCCTGCTGGGAAATATCTGCGGTAGAAGTAGTTGAACGGGACATAACACTGTCAAGGTCCCGCTTTTCCTGAACCGCCCACTTGAAGGTGTCCGACCCTAGAGGCGGAGTAGACAGAGACTTGAGACGACGACACCGTGGCAGGACCCAGTCATTCGACAATCCCTCACAGACCGGTTTTCCAAACCACGACAGATCGATCGACTCGATCCAACAGAAATCGATAGTCTTGGGATGTGCCTTGACCAATGGTCGGTCAGAATGCGAAAGAGACTTGAGCTTGGTCATCGGAGGGATACTGGCGAGTATCTCAACCTGAATATCCTCGGGAAATGACTGAGGAGCATCTGGCCAGAAATAACCGTCCTTGCAAGTCGCCTTTGTGAGTCGATCCCCAAATAACCGCACATGCTCTTTCACAAACTCAACCATCTTGCGCATTGCCTCCGCCTTGCGCTCCTCTCCTGTCCATTGTCCTTGTACTTTTCCACCACTGTCTCGGCCTTTCCTCCGAATGCTCACCCATTCTGGATGCATCGGGCGATGAGCAAAGCGCTTGGCGTCAAAGTCGAATGGCTCATCCAGGATAAATGTTACCTGCTCCAGACTTTCAAATCGACCAACCACCTCAAGGTAACGATCAATATCTGAGAGAGGAATACGCAATCCCCTCAGCTGCTCCAATATCGGCTCTGCAATATGCCTAGAAGAATCCATTAATATAAATCGAGCTAGGTTACTATTATGATTTTGTTTCTGTTCCATTGTCCGCCTTTCTCGCTATGTTGTAGTTGTTACGGTGGGGAGGGGGGGGGGGGGGGGGGGGGGTTCAGGCATGAAAAAGCAAGGAAAAGCAAAAACTAAAGCAACTGCTTCTAATATAACAGGCATATACTTCCACCCTTTAGCCAAACAGAAAAAATAAACCAACCATAAGGCTCCGCCATTGCTATACATAGAAACTTACCAGATGACTTGACGATAGAGTTCGACATGAAAGCACCTTAACACTAAATCCCACTTGTTCTGAAACCTCTCCAAATACCCTGGCGGTAACTGGTCCAGCTCAATTCCCATAATTCTCTCCTCTTCTTCTTCTTCCAGGCTCTTTAAATACTGAGCAATACGCGGGGAGATTTGGCTTTCAGGGAAGACGGAAGAGAACCCTATGGGATTAATGTATCGGACATGCGCCGTGTAATCCCGCGCCGAAATTGCTTCGCCATCGATATCGTTAGACAATTGATAGACCAGATCCAGAACCTTGCACTCCTTCGCGTTAGAGTTCCACTTCAACAACTGTCGTGTTGGGTTTTCCAATCTTTCATCCAGCCACTCCTTGCTCTTCTGTATCGAAGCGTACGGACGGTTGTACGGGGATTCGTATATCAACGGAAGAGCCGCGTGGGCGAGGTGTTTAGAGACGCAGAGGAGGGGGAGGAGGCGGAGAAAGGAGTATACGGTTTTACGGGAGTAGTGGATGGGATAAGGGAGGAGTATGAGGATTTTGTGCAGGATTTCTGGAGGCAACTTGGACAGGTAGTCCTTATTGGCGGTGGTAGTGTGGGATGGGGTGGATTGCATTGTGGATGGTGCGGGAGATGAGCAAGGGTCGGCCATGAGTGAATGGACCATTGTTGTTTTTCTTAGATGCTTGAAAGGCAAGGAGTGAATGAGGGGATGAAAGTAGAAAAGGAGAAGTAGTTGGGAACAGGAAGAAAAAAAAAAGGAGGGGGGAGGAGGAAGGGTACCACCATTGCACGACTTTTTATTCTTTCCTTCTTTTTGTTTAACGCCTCCAGTGAACGAACGCACATTATGAGTCGAACCTCAATTTAAGGTTCTCTTTTCTAGGACACAAACACAAGCAAAGACCAACACATTTTTTCACATCAGATCGGTTCACACAAAATCCTACAGCCCACAAAGCTCACAAGAAAACAAACAAAAAAAAAAAAAAAAAAAAAAAAAAAAAAAGTCGACACATTTTATAAGAGAGGAGCTACATCCTTAGCAACAACTCCTACGGACATGGCGCTTCTGCTTCTCATCGTTCTCCTTCAGGAACGACAACAGTCGTTTCTTATGGATCATTCCATAGTGTTCTCCTGCTTTGACCACACACACATACTTGATCCCCAGCTTAATAAACAACTCCATCACCAGATCCATCGATGAGAATAGGCTGACTGACAGAGGTGCCTATTATTACCATGATGCACATTGAAAGAAAAAGACGTTGGTTAATAAAAAATGACACCTGTAACATGCATGCATGCAGCGCTTATTGAAGACATGGTATGAGTCAGAGTGAACCAATTTTGTTACCTGATCTGTAAAAGGCGTAAAGTCCATGGTACGCGTAGGATCGCGCAAAAGATCACTGGTTCCAGTACTGCTGTAACGACGTGGGTGCGGCCGCCGCGATCCGTCAGGGAGCAACAGACTGGCATCATCGTCATCCGGGTGCATCTTGTTACCATGCCTGTCCAGATACCGACTGTCCCGAATAGGTCGATCGTACCCTTGCATATCGTTATCATAGTCTATTCCACCCCTACCAGAAGGAGGCTGCATCCAATCCTGACTTGAATCCTCAGGCATCCTAATCGGCTGTCGGTGAGCTACATAGTCTGAAGAATACGGCGCCTCTTGAGTAGGTGACGACACCATCCCGACCTGCGCCTCGAGACCATTCAACGACGTGATAATCTCAGTCGCCGGGATATTCGACGACGCACGGTTCCTGAAAACACAGATACAATCTGGGTGCTTCTGCTCCGCCAGATCCAGCGCATGTCCCAATTCATTCGACGCAATGTACCCCACAAGGATCCCGCGGTCGACAATAGGAAGCCCCCCATCCGAGTACCCCGAGGCTGCCAAGATCTCTACTTTCCGTCTCAATGAATCTACATCATTGACAGCATTGACATCAATCGTCTCCAGGTACCGATCCGCAATATCGGCTGCAGTTCCAAACGTGTTGTAATCCTTCTTGTTGTCGAGGTAAGGGTGCTCGTTAAGGTCGATCAACTTGTTGAAGAATGCGTCTGGCGAAAAGGCATCGCCAACAAACTTTCCCATCATCACCGCCATCATGATTGGAAGGGAGTAGGTCATGGCACCCGTGAGCTCAAACATGATGACGACCAGTGACACGGTCATGCGTGTAACTCCCGAAAGACAAGCCGCTGCTCCTATCATCGCGTAAAGACCTGGGATAATACAGTCCATGCTGTCGCCCTCGCACACCGCAAACACCTGGTGCTCCGGGTACTTGCTATCCATCGGAGAGATATGATCACTATTAGTACCTCTTCATATAAACGAAATTTACGAAAGAACAATGGGGAATGAAACTTACACAATGAGCCATTGGACACCGAGGCCAACCATGCGTCCAAAGACGGCACCGGCAACCATGGTGGGGATAAAAATGCCTCCGGGGACCTTGACTCCAAAAGTAATAAAGTTCAGCGCCACCTTCATCACAAAGATCTGTGCCAGAACCAGGAAAATCGGGTAGATCTGATCGATGTTTGTCCTATATGAAGAGAACATAATAAACGCGATTTTAGTACTAGGACTCCATATTCTTCCACATTGAGCCAGGGACACGTTGGGCTTCATAGGGTCCACTTACGCGCACATGCCGTTGAGGTTGTTTTCGGGGGTGCATTCACTGTAGAGGTTGGTGAGGAGCTGCAGCAGATTGACTCTGGTCCAGGGGTTGAGCCACTGGATGGCACAAGTCAGAAGCGTCACAATAAGGACTTCCTGTACAGGGTGACGCCCGATCCATGTCCTTGATCTGAAACGAGAGTAGTTCATGTGGAATTGCGAGAACAATGCTCCATAGACCCCCTATTTTCATTGCGGAGATAAATAGTAACATGGTTAGCATCGTCTTTCAATCGCTTTTAGCCGCATACTATATAAGGAGGCGGACCCGGAAGTTAATGCTGCTTACCCCAAAGACACTGATGAAGAAGAAAGGGACCGATTCGAACAGATGCCAGTCGCGGTCATAGGTGACCTGAAAGAGCACAGTCTTGCCGACACGGTATGGGTTAATCATCTATGCACGCATCGTAGAAGAACATGATGTAAGTCTTAATAGTTGTAATCATAGGTGCATTTTTTTTCAATAACAATTACAACGAAATGTGTACCTTCAGGACGACGGCAGAGATCAAGGCACAGAAATAGGTCCGCCACATGGTTTTGCTTGGGAAGTAGTACGATACTTCCTCCAATGAGAACAAGACTCCACCAATAGGAGCACCGAAGGCGACTGCCACTCCTGACGCCGCCGCTGCCGAAAGGATCTCCCTGCGCTTTCCTAGAGGTGTAAGAGAATAACAAGTAGGAATTAGCACTGCGCCGTGTAATCACTGCTATACACTTGGCTCTGGAAACAAGAAAGTCGCAGTGATTTACCGTCGTTCCTGTTGTATTTGTCAAAGATACGGCAGACAATATTGGCAACACAGCAGGCGATGTGGACCAATGGTCCTTGTTTTCCCATGTTCAGTCCAGATGCCACCATCAGAGGCTAAATATAAAATAAAAGAAATGTCAGTGCATTGAACATTGTGCCATCACATTTCACCACTGGGAGCCGAAACCTTCAAACAACGTATGGAGAACCGTACAAGTCCAATAAGCTTGATCATAAGAGTCCTGAATCCCAAAAATCCACGGATAACGAAACCGCCAAGGATAGTCTTGACTTCAGGGATACCGGATCCAGCTCCGAAGTAGGCGATCTTTTTCGGTTGAGAAGAGTTGAGGACGGTCTCCATCGATGTCCTTGAAGCCGATCTAGGCATGTGACCGGAGCCGTTGGGTCCGTTCCTGCGCTTGGTCGACCCATGTGATCTCTGTTGAGACACTGTTCCGTCAGATGTCACCATCACTACACAGATCCCTGCAAACAGTACCTATTATTGTTCCGATGGATAACGCAATGTGCTTTAGTTTGAGAAGGACAGTATACGATGCAAGAATCATCCTTCCATGAGCCAAAGTAAGCAAGAATAAAATAACTTACACCGAAGCAGCAATAGACGATCCAGTCAAAGGTATCACGGCTGAGTCCCAAGATAACCTTGTCGGATGAGAGTGCTTCTGACCATGAGACCCACTCTGGACATGAACCAGCTAAAAAGGGCGGGGGAGCGGGAGTGGAATATTTTGAGCGGACGTTAACAACTAAAGACGACATCTCCTGAGTCAGTCGGTTCATCAGGAACAAAGAAGAGGATAGATGGATGACTTACCATCAGTGGCAGCAGCACCCCAGCAGCAAAAGTACTGGCTCCACCAAAAGTTGGTTGTGCAGTACCCCATGCGTAGATCTCCGAGCCACCAGCTTGAGACATCGATGAAGGCAGCGAGACAGGCCGTGATGACACCTTGAGGACCATAGGAAGGATTTAAAGCACAAATTATTCAGGTTGAGATCGGACGGAGTAGGGATCAGGGTTAGATGAGAACAAATAGTCAAATGGGAGTTTGTTGAACCGGGGTTAGAAAATCAGTCAACCAACAGCAATAAGGTTATCAGAAACCGAAACAAGAACGATCAGTCCGTCCCTGAAAATAAAAAACAAAAAATCAGATCAGATGGCGCGCGCAATGCACCACAAACGATCAGCAAGAGGGAGTATGATGGAAAGGGGTAAAAACAGGAGAGGGGGAAGAATGATTGCTGATTTGACATGCATGTATGATCTTACCGGTCAAGAGGACAAGGACCCAGCCTTTCAGACTATCTGCTCTGTTTTTCAGCATGCCCCGGATACCTCCAATCGATCTCAGGTGACGCAGGCGTACGCGCTCCTTGACAAAGTCATGGATCCAATCTGGTTCAGAGACGTACAAACAAAACAAAATGATGAGCCGCAATGCACTGACCAAGTATTCCAAACAAGAACAAAAAAATGTCCCTGTGAAAAATAAAACGTTTGCGATGGGAGATCAACGAGAGCTGGAACAAGATGCAAGATGAAGACGTGCTTTCTTTCAAACGTACCAATGGTGGTGTAGTTGTGGTACCAGATGCGGATACCATTGTTCTCCTTGACCAATGCCTCCTTGGCATCATCATAAAAGCCACTTCGACGAGTCAGCAGCTTCTCTTTGACGAGATTGATGTTGGCCATGCTAGATCGACGCAAATTTTGCAGAGCCCTGTTTGCATTGTTGTTGCCATTGCTCCTGCCTCGGCCAGAAGATGGATAGTTGCGAAAGATGACCCTGCCTCTGTTTCCACGACGAGACTCCATATTGGGCGAAAGTGATCTAGCCCTACGGATCGTTGATATGTAAACATGAAAAAAGAAAGATAGATCGGAAACAACAGGAGTTAGATGGGAGATGAAAAGCAGTGTTACGCAGCAACGGTCGAATCATTGCCGTATGTTTCGTGTGCGCACGGATGGACGCCCCATCGCATAGTGGTTGCTGCTGTCTGTCTGTTGTGGTCGTCTGACTTAAATCAAAAAAGCTAGGTTTGCATGGGAACCTGCATCTTGATGGTGTGACAAAGAGCAGGGAGTGGTGGAGGATGGCATCATCTGAAATTGAAATGGCGGGTACAAATAGTCAAAAGGCGATCTGTATACCTAGATGGTCTCCGCAAGGAGTCCGTTTCGCTGGTGTTGTCCAGACCATCGCCATCGCCATCTTGCTGGTCAGGATCGACGGCTGAGCCGTTGTAACGAGGAGTTCTCCTTCTAGATCCCTCATTCGTCCAGCGTTCTTGTTGTCCATGCCCATTGCCATTGCCCTGGGGATTTCTTGGTCGGCTACCGTTGTTGTTGCCGAGCAAGGAGGATGTTTCATTGGGGAGGTGTTGGTCATAGTCTGACGGGTCTGCGGCAGTTATTGTTGTTGTTGGAGACTGTTCCTGCGACGACAACTTTTTTGTTTTAGGAAGAGAAGAAGAGGAAGGGGCGCGAGGGGGTTTGGAGGAGAGGGGAGCGCCCAGTTTGTAGGCGGGTCTGGAGGGATCAGGCACATTGACCTGACTCTTGCTGAGAGGGGGTAGCCGAGGAGTCGGTGTCTGGCCGCTGTTGTTGTTGTCGTCGTCGTTACCGTCAGAGTTGTTGGCACCTGGGGTTCCTTGATTATCGCTACTGGATGAGCGATGTTTCAATAAATCTTGTTGCTCGTCGTCGTCCACCTGATCGTCGTCTTCTGCATCATTATCGTTATCAGAGGTGAAAGCTGACCCAGAGAAGCTGGGCTGGTTGGCACGTCTGGCGCGTGCCTGCTCTTGCTTGTTTCTGCCTGTGACTGCATCGACTGCATCCAGGAATCGGTTAGAAGAGGACATGGTAGAGGAAGGAGTGGTCTTTGTCTGACCACCTGCGGAAGAGACAGTAGAAAGGGGCCTGTTGCTGTTTGAAGAGACGTCGCTGACAAAGTCGTGATAGTCGGGGGCGAGCTGAGCAGAAAGTGACTGGCGCGGCTGGTTAGGGGGCGACATGGTGCGGTCAGAAGGTGTTGTTACTGATGGAGTAAGGATGTCATTGGGGGTTGCTATCGAGGGTGAAGGGTCGTTGCTCATTGTGAATGGGAAGGAGTTCACACTCCTGATGTTAACGAGGGAGGGAGTGATGGGTTGCTTGTTGGTGATGGTGCTGTTAAAATGAATGACAATGCAATGTCAGGACAGGAAGAGAAAGGGATCAGGAATGTCGCCTTGGTGAGGAAGGAAGGAGGCACGTCTAGGCGAATAAAGGGACGAGAAGGAAGAAGAAGGGAAGAGGGGGAGAGCGTGAAGAAGAAGAAAAAGAAGAAGAGGAAGAAGAAGAGGAGGAGCATGAACAATAGAGAGTCAGAGAAGCCAGAAAAGTAAGAAGAAAAGAGAAGGCTGCATCGTGACCCAATAAGAATACGATGGAGAGCCAGGTACAAATATCAGACATGAAGAAAGGTGATCCAGCGCGTGTAAGAAGGTGCCACCCATTGGCATCTGAGAAATATGACTGAATGAAGCATAGAAAGGAGAAAAGGAGAACAGCTGGCATTGTCCATTGAAAGACATGAACACAAACAAACAAACAAACAAACCCCTTTTTTACGAAAGCAGGTGAACATGACCACTTTCTTTCTTTTTTTCACTCACACTCACCCCTCCACACACACACACAGCAACAACACACATGCATATTAGTTCCCTTCACTCTTCCTGCACAATGCGACCACATTCAGTCTGCCTTCGCACCCGAGGAGAGAGGGAGAGAGAGAGAGAGAGGAGTAGGGGTTAACAGTTACATGAAAATGAACAAAGAGCCAAAGGAGCATGAAGAAAGGAACATCGTGATGATGAAATTGTGTCTTCTCTCACACCTTCACTTTCGTCCCATTACTGTCCCCTAGTACGCTTTGGACAACAGTACCGAGGGAAACCAAGAACGAAAACGAGCTCGATTGTTCTCTTGCTCCCTTGTTCACACACCCTGTCTGTCTATCTGATCCGCACAATTTTCCTGGTTCTTTCAGTTGATTTGTTTACTTTTTCGCATTGCCCTTATCTCACGCCCTTTACCTTCCTTCCTTCCTTCCTTCCTTCCTTGTCCTTCAACGCTCTCTCTCTATCTCACTCTCTCTTTGTGTGATACTTCTTCCTCTCCACAAATCACCCCCTCACACTCCCTTCTACAGCACACATGCATACCCACTTCCTTGTACTCATGCAGCACGCACACAGCCAACAGCAAAAAACAGAAAACTTTGTTTTTTTTATTTCCTTACCCTGTATGTCGTTGTTCCCTCCCTTCTCTTTTTTTGGTCAGCCTGTGCCAGCAGGTTGCAGACCCAGGATAGCCACGCTTCTTTCTTTTTGGGCGAAATGTTTAATCCCCGATCCATCTGATTGACCCTTGATCAAAAGTTGTTTCTTAGCACGACAGCAGCAGCAGAGGATCAACAGAAGGAAGAAAAGAACGAACACGAACACGAACACGCCCAAATTGACGGGGATAGCGAATAGATAAATAACCAACAATTCATTGTCATCATGACGACGACGATCAATCCTTCCTCAACAGATCTGTATATGCACCTATTCTTCGTTTATTGTTGTTGTTGTTGTTGACTATGTACATATTATTGCCGCAGAAAGGAGAAAAGAAAGAAAAAGAGGCAACCAACGAACAAAAAGAAAGAGGAGAGAATTTTGGACGATCCGAACCTCGCATCCACGTGGGGGTGAGAGAATAGTCATCCTTTGTACAACCTTCAAAAGACAAAGAAGAGGGTTTTTTTTTTGTGTGTGTTGTTTGTTGTTTGTCGTTCAATGCATGCAAAGAACTATCAACAAAACAGATCGAGTCATCCAGTAGTCCAATATCAAATCCAGGCAAAAGAAAAATCAGCAAGAGTTCAACATCTGTTTCTGTAGAAAAACAACTGAAGAAGATCCTATTTAGGCGGTGCCCCACCAGTGCATGATGCAGGAGAGGAGGACGCTGCTGGAGAAGGTGCTCAACAGCTTGAACTTTTGCAAATCGTAAGGGCGCTTCTCCCACATCGCCTCAGAAATGATGGTGGGGACTTGGACACCAAAGTACAGGAAGGCTCCCAACTGGGCAGCCTGTGACATTGTGCGCGCCTGCGTCAAGTTCAACAGCAATCCTGTCACCCAGGCCTACTCGTCATAATATGTATGGAATGGGTAAGAAAGTATGAGTGAATAAACGTTGCGCAAGAAAAAAAGAAAAGTACGCTAGCATGGGTCCTAAGGGAAAAGAAGAGAGACAAGATACCATTGCATGTTGCATAATATGGATCATGAATGAAAAAATACTGGGCCGTTTCAAGATAATGAGCGTAATGGCCTAAATGTCTATGTGCATCACATAATGCTGGCTGCTGCATTGCATTGAAAAATGAAGCGACAAACTTACCCTTCCTAAGCCCAGGAAGAATTCCTTGACCATCAAGACTGGCATGTTGTCCTTTCCGTTCTTGTCCATCCAGGCATCACCACCCTTGTCCTATTTGTTTGTTCATCATCAGCAGGACATGATCATCATTATGACCTCATTAGTACTAAGTGAAGAACTATTGGGTTAAATAGACAAGTGTCATGATGAGGCGAATACCTTGTTCATAGCTTCGAGCCAGACCTGGCCAAACATGGGGCCGTAAACAAAAGCACCAGACATCTGGTTGTAAAGCGCTCCGATGACTATTATCCAGTTGTAAACGTAGAAAAGAGTGGGTGTAAGTACTCTTTGTGTTACTTATTCCTTTTGATGATGCAAAAGAATCACATCTTGTTTGTAGGCGGTTTGTTGTCGTAGTTGTTATATCAAAAGGTCGAGAGAACGTACGGACTGATCCTCCAGCAACGTATGGGACGTGAAGCATGTTGTTGTTGTTTCTTGTTGATATGTAAAAAATGAGTGGGAAAAAGTGTGTCGTCGAAGAAAAGTAGGAGTTGTTGTTGGTTAAAGAGAGAGATGTGGGAAAGTAAAGAGAGCAAGAAAGTAAAAGAAGAAAGAAAAACGGAGCACGGTTCTCCTTTTCTCTCACAGGTTGAAACTTTTTTTTGTTGGCAGGAAATAATGATGCCAGATCTACGCGTGGAAATAAAGCCGCTCACTCTTAACCTTTCTTTTTCACCTTTCAAACAAAAACACACAAACGCGAACAAATAGACGCTTATTATTCTTACTTGCCAACCGCCCAACTTGACAATTCCAGGACAGCTCACATTCATTCACCCAAGGAAAACAACCATCGCACATCAACAAACCACAAAAAAAACATCAAGACCCAATGTCATTCTTCGCAAAGAGACAAACAACGGCAGGATCTTCCTCCGCCGCCGCAAACGCCGCCACCGCTGCAGCCAACAAGCCCTGGATTGAGAAATAGTGAGTTTGCACTCGAAGCGAAGGAATCTCGGACAGTCAACATTACTACTTTCTTGGCACAACCACCAACAGCCGTAGACATAGCTATCAATGACTTTTATTCAAAGTTATCACTTTTCACTACGGAGAGGTTACACGCTGATCAGGAACATACGCAAACGGAAACACCTTAGGACTGACCGTTCTCCCTCTGTTGCCACCATTTTCGTTTCTGCTTTTAGTCGCCCAAAGACCATGGACGACATCAGTTCACAGGAGCAGGCCGTCGCCGTTCTCAAAAAGACCATGGAATCTCAAAACGTACGTTCACATAAGGAGTTACCATGCCAATTTTTTGTTCTTACGAACATCACGACGATCACAGAGATCTAAACGGACACTTCTTTCTTTTGCGGATGAAAAATAGTTGCCACATTTGCTTTTCTATGGACCTCCAGGAACAGGAAAGACATCGACCATTCTCGCCCTTGCTAGAGATATCTACGGGTAATTAGCACGCAGGAGTTAACGTTCAGGACTGACTGGCAGTATCATGGACACTAGGACACCACGATTAACGTGTCTTTTCTTCGCCCATGTAGACCAGAGATGATCGGATCGCGTGTTCTTGAACTCAACGCTTCGGACGAGCGTGGTATTCAGGTCATTCGTGAAAAAGTCAAGAACTTTGCCCGCTCCACCGTCTCTCATAATATCGGGTACGTCTTTTTTGTTTTGCCGTGTACATAAAGCCAACAAGCCATGTCTCCGCTCTCAGGGAGAGACTAACAACTGCACACGCTTATGACCGAGTAGAACTCAGAGTTGCCCACCATACAAGATCATCATTCTAGATGAGGCAGATTCAATGACAGCAGACGCTCAGTCAGCACTGCGCCGAACCATGGAGACTTACTCCAAATTGACCCGTTTCTGTCTAATCTGCAACTATGTGACCCGTATCATCGAACCCTTGGCCTCGCGTTGTGCAAAGTTCCGGTTCAGACCTTTGGAGGAAAAGCACAGCAAGGAGCGTCTGGAGATGATCTGTCGTCAGGAAGAAGTCAAGATCTCACCCGAAGCCATTTTGAGTCTTATTCGGGTATCTGAGGGCGATCTGCGGAAAGCTATTATGTATCTCCAGAGTGCTTCTCGGCTCATGGGCAAAGGCACCGAGATTGGCGAGGATGTCATTGCTGATATTGCTGGTGTAAGTCTCCCCTCTTGTTCTCTTCTTCTCCACTCGTTCCTCCGCCATCCCTCCTTCTCTCTAGTGTTCGTTCTCTTTCTATCCTGTTGTATTTCTCTATATACCTTCCTACCCCTCTGTTGTACATTCTACTTTTCTCTTGTCAATTTGTCCCTCCTTTCTTGTTACTGCTCTATCTCATGTATCTCCCTGTTGTTGTTCATGCAGTGTGTTACTCCTTCCCCATTCTTATCTCTCTCCCTGTCCCCTTGTATCCTTCTCCATTTGTCCCTCTTATTTTCACCAAGACACTCACCCACATAACACTAATTTTACTGTCATTTGACACCCCTCCCCCTCTATTTGAATGAAAATGCTAGACGGTACCAGAATCGGTAATTGATGGACTGGAGGGATGCTGGTTAAGTAAGGATTACAAGAAGATTGCGGCTGAGGTACAGAACGTTGTTGCGGACGGACATTCAGCGGCCAAGGTGCTTTCACAGCTGCATTCTAGGCTTTTGAAGAACGAGCATCTGAGCCCATTGCAGAAGGCTAAAGTCGCCGAGGTCTTTGGAGACATGGACAAGTGTCTCTGTGATGGAGCCGATGAGCAGTTGCAGCTCCTCAGTATGATGACCCGTGTCTCTTCTATTGCTGCGTGAGCTCTTGTCGTTGTACAGTAGTTTTGTGCATAGATAGCAATATAGACAGCGCTTTTTTTTTGTTTCAAGAAATAGGAGCGCAAAAAAAGAACAGAACTGATGACAGAACGAAACAGGACTCTTTGGTATTTCGTTACACAGTACAGTCCACACACACAGACAGATGCAGATGAAAGAAAGAGGGGGGGGAGGCTGCCAATTTTATTTCAACAAAGGCTGCAAAGAGAGAGATATGGTACAGACATAATACTACAAATTGGGTTGGGTAGAAGGGTCGAGCAAAAAGCAGTGTATTGGGTGTTGTTTGATTTGTTACAAGACGAAGAGGAAAAAAAGAGGTGTGGACTAACTCCTCTTACGCTTTTAAGTGCGCTCACCACGGAGACGGCGGGCCAAGTGAATATCCTTGGGCTGGATGGTAACACGCTTGGCATGGATAGCAGCCAAGTTGGTGTCCTCAAAGAGGGAGACGAGGTAAGCCTCAGAAGCCTCCTGCAAGGCACCGATGGCAGAGGACTGGAAACGCAAGTCAGTCTTGAAGTCCTGGGCAATCTCACGAACGAGACGCTGGAAGGGGAGCTTGCGGATCAAGAGCTCGGTCGACTTCTGGTAGCGACGGATCTCACGAAGGGCAACGGTACCGGGGCGGTAACGATGGGGCTTCTTGACACCTCCGGTGGCGGGGGCCGACTTGCGGGCGGCCTTGGTGGCGAGCTGCTTACGGGGAGCTTTTCCTCCGGTGGACTTGCGGGCGGTCTGCTTGGTACGGGCCATTTTTTATGTTCTATTAGAGAGTAGGTAGGTGGCAGGCGGGAGACGAGTAGGTGGATGGTGAGTATGGATGTTGCTTGCTGTTGCTATTGTCAACGAGTGTGGTGGTATGGTGTAACTATATAGGACAAGTAGGGCACGAGTGGGTTGTGTATGCTTACCTTGTGTGTTTTGGGATGAGGAGGATGAGTGGGATGAGTTGAGTGAGAGGGATGAGGAAGAAGAAAAGAAAAAAGAAAAGAGAGAAAAAAAAAAGTGGGAATCGCACTGTTTATTAGAGAAAATATGCGGTTTGTAGCTTATGGTTTCTTAAGGGCAAGTCGCAGGGAGATTGTTTCCCTCCCTCGCTACTTCCCTCTTCAGTTGGTGTGGTCATCGGCAGCGATTTCTAATATTGCGAAAAGGGTCTCTGAAAAACATTGTATGTTTGTTCATTTTTGCATAGTGAGAAAGGGGCAAAAATTCGAAAAATCGCTGCCATAAAAAAAATCACTGCCGAAATGTTTGAGCCAAACTTTGATTTTCTCTAATTGAACACTATGAATCACGTGGTATTTATTTCTCTAATTGACGATCCATCGTCTGGTATGGTGGGGACGAGGGTCGAGACACTCTTTGCTTGGTGAGATTACCTGTTCTCTCTCCATGGCATGGCACTTGACTTGGGAGAGCGAAATGGTGGAACGGACATGCACAACACCCTTCATCTTCCACACTTTCACTCATACCCCCAAACACACACTACTGCCTTCTCTTGCAAGAAGGGTCAAGATCATAAAAGGAGAAAATGGGTTGCTGTTCAAGTACACCGGTCGATGACGACTCCGAGCCCGGCTATGGCGGTGTGTTACATATATCTCTCTTGACTCAATACTCTTCACAAAGACAAAGGCATGTCAAGTCCAACGGTCAGGACTGCTAAGCTGCCCATACTCACGCATTCAACACGCCACTACTTCTTGATTAATAGGCCGTAAGATCCTAGCACCAAAGAATCATCGTTGGAACGCCCCAGTTCCGCCACCGACAAGAACTCAGCTGGAGCGTGAGAGGCAAGAGTTCTGGGACACCGCCCCCATCTATGACGTACGTTTCTCTCCCTCTTCTTCTCACTTTTCACTCTCAATCTCTCTCGCCAGGATGGTTGTGCGGTCCGGTAGGCGTCAGCCTACTTCCATCAACTGCTGATAACTCTAACACCGTTATTTTTTCATCGTCATATCTGAACCAAACAGGGTCGGGCGGAGGTATGGCAAGCGTTGAGGGCAGCCTGCTGTGACACCGAGAACGATGCAGACCAATTGCAGGCCGTCCTCGATGCAGCCCGCATCACCGTCCCCTCCTACGTTGCCCCTGAACTCATTGCCGCTGCCGCTGGCAACATTGACGGAGCCGAAGGAAGTGGAGGTGAGAGTGCGAGTCGAAGGAGTCGGAGGCAGGACCCGATGTCGCATTTGGCGTGTTACGATCATTTAGGAAATTTATATGTTGTTCCTTTGAAAATTCTGTCAGATCCTGGAAATCTTGTAGAGGATTCTGGTCTTGGTGGCGGTAGTGGGGGAGAGGGAAGTACTGGTGGTAGTGGTAGAGATGCGGCACAATCGCGACGCGAGCGACAGCAGCAGCAGCAGCAGCAGCACAATAACCTGGTTGCGGCAGCGGAGCAACAAGGTCAAGAAGGGACGATCGTTCGGATTCGACTCTCCAACAGCCAAAAGGAAGTGTCGCTGTCAGTACCCGGGCCACACACGACCATTGGACAGATCAAGGCACGATTGGTCGACGGAGGGTTCGTTAGGAGCGAGAAGAGTTTTGTGCGGGTGTTGTTCTTGGGTCGGGTTCTGGAGGATAAGGAGCGTCTGGAGGATGTTGTGCACTTCCAGGTTGGGAAACATGGGACTGTACTCCAGGTCCTTGTCTCTGACCCTTGAACCATACATCATAATAAACGAGTCGCGGGGGATAATATTGGCAAAGAGACAACATGAAGCACATTGATGGTTTTTTGTTCAGTTCATTTGTAGAAAAAAGAGAGATGAAGAGAGAGGGAGCATTGACAAAAACAAAAAGACCCTAGTCTGGCATTGTTTTGGTTCGACTGTACAACAGTTCACGATCTGGATCGTTGATGGGAATAGAAACACATGGGGTTGTACCATCGATGATCATTATGGTTCGTCCTTCTCCCTCAATATCTATTAATCCCTTCCTCCCTCTCTCCTCATGACCAAACAACCAACCGGCTTGTACTTGTCTTTAGTTCTCATGCATGCATGGAGGAATGCTTCCTCCCCCCCCCCTCTCCTTATCCCCCTCTCTCCCTTTATCCTCGTTTGGCCATTTGGAGAAGAAGCAAAACAACAAGGCATCCGTCTTTGTCCTTCCGTTCTTCCCTCTCCTTCCTCCTCTCTCTGTCTCCTTACCCCCTTCCTCATTACCTTTCTTTACACCTCTTCTATTTTTGTTGTTCTTCCCGCATAATTGCATTGGGGTGGTCTGTTTTAAACATCCCGCCCTGGGGACGCGCACTGGATGGGATGGATCGCTATGTGTGCTGCCCCGTTTGCCTTGTGCGCACACCCCTGAGCTGAGGCTTTGAGCCTCTTGGAAATAATCCCTTTGTGGCGGAGACTCGATCGACTCATGCTTGTTGCACCACTTCTGAGTTGCACCCTTATTATGTCTGTGTCCTCGTCCCATGATCACGTCAAAGTAGGGGGGAAAGGAGCAAGGAAAAAAGGAAGGAAGGAAGGGGGAAAAAAGGGAAAAGATGAACAAGGTAAAGCCGACGGACGGGGACTCGGTTCAAAAAAAAGGAGGAGGGGGGCGTTATCAGTTCATGAGGCGGGCGGTGGTAAGCGGAGAGGAAGTAGATTCTTACCATGCTCTCCCTCTCTCTCTCTCTTCTTTTTTGACGAGACGGGAATAAAAGCAAAGAAGAACGGGGATGAAGATTAAAGGAAGGGTGATAGGTTTTGTGTTCCGTTCGCGTCTGTTTTGGACCCCTTTGCGGCTAAGTACTAGGGGTGAAAAGAGGAAAGCAGGGAAGGGAAAAGAAAGAAAGAGCACTGATCAACAAGAGGGAGAAAGGCAGACACCTGGGTGTATGCATGAGTTTGGTTTAAGTGAAAAGGTACAAAGCGGTAGGGGGTAAGTAACATACACCTTACAAGCACAATCACCCATGGGAAGGTAGTGCTGGAAGGCGAAGTGATGAGGCCCCACTTCGTTGTTCAGGTTGTAATGAATAGGAGTGAGAACAGTTGGGCACGCGTAGAGAAAAGCAGTATGGATCGGGTGAGTAGGATGGAGTGATTGTTGATCGTGTTCTACTGCCATTCCTTTCGCTGAGGCGAGGCTCTCCTCAAGCAATCAAGCTAAGAAAAAGCAGTAGGTGAACAAAGAGAGGACCCACGTTCTTTCCCATCTTAATTGCCTCCCTTGACAGCAGGGGGTATCCTACTGTCCGGCCATTAGACTGCCAAAAGTTGTAAGTAGGACAAGGAGGTATTGATGTCGATTTGCGAGTCGTGCCCTTTCTTGTTGGATGGACTCGGGAGACATAATCGCGAAACGCGACACGTCTTAGAAGGAGATTGTTTGCTATTCGCGCGACTGGTTAATGAACGCATCGGCTTTTTTATGTCTTCCCTAAGGAGTTAGGAAAAGCTAGAAGCAAGATCATCTTTGCTTAGAAAGACGACGTGATCAGACAAACAGACAGACAGAACCCTTTATCTTTATGACGGTGATGATGTCTTGTTGTGTGTTTGCCTTTGCCGAGCAATACTCAATGAAGGTTGACTCGCCATTGATATGCCACAATGCAAAGAAGCAAGTATGGCAAAAGTGTAGGAGGTGCTTTCCTCTATTGAGGCATTGCGGCGAGTTGAGAATTCATATTCCTGCATTTGCATTGACAAGCAAGCAGAATAGACAAACACACCCCGTGTGGTTGTTAAGGCTTTCGTTCCTTTCCCTTTCCTGCTTTGCCTTTGTTGACAGTTTTCTATCCCAACTCGCATTCCGTCAATTGTCAACTACACGTCCGTCAGTCAGCGCACAGATAGAATTGCATCCCTCGGCTTTGTTCTCAATCCCCGTCTCGTCCATCCCTTTCCTTCCCTTCTCTTCCCATCCATTGTTGATCGAACCCGTAGATGACAACAACAAAAGACCACACCGACTGACGAACACGCAGACTATCTTTTGCTTTTGCTGTGTCTCCTTATTTTCTATCCCCTTCTACTTCCTTCGCACATCCTTTCCTCTTCCTCTTTCATCCTGCGGATTGCAAAGACACATATACGAGTAGATGACCACTTCTACTAATGCAAGAATGGGCGTGGTTCTTTCCCTTCTTTCTCTTTCTCTCTTGCTTTCTGGGTGTTCTAGTCACTCCGCCATTGTCTTTTTATTGCATTGGGGTTTGTGTATGTGTACTACAAACACACGCACCCCTTCCAGCAAGATCACAACGGATGCTGCATCTTGCAGGACGGGCATGTCCATTACTCATCCGTCGCTGTTGGTTTGTTTTCTTTCCCAACTGAACAAAAAGAGAAGCACAAAGCGAGCATTGCATGGGCGTTTTTTTTGTTGTTTTTTTGGTCGTTGGTTTATGCATATACTCGCCAACAGCAACTAACAGCCTTGACAACAACAACAAAACGTAAAACAACGTTCATGCTTCTTTGACCGTATGCGTGTATAACTTATGCTTTTTGTTTTCTCTCTCATGCTTTTCTGCAAAGTGCTTCTTTGTTGTTGTTTGTCAGAGCAAGAAAAGGAGGATATTGCTGGCCTTATCGAACAGGTTTCTTTTCTTCCTTTCCTTTATTTTCTAGGGGTTGTATCTTCCTCGTCGAAAGGCAATAAAGTATTTCACTATGATCTACATGACCATCTGAATGCCTTTGTCTTGGGTGTGAGTATTAAGTTGGGCGGAAAGTATGAGTGGTTGTAATGGTGGAAGGGATACGATTGTCCATCCATTTATCCCGCTCCCGTCTCAGTATGGTCTGTCGACATACCATCCATCCATGATGTCCTACTATCCCACTCCTTCCCCTGCTCTCCTCTTGTACCAGATATACCGATAACTCTTTATTTTTTCCTTCGCCCCCTGTTTTTTCTTTCTTTCTTCTTCCCAAGCTCCCTTTTAATAACATTAGAAGCATTGCCAGCAGTGTACAACAAACAATGGGAGGATGGGTCGACGCATTTTGTTGTTCTTCGCTCTTGCCTTCTTTTGTTCATTTCCGGCTTCTCTCTTCCATGGATGTCATTTATTCAATCGTCTCCAATCGCCTACTTCTCTTCATTCTTTCATTTTCTCCCTTGGTCATTGCCCATGGTCAATTGGAAAGGTGTTACTAATTGCAAGCAAAGAGTGAGAAAGTAAGTGAATACATTGCTCTAAGTTATTCATATATGGCTCGTGTAGGAGCAAACGTGGGCGTTTTCGTTCAAACTGCACGTTTCTTTATTCCTCGCATCGTGGTCTTCCTCTTGCTCCTTTTCCTCTTGTCGCTCCTTCCTGTCCACTTGCCCCCTTTTTCCCCTCTCCCTCCCTTTCAGCTACAAGTTACAACAAGATAACAAAATATAGTTCCCTTCAAAACCTCCTTTGTCGTCTCTTCCTCTTTCTTCGTTTAGTGCTTCGTGCTTACTCTCTCACTCTCTCACTCTCTCTCTCTCTCTCGTTCTTTTTTCCTCTTTTTTTGTTTTTATTTCTTCTCTTCCTCCATCCCCCTCTCTCCCTTTTCTCTCGCGCACATCCCCCTTCCTTCTCTCTTTCTTCTTCTTCAACTCCCTCCACTTCCCTTCGTTTCTTTTCGCATCCTCCTTTCCCTCTCTCCCTCCCTCTTCATCATCCTCTCGCACACCCACCATTTCGCCTTCTTCGCTTACCCACTCGGTTCCTCTCCAATTGCTCTACCTTCCTGTATCTACCATCCCTCTTACTCTACCTTGCTCTACCCCTCCCTTTCTGTATTACATTTTACTCTGTTCATCGCTCAATAGCTACCCCTCTTTTCTCGTCACTTCTCCTTCCCCTTCCCTCTTTTCTCTTCCTCATCTCTTGCTCACCTTCTATATATCTCTCCTTTACAAGCCCACTATCCCCCTCCCTCTTCTTCCTCATATCATTTCATTGTGCAATAACCCTCACTATTTTCCTTTTTCTTCTATTCCTCTCCCTTATTCCTCTCTCCTTCTCTAAGTATTGACCCCGACTTTTTTTTGTTTTTTTTTGTTTTTGTTTTACACAGTCTCCAAGGTGAGGACTCCCAACTGTCATTTTCCTTCTGTTCCTTGATCCCTCCACCCTTCCTATCCTACTCTCACTACACCCTACTATTTTCCTCAAACTGGCCCAAACGGGTGTTATTACAGGAGACACCTTGTCTTTTGTTTGACCCAATAGAGCTCCTTTTGGAGTCGCCCTTGTAGTGTTTCCAAGCCGGTCCCTCTTCGCCCTTGTTCATTTCATTTTTCTCGACTAAAAAACAACAAACGCTGTGTGCCGTACAGTATGTGTGATATTCTTTTCCTCGGTCCCATTGTATTCGCTCTTTCCACCCTATCGTATCCGAAGCTCCACAGTACAGCACACCGCAACCACCTCCTCACGTTCATTCGCCTATTCCTTGTACAATTCCAACAACCGTGCTCGCCTAATACACATCACATCCATTCCTTCTTTGTCCCTTTCGTGCTTGCCTGTCTCACTCGTCAAGTCGTCCCATCTTTCTTGTGGTCCCTGAGCGAAAAAAAAGTATTATTCTTCGCAATCCTTGTTCTCACTTCCCATCCTTCCTCTATCTCCCTCTCCTCCTCTACTCCTGATCACCACGCTGCCATTTTGTATCTCTTTTTCACGGTGGATGTTTGTTTACTCGGATCGACTACTCCTCGCTTTCTTTTTTTCCCCACGCCGCCACTGTCACACCACACCCTTGCACTTTCCTTTTCTCGCTCATAACATCTTGCATTCATGCTTGCTTTCTCTCTCCCACATACTCGGCTTTGACAGTAGCATGCTGTTGTTGAGCCCTCTGTTCCCTTTGTTTGTTTTCCCTCCCCCACTCTCCCCAATATGTATCAATGCCGTTACGTCCATTGTCATGCATCGAAAAACGAGGCGTCTTAAGGAAAACAAAGCAAAGAGGAGACAGAGAGAAAGAAATGAAAAAGTGATTTCCTGTCGGTTACGTCCATTGACGGAGTAAAAAGGAACAAAAAAAAAAAGAGAGAGCACACAAACCAAACAAAGCGACGCATGGTCCTTGTTGTCTCTCTTGCGATTTCATCGGCAAAAAGAAAAACAGAGTACGCATGATATCGAATGCATGAATTATTATGGATGGGCCTTTTATTTTGCTTTCTGTCTATCCTTTTGGTGTCTATTTCATTGTTTGTGGCTCCCTTTTGCGACCCCCTGCGCGCAATGCATTGTCCTCTCTTTCTCTCTCTGTCTTTGTCTGTTTGTGCGTCCTCCACTTCTCATTTCTCTGTCCTTTACACTGCCTGCCTGACTGCCGGACTAGGCAGCACTGGGTTTCTTGGTGTTTTCCTTTCATTAGCTTTGCTTATTCATATGACTAGGTAAACACCTTCGGCCTTGACTTTCTGTCTCCACAATGACCTTGTGTTCTTACCTTTCTCTTCACTTCCTGTCTTCCTGTTCCTTCTTCCTTTGTATCCTTTATTCACACTCCTTTAACAGACTTGACAGCTCCTCTCTCCACAATCGACCTTCTCTTACAACTCATTCCATTCCGACCTCACTCGATTCCCCTTTTCCTCATTCAATTCTTGTACCTGTAAGGACAAACGCTAAATCGAGAAGAACTCAGTTCTTCGGACATTCCTTCACACCTCCTGCCTTACTCGACTACACTGCTCAACATCCCTCTCTCTCTCTCTCTCTTTCCCTCTTCACTGACTCCATGGATGTCCCTTATGCTCGATGAGTTCACCTGGCTAGTTCGTTCTCATACTCTCCTCTTGTCGCCTTTTCTCGTGGCTCACGTGGCGCATACCACAAGCACTCTTCATGCGACTGTCTCTTCCGTTGTTATGACCATCCCCTATTTTATTTTGTAAAAGGCCTAAAGGTGCATCAACGACCTCCAAGCGACGCGAGTGTTTCCTTCCCTTTTTCTTTTTCTGCCTTGAACTTTTCCTGTTGTTCTGCCTTTTATTTTTTGAAGATGTCCACATCCTACGAACAGAGACTCTACAAGAAGCGATAGATATATAAACGCTCGACGCGTCGTATTCATTCAAAAGTGATCGCCTATTAATTGAAACTCCCTTTTCTCGTCTCTGATAGGTCGTCGCTTGTCTCTTTCCTTCAGTAAACAATAATATCACTCGCCACTTTGCCACCAACTTTCTTGCTCTCCCTCATACCGAACTGAATGCCCGAGCAGACAGACAAACGCCGCTCCTGGTGGGGGATCCTGACACCGGCAGAAAAGGCCCCCCAAAGCCTCTCAGGAGCAGCACGCTCATCCCAACCAGATCTGTTTGCAGGATATATGGCCTCTCAACATCACAATCACCAGGACACAGACGTCAAGTCCCGGATGCTAGTCCATAACCAGCACGACCCTGACTTTATGGCCTCGACCACCACAGTGACCACTACCAAATCCGAGCATTCAGGAACCGGGAGTAACCATGGAGCTTCCAACCATATCGATGGCACACAGTCATTACGACGGGTCCCATCGAAACTGGATCTATTCAAGAAATCGACGCTCTCGAAACGCAACAAGAACAAGGACAAAGGCGCCTCTAAATTTGCAACGATCACCACCGCCTGGTCGTCCAGTCGATCAACACTACCGGGCAGGACTGCCGTGGGCTCTGTCTCGAGCACCACCATGGATCTGACACATTTCGAAAAGGCAGCTGCGATGGAAGAGCAGCAGCAACGGCAGCTGCAACAGGAGCAGCAGCAACAGCAAAATGATGTCATGGTCTTTTCGATTTCTGAGCAGCAGGACATGGTGGATGGCGAACGGGAACGCGATGTTGTAAGCCCAAGCCCCCCATTTTATTTGCTTGACACACAGACCCACACCCAGCCTTTTTGTTTCGTGAGACAGTTTTATTTTTTTTTCTCTTTCAAATCAGGGAAATGCTCTCAGAAGGGGTGAAAAAGGGAGGGAAGGGAGGAGGGGTGGAAAGACAAGAGGAAACACATCGTCCCCTTGCTTTGTCACAACTTTTCTTTGCAGGATTGTTTTGGTCGTGGGCGTCTATTTAATCCTTTCGACTCACCTTTTCTTTCCTTCTCTTATCTTCTCTTCTCTTCACTCGTCGCATCACACTCATTTCATTTCCTCCCCATAGGCATATACCATTCGTGCGGAAGGCATTACCAAAATTATCTTAATTACCAGGCGCATTTCCGACTTTTTAGACTTTGACGAAAAGGTAAGGCCTTCTTATATCATACAAACAAAGCAGGATTCACATTAATGAACGACCAACCTGGACTCTTCATTTTCTAACGTCCCCCATCGCACCCACGTTCTCTCACTTAAAATCCCCCCCTCCCCCCCCCCCCCAAAAAAAAAAAAAAAAAAAAAGGTCAGAGTACAGTTTCCGAAATCAAGACCGGCACTCCCACTCCTCGACGACCGACGAAAATCATTCCTGGTCAGCACCCGCCAATTCTTCTTTCCTCGTAAGAACATTGCCGAAAAACTGGAGGTCTACCTACGTAAAGTGGCGTCGCATGAGCCCCTCCGGAGCTCGACCGTCTTCCAAGAGTTCCTGGCTGTTTCCCAGGAGGGTGATTTGGTTTATTCCAAGGAAAAGCCTAGGAAGGGTTATGGCGGGTCGGCTAAAGGAGTAGGAGGGTATGAGTCCTCGCAGTCAGATTTGGATCTGACGAGTGGGAGTGATTCGGATTCTTCGGCAGCTGTTGGGGCATACCATACTCATCATCGGCAGGGTAATGGTGTCAGCAGGCAGGAGCAGGGTGTGCCACAACAGCAGCAGAATCATCATCACCAGCAGCAACATGTTGAGGAGACGGTGGAGGTTGTGAGGAGGGAGCCCAAGATGCGCGGGAACAGGGTTCGGCCGGGCTTGCCTCAAATCCAAGAGCGCAAGAAGGTCTCTATTGATGACTTTCAGCTCATTAAAGTCCTTGGCAGAGGCTGCATGGGCAAGGTAACTATATTTTATTATTATTATTGCACATGGAGAAGGAGCTATAATGTGTATGTTACTTCGAGACTGGATGCATGTGCTTTACCCACTCACTCTCTTTCATTCTTTATTTCTTTCCCAAAAGGTTATGCTGGTGCGAGAACACAAGTCCAAAAAACTCTTTGCCCTGAAGGCAATCTCTAAAGAGTGGGTCATCCTCCAACGCGAAATTGAACACACCAAATCCGAACGCAACATTCTGGCAAACGTAGCCCGGATCTCACACCCGTTCTTAATCAAGCTCCGGCATTCGTTCCAGTCGAACGCACAACTGTTTATGGTCCTGGATTATTACCCTGGAGGCGATATTGCGACCCAGTTGGCCAAGTGGCATAAGTTTGAGCCTGAGAGGTGTTTGTTTTATGCGGCTGAGATTGTTCTAGGGATTGAAGAACTTCATCGGCAAGGCATCGTCTACAGGTAACCAACTACGTGCTTTGCTATTTCTCATTGTCATTCAAACATGAGAACCACCTGAAAGTGTACTCTTGGGAACTAACCAACGCACATGTTATATGGCATGTATAATTTAATAGGGATTTGAAGCCAGAGAACATCCTGCTGGCATTCGACGGCCACATCGTCCTAACAGATTTTGGTCTCTCAAAACAGTTCCCAACCTTCGCATCTGCATCGTCACCTTACTTGGCCGAGGACAAGACCAACACCTTCTGTGGCACGGCTGAGTACCTCGCCCCCGAGATCCTCATGGCGGCGGAGTACAGCTACGCAGTCGATTGGTGGAGTCTGGGCACTTTGCTATTTGAGATGTTGTCTGGCATCGTAAGTATTTTTTCTTTCTCGTTTACGATTGTTACTTTTGGTATAGTAGTTTTTATTTTGAGTATCAGTTTTGAGTGATGGTTTGCTGACACTAACGTTTTTTTCCCTCTTTCTTTTCATATCTTGAAAAGACGCCGTTCTGGGCTGAGAACCATGCGCAAATGTACCAGCGGGTACTAGAAGACGAACTGGAGTTCCCGATGAACATTGACCAAGATGCCGCCAACTTTATCGCCGGGGTAAGTCAACAATACGGTAGAGAAAAACATTTTAATAGGAGCACGCCTTTCGTTCCCTCCCCACAACCTCCATCTAACATTTTTTATCCACTATTCATAAAAAATAGCTATTGGAACGCGACCCAGACCACAGGTTAGGTTCTCAAGGCGTTCACTTTGTCAAGGAACACCCATACTTTGACACCATTGACTGGGACCTCGCCCTCAAACGCCAACTCCCTTGCCCGTACATCCCCGATCTCATCTCTGAGGAGGATCTCTCCAACTTTGATGATGCCTTCCTGACAATGACGCCGAGGTTGTCGCCAGGGAACCATACATTGAGTAACAGTATTCAGAACTGCTTTCAGGGGTATTCCTATTCGGATAATAAGCTGGGAACGACACTGCCTAGGACTGATAGTAAGATTAAGATGGATCATCGTGTTGGCGGTGGTAGTGGGGTGGGGACTGTGGGGCCAGGTGGGTCATATATTGACGGGTTTGATCAAGAAGGTCCGAGTCCGCAGACGAATGGACACGGACACGGTAATGGAAGCTATCACCACGGCGGAGCGAACGGGAACACATTCAAGGGCAACCACCATCAACCCTTACATCGGTCCCCGCTGCAACAAATGGACTACAACAACATGGACACTGACGACCTGACCAACCCCGCCGATGATGACTTTGAAGAAGCGGACTTTTACCGCGGGCGACCCCTCACTCAACTCTATGCACCCCCCAGCGCTGCCATCTCCTCTTCGTCTTCTTACATCATCGAAACAAAAGCCCAACCGACCTCCCCAGCTTTGACACCGCCCACACAGTACCCAGAGGATGGACGGATGGTGGTCGTGGCAGATCGAATTTCGACAAGTAGGATGGGCGCCGCGGCAGATATCCTGAGGGGTGTGTCAGAGAGGAGTAGTATTGACACCCAACGACATAACAGTACGAATTCCTCCCATTCTAGTGGTACCATTGGCCGGCGACTCAGTCGTGGTTATGTGTAGTCATCCCCTTCCTTATTTTTCGTTCTTGTTTTCCGCTGCCTTTTCTCTTCTCCCCTAGCTCATTTGATACCATAGTTTGATTTCTCAACAAAAAAGTAAAGAAAAAAAAGTGCTTCTTCCCCTTTCTCAGCTTCCGAGTCATTGGAGTCCAATGTAAAATCATATTGTTTAATTATTATCAAAAGGGACCCAAAGCTAAACTCGAAGAAAGAGTTGGGGGGAATTAAAAGATATCGTCATCCTCAACGTCCCACTTGAGTGGCTCAGGACGCTCAGAAGTAGCGCCACACCGAGCACGCTCCACCCAGTATCCAGTTCGTCCATCAGCCTGCGCACCACTTCCCAGCGGTTGCCCAGGCTTATCACGACCGACAAAGTCCCATCCATCATCCGTCGCATTCCGCTTAAACCAACGCGGTTGGTGCTCTTTACCAGGAGGCAGGAGCCGACGCTTGGCACGCTGCTTCTCCTCCAACCGCTGCTTTTCCGTATTGGCAACATCAAAGTCGCCATTCTCCATGGCCCGCTGGTCAGGACGGAGACGCGAATCGGTCGGGCAGAGATGTTTCTTGAGTTCGTCCGGGCAATCGTTCAAAGTCATAGCAAAGGGCGTCAAGTTGAAAGGTGTAGGAGTCGAGGGGACAGGATCACGCTTCCAGAGCAACAAGACCTGCTTGGGCGACAAGGAGCCCGCTGATCGCGACTTGTTGTGCAACGAAGAAGCACCAGGGGATGCTGAACGACCAGCCATATCTCCATGGTCATCCTCCGCTACCTGAATTGCGCCCTCTGCAACAGCATCACTGCCCAAATCACCACCATGTCCACCACCAGCACGACGCGCTACAAGTCTCGAATCCCATCGCCCAGCAACTTCCCAAACCTCCTTGCCCCGACTATCCGATGCAGCTCCACGGATCTCGTATGCATCTTTACCTCTCCATCCACGAGCCTTGAACGTCAACAAACAGGTCTCGCCCGTACGGTGGTTGGTGATCAACATATCTCCATAGTTGTCGATCCAAGGGGTGCCCACAATCAGGTTCTGAACACATGTCGCCACCTTCCTCCACGAGTAGTGTTCAATAAACTTGTTCTCGTCGTTGGGATCAGTCAGAATCTCCTGAGTGCCCTCGGCATAGGACTTGGGTACCTTCAACTCCACGTGCGATGTACCCTTGGGAAGAACCTCAAATGACTTGCCCCAGAACTTGGATTTGACATCAACCTCTGCGTAGAAGTTGTAGTTTGGCGACTCGCAGTAGCATGCGCTAATTGGCTAATAGTTGTGAGAGAGAAAGAAAAAAAATGTTAAATGAGCCCTAATAATTACAAGAAGTAATCCTGACAGAAATAAAGCACATATAACTTACGGGGTGATGGGAGACTTGCTCGGAGATGTAGCGGAACTGCTTGTCCTCGCGACAGTATTCGTAGGTTTCTCCAAGGAGGGGGTTGAAGGGCTTGGCGACACGTCCGATGGTACTCGAATAGTTACTCATAGCAAACGCAGCAATGAACAGGATACGCTCGGTCGCTCCACGCTGACGGGCGGCCTTGTCCAAAAGGTCAATGTACTCGGCATCCTCAGCCATACGCTGCAACATCGACGTAGGCTCGTTGAAGTAAACAGGCAGCGTAATCTTGGACAAGTCCTTTCCGATCGAGTTCTTCAAAATCGCCCAAAGTGACACATCGGGGCGTAATGACGTCTGCTTGGTAGGGAGACGCTCGCGGTTCTTCGCGGGGTATCCCTTGAAGGATGGGGCAATATAGAGCCCTCCGTGGGACTTTGAGCTAACAGCAACAGTCTGAGCGGCACCGTCCTCAGCCTGTCCAGCACCCGCAGTCGTCTCTGAGAACTCGTCCTCATCCTCCTGATCGTCCAAGTCGACAATGTCATCGTCGTCAACTGCGTCAAAGAACTCGTCGCCTGACTCGAGATCCGAATCATCGCTAGCATCTGAATCTTTCTCGTTCTCGGGCTCTGCCTTGGAGACGATAGGGGCTTCAACTTCGGCATGCTGCTGCTGCTGAGTCTCCGCCGTTGTTGGTGTTGTGGTCAGAATAGAGTTGGAGCGAAGATTTGGCGTGCTGGGCTTGGAACGGACAGAGCGACTCTTCTTCATCTTGCGGTTGCTCTCCTCGGCCTTCTGGAGAACTCTCTGCATCTCCAGTTGCTCCTGCGACAGAACCTTGAGACTCTCCTCCCAGAGCTCACGCTTCTGCGACTCTTGCTCCAGAATCCGCTGCCAGTAGACCTCTCTATCCTGCGTCATGGCATGCAGCTTTAATACAGACTCCTTGACAGCAAGCGACGTCTCGTGTGTCGCCAAAGTAAGTCGCATGATCTCTGAATCCTCTGGCACCTCAGCAGCTCTCTGGACGCGTATCAGGTTTTCTGCCAGCTCTGTCTGCATCTGAATCTGGTTCTGGACATAGTTGTTCATGGCGACAAACGAATCGACATGGGGCACCTTGGCCTGTTCGAGGACGACACCCTCAGGGCTGAGAGAGGACGAGCGAGAACGCACCGACAGCGAAGCGGTGCTCATGTTGTCCTTTGTCACAGTGCGACCGCGGGAGATAACTGACTCGGCACCGCTCTTGCTGCGGATACTGTCCGAGGAGGTCAGGTTAATGCTCTGACGAGAATCCATGAACGAACTGCGATCATTGCCAGAGGCATCTTCGATCCATTGCTTGGACTGAGTCAGGGCCAGAATCCAGCGCTTGGCCTCGTTGGCATGTCCAGCTTTCAAATGGTAGCGAATAGAGCCCTTGCCAATGATGTCGAATCTCTGCTTGTCGTTCGAGTCGATCCAGACTTTGGCGATACGCAGGTTGATGCTACCTCTGCAAGCGTTGCCGGCATCCTCCTGGTTGTGGAAGTACGACAGAATTCCGTCCTCAAGCACGAACCATCTAGCCTTGTATCCTGAGGCATAGTTAGTCCACTTGAAAAGGGTTCCCTCGAGTCTAGGAGGCTGTCCAGGTGTAGTCGGAATCAATGGTGCAACGGGTCCTAAAGATAGTGATGAATTAAAAAAGACGCATTAATGTCAGCGACTCTATTTAGAATGTAAAATTAACACGTCAGAAAGGAAAGTCCAAGTGCTTACCCTGGGAGCGAGAGTCGTTGAGGAGGGTCTTGATTTTGCTGTCCTTGGTTACGTCCGCAGCGATTTTCTTTTTCTTGTCGCGGAGGAGAGTGTCGATACCCTGGTCGAGAGCCCATTGGACCATAGCCATGTCCTTGCGTCTGCTAGCGGCATGCAGGATAGTGGATCCTGTCTCGGTGTCCTGGTGGCTGATGTTGAGGACGAAGGCAGCACGGGGGTGGTCAAAGAGACCGATCAGGGCAGACAGGTCTCCCGACTCTGCGTACTGGTGCATCAAAGCTGTGGTGCGTTTGAGGTATTCCGTGCGATGGGCTGAGTCGGAATACAGCGGAGGTGCAATATCGTCAAAAGTGACAAGAGGAAGGAGTAAGTAACAACGAGCGTGGGTTATTTTGCTTTCTTCGCACACACATGAAACAATCTTAGATAATCGGATAAGCGCATTTGTAGAACCCTCTCTGTCACCCCTGGCGCTTTGTTCTTTTGCTCATGCCTCTCAATCCTCATTATCTCTCTATCACCTTCTTTTACGTCTTTTTCTTTGTAGGGTTTGTTCATGCTTCGTAATCCTCTCCCTTTTGTTTGTTTGCTCCTGACTCGTCATATGGGCGCTGGTGTCAATGATTTGCGAGTCGTCCCTGTCCTCCTAACTTTGTTCCTGATTAACACTCTGCTGTGGTAGTCGTTTTTCGACCGCATTTTTGACACCTGTCTCTTTTTTCACTTTCATCTCTGACAGTGCTTATATCCTCCTGTGTTGTCATCCTGATTGCTCTTACTTCTCCTGTGTTACAGCTCCGTTCATTTTTTCTTTTAACAATATGTCCACATGAAAAAAGTACCTTTCAAGACGACGCGAACTTCGGCGGTAGAGGCGACATCGAACGCGCTTTTGCCCTTGTGATCGGTGATGCCATCATTAACCTCGTTCTTGGACAAGAGCAGCTTTAAAACATCCAAGCGACCCATGGACGAGGCAATGTGGAGCGCAGTCGATCCGTGATGGTCCCTTGCGTTGAGATCGACCTGGGGGGTGTTGTTGAGAACATATTCAACCACAGGGAAAGTGGCGCACTGGACGGCGAGGTGGACGGGTGTTGTATGGTTCGCCTGGGGCATTATGTCGAACGACTGTGTGCTGGAGATGGATCCGCCGGGCGTGCTGGCGATCGGGAAGGCTGGTCCTGCTCTGTAAGTCGGGAGAAGTGTCGACAACGCGTTGAGGTCGCCTAAGAAGAGTTGAAAGGTTGCTCTTTTAGTCCACTGTGGTTGTTCACAGGTGAAGTATGCTACATCTCCTGTTCTCCTTGTGAAGCTCCCTAGAGGAGGACAGTACCTTTCTGAAGGGCCTCGAGGATCTTGAACATCTTCATGGGGTCATCTAATTCATAAATCACATAAACGCGTGTTAGCTTTCTTGAGACAATTTGCATTTGTTTCTTCTGTGGCTAGTGCTGTGTTCTTTATGAGAGGGTGAATGAAGGAGTGATGAAAAAAAAAAAAAAAAAAAAAAAAAAAAAAAAAAAAAAAAAATACCATTGGAAGAAGGTTGCTGCTGTGGTGGTTGTTGCCTTGAAGCAGCGGCGCCGAGACTGTATTCTGAGCGACTCTTTGGCGGCATAGAGCGCAAGACCGATGGAACCGTGGACATTGAATCCAAGGGTGGTTGTGTTCGAGTGTTGGACTTGTAGTTGTTGGATAAGGAGGAGTGTGAATAGAAAGGAAGGATGAAAGTGGTGGATGTGGTGGGCAGTTGGTGAATGAGAAAAGTAAAGAAAAAAGGGTGGCAATAGCAACAAAACCGGTGGTGGTGGTAAAGTATGAACAGTAAAAGAGGACACCCTTTTGGATTTTTTGTCTTCGTCTCTCCTTCCCTTTCCTTTCTCCAGAAGGGGAGTCCAAAAAAGCAAAGGGGGCACGGGAGTGGGCTGTTCGTCTCTCCAAAAGGCTGATCCTGCAGCCTGAACGCTGTCTCGTTGTCTCATGGCCATTGCATCTCAGCAAGGGGCACTAGGCTGACCACCACGGACCAAAATTATCCCGTGATCTACTTGCACGTGACACTTCTTTTGAATGCCATGGTCCAAGCATGCATGCACAAGAAAAATGAGATATAAACTTCCTATTCTCCACTGCACCTCTACTCCATGCTGTAAAATAATTGGCAATTAACCTTCATATCGGGCTCAAGCTGGCTTCACCTTTAGTTGTTCTTCTTCTTTTCCTAACCTATGCCTCCTTCGTTACATCTTCTCTTCTTCCATTCTTTACTTTGATGACATTTCCCTAACCCACTTTTACGGACCAAGCATAAAAAAACCATGATCGGCTTGAAGAAAGTCAAAAAGAGCAAATATATGTACATTCGACTGTATGTGGTATGCGAGATAGCATTTTAGTGCACATCAATTCGTATGTGAACGGCCTTCTTTTCAGTCACAATCAGCACCTGCTTTCGAAGGAATTAAGTGGAGTAAAGAACGAAAAAGAAAAGTGCTCTCTCACTTGGTGAGCAGTGAAAGTCAACGGTCAAGAAAACACGACAACCCAAGCGGCAGACAAAGCTATCTAGCTAGCATTAGGCTGAGAGCGAGTTGAAGTAGTAGAGTGATGAGAATTGGCAAAAGGTAAAGATTGGAGTGGAGAGGCATTTAGCCACATGCCATTACCAAGAAGACTCTCAATCATCCGCTCGATCCTCCCCGTTATTTTTCTTATATCATTTCCTTCAACCTTTATGACCTTTTTTTCTACCCATCCTTAGCTCTCTGTCCTTCAATCATTGACTCGTTTTGGCCCTTCAGTGGTCTTGTAAAAACTCGTTTCACTAGGTACTTCATTAGGTATAAGGATAAAGAACCGAGTGGATGAATGACCCCTGGCAAATAACCATCGGTTTGCATATAGGCGCAACATCAACTAGGAAGAATATAATTGACCATTGGATGACAACATGAGAGCGTTTTTTTTTATCACTGATGCAAAAGCGGAAAGAAAGACAAACAAATCCAGCATCAATAATGGCACTCACTCGCCCTCTCAGCCAAGACATCGATACATCCCTGTCCAAAATATGATTGAACGGGAAAAAGAGAGACAGAGAGAGAGAAAGAGAGCAAGAAGGAGGAGCGCTGCCCTCTGTTCTTGCTTGAAATGATCTCTCTCCCTCATATCTGCCCTGGATGATTGCTTACAACATGCCGCTGTACCCACTTCTCCTCTCATTCCGCCCCCTCTACCGGCAGCGTGTCCGATATGTCTGTATTCTCATCGAAAAGAGCCCATTTGGGGGACTTGGAAGACAACCATGTCCCCATGTGTGTTGTAATCGCATGTACATCTATGAATATGAGAAGCTGGCTACAGGGGAAACAGGCGAGCCAGCAAGCAAGGGCGTCTGCCTGACAGGCAGGCAGGCGCGGAGAGACAAACTGGGTTCCAAGACCTCCAACAAACAGACCCATCTTTATATGCCACTGGAACTACCCTCCACTTTGTAATTGATGTTGTTGCCACCCATTCTTTTCCTGGCCTTATTCTTATTTTTTTCTCCTCTCTTTACCCTTCCTTCTTCCTCGACACCTCCTCCCTTTCCTCCATCCTTGCACCGCCATCCTTTTCCCTTGCTCTTCTTCTCTTCCTCTCATCACCTTGTTCCTTCTGTACCCTCATTGCTCCTCCTTCCTTCATTCACTAACCTCTCCCATCCCGAGATCTTCACTCATCCCTTTTCTCCTTTTACCACTCTTGTCTCAGATCTCACGCCTACCACCGTTTGCACTCTTCCTCTCTCTCAGATCACCCTCCCACTTGCCCATCCAGAGTAAGTGTTTCCCTACCACCCTCCTCCATTGCTCTGTTCCCTTCTTTCAATCAGCACTCGCCACCTTGCCACCACCACGTTTCTTGTTCCCCCTTCCTTGGTCCCCCTTCCTCCTTTCCCCTTTATTTTTGATCGTACCTGAAATCTGTGCTGAAACATCCCCAACCACAACGCGTGCTATTCCAACCATCCTCATCCTATCCTGTCACCTTTTCGACACCATGTACACTCGCCCGCGCCCCTTTCAATTTTGTCGACATCCCTTCCTCTTTGTCTTCTTCCTTACCACTTCCTCTTTATGTTCAACAAAGTGTCTTTTCTTCTGTGTGAGACAAACCCATGGGCCACAAGAAATCAAAGCGACCCTTTCTGAGACTAATATGCATCCTTTCTTGCCCTTGTTTTTCCCTTTCTTCTTTTTTTTTTGTCTCAAATGAACAGGCAGAAGAAGAGTAACACAACATCTTCCATAATCCCATCCCCGACGACACGAACAACAAACAAAGCATACAGGAAAAAACAACGTCTCTCCCTTGCATACATATACCATATACGCCTCATATGAACTCTCACTTACACTCACCCATGACGACAGAGGCGCGCCTCCAGCGCCAGTTGGAGCACAACAGGAAACTGCGCGAGCAATTCGAGCGTAACCGTATTTCGGTCTCTCAAGCCAGCATACTGTAAGTCTCTCGCTTGGCTTTCGTCCTGTTTTCGCTTTTCTAAGACAATTTTCGGCGGACTTTGGACAACAACACGATTGTGCAAGAAGTCCAATTCGAAGGCATCACAGACCAAAGAAAACATGAACACGAACTCGAACACAAAGGATAATTAAGACTGTGAAAGAAAGAAACAAAACACTACGGCACTAACACGCTTTTCTATCCTTTCATCTTTAACCTTCACTTCGTCTAGCTTGATTCAATACTGCCAAACACAGAGGGATATGCTCATCCCGACCGTCTGGGGTGACTTGGATGTTAAGGATGATCCCTTCGAGGCCAAGACTGCAGGATGCGGATGCTCTGTCATGTAGACGCCTCCTTCCTCCCATAACTTTTCTTCCCTCCGCCTCCTACTCGCTCCAATTTCTTGTTGTTGTCCCTTTGTATGGCGCTCGTTTTTCATTTTTCTTTCTTCTCTGCCTCTTTCCTTTTCGCATCCCCCTCCCTTCCGTTCGTTGTCACCATGGATCCAAAGGGAGTAGGAGGAGAGAAGGAGAAAGAGAGCAATTTATGCACGCTCTCACACAAACAACACAACACACATACAAACAAGAAGACCTAAACAAACTATCGACAAACAATCACAACAAACGACAGACCCCCCTTACCCATCCATTGCATCCACATGGAAATTAGAAAGAAAGAGCAAGCATTTGGGACCATGGGTTACCACGTATTTTTCATTCTTGGTCGGGATAGAACCCCATGGTCCCTTTTCTTTCCTTCGTTAAAGTTGTTTTCCATCGACCTTGTTTAATTTGTCACCACCATCTACGTATCTTACATACAACCATCTTCACCGTGTTCAATATTCTCACCCATTTCTTTGCTATTTTTTCTATCCTTTCTTTTTTTTTGTTGTTCCACATCACACCATCCCACTCACCAATCTCACACAAACCCTCTGGGCGCAAAAAAAAAACCACCATACCCTTCAACCCTCGCCGGAGATTTCTCAACTCTCTTCTCCGACTTTGGTCGTCTACACTCTCTATCTTTCTCTCTCTCTTGTTTTTTATCCTCCTTTCGTCTCTTCAACAACATCCCTCCTTAGTAATGTATCCTAATAGTCACCCCCCCCCCCCCCCCCCCCCCCACCACCACCACAGTTTTTCGTATGCATTTCTGCAAAAAAAAAATATATATACAAATAAACGAAAAAAAACAATCATAATCGATCGCCCCTTGCTGCTAGGAATCCCCCTCCCATTTTAGAAAAAAAAAAAAAAAAAAAAATATCTATGTCAAAGTTGTTTGTATTTGCTTTGTGTTCTTTCTATATCATAAATATTACTTTCTTAACGATTACTGTTGTACACGACGACGGGTTAGGTTGCACACATTTTTTTTCTACTCCCTCCTCCTCCTCCTCCTCCTCCTCCTGCATCTTCCAAACTCCCTTCTAAAAGTAACCCACTTTCCTTCCTTTCTTCAAAATCATCCCTCGCAGGTACTACTCAACCTCGAAATCTCAACAGGATCCAACCCTTGAATAGCCATCAACACCTGCCTCACACCCGGATCCTGTTCAAAAGGATACCTCCCCGCCAATGTCTTGAACGTCAAGATCCGCTTGATGATCGTTGCCGTTGTTCGGTGCTTATGAATGTTCACCAACAATCGTGGTGATGGTTCGGTGGTTGTTGTGGGTGGTGTGGGTTGGTGGGAGGAGGAGGAGTTTGTCGAGGTTGATGATATGGGTGGTGGTGGTGCGGTGGTGGAGGTCGCTGTTGCGGATGTTGATGTGGATGGGCGTCTCGATGATGCTTGAGATGATCCTTGTGGCTGTTGCTGCTGTTGTTGTTGTTGGTTGTTGTGGGTGGTTGGGTCGACATAGGAAGGTAATTCTGCATTAAACACCAGATCGGACAGATAGAGGCCTATTTTTTTTTTTCACAAATATTAGACATAAAAGTAAGTACAACGAAACGAAAGAGATAAAGAAAAATAATACGAACAACGAAACGACGTGAACAAGGAAAGCAGTTCCAAATATAACACTGTAGATCGTACCGAGGAAAGGAATACATCCTTTAGGCTGGCTGGCCTTGCCAGCAGCAGTAGCATCCTTGTCCTGTTGACTCATCTTCAACTCCTTCTCCTTGGCATGAGTAGTCGATGATGAGACCTTCGACCCTAAACCAGACGAGGACGCCGTTCCCTTATACTGCAAAGCCAGAGCAGCAGCAGCAGCCATAGTAGAATCCTTCGAGGGTCGTCTCTTCCCAAAGAACGAGGACGTCATTGTACTACCCGAGGTAGGGGGAACCTTTTCAGTCGTAGCAGGTACTGTACTCGCACCTCCACCACCACCAGAACCGGATCCACCCCACTCGTCTGCAATACTCTTCATATCATCCCGAAGGTGTTTCCAATTATGAAACGGCGACGTGTACTCGACAAGATCCTCCATGATCCTCATCTCCTGAGCACGTACACGAGCCCATGTCTGGTTCAGACGGGAGACGTTATACGATTGTAGGCCCAGCATCAGTTGGATTAGCGAACTGAAGTTTGAGTGGTTGTAGCATGTCTGTTTTTTGAGGGTTTTTTTTTTTTTTTGTTGGCGAGGGATGGGTTGTTGGAATGGAGAAAAATAGTTAGAAAACGTTATAAAATTATTTACACGTAAACAAAAAAGAGAGCGAGTGATATAAAGGGGGGGGAGTGGAAACCTTACATGGGCGATGCGAATGAATTTCTCAACGACTTTAACCCGCTGCTGAAGATCCTTTGTGCGAACAATCTCAGAAGTCACCCATTGACATGTCTATGCACAGGACAAACGTTGTTAGTTAGTTCAGCACATAATAAGCATATTTTGCAACATGCATTAGAATCGTTGAGCCACACAAGAAAAAAAAAATAGAAGAGAAAACTTACAAGGTTGAAGCGATCGACAAGTCGCTTGATTCCAAGACTATCCTCCACCGCTTTTGAGCTCTTCTTCTCCTTTACAGGTCTACTTGCGCTTTCTCCTCCTCCTCCACTACCATCGACGACTCGGGGAGTAGGTGTTACAGTACCT
Source organism: Linnemannia elongata (assembly GCA_036320915.1). Lineage (NCBI taxonomy): Eukaryota > Fungi > Mortierellomycota > Mortierellomycetes > Mortierellales > Mortierellaceae > Linnemannia > Linnemannia elongata. Next base: position 72,538 of record JAXBDG010000005.1, on the reverse strand, counting down.
TCAGACCTTTGCGCAGAATTGTGATCATTCCTGTTTCCACCGCCACTCTCTAACCCACTCTCTAATACACTCGCCCTCCTTCCACTTCCGGCAGCAGCAGCAGAAGCAGCAGCAGGGACCAAACTGGTCTCGTCGATCCGAATCGAAGATACCACCGACGACCCACTCCCCTTGGACGGCTCCTCCTGCGAAGAAGTTGGGGAACTCGCCTTGATAGAAGGAGCCTTCTTCTTGGTCCATCCAGCATCGACCAGCTCATACCACTGTACCTGACTCAACATCTCGCGTTCGATTAAACACAGCTGTTGGGCGATCAGTTCAGAACTGTACTGCAGCACTATCGATACCGGCTCTACAGGTTGAGGTCGTAGAAGACGTGGTGGGTTGCCGATTTGGATCTGGAGTCGAGGTTTCTGTGGAGTGGCAGGAGGGAGAGGAGGCGGGAGACGGGGTCGGTCATGACGGGGGGAAGAAGCAGAATAACTTGTTTGGCTATGATTGGTGATAGAAGGGTCAAGGCTTCCACGTCGGGTGCTGGTATGGTCAAATGAGTACTGATGGCGCTGCTGGTGGAGGGAGGGGCGGTGAGAGATCTGGTTGGGAGGCGTTTGTGGAGATCGATGGGTGTTGTTTGTGTGACGACAGTTGTCTAGCTTGTGCGGGTTGCGTCCTTGGCGATGATGGTGATGCTGAGGATGGGGGTTCCAGGGTGCAACGCTATTGCCTTCGTTTTGGAGGATGGCGTCAGAGAAGGCTGTGAGGAGGTTGGGTTGGGAGTTGGAGCGGCCGGGGTTCATTGCTGGTTTGGTAGGTCTTGAGGTGGATGGTTGGGACTGAATGAGCCCATGAGGACCTTCAATTTGGTTGCTGAAAAGAGGACTAGGAGCGATGAGGGGTGTCAAGGGACCGACAGGGTGCGTATCAGCAGCAAGAGGATGGATGCTGGCAGACTCTGCAATGTAATCCCCTTGAACCTGAACAGGCTGTGCAATAGCAGTCTCCCCAACGGGCACCTCAGACGACTCGAATGTTGCTCGCAAATCACTTCCACCAGCACTCACCTCACTCGCCTGGTTATTATAAAACCTTTCTACAAACCGATCAACATTCGCAAGAGTGCCTCTCTGCTGGATAGCTTGCCGAGGTGGTAAATGGTTCCCATTCAACAATGGTCCAAACATTGACGACGTCGTTGACGATAAGGTCATCCAGGACGCTCGCTGATCCTGAGCGGGACGGTTGCGTTGGCTGGTCCTGCGGAGGTTCGGGCCTCGACTACTCGTCAATTGGTGGTCTGCGGTGTCAATTTCCTTGGTACACTTGCATTCTCCTTGGCAGTGACACTCCTCGGGGGTCGAATCAGGATCGGCGTGTGATCCGGCGTCTCCTGCTTCGACTTGGGCGTCCTCCTCTTCGTCCTCGTCGGCGGTATCGACGGTCAAGGAGATGGGTCTCTGCAAGGCCGCGGGGCTAGAAAAGTACTGCTCGCGCTCACATTCTGAGCAGATGCTCTTACCGCCGGTCTCACTATCCACGTCATACGACTCGACCTCCTGGACATCGCTATCAAACTGACCTGCGCTATCCGCGGTCGGTGTCGAGACTTGTTCATAGGTGACGGCTGAGTGATGATGAGAGTGGCCTTGGTGTTGGACATGGTCATGGGACGGTGAAGGTTCGCTCATGTTCCTGCTGCCACTGCCCTCGATGGGTTCCTCCTCCTGGTCGCCTGCGTTCGAAAGCATCTCCTGGTTCCTCTGACGGGTAACCTCATTCTGCGAGTAATCTCCATCACTCGACCACCCACTCCGCCTATCTTCCTTGTTCAACCGCCCTCTTCGCTTATTTCCGGATCCTCCACGACCAAAAGATCCATGACGGTCCTCAGAATTCGAGAGGAGGATGTTCATCCCAGGACAAGCCAATAAGTACGACATCTTCTCGCCCTCAGGATCCGACAAGTTGCCTCGCCAGTATCGATCAGACCGTGTTCGACCAGAACCCATGTTGCTTCTAGTACCACTTCCCCCTCCACCTTCTTCAGATCGACCATCGTTCCTGTGGGCGTGGGAAGTAAAGACGCGCTTCATCTTTGACAGTCGACCAACAGTGGCGCTCATGTACCGGGACCAAGGCTTCTTTTTCTCGATCGAGGCCACCGACCTCGGTGGCGGGTTCATATAAGGCTCAACGGATCGAAGTGAACCCCGGGGAGAAAGCGGGGCAGCAGAGAGTGGAGGCGACAACAGTGGCTGGAAAGTCGAAAGTGGTCGAGAATGTGTCTTTGCCCGACTACCTCTCCTACTCCCGGCGCCAGCGCCGACGCCTACGCCAGAGGAGGTCTGGTGAAGCGGGCTAGGATTGATTTTGGAGTTGTTGTTGTTGTTGCTGTTGTTGTTGGCATTGAATCCAGCTTGGAAATCGGGTAGGCCTGGACGTGTCCCTCGAGCACGGTTTCTGGATGCTGCCGAGCTACCAGCGCTCGGTCCCAGACGGGAACTGAAGGAGCCCGAGCCTCCTTTGTGGACGATCTTGCCTGACCGCGGAGAGAATGCTGGTGAGGGGAGGTGGCACTCTGACTGTAGGTCTTCCTCCTGCTGTGCTGATTTTATCGCCAGACCTTCTACCTCTGCATTCCTCTTGACGCCACCGCTTACGGTCTCCAATGTGGACCGTTGTTGATCCTGCTCATCATTCTCCGCAGGGTTATCCTCCCCCTCTACAGAATCCGAGTACTCCGAATCGTACTCGCTATCATACAGACTGTTCTCGGACGAGGGCTCAAACCTATCATCCTCTGCCGAGGTTCCCGATCCTGAGTACAGACCCTGACCGTTATCCTCATCCTGATCGTCGTACAGATCCTCATCCTCGTCAGAGAAGTCCTCGTCGTCTTCGTCAAAATAGTCGTCCTCGTCCATGTCATCAGAGTCATCCTCCGACTGGTCGCTGGATCGGAACTCGACCGCGAGCCCTTCGGTCAATGCCTCCGACTCAATGCTTTGTCTGTTGGTGGGAGTAGTAGTACCAAGGATGACGCTGTTGCTGTTGCTGGATGACTGGCCCTGAGGGGTGGTAGAGTGAATATTTCCAGACCCTGGGTGGTCAACAAAATAAGAACCTATGTGGTAAGAAAAATAAGGGGGTGTTTGTTAAAAAATCAAAAAAAAAAAGTGACAGGAATGTTTCCTCCCCTCTCCTTTCATCATGCACAAGCAACAATCCCAATGCAGCATAAGACGCAAAAAAATCAACAACATAAAAATAAAAATACCTCCACGACCTCCTGCGGAGGATCTCCTGGCCTGAAGACGACGCCTTCGTTCAACCATCAACTGCTGCTGCTGCTTACGACTCTGCTTCTCCAGTTTCTGCTGAGCCAACTTCCGGTAATGGATCGTCTTCAGACTCTGAACATACCGTCTCAACTCCTTGACAATCCGCTGCTCACGCATACTGTTCGTCACCCTGGGATGCTTTGTCAAGGAGCGAAGGTAAAGCCCCAACGTCTGGCGGAGGTCCTTGGATCGCATGAAGTCAAATTCAAAGTAGTTGAGGAGCCAATGGCGTAAGGTGACAAATGTCCTGATCCGTACAATCTGTCGCTGGGGGGAGTCATCGACTAGAGCCCAATGGAACCTGACGATGATGAGTTTTAGGAGTGCCATTGGTGTGATGAAGAGTCGGTAGATGAGGAAAAAGTCCGTCAGGAACGTGTAGTCTACCAAAGTCAAAGGAAAACAAAGATGGATTAGAAAACGAGGTACAAAACAAAAAAGACGTTGGAAGAGAGATGTGTTGAGACTCCGAAAGGGCGGGAAAACAAACACAAAAGAATAAGAAAACGCTGACAAAGATGGGCACATGGGAAAGAGAGATAGATCTCTTCTATGCCTCATCTGCTAAACTTACCAATCTCACTCGTCAACTTCTCTATCAACTTCTCGACAGTGGCGGCCATGATCACTCTGTTCTTTTGCTGAAGCTCTGTGGCGGTGGTAGTAGTTGCGGGGGTAGCAGTTGTGGTCGGTGTTTTCGGAGATCGAAGATTGCTTCCTGAGGTGATGGCGGTGGCGGTGGTAGTGGTGGGTGTGCTGCTACCGTCCTGCTTGGTTGGTTTTGATTGACCGAGCGAGTTAAGGGTATCTGTTGACCGATTGGCTTCCTTGATACGAACACTCAGGGGTTCAATGGTCGACCATCCCTTCTTCGTGGAACGATCCTGTCCCGCAGAGGTCGCTCCTTTGTCCAACGATGACGATGGTTGTTGTTGTTGTTGTGTTGTCGCTGCTGACGAAGATGCATCCGATCCTGCGGGGTGCTTGACTGATTCTGGTAACGCTGCACCTGAAGACACCCCTCCTGAAGACGGTCCTGCCGTCGACGTTGAGAGTGGTGCTTGTTGCTTGGTTTTTGTTGATGGTGTGCTCCAGATGATGTACGCCTCATTGTCGTCCGAGAGAATGTCGTCAAAGATGGACGGATGGGTGTCGGGTATTATGTCCGGCATAACCAACACATCGTCCTCTTCTCCAGCTGCATGCTCTCCAATCCAACCACCTCCCGATCCTGATTCATAAACGCCGTTGCTGTTGCTCTCAGCAGCTTGGAGGAGAGCGTTTGTGACACCACGATGAATATCCCTCTGATCTTGGATCTGCTGCTCCTGCGGCCGTTGCTGAGACTCTGCTCGGAGATGCTCGCCTTCGACAATGGCATTCATACTGCTAGTGCGACTCCTGTCAAAGCGAAGACTGAGCTCCTCAAAGGAGGGGATCGGAGGAAGCACCCATGCTAACGACTCGTTACGGGGAGACGATGACGGCAGGGGCTCAGATTGAGAGTTCTGTTGGTGCGAATGTTGAAGGGTAGAGTGACAATCGCCCATACTAGTGTTGCGACCCTGCTGCTGCCGGCTTTGTCCTCCGTGATGGCTATTTCGCTTGCGACGAGCGTGGTGGAGTGAATCTTTGGACGCACTCCTGCTGCTGCTGTTGCTGTTGCTGTTGCCTGGACGAGGAAAAGGTAAGATAAAAGTGGAGGGAGAGAAGACGAAGGGTGAGGAGAAGGCGAGAAGGGCGGTCAAAGGATGTGCCTGCATCGATCCTTTGTACCACAGTCGGGGTGTATTTTTGTTTTTCCTTTTGTTGCGTTCTGTATTGTTTGTATTTTTTTTTCTTGTGTTCAGGGGCGCAAAAGGGATAGTGGGAAAAGGAACAAGAGAAGGGGTTGAAAAAAAAAATAAAAAAAATAAAAGAGAGAGAGGGAGAGAGAGGTGCACTGTACCTTTGGGTTGAATCCGTCTTTGTGTCACCAAGACTTTGCCAGACGAGGGACTCCCGCTGCTACTGTATCGGAACTGAGTCTTGACATGACCATTACAACCACCATCAACTGACAAAGAGCCGAGACCGTCTTCACTGAAACCATTATTACTGTTGTGCCCACTTTCTCCCAAGGTGGTGGTGGTGGTGGTGAAGGCCGTTGGCGAGGGGGACGATAACGGAGGAAAGACGGTTGGTAGACGGAGCCCGTTCATCTGGAGCTGGTCGAGGGACCAATGTTTCCGTTCCTTCCGAGTAGTTGTTCTTGTGGTACTTGACTGTGGGCTCCTATTGGACCTCAAATGAGTAACGCAACAACAAGAACACATTTGGATAAGGAAAAAGGAAGGGAGGGAAGGAAGGGAGGCAGGGAAGAGGGGGGAGAGAGTAGGCAGGGTAACAGGATTAGGATTAGTGGAGAAGTCGAAGGATGTCTAATTTGGTCGACAAACGCTATCCACTCCATATGCTGCAAGGGCCAAAAAAGATAAAATGTGTGGTATGGGGTTGAGCAGTGACAATAGGGGGGGTTTACGAATGAAGGGATGGAAGGGAGGATGTGAATTTTTAGAGCAATTGAAATGAAAACAACGATAACGCAGGTGCTAACGAGGAGGGAGGGACGAGAGGCGAGAGAGGGATGTGAGGAGCATTCGTGTGAAGTGCGAGGGTAAGACAAAGAAAAAAAGGAGAGAGGTTGAAGGAGGGACGCGAGAGAGGGAGAGAAAGAGAAAGAGGGAGAGAGCAAAAGTGAGATGACGATGAGATAATTATGAAAAACGAGATGAAGGCAGAAACGAGAGGGAAAAGAAAGAGAGGAAGGTGAAGGGATTAAAAGGTGGGATAAGACGGAGAAAAGAGAAGGAAGAGAAGGGAATGAGAAAGGAGAGCCTCTAATTCATTAGAATGGCTGGTGTGTACTCCAAAACGCAGGGAGAGGGAGGAGTGGAGGGTGGGGAAATAGGGAGAGAATGAAGGCAGCTCCATCCTCTTTACTGCCATTCGATGCTCGGCCCAGGCCTCTTTACTTGTCAACCCCTCTCACCTTTCTCCTTTTTTTCTTCTTTTCTTTCATTTCTTCCATTCGTTCATGAATGATATGGTGGGTTGGTGTGTTATTAATACACGAACCACATAGACCCTTTTTCGGAGAGAACCAACAAAAAAAACCTGTCTTATGAATACTGTAGACACCAAGACATGCTTAAAATGAACTGCAAAGTCTACTTACGACATCGGAATATGTCTCTGTTCCTGTTGTTCCTGTTGTTCCTGACTCTGCCTTTGGGTTAATTTCTGCGTCAATCCTTGTAGATCGTCATTAGGCAGTGGTCCTCCTCCTCCCTCTACTGCTTCTTGCGCGATAGGAATAGGATGTGGTTCAAGTGCTGGTGGTGGAGGTGGTGATGCTTGGTGCGAAAGGCTCGGAAAAGTCTCCTGGAGAATTGATGTAGGTAGGGGGCGTTGCGGTGGAAATGAACTCGAGAGATGTGGATGATGATGGAGCTGTGGTACGGAAATTGCGAACTGCAACACTTCAGCCTCGCTATCTGACAGAGAAATGTCTCCCTGCTGATATCCATTGACAGAGGACGAAGTTGATTGAGAAGGAGAAGGGAGGCAGGAAGGTGGTTGGCCTAGGATCCTTGTCTGCTCGACTTTGATGGGCAGGTCAGGATGATGGGTTGCTGCGTCTTGAATGCAAGGTGCATGCTCGTGATCCTGAACATAATCGCCTAGCGTTGTTGTGGCAGGATCCTGCTGAGGGATGTGCGCAGGTCCAAAGAGAGGTGCCATTGTCGAAGATGGAAGCGAAAGTAGCGAGAAAGTGAGAGTTATGCCCTAAAAGTGTTGTCCTCAGTGAGGTAAGACAATGTTGATGGCAATCTCGTAATCAGTACGCATCAAGTCCCTGCTTGGGTCGCGTCCTGTTTCAAAAAAAAGCAGAGAGTGAAGAGGAATTGACGCGTCCAGATCGCGTCGCGTCTTTTTTTTTTTTTTTTTTTTTTTTTTTTTTTTTTTTTTTGGAACAATTGTTCACTGAACGAGATATCAACAGGAAATGATGCGCAGAGGCTGAGCACAGCTTGGGAGAGAAAAAGATAGAAGAAAGGAAAGGGCGTGTCGCTTGGTGAGCTTGGTGAACGTGGTTTGATGAATGACTCGTGATTCCCCAAAGGGCGTGAATCAGGTTCACACTGCTTAGATTGCACACCTTATTGTTGTGTTTCGAGAATGTAGGACTACGTCGTTCTTGTGAACCAGGTGATGAGTTCTTTTGTGTTCCAACAACTGGGCGCTGGTGGGTGAATGCAAAGATGATGGTCGTTATGAGACGTCGAAATGGGGTTGATGAGGGCTGAGGAAGGAACGACAGTGATGGGAGAGCGAAAAGCCGAAAAAGAAGGGGGAAAGAGAAGAAAGAGGTGAGGAAGGAGGGAGGGTGCAGTGTAAGGTCGAAGCGTTGGAGGCAACAAGGTACAAAAAAAAAGGCAAGAGTCTACCAGCTGGCTCCGTCCTTGCTCTTTGTTGGCGCAAGCGAAGTGGGACCGTGGTACGAGCAGAGCAAGGGTCCATGAATTGACTCCAGACAGACGAACTTTCGTCTGTTTTTTCTCCTCTCCTCCATTTCTTATCCCATGGGTGAGAACAATGACTGAAAAGGCGGTGTTGCTTTTTAGTTTGAGGGGGGGGGGGGGGGTCAAGGAATAGGTACTTGAAGGGAAGGGATGAAAAAAGGCACGATTGCCTTAGGTGAGAGGATGCTCTTTGGCGGTTTGTAGTCTCTCTCATTGGCCCCGCTCAGTCTTTTTTTTTTTTTTTTTTTTTTTTTTTTTTTTTTTTTTTTTGCTTCTGTTGTTAACCCCCTAACCCAAAATACAAACGATGGACAGGGCGATTTCAACAGAAAGACGTTCAGATGTCCATTCAAATGCAATCAGGGAGGCAGCAGCGGGAGAAAGGAAAAAGAATGGGAGGGAAGGGGAAGGAAAGGGAGAGGCAGAGCGAGGATACATCTAAAGTGGCCTGTCCTTCCTGTGTAAGCTGCAGGAGCATGCAGCCTGTCCGTAGATAAAAAAAAAAGGAAGCGGTCTCGAATTCACAAACACGCACCTGTTCTCCCATAAGCGCCGGTCAAGTTTGGCTCTCCCTCTTTTTTTGTAGCTCATGGGGATCGGTTGCAGCCATCAAGAATGTAGGAGTCAGAAGGCAGGCAAACCCATGATGACGACCAGTTGCATTGTATCCGGAGCTGAATTTCCCTAGACAGTTAGTTCCATGTTCCCATCCCATCTCATTGAGGAAGGGTGAACCCAATAGGGACAGGGAGCGTGAATGACCTATTGGACTGGACAATCTCTAAATGGGTAGGGTACGGAGGTAGGGTCGACGTTTCAAGGGGCAATGAAATGAGTCCTTTGTTTATTTTGTTGACTCTCTCTCTCCCTCCCATGTCCACAGAGGTAATGACAAAGGGAGGAGTTGCCTGATACTTGGGCGTACATTTTCTCGATACATAGATGGAAGGATAGAGTTTCCCCTCGTAGGTTGTGGTGTCGTGCAAAAAGCAAAAAAGAAGAAAGTAGAGAGACCACCTCTCTTCGTTCTCCTTCGATGGTGTTCAATCTCGTTTTATCTTGTGCAACCCTTTTGGAGTTGTCCATGGGAGCGTTGATTAGTGGAACAGCAATGTTATCCCACCAGCGTAGCCACAAAAGTGTCCGAGGACGAAGAAAGGCAGCGATGGAAGGGGAAGTGAGATCGCTCACTTTCTCGTCAGCTCACCCTCACCCTTCACCCGGTATTGGACTATGGAGCGAGACAAGGAGTGCGTGTACTATGAGGAATCGTTGAAATGAGAGCAAATGGTGGAGTTAGCCTAGAGCTTAAGTATGCTTCATAACTTGCAGAGCAGAGATATTCTGGTAACTAGAATTAATGTTTTGTATACGTCTCAGCACAGTACGTTTTGAATGTCTGACTCCAAGTGGTTCCCCTACCACGTATTCAAGTTCCCCTTCAATATTTGCGATGGGTGGCTGGGTGGCTGGTTTCGGGTATTTGTCATTCATGATGATATTGGTATTACCAATAGTCATATTGCGTTTTGACCCCTGTCCATGTTTGAATCACCTATGGATGGGTAGCTACCTTGTGTGTGTATATATGGGGGTACTCATACTCAGTAGCACCCAGTCCACTGGTGCTTTCGTGTTGAAAAATGGTGTCAATGGACAGGTTTTTCCTTTTTGTTTCGTTTTTCATTTTTTTTCATTGCAAACAGACCAAACGACCAAACAGTCAAGGAGGTGGAACCAGATGGACAATCAACTGACCCGACAATATCGAGTACGATGGCAAAAGGTACAAGCAATCTTCGGCAAATAAAGAAAAGGAAAAAAGTTGGATGCGTACATGATCGATGAACGTGTTCTAGTGCCGGATATTCTTTCTTGGGGTTGGGTTGAGTTGAACCTCAAACAAAGTTGCTGTGGTGTGTTATTGTGATGGATGCAACTGCTGCAAGAGTGGAACACAATTGTGATTTTTTTTTTTTTTGTTGTTATTTGGGTGTGCGGGAAATTTCATTTCATCGAACGTTTAGATGAGCAATGAGTGTTGTTTTGTTGGTTACACTGTTACAGTAGTAGACTGTACCCCCACCCTTAATCAACAAAGGCAAGTAGTGTAAATCTGATATATATATATGTCCGTGGCGGTGATCGAAATCGAACACACTCTCCAATCGAGTGAAACCATCATCCAACATCACTCAAACCAAAATCAAACGAACTGCCTTCCTTCTCTCATCGTTTATTTATCATTTTTTTTTCTCCGCCTCGCACCACCACTACCCTCTTTTCTCTGGTTTGCCGTTTTATCCTTTTTCTTCCCTTTTTCCTTTACTCTTTTACTTTTTTTTTTTTTTCTTCTTTTTCTTCTTCTTTCTCCTCACCCTTCCCTTTCCCTATCTCTCTCTCTCTCTCTCTTCTCTCTCCCCTTCTCCTTCACTTCTCCCTTCTCCTCATTCTCCTCCTTTTCACGACCACGTTGTTCTCTTTCACTTTTTTATTTTCCTTGCTTGTCCCCCTCCTCTGTTGACAAACTCAGCCTATCTTAGTTGCAGCAGGGAAAAAAAAAAATACAAACAAACACTCTTCCCTCCCTCCCTCCCTCGTCTTCGACTCTCACCTTATTCTCCTTGGCCGCCAACTGCTCAAACTCGTTGCTGTTCCTATATAATGGACTACCGCAACAATAACGGCAGTAGCCGCAACGGTGGCCCTGCTATGGGTGCCTCCTCCGGACACGACTACCAGTCTCCCTACGACCAGACCCAAGCCAATACCCTCGCCAACAGACGTACCTCTGTCGACCATCAGGCCCACCTCACCAAACAACGACCCATCACCACCTACTCCTCCCTCATCCCCCCTCCTTCTCCTACTTACTTCCGTCTCCAGGAGATGGGCGCACGCACAAGTACCTATGGTGCATCTGGAGGAGGACCACGGGCACCACCACGAGGCGAGCTAGACCATCTCCGTCCTCTCGAGAATGTCAATGGAGCAGCAGGAGCAGCCAATGTGGAGGAGGAAATTACGTGGTACCAAAAGCTCAACATCTGGATGATCAATGAAGGTATACTTTCTCTCCTCTCCCTCTCTCTTTCATTCTCCTCCTTTCCCGCTCTCTTTCTCTTTGCTTATTTGGAGTTGTGGCCCTTTCGCTCACTCCGAGGGAAAGGAGGGCGAGTGTACAGTTGCTATTTTTACCCTTTTCTCCATTTTTTTTTTTATTGTTTCCAGCTGCTGCAGTGGAAGTGGAACCGACACACAGACAGACAGACAAACAAACAAACAGAATGGACACACGGAAAGACGGACTAGACGCAGAAAGAGGCAGAGAGTAGGAGACTATCCTCACCCATATACGCCAATGCAAGGACAACACAACACAGTCTGCATATAGGACCCACATGGAAGATAGAAGCACAGGAAAAAAGGTCGAACCGGATAGACTAATTGCGTCAGGACCAGGAACAACGAGGATCGACGCACAGGAAGCACTAGCGCCACGATCATCATTACTCCCTCTTCATCGTCTTCTTTCATACACCCATTCGAAAGACACAGTTAAGAGGACAAGGGATATGCCAGGATAGACACTAAAAAAAGGGGGAGCACAAACGAACAACAACAACGGCCGACTCGTCCAGTAGAACAATACATATAAGCTGACCCGTTATTGCTCTTGTCTCCTCGCTCTCAACTCTACTTAACACAATAGGAAACAGAGTCATCTTCTTTGGACTATGGATTCTGGTTCACATCGGACTCTTTGGACTCGCATTCTTCAACTTCTTCTACTCGGATAACTTTGTCACCTCGCGTGCAATCGTCGGTGTCACCCTCCCAATCGCCCGTGGAGCTGCTTTGGTTCTTCATGTCGACTCTGGCGTCATTCTCCTCCCTGTCTGCAGGACTCTCATCTCCTGGCTTCGTTCGACCCCCCTCAACCGCATCGTGCCCTTCGACAAGGCCGTCACCTTCCACAAGGCCATCGCCTGGAGTATCGTCTTCTTCTCTTTCCTTCACACTTTCGCCCATTACCGCAACTTTTACCTGCTCTCCCAGGCAGCACCCGAAAAATACAACTTTTGGCACCTAATGTTCGTCTCTGGACCAGGATGGACCGGTCACATCATGCTCCTCGTCCTCGTCGTCATGGTCGCTACCGCCCTCCCCTCCGTTCGCATGAAGAAGTTTGAGACCTTTTGGTACTGGCACCATCTCTTCCTGGTCTTCTTCTTCTTCTTCTCCTTCCACGGAGCATTCTGTCTCCTCACCCCCGATCGCCCCCCTTACTGCAAGGATATCTCTGCTTTCTGGAAGTACTGGGTCGCCAGTGGCTTTATTTACTTGATGGAGCGTGTCGCTCGTGAATGGCGTGCCAAGCAAAAGACTGTCATCTCCAGAGTCATCCTCCACCCTTCCAAGGTCGTCGAGATTCAGATCAAGAAGGACAATTGCCGCGCTCTGGCTGGACAATACATCTTCCTCTGCTGCCCCGAGGTCTCGCTCTGGCAGTGGCATCCTTTTACACTCACCAGCGCACCCGAGGAGGACTACATTAGTGTCCACATGCGTGTCGTCGGAGACTTTACCAAGGAGCTGTCCAAGAAGCTCGGATGTGACGCAGAGGGTGTCGGAGAGTGGGAAGAGAGTTTGGGCGATCGCAATGGTTTGGTGACAGTTTTGCCCAGGATCATGATTGACGGACCCTTCGGAGCTGCCTCGGAGGATGTCTTCAAGTACGAGGTGACGGTATTGTTCGGAGCCGGTATCGGAGTGACGCCGTTCGCCAGTGTTTTGAAGAGTATCTGGTACAGAGTCAACTACCCCACCAAGGCCACCAAGCTGCACAAGGTCTACTTCTTCTGGGTTTGCAGAGACAAGGAGTCGTTCGAATGGTTCCAGTCGCTTCTGTTGGCCCTCGAGTCCCAGGATTTGAACCAGTTCATTGAGATTCATACCTTCTTGACTGGTCGTCTGAGGCACTCGGAAGTCGGTAACTTGATGATCAACGAGGACAGCGCCTTTGCCGATACTGTGACAGGATTGCGCGCCAGGACCTGCTTCGGACGCCCCAACCTTGATATGGAGTTTGACCGCATCAGGAACAGCCACCCCGACACTGATATCGGCGTGTTCTTCTGTGGACCCAAGCGCATGGGCAAGCAGTTGCATGCATGCTGTACAAAGTTCAGTGGTTCCGGCACCTCCTTCTTCTGGCACAAAGGTACCCTCTATTCCTTCTATCCGTATTTATTTTGTTGCTTAAATTCCTTTACCCCACATGCTGAAGCAAAACACTAACGAGGTCTCTCATTATTCGTTTGTATTTATTAGAGAACTTTTAAGTACTCCATGGTCGCAGGAACGATGCTTGTACAGTCTTATTTTTGCGTGTCATTTTCAACCATATATCCTTTTGTTTTGCATTCAACATCCACGACATCAAATAAAAGTAATTGTTTACTATAGAAAGACATATCCTTGGAGGACGATATCGGCATTGGCATACGCGGATTGTGGGGCAATATCTGCAAAGACAGAGGTGGATGTTACATATTGATTAACAGCAGGCAGAAGACAAGTTCCTTCTTCATTACCCCCAAGTGAAAAGGGGCAATGGCTTGCTTTCCTTTCTTCCCGACTTTCACCAACGAGAATTGGCCAACAAGCAACACCAATGGATCCTTGACCATCGTCGGTTTTCCCACCCCACCCAAGAAAAGGAAATCTACCCCTCACTTTTTCGCTGTCTCCCTAGAATAGATCAAAAACGACTGGGAGTCGGCAATGAACCCTTTTTCTCAGAGTAAACCAAATGAAAATACTCACCCCCCTTTTTTATGGTCAACAAGGCAAGATATTGCTCCAGCTTGCTCTATCTGTTAAATGTCTCTTCGCTTTTTTTTTTCTTCTTTCTTTTTCTTGACACCAACCATACTTCCTTATTTTCTTCTGATAGATACACACGCTCGCTAATCAACATGAAGGCGACACTTTTGCTTGCATCGTTTGCCATTGCCACCGTAGTCTCTGCAGCCGGTCAAGTCTTCTTTGAAGAAACATTCTCTGACAGCAACTGGCAGAATGTAAGTTGGACCCCCTCAGAAGACCTTAATAGAATAACGAACAAGGACTAAGAAAGAAAAAAAAAGCTCACCCTACAAAAAAAAAATGCACGCGAGCGACAAACCCCATCAGTCAGAAAACAATATTCAAATTGCATGGCATTTGGCTTTTTTTTTTTTGCTCATACGAACAAATGAAAAAATAGAGATGGACAACATCTTCGACAAAGGACGATTTGGGAGTATTCGCCCTGTCATCAGGCACATTCTACGCCAATAAGGATTATGCTCAAGGACTTCAAACCTCCCAGGACGCACGGTTTTACTCCATCTCGGCACCATTCACCTCTGTCGTCGACAACTCCAAAGACAACTTGATTGTTCAATACACAGTCAAACAAGAAGTCAACCAAGAATGTGGTGGATCCTATCTCAAGTTACTCCCGGAGGGGTTCGATGCCAAGACCTTTAACGGTGATAGTGAGTACGCGATCATGTTTGGACCGGATGTCTGTGGAGCCCAGAACCGAGTCCATGTGATTTTCCATCATGAGGGGAAGAACTATTTGACAAAGCAGGAGTTCCCGGTCCCCAAGGATACCAAGACTCATCTCTATCGGTTGACTGTTCACCCGGACCAGAAATATTCTTTGTTGATTGATGGGGATATCAAGGCCGACCATGTCTCGTTGGAGGAACATTGGGATGTCTATGCACCGAGGACGATCGCTGATCCGAACGACAAGAAGCCGGCAGATTGGGTGGAAGAAGAACATATCGTGGATGAGTTCCACAAGAAGCCCGACAACTATGACCAGATCCCAAAGACGATCCCGGACCCAGAAGCCAAGCGACCCGATGAATGGGATGAAGAATTCGACGGTGAATGGGAAGCCCCCGAGATCGATAACCCAGATTTTGAGGTATGGGAGGCCAAGATGATACCCAACCCTGCTTTCAAGGGGGAATGGAAACCGGCCGAGATTCCCAACCCCGATTTCCAGGAGTATCCGAGTCTAGCGCATTATAGGATTGGTGGGATTGGGTTGGATCTGTGGCAGGTGAACAGTGGATCGATTTTTGATGATATTGTGGTGACGACGGATAAGTTGGTGGCGGATAGGTATTTGGGGCAGTGGAGGGAGAACTTTGCGATGGAGGAGAAGTTGGTGGCAGAAATAGAAGCCAAGGCTGCGAAGGAGAAGGAGGAGAAGGAGAAAGAAGCCAAGGAGAAAGAGGAAATGATGAAGGCGGAAGCAGAGGCTAAGGTTGCAGAGGAGGAGAAGGTGGCGACGGATGGATTCGATGAACTAGATGAGTCTGATGAGGAGCAGCCTGATCAAAACCACCACGACGAGTTGTAGCGCGTAGCTTTTTTTTGTTTTGTAGATATAGATATAAATGCCAATCTTGCTTACATTTGTGATAGATGTCTTGAGCTAACTTGCAAATGCAATGATATCACCCAATCCTTGTTAGTTTCGGTGATTGATCGCGCTGATCAATTGATCTTGACCAGGAAGTATTCGCGTTACTTGTGTTAGAACATGTAGAATCTACGGCTGTCAACGATCCTCTTTCCTGTGCAATGTCATGCTATGTCTTCTCAGCCTCTTTGCCTTTCGCTGTTTTTAAGAAAGTCAGCATATGCCATCTATCTCAACCTCGCATCTTTTCCACTCGTGTAACAACAAAATCGCAAAAGAGTCGACCAGGCGGGCTAGAACGAAAAATGCAATCGCCGTTCGACCTCTTGGTTCATGAATGAACTATGGGCAAACCCTGACTGCGGCGGAGCTAACTTCCCTTATGGCCCTCTTACCTCATGTGTGCCCGTTGAGACAAATAAGAGAGATAGCCCCCACTAAAATAAATCACGCCGTGCCCGTCATCACAGCGCGAACAAAAAAAGAATGGACCCCTTTCTTTCTTCATTCATAACTTCTCCCATTGCATTGGAATACATTCAACACTCTTTCCATTGGATTGCATTCATCACTCGTTCCATCTCATTGCAGTCGTCGCTCTCTCCATCGCATTGTATTCATCACTCTTTCCATTGCATTACATAAATTCATTCCACCATCAAGGTGGCAACACTCACCCTTCTTCTCCCCAAACTTGCTCCACCTCCTTCCCTTTCTTCTTGCCATTCAGCTATGGACCCACTCTCCAGCCTGCCTGTGGAATGCCTTGAGCAAATCCTACAATGCATCTCTTCACAATCTGCCTTCCAAGCTCGTCCTGCCTTGGTCGCCCTCTGCCAGGTCAATCGACACATCTCCCGAATCACAATCCGCTTTCTATACAATGACCCGTTTCGACTGGCCGACGTCGGCGCCTTCTGGGGCAAAGCACCTCGTCTTTCTCGAGCCCTCATCCGCACTCTTGTCATTAGGCTCCCCACCACCCAACTCCACCCAGCCTTGCTCCTCGGGCTGAACATTTCTCCCTACGCTGCCACCAATAGTAACAACAACAATTCTACAACATGCCCCGACAGCATATCTGCAACCGCCCGCTGTGTCGACTATCACGGTCTTATTCGCCACCTCAACATCAATCCATCGACATTCTTGATATACAGTGGCACCAAGACTCTCAAACCCAATTATGCTGTCGAGCAGGCGTACATCCACGGACAAACCTTCCTGGAAATGTATCTCAAGGATCGGAAGGATGCAACCTGTGTCGAAAATAGTCACTCAACTTTACTCCAGTACTACCCCAACGTTCTTTACCGAGAAGCAACCTGGACACTCGCCGCGCCTATTCTAGACCAACTGGAATCCCTCACCATTCTTCTCTCCGATCTCGACCGGTACCGCCAGGTTGTCGATCGACTGGGCAGACTAGAGCACCTTGTTGTCTACCTGGATCTGGTCTTTGTTTGTTATTGTTGCATGCGGTCGCCTAATGAACCCAGGAGAAAGTTGCGCCAGGAGGCGACGATGCGCCAGTTGGTCCAATTTGCTAAGGACCATATCACGATATACCCCGGTCGCCTCAAAACTGTCACCACATACAACTCTCCTTTTTGGTATGGTGCCGCAGCCCAGTCGTGCCCTAAGGAGATTGAGCAAGAGATTTTCCGGATGCTACCCTCGTCGTACAAGCCCGAGTATATTTCGACATGCAACTGGGACAAGATTTCGACATTTCTCATGACCACGGACCTAAGTCGTGTCAAGACCATAAATTGGGTCTTCCACCTTCCCTGGCCGCAGAGTTGGTTTGGACCGAGAGTGGATCACCAGAATATCATCCAGCGGTGCCGAGCCTTGACAAAACTCGAGGTGTACACTCTCGTCTGGGGCTGTTTCGATTGGGCTGTCCAGGAGAAGAAGGATTTCGACAGTCGACAGGTTGATACGGGCGCTAGTTCGAGTCCTAGCAGCAGACTAGTGGCACTATCTAAGGTCACCATCCAGACATTCCGTTTGCCATTGCACGACCTTGATGCACTCGCCTTCGCTTTCAGTAGAACATTGGAGCACCTCGATATCCAGTCTTTTTCAGGACCGGACCTTACGCTACCTGTCCACATTGGTCGTGGTTGGCTCGGCCTGCCCCACCTGAGGATACTGAAACTACATGCGCCTAAATATCGGCTCGCGTTGGATCCACTCCTGCTCGCCCAATGTCCTTTGCTGACTGAAGTCAAGATCACGGATGAGACCTATGATTACTCTTGCGAGGATATTGTCCGCTGTCTTCCGGCCGATTTGCCTGGTCTCACGAAGCTATACCTGAAGGGTTGGAGCGCTTTGAGTTTCCACCCAATGACCCTCGAGTCGACCCCAGAGTTGACAACTCTGAAGTTGAACATGCATCGGTCCGAGTATTGCTTTATCCCACCTGATGCCGAGCTGAGTAGTTGCCATGGTCTTGACACTGAAGGAGATGGGTCTCAAAAGGCGTCTAATATTTTGATTGTTCGACCTCTATGGACCTGGAGTTGGCATTTGCCTTGTCTGAAGCATCTTGCGTTGACATCCGAGTTTGCCTACCGGTTCGAGTTCAAGATGCTCCAAGGATGTCCAGGTCTCGAGTACCTTCGTCTACATATGCGAACCACCGATCAACACCCTTCTCGAGTGATCTCTGAGAAGGATCTGTATCTCCACGGAAGTGTAACTTCGCATAACCGGATTGTTGCCCCCAAGTTGCGCAAGCTGTACATGAATGGTTGTTGGTTCATCGAGAACCCCTCGGTACTGCTGCCACAGTTTCTTGGTCGGATGTTCCCAAAGGTGGAGCGACTGGTTGCGAGAGGGTGGCAGAATGTGAGTGTGGGGTCGTTGGTGAAGGTCGTGAGGGAAGAGGGGCGACATATAAAGATGGTGAGGACGGATATGAAGGGCCCGGTGTCTGAGGAGGATAAGCGAGAGATGGGAATGGTTCTTCGATCGGATGAGTATATGAAGCCGGATGAGTTTATGCGCAACCGGTTCTTTTGTTCCGAGAGGGAGTATCTTATTTATTGGAAGTAGCATTGGAATAAATGACATCAGTTCAATCGATTGAAGGAACGAAAGGGAGACAACAAGGAAGACAGTTACAGGTGCTTCAGCGTCAGCTGCATGGACGAGAGCAAACATGCCGTGCTACCGTTGCGGGTGGCTACCCTGTAGGTAACGTGAATTGAACCAATAAATCACTGCCAGTCTCGCGGACCCACGACCCTCTTATCTGGCTTTGTCCATGTGCACAAAGAATAAAAGATTGGATTTGGACGGAAGAAGGAGAGAATGGGGTTGTTAACAACGCGGTGGGCAATTGAAAGATAATGGCTCCTCCTACCTTGAGAAAATTAGTGGTAAACAGAAAGAAAATCGATCCCTTCATCCAGGCACCATCGCCTTTGACTTTGTCAGTCTCACTTGGAGGTATTTAAGGAATAACGTCTTGGCCAAACATAAAAAAAAAAGGTCGTTATCGAAGGATTACGTACAAAGACAACAACAACGACTCTCAGCTTTTCACTCTTCTTGCTACCAGTAAAAGGTGTGGTAACGGAGAAAGGCGTGCGAGGATGTGCGCGATGAGAATGGTGCAGGGGTGAAACCTTCATACCACTCCCACGCCTTCATCGCTTTTGCCACCACTCCCACGCCTTTCCTTCAATGCATTTTCCGCCCCCATTCTTCTCCTTTGCCACCACTCTCACGTCTTTTCTTTTTTGCCTTTACCGCCATTCCCACGCCCTTTTTTCATCTCTTTCATCATCGTTTCCTTCCTTTTCCCTCGTTTTCTTTCAACCCTATCTTTTTTCTCCCCTCACCCTTCGCCATCTTTACATCCTACACCTGCTTTGCTTTACCTTTCTTTCCTTTTGATTCTTCGCACTCCATGGTCGACAACCACTTGACCCTATTCTGTCTAGTTAATGGAGAAGCTGTCTCCAACGCGTTTACTATCAAGACTCCTTCAAGCAACACTGTCTATGACCTCAAGGAACTCATTAAAGCCAAGAAGACCAACGATTTCGGCGCTGTCGATGCAAACAAACTTACCCTCTGGCGTGCTTTCATCCCCGATGACAGTCTGCACTCTGCCATCATTGTCGATGCTCTTGACGACAAGACTGAACTGCGCGATCCGTGGACACGCCTCTTCAAACTGTTTCCCGAGAGTTCTGATGACAACACCTACATCATTATCCAAAGACCCACACCTGGTAATTTATCGCGTTTTGCTGTCACTTAGCCTCTATCTGTGTGACTCTGAGCTATAGTATTGTCCATCCATGATAATTACCTATAGTTTCTTTTAACCTCCTATATAGCTCCTAAAAGAGACTACGACGAAGATGCAGGTGAGTAATTGTCTCCTCCATTTTGTCTAGCTGCGCTTAAGACATTCATTTTCGAAACCACCTCTTTGTTCACCCAACCATTCTTAGACATTGTATGAGTTGCTAATATTCTTAGTTACCCCCTTTACTCGCACACTACGTCATTTGTTAGAATCCTCTTCCAAGAGGAAGCGTTTTGTCATGTATACCTTAAAGGATAAGATTGAAGCAGCTGGTCTTACGGAAAAGGCTGTTGTGGATGGCCGATCTGACCTCTCTCGTCTCGACAACAAAGAAAGAGTCTCGCTACTTGAGTTCATCGGTCAGGAGGTTGACAGGACTGACACTTTCGACTCACTGTCTAGCACTGCTCGCGCCTGCCGAGATCTATCTTTCCAAGAGTTGGATCTAATATCGACGCCTTCCAGTACTCGACTCCCTGTGGTCGGCGCAGAAGACCTTTATGTTCGACAAGCCTACAAGGATCTTTACAGCGAAATTACGTGGAAATTTCCAGACAGTCCTAAGAATAGGGGGTGGAGGCGCGTTGTTGTCACTGGAACATCAGGCATTGGAAAATCAGTCTTCCTTGTATACTTCACCATCAGATTCCTTGCTACAAGCCTTGACGACAATCCACTTATTGTCATTTTCCATAAGAACGGGGGCTCCAAGTGCTACGTGTATGGCGGAGTGTCTACACTACGGTATGGAGACATCGAGGATTTTCGACCCTTCCTTGGACTACGCGAAACATGGTATTTAGTTGACAGCTCCCCGAACCCACAGCTTGTAGAAGCAAGGACTGTTATATCGGCATCACCAAAGACCCTCTATTCTGAGATGAACCAATATCAGGAAATCGATAAACGAGTACCATGGCGTTATTACATGGCCCCATGGGTGCTGGAGGAGCTGGAAAGGTGCCGGGGCGATATCAGAGACTTTCAGGCGGTAACCAAGGAATTCATGGAAGAGCTCTACGACCTGGTAGGCGGCGTGCCGAGATATGTCCTGGAAAAACCAAAGGACATACTGAGCTTCGATCCCGATGATTATGCTGGCGCTAAGAAGCGTGTGTATGAACATGTTCGGCTGGCTATCGATTTCGTCAAAGATCCGTTGACGATGATGCAATACTTTCGGCAATTGAGTGATTCGCTAGAGGTCAGCGGCCATCTTCTCCACCGTTGGCCCTTGGATGATCACAATGACTTTCATTTGGAATGGGCTTCAGCACATGTCGCAGAGGAAGTCAGTAAATCGCTCCATGATGCCGCTTGGAAATTGATACTGAAGAGTCTCATTACCGATACCGATGGAGCTGCTAGGGAGGTCATGTTCAAAACATACGTGCGGCACATCTTTCGAAAGGGCGGCTGTGAGTTCCAAGTCAAGGATCTTCAAGATGGGACGGTTACGACTTTGGAAATCCCGCCTAGTCCAAGGGTGAAATGGTTCAAGGAGATTCCCACACTATCGGCTGGGGCATTGCACATACCGAAGCAATGCAACCATGCTTGTGTTGACCTGCTATTAGCATCACGACACCTGCTCAAAGTTACCGTATACCAGAAACTTGATATCAAGGGACCAACCTTTACATCCTTTCTCGACAGTTTCATTCGACAAAACTGGATTAACCCCTCTGATGAAGCCCTGCTGATCTTCGTTGTTCCTAGCGAGATCTATGATGGTTTCCGAGCGCAGAACTTGAATTTTGCTGGGAACGTTTACGAGACAGACCCTCATCAGTTACAGCTAGTGAGGCAGCTTGTTTTGAAGATTGATTTGAACTCAGCGTCCACTGGCTCCGCTTATTGAGATAGTAAAACAGGACATGTATTTGTGAAATTACGATAGTACCCGCGACTTCGTTCGCGGGAGGTATTGCGAATTTCAGTTGAAAAAGCGCACCGAAATTATTTTTATTCTCAGCGGAAATTGTTTTATTCGCGTTCACACCGAAACAAAAAAATAAATACAACGAGCTTCATCGCGTTTGCGCATTCTTTCTGTTCTTACCTCACAACCTCCCAGCTATACACCATGACCACACATCGAGCAGCGAGAAACACACCACACCCTTCTTCCCCTCCAGGCGACACTAACGATAGCGACAATAGCGAGCAGGTTAGCCACAACAGTGAGGGAAACACCTTAGATGCTATAGAGACATATAACTCGCCACCGTAAGTCTTCAGAGACGACCATGGAGGGCAAATTTTTGCGAAAAAGAAAGGAAGAAAAACTTTCTG
This sequence comes from Linnemannia elongata, assembly GCA_036320915.1. NCBI lineage: Eukaryota > Fungi > Mortierellomycota > Mortierellomycetes > Mortierellales > Mortierellaceae > Linnemannia > Linnemannia elongata. The sequence continues at coordinate 50,515 of JAXBDG010000005.1, read as the reverse complement.
CGCGAGGAAAAAAAGAGAGACAGGGAAGATCAGAATAAAAAATTTCTATTCGGCGTGTTTCGCTTCTTATTACTCAAGGTGCTGTTTTATTCTGAAAGCGTGGGTGCCAGGCGCATGTTAAGACAGATTCCTAGAGATGAGGAGTAAAGGACTATTCGCGCCAGAATAATTTTTATTCTGAGAAAAATTAAAGTGGTGCGCACTTTCAACTGAAATTCGCAATAAAAATAACAAAACGGGGAAACATTGAAGGTGTCCTTTCGTCCAGTACAATACTTGGGGGAGAAAGAAAAAAATACGAAATATACAAATAGGTGTCCACATTGAGGCTCTGCTTCATTAGGGCGCTCGCTTCTCTCCTTCTCTTTCTCCATTTATTTTTGCGCATGTCTCTAAGAGTGCGATCAAGGGGGGGTCTTTAAGGTACTAGATGCAGGTAGCCTCCCTGCAGCATGGAGGAAGGCGTGGCTCATCTGCTGCTTTTTAGGATGACAGAAGAAGCAAACGCGGATGGATGAGCATAAAATGGCTCGTATTGACTGCAATGAAGCAAAAGAAAGTGGAAGGCGGATAGAAGCGGGTGTGCCCAAACATAGAATTAATATATAAGAAGGAACGCTTGCGTTTCTCTAAAACCAGACTAGTCTTGCGTGTGGCTGCCTCATTTCTTCTTTGTTGAGGGCACGAGCGCCAAGGCGCGTTTGTAATCAGAGGAGTGACAACGAAGGGAAGGAAGGAGGGGAAGAACAAATCAAGGGAAGTGTGTGCAGCAGGAGGATGGGATCTAATGAATTCCTGCTTCGTAGACAATGGACCAATAGATGAAAAACCTTAAAGGGAGGCGGAACAAGGGTAGAAGGATAGAACAATGGTCCATCTTCACTCTCGTACCTGGCGTACACGGTAACTCTGTAGGAGCCAGGAATAGAATATCCCTCTATTCTCATTTTTGGATCCCGGTTGGATGTCATTACTGTTTTACCAAACGACTTTTATGCATGTCGTCTTCCCAGCCTTACTACCAGAACGACTGGCACAGAGAGAAGAACTTAAATAGCAATTGGTGGTACAAAAAAGTATGGTAAGTAAGTTCCAGTGACCTTAGCAAAGAGGAAATAAAGCGAAGCAAATCATTACCGTTCGTTGTGGGGTAGAGGTGAGGAAGGAGACAAGTCAAACCGACTTGCTTTTTTCTAGCCATTGCTATCCCAATCCTCTATGGATAATATTTTTACTATCGGAACAAAATAAGCAACGCCTGCACTTCAAACTGTGTATGGTGGGTAATTGCGGAATAGGAGAAAACGGGGCGTACAAAAAAGCCTTCCCTGCCTATCCCTCATATCTTCGCAGAAATCAATACAAAAAAACGACACAATGGTAAAAAAAATGTTCCATTGAGTTGTTGCGTCATATAGGTACCTGCTCCGTCCACAACATTATCTTTGACATGTCGCGGAGCAAACAGCCCTACTCGCCCTTCCCTTTTTCTGACTCATCTCCCTCCTGCAACACTGAATCGTCAATGGCACCACGCTGAACTAATAACTTGCGGTAGATCGGACTGAAATCAACGGCTCCTTCGAAAGTTATATCCGTAGCGCACAATTGCCCAATGTGAGAGCCCCAGAGCATACGAACCGAAATGTCCCCAGCCTCAGCACCCGAAATCCGCCATACTCGAATAGACCCATCTTCGGAACCGGTGACAAACTCCAATGGGACCACCGGATTCCATGCAACGCTTGAAACGGCCTCTAAACACCCACTGACAACAGCAACACAGGACCAACTGTCGACCTCACCTGACCAGAGACGCACTGTCTTGTCGCGACCGCCAGAGAGAATCCACTTGCCACAAGGAGAGTAAGCGACGCACCTCACCACGCCAGTGTGCCCTTCCAGCTTGACATCAGACTTGTCCGACTGAAGGTCCCAGAGCATCAAGGAGGCACCAGTACCGAGTACGAGTCGCCTGCCATCTGGTGAGTAGTCCATTGAGTGTACCCAGTCTGTTATACAAATTTCCTTCAGAGGTTGACGGAGATCTGGGGCTCGGGGATCGAAGAGACGAAGTCGAGCAAAGAGGCTTGTGTCCGATATCAACCTAACCGCAAATTGATTTCCGACGGGGGAGAAAACCACGGAACATGTCGGGTAGTACTGATCGACCCTCTCACCCACCTCCTTGCCATGATCATCGGCACTCTCAAGATCCCACAATTGTGTAACCCCAACACGGTCGCATGTAGCCAACCACCGACCACAACACGAGAACCTTATGTCAGTAACTGCGCCGAGGGTACCACCGAAGAGAACCCGCTCAACATCGGTTTCGACATTCGACAGTCGAATATTCCCTTCAATACCGCTCGCAAACCAACGGCCATTCGGTGAACTCGCAAAGCACTGCGCATCGACAGTACACCTCGACGGAACAGAACTAGAAGCGCCTGTGGATGAGTCCCAGCGCTGGATGGTGTTGTCGACACGATCAGAGATTACAAACAGACCGTCATGGGAGTATGCCACGTTTCGAACCCTGGAGAGAAGTTCTTGTGTCTTGGAACTTGACCGGTTGCTATTCACCTCCCAGAGTCGTATCATCCCGTCCAGACCTCCCGAAGCGATTTCTAGGCCTTCCGGGGAGAAAGTACAGGAGGTGATCCAGGTACTATGACCCGAAAATCTGGAGATAAGTTGTCCACTCAATGTGTCCCATAGTCGAACGGCCTTGTCCTTGCTTGACGAGACGATCAACCCGCCACATGGAGAGAACGCAATACCTGATAGTAAGCTGGCATTATCATTGAGAATCAGACCCATCTCTCCGGTGATTGCATCCATGAGTTGAACTTCGCCTCCCCTCAAACCAGTCACAGCGGCTAACTGCCTTCCATCTGCAGAAAGGGCCACGGACAAAGCACTAACACGAGGGATGACCCAGCCAGCCTCTGGCGTTCCTGTCTCCGGATCCCACACTCGAATAGTCCCATCGTAGCTGCCCGAGACAAGTCTCCGTCCATCGGCCGAATATGAAGCATTAAAAACGGCGCTTTCATGCCCGTTCAAAACAAACAGGCACTCTCCTGTCTCCGAGCTCCATAACCGAATCGTGCCGTCGCGACTGGCTGATGCGATCTGCTTGCCGCAGGGTGAAAATGCGACTGAGTTCACCCAATCTGTATGCCCCTCCATGACCAACAAAGTCTCGCCACTGACAGTATCCCAAAGTCGAAATGTCCAATCTTCGCTCCCAAATGCAAGGTGTCTGTTGTTAGGTGAAAAGACGATACTCCGCACCTCATTTCGTTCTCTGTGTTGACGGACTCGAGACCATGTCGTAGTGTCGTAAGTAATGAGACCTTCGTTTCTTAAACAGGCAGCAAACAACTTCCCATTGGGCGAAAAGGCGACGGCGTTGACTGCGCCATGTTCCTCTAAATAAGGCAGTTCCTCAAACCGAACACCTTCCATCTGTGCTCCACTGAAATCCACCTGCCTCAACCAACTCCTTGCAAAGTTGACCCCTCTCAAATCGGCTCCCTGAAACTGGGCGGAATCAAACTGACCTCCCGAAAGATCTGCCCCTGGGATGCGGATGCCTCGAAGGTCGGCGCTGTTGAAATGGACCCCAGCTCGGACAAGAATGGTGATAGAGTTGGCGGCAGCGATGGCAGCAGTGGCGTCGGTCTTGGACTGTTCGATGATGGCTAGGAGCCGGGACTTGAAGTCGGGGTACTGCTTGACTCGCTCGCACAGGAACTCGATGACCGAAAGTTCGGAGAGGAGGCTGCGCTGGAACAAGTTACCATTGGCGTCGGACAACGCAGAGTCAGAGGAACCAATATCGGAGTGCGGACCAAATTCGTCTTGGTCGTCATGGCTGCTGGGATCAAAGACGGTGCGCGAGTAGAAATATTCCTGCATGGATCGATGAAGGAAACGGAACAGACCGCCAGAGCGTGTCAATGGGGACGACTCGCGTAGGAGCCGCACCTCTGGATCGGGACTAAAGAAGTCGACGCGCCATGTATTCTTGTCCTTGAGGTGGGTATATCGAACGACCGGGTTTCCCTTTTGCTTCTCAATGATCGCCGATGCCAGCCTAATAGAATAGTCAACGCCCATCGATGTGAATCCCACCTCCAAAAGCTGGTCCAGGATCTCGCGGTCTTTGGCGGACAATGTGTTGCTCTCGAGACGTCGCTTGTTGACGTCCAGCCAATGCTTCACAAACGTGTCGTAGAGCTGGACTCGAGTAATATTGATGACCGTCAGATCGTGTTTTCCCTCGGTGACGAGTGGCAACGCCTCCAAGGCAAGAGTCAAGATGAAGGGGTTCCTGACCAGGTCCATGAGGTTCGGAATGGTGATCAACCTGTCCATGTAGTCCTTTGTAGTCCAGGTGCGTGGTTCGAGAGGTATGTAGTGCTCGATATAGCTCTGAATCTGCTCCTTGGAGAAAGGTGCGATCACAGCCTCTTGGAAGAGATCGACAGCTGGACGGGCGTAGTGGTCGCGGCTCTGAGGTATGAATCGGCTTCGGTAATCCTGACCAAGATACTGCGTCCTGCAACTGATCACCATCTTGGTATTCCACTGCCCAGGCTGGTTTAACATGTTGGTCTTGTGAAGATTAACCAATTGCTGACTTTCGTCATAACCATCGCAGATGAGGATGAGCTGGCGGTGTTTAAGCTCGCGGATCTGTTCGTCGTTGAAGTTGTCTGACCTGAGCTGCTTCTCGATCATGTCGTGGTCGGGCCGATCAATCGCAGGCAAGTTGATAAACAATGGGATAGGGCCACCGCGGGTGTATGTGCGTAGGAGCTCGGACTCGAGGTGCTTGTTGAAAGTCGACTTGCCTGCTCCAGAGTCACCCAAGATCAACATGACTTGTCGCTCACTGGCCAAGAACTCTAGGACCTTCTCCATGAGGGGAAAAAGCTCATCATCGCGGGCTTGAAGGTTGGCCTTGGCCATAGGAGATATATAGACCGGCAATTTGGCCTCTACTAATCTCAGCAACCGGAACTTGTGCAGTTCATACTCTACGTATGGGATATTTTGGACCTTGGCAAGGAGTGGCGATGCGGAAGGCAAGGGAAGACGAGCCCTCAATGGATAAGGGTACTTGATCAAGGCACTTTGGTCCACTCTCAGATCCTGTAGCACAGAACGGGCGGTCTCACTGACGGCTTGGTTGGAAGAGGCGCACAAGTTGGTGATGATGTTGATCATCCATGCCTTGACGCTCTCATCCTGGCCCCAGTCTTGATCGTGCTGGCACAAATGACGGAGAAGAGAGATGGATTGTTGGCGTATAGAGACATTCCATGCAGGATCAGCAGCAATCTCCCCCAACAGCTTGCACATCCCCCACTGGAACAAAGGGTCTCGACGACAAGGAGCTTCAACGATCAGCACCTTTAGATCCTTCAGTTGGCCAGCCTGGGCAAAGGCATAGGCAGCCCTGATAGCAGGATACCAAGGTCTCTTCTGACCAGATCCGAGTCCCTCCTTCAAACTGTCTAAAACACCTCGGCCACTTTCCATCAGCGAAGACACACCCTTGTACACAGTACCAGCCACTGATATCGCCCCTCCAAGAGCTTCCTGCAGGCTCCCAAGACCCTCGAGTACCGACGCCAGATCCAGCTTGAACACTGCAGTGACCTTGACCAGGCCGTCAACAACACCGGTCGAGTGTCTCAACACAGCCTGAAGAGCCGACTCATTGTCTGGGACATATTGGAGAGCTTGGGAAGCATAGCAGGTTTGATATAGCAGGTAGGGATCCGAGGTATGCTGCAGTCCCGACAAGACTGCCGACAGTGGCTCATGCTCAAGAACACGATCCAGATCCTGCACCTTGTGATCCGCCATGATATCGAGGATCCTGGAGACAGCTAGAGTAAGGTGGTAGGAGTGCTCGATCGACTGTTGGTGAGTGCTCTCGAGGTGGACCCTGAGAATACCAAGTATCTTGACCAGGTCATCAGAGACAAGGTAGCCAGACGAAGCATCCTGCACCAATTGGACAAGTCCCTGGAGTATATCAACGTCCAGGATACGAGCATCGTCAAACTCCTTGATGAAGGTCCAGAGTAGCTTGCGGTAAGGCTCCTTCTCTAAGACAGGTCCAAGAGCGATAGTCTCGGTGATTTTAGTGGAGTCCTTGTTGTCATCAGTCACAAACTGCTCCACCACCCGAATGGCCAGCCAACGCAGGCGATCTGCTTCCATCAAGTCGTTCCTTGTCATCTCCAGCCAGTCGATCTCTGTCTTGTCGGGGGTGGGCTCTTGCAGAAGAACGCCGGCGTCCTTAGCCTCCTCCAGCCCTGCAACAGGCTTCAACTGAAACAACGAATCCTGGAGGAGTAATGCGTTGCAGTAGACCAGTTGCTCGATCCTCTCAATTCGTTGTTGGAGATGAGGTAGCTCGGTCTTGATGATAGTCTTGGGCAGATTATCCAGGAATATATCTGCGAGGGGCTGAGCCTCAGTTGGAGGAGGGGGTGTTAAGGGTTTGTCCTGCATGGTGATACCGGAGAAATCTGCCTGGTTGTCGCCTGAGGGGGAGTTGCTGGCTTGAGAGACAAGAGAGGTATGTCGTGTCGATTCTTGAGACAGAGTTCGGGAGTTCAGCGACTGGGTCGGGGCATAGGGCCTGATCTCCTTTGTCTTGGACTTTGGGAAGCCCCAGATCTCACGAATCTTGTCGCGCTTCCTGATGGACCCAGCGTTATTGGCGCTGTCACTACCAGGGGTGCAGGGGTCCAATTGGTCAAGAGGATGATCGGACATTGTAAGAGTACTAACAGATTAGTTACAAGAAAGGGTACTGTTAGCCACTATGTTGCTTCCAAGCAGGAATAAAATGAGGAAGTCGACGAATAATGCATGCATCATGTCTTTACCTTATTGTTTTGCGTAAGTGCTTTGAATTTGGTCGATGAGATCGACGGGTATCGCAGGTGAGGAAAACGAGGACAGCTGTGAGAAAGAAGCAATGTTAAGAAAAAAGTTACTTTTTCTGTCTTCGGATGCATTTACTACCCCCGCAAGAGAGACTCAACAGTTGCAGGATTCTTACACAAATATAAAGCAAAGGGGGGACTTTAGAGTTGGTTCGGATGTTGGCAGTTACCCAATTTTGAGGTTGTTGGTAGAGCACTACTGTGGAATGTCTAAAAGAGAAAAGGAAGATAAGAGTGAGAAGTGGTCCGTATGAGGACCAGTTGCTATTTGTCTGGCTAAGAACTTTCTTAGTTAACTCGGTGCTTATCCAAAAACGTACTATTGGAGTTGACGCCCGTGCTTTTTCTTATCCTGGTCTAGGGTGTGCTTTTTAAACCAGCGTCGGTGTTGTTGAATGTTATTTTGGTCGAACAGGGGTTGAGAACGTTTGGGGATTATTGGTTCGTGAGACGAGGAGCAGTTGTTGAGGTGCGGAGAATGTGAATGGGTTGATTGTGTCTTTGTTGTTGTTGATGGTGGTGGTGTTGGTCTTGTCGTGAGACTGAGATGTTGAATTTGGGACAGATTCTGAGAGGATGGACCCAGATGAGCGCGATGATTGCAATGCAATGAACACCGAGTATTAAAGCGAAGAGTGATGGGGATTCGAAAAAGGGATCTGTAAGAGTTGTAGAGGTGAAGAAAACCAAATCGAAGCAGAAAAGGGTGACAACGAGGGGAACGTGTCCGAGTCGAGTATAAAAAGACACAGGAAGGGGGATCAATATAATCCTGCTCTCTTTTTTTTTTTCAATGGATGTTGTTTGTTTGTTTGTTAGGTGTTGTTTGTTTTGTTTGTGGACACATGGACCCTGCCTTCTCATTTTTCCCAAGCACCGCCCCTTCTATAAGAAATGATTTAGTGATGTAGATGATATTGTCTTCACCTTTTTACAACACGTTGAAGAATCTCATGATGGATCGAATAGAATATTTGGGGTCCCTTCTTCAACAATCCAGGTTGGAAACGAGGATGGGTGGTCCTGCCAGCCTTGACAGTACTCAGATTGAATGTTCTAAGGCAGGCTCTGTTCCAATCTCGTTCGACTTTTTCCTCGACGAAGCTACGCAAGAATACCGGTGCCAGGATATCGTACATCAGTACTCGGCAGTCTCAATTTCCTATAGCCCGTTCCCTCTAGCTTCATTCCTGTTTTCTTCACCTCAGGACTGACTACAGCAACAACAGCAATAACGGTGGAGGGAAAAAAGAAGGAAATGTAGATGATAAATAAGTAGTAGGGGAACGCGTATTGTGTTCGAGAATGTCTTTCTATATTTTTGCTTTCTTCTTCTATATGTAACTTACGTTAATGTGTTAATTAAACAGTAAGACATTGGTACCATGAAACAACCACAGTACCTCAATTTATTTAATAAGGGCGAATAGATGATATGAAGAAGGAGATGAAACGGTGATCATGGATCATTGATTGATCGTATCAAACAAAAGGCGAGCACAGACCAGTGATCCACGTGACTCATTCTCATTCGCACCTTCACCTTCATGATGTCAAGGAAAAAGAACGGAAAAAAGAAGAGCGCGCGAAGAAAGAAAGAAAGAAAGAAAGAAAGAAAGCAAGGTTGGGTGCGGTCAAGAACAGAATGAATAGCCAAAAAAAAAAAAAAAAAAAAAAAAAAAAAAAAAAAAAAAAAAAAAAAAAAAAAAAAAGAGTATCCAGCCTGGCAACCAAGGAACAAAAAGAAAACATTGGGAGAACAGCAAGGACAGGAAGGGAACAGGTAGATTGAGAAGCACTCGGTGTGTGTCTTATGAGAGAGAGAACGCACGCCAACGGTCACCCTTTTTTGCTTCACACTATTTCCCGCGTATAAAACGAGTTGTTTCCCTCTCTTTTTCGTCATTCACTCTTCTCGTCACTGCCTCGCGTCACCTTCACATTGTTCTTTTTTTCCCTTCCCTTTTGATCCTCTCCTCTCCTCTCCTCTCCTCTCCTCTCCTCACTCCATTCCATCTCCTCATTGCCCTTTTCTTTCTTCTTTTTCTTCTTTTTTTCTTTCTTCTTGCTTCATTACTCTTTACACCCTTCACACCTCAACAACCAACACAACCAAAATACAACCAACACACGCCTTCTCTCTCTCTTTACTCTTGACAGACAGGTCTCTTTCGCTTTTTTTTTTATTTTTTTTTCTTCACACACTCACCCTCCCATACATACTCACCAACCGACCCAGTCAGGATCACAACTGCACAACCCTCTCTTTGTCCCTTGCACATTCTCACATACCTACATACACACCCTCCTCCTCCTCCTTCAGACTGACCACAACCCACTGCACTTCACCCCCCTCCGCCATACTCCGCCATGGTCTGCTGCTGCAGGTAATAAACCAGCACTGGTTATTTTGCACTTTTACTTTCTACATTCACCCACCATTCATTCATTCATTCATTCATTCGTTCATTTATTCCTTTTCCGTTTTTACTACAACTTTACTTAATGTCACCCCACAAGGTGTAATGACCCTTTTTTTTATTTTTTTTATTTTTTTTTCTCACACGTTGCTGTCAGCTTTGTCAGTTGTAACTGTGACCCTGCTGTGTTCCTCTTCTTGTCCCCCCTTTTTATTCAAGGTGTGCCATGTCACGAACAACCACCTTCCCACTCTCTCTTTCTCTCCTCTTTATTCCTATCCATCACGGAGCGAGTCAGTTCAAACACACGAGGCTGAGCACGGGTAGCAGACCACAAGGTGGATTTTGATCAACAACCACCAGCAAATACCAAATGAATTCAAGGGAAGGTGTTTGTTTGTTTGGTTGTTTGCATGTCATACCCGACAACAGCAACAACAGCAGCAGCAGCTACAATAAGAACAACAAACCAGCAACTGCAACAACAAACAACAAACCAGCAGCTACACCAACAGCCAACCTTATTATTGCAGTCTGGGCATGTGTCTCTTCTTCTTCTCATATGTTCAAATATGTGTGTATGACACTATGTGTACGTGTGGTGTGGATGTGAACATGCCATACATACATTACCCCCCTTTCCACCCTTCCATACATATACCCTTGCAGGAGTATTGTTGTCTCTCTCTTGTCCGTTGGACTACTAATACTTTTGTACAATAATACGATCTGTCCTCTTTCGCCTCCACCAGGGCTCTACTCCACTCTCTCTCTCTCTCTCTCTCTCTCTCTCTCTCTCTCTCTCTCTCTCTCTCTCTCTCTCTCTCTCTCTCTCTCTCTCTCTCTCTCCCTCTCTCTCTCTCTTGAGTCTTGAGTTTTTCCTCTTCTTGCCTTGACACCACCTCCACTCTCTCACCTCCTCTGGTTGCCATCGCCTCCTTCCCTTCTTGTCTTAATCTCTTCTCTTGTCATCTTCATCTCTTCTCTTTTGTCTTCTTCACCTCTTCCCTTCCCTTCATCTCTCTTTCTCTTACTATTTCATCTCCATCTTCATCACCCCTTCTCTCTTTCCCTTCGACTTCTGCACTTTCCCTTCTTCTTCTCTTTTCTCTCTTCTTCTCTTCTATACCTTTCTATACTCTTCACCCGCTCGCCTTCTCTCCTCTCCTTTTCCTCTGCCTCTGCTTTCCCTTGTCTCCACCTCATCCCTTCCCTTCTTACCATCGAGATGACTTCTGCTTCGTCGGTCGCTCCTCCTACCCCTCCCCCACCCTCGACGAGATCTCGTGCTGCTTCCATCTCGGCCTCATCTCTCCATGGTCCTAACGGCACTATTCTTACTTCTTCTTCTCCTGTTGTGCCCCCTGTCCCTCATGCTCATGCCAACGCAACCCACTCGTCGCTCATCCCCACCAGATACGTCAAGCACGCCTCGCTCATCAACAACTGCTACCCTACCCGCCCAGACGAGAAAGGACCAAGGTCAAGCGAGCTGTCATACCTGGTCTACTACGCAACCGCCAAACCCGCCAAGCTCTCCAAGGTCGGCAACTTTCTCGAGCGCCGAGTTGCTCGCGACTACCGTAAAAAGCGCCTCTCGTAAGTGTTTTCAATGGTTATCAATGGTTCAATTGCTACTGCTATTCTTTTTGTTGTTCTCCCTTCCCTTTATCATGAATAATCGTTTCGTTATCATATTGCAATCGTAATTACAATGCTTCTCAATGCACATTCATTCATTCATTCATTCATTCTAAAGGCAAAAAAATGATACAAAATGACATTTGAGAGCGGGGCTGTACATGGATGTGTATACCGTCCAACTGTGTATGTGTGGTCAGAGCTGGCATCCAAGCTCCGTCCCGGTTTAAAGAATCTTTCTCGTTTTCATACTTTTGGCTGTTCAGCTGATAATTCAGCAGAATACCAACTTCTCTTTTTTTAAGTCTTTGTATCCTGAGAGCCTTGCACAACCAATTTGGATTTGTTCACACCACTCGACACACAGCAGTCGTTCTCCTCGACATTCTTCCACTTCTTGCTCGTCGCTCCCTTCTCTCTGTCTCTCTATCGCTCTTTCTCCTCCACAAACAACGAGCAAAAAACAATAGCAACAGCATCAACAACACCGAACCGAATAGGCCAACAGGAACCAAGAGCCCTTTTCTCTTGTTTGATCTGTTCGCCAATATACATTCCGACATTTACTTTTCTTTGCACATTTCAAACTATCGTCCATTGGAGGGGAGGGGAGGTGAGGGGGGGAAACATAACCATCCACACCCATCATCCAATTTATCATAATTTACGGTCTTTTAGTACCTTCATTTACATGAACGACTAGCGCAAAAGAAGGTTTTCGACACAAAATAAGGGGAATTGGGAAAAAAAAAGAGATCAAATCAACGGCTTCCCTCCTACCCTTGTGTTTACGCTTACCTTCCTCTCTCTATCCATCCATGCTCAACATCCGACTAACATTTACACACAATCTCTCTCTTTCTCTCGCAATCTTGTAATTTTTGCTCCGCATTTCCTTCCTTTGAATGCCCATAGCGATGTCCATTGTTCTCTCGAGATTATCAAAAGCCTTTTGCTCTCCAGCAAAGCTCACTTGAACATCTTTTCCAAAAATATTGCCGTCATCCTCGATACCCTCCTCGTCGACATTTCAGACTTTGATATCGTTCGCCACTGCCAGATCGTCTTTTCTACTTTTTGCTCGGCCCATGATGGGTCTACTCTTGGCGTTGACCATGAGTTCAAGGTTATCTATGATCGTGTCGTTGCCCGCTTCTCCTTTATTGCCACCCTTCAAGGTGAAAACACCAACCGGTAAGTTGAATTGCAGTAACACAAGAGAACGATTAATGTATGGTGAGGGTGCGTGAGAAGTAAAAGAACAAAACATGATCTAGCACAAAGGTTGTCCACAACCAGCTCCAATGTTTGGATAAAAGAAAGGATCAATGGCATTTCAACTCATTCAATACAAAGAACGTGTTCATCAAGCAATATAAACTAATACGCAGTTCTCTAAAATAAAATAGGTACAGGATGGAGGGACTAAGCGCGATGAAGGGTGTGGTATCTTCGACGGCGCTCTATGCTTGCGACCCTAAAGCACAGTTGAGTCTGGTTCTACCCCCGATTCTCGAAAGTTTGATCGACACCAAGGATGGATTGCAGGTGCCACTGGAAGAGGGCAAAGAAACTGTATCAGCTTCTCCTCGTCCATCATCTTCAATCCAAGGAACTCTTCACCCCGAGATCGAGGTGACAGACGAGGATGTTACTGCCGAGGCATTAAAATGTCTAAACGCCCTTTTCAAAACACCCAACGGCAGCAACGTCAAACTTGTTCTCCGACCCACGTTTGAATACCTGGACGAGCACAGTATCTGGTGGCCTGCCAGTTTTGGCGTCGGAATCATCAAGGCCATCTTGAACGCCATCCTGGCCCAGTTCCGCTATATGGTCGTCAACGAGATCCTGTCACTCAAGGAGAGCGTGGACGAGACGACTTCGGATTGGACTCTGAGGCTACAAAAGAAGGCAACTCTTGTTTCCACTTTGGAGGCTGTGTTGGTGTCGCCTTTGAAACTTATTGGGATGCCTGTCTTGGAGGTACTGAATTCTCTCTTGACAGGCCTCGTCAAGTCATTGTCCAGGTCAGCCAACCTGAGCAAGGAGGGCGAAACCAGTCAGCAGCTTGTTCTCGAGACCCTCATCCAAGACGGACTTGTCAGGAGTGTCGGTATGCTCCCTTGTCATATGTTGTATAAGTATATCAAACATGTTGAGGTGATACTGCCAGCTGACAACTTATCTTACCCCCTTTCTTTTGAATACCTTCTTAGGTGGCCTGGCAACCCACATATATTACGCCAACCAGGTGCCTCATATTATTTCGCACATCGTCGGCAAACTGTCGTTCAAGATTGGCGCCATCCCCCAACCAGAAACAATCGACGGTGTCCCCACAGTCGAGTACCGCAAGGCCCTGTTGAGGTGCTTGACCGCAGTGATTAAGATGAGCAAGGACCACGGACGTCGGGAAGCAGGATTCCATGCGATCGACATCTCCACCGATCTGTTGACACCCTGTCTTGGACTCTTGTTGGACGAGAATGTCGGCGTCCGTGCTGCCTTCGCACAGGCACTCATCACCTTCCTGGCCACTGACGATGATAGCCACGGGCAAGATTCTGGTTTGGGCTCACCTGTTGCTGCCATCTCGGGAGACCTCTACTTCCGCGCTGCCACTCACCAGGCCCTGCACACCTATGCCCGCCTTCCTACAGCAACACCCACAGACATGGCGGCCATTTATGGTATTCTCCGAGCCCTGTTCACACATTTCCAAGATGACGAGTTCATGCGCGTAGTACCTGTTCTATTCTCGCTCCAGGATTGGTGTTTGCAGGAGCCTCTCGAGGGTGAGCCCCAGGAACCTCATCTGGTAGAGCGCAAGCGAGCCCTAGCGACGGTGATGGTGATTTATTTCCAAAAGGCGCTCGGGAGCTACGGGATGACGGAGCCTTTGGAGTATTTGGACAACATCCAGAGCTCGCGCGAGAACGAGTCGCAATGGATCCCAATCTACTATGAGAACCAAGAGTCGCTTACCCGGACAACAGGACATCAATGGGAGACGCCCTCGGAGCCCCTGTCGCCCATCTTGACCCATCCTCTTGCCCGCGACCATTTGGTCACTCTATTGACCACAGTCTCGGACCGCTTCAGAGCAGGCGCCGATCGGTTCAGTCTTGCCTTCACCCCCGAGAGCCAGTCCAACATGACGACACTTCAGTCAGCCAGCCAAGACCTTGGAAGTGGATTGTTCCCTCCCCCTCTGCATGGAAACCGTGGTCTGCCTGGTCACCACGTGAACCGTAGCATCGATAGCAGGATCCGTGTGTCACGACTGATGGAGGATTGGGCGTTACCAAAGATCACGCCCCTGTCGTCGTCGTCTTCAGTCGATATGGGCTCTATTGCTGAGGATGCTTCTAAGGGTGGCCTCAAAGACTCTGCACAGGTGACCCGCGACGGCAGCTTTGTCAATGGAGTCTATAACCGGAGTGAGAGCGCGCTCTCTCATAGGGCAATCGGTGTCGACAACCTCAAAGCTGCCCTTGCAGCGACACCTATGGCCTCGTCCGAGGCCTTGAACGAGGCTGGTGGAACTATTGTCACTGTCACAGGCGGAGATGGACGAGTCAGTGCGTCACCGGCTTTGAAGTCCTTCTATGCTTTGTCGACACATACACCCGGCGTGTCGCGGACGAAATTGCCCCTGGGTATTCCCGGGTCAAGTGTCTCGATTGCTTCTAATCTTGCAGCATCACGTCCTGATCTGGCGGATCTATTGAATACGATTCAGGTCAATGTGCCTTCCACCAAACAACACTCTCTCGTGACACCTCCTTACTAAGCTTTCGTCCAGTACTACATCCTACGCTCTTTTTCCTACCTCCCTTTCTCCCTTATAACCACCGCCACTTCTTCTACACCCTCCTTAATAAACCCTTCTCAATCTTTCTTGCTCCAATTTTTCTCTTGAAAAACTGTGTGTTTTGCTTCGTTTATTGGGGGGGGGGGGGGTTGTACATGTATATCAAAAGGGTGCATACAATGCAAAATGTAGGGTTATTGTCTTTCTCAGCTGAGACCAAGGCCAATGGTCGCAGATTTTTGGATCGTGGCGGTTGCCGCCGACGCCGGGCTACTGCTGCCATCGTTATGGGAATCACCCTCCCTCAACTCTGAAGAAGAATGGGTCGTTGCCGTTGTTGTTGTCGTTGTGTTCGATGTCGTTGTTGCTGCTGCTGTCCGAGGAAGAGCAAGGGGACTACTGCCATTGTTGGATGGAGAATGAGCAATCATAGCAGCAGCAGCAGCAGCAGCAGCAGCAGGAGGAGGAGTAGTAGTAGTAGTAGGAGCAATCACCTGCGACGGTGGAAGGACGTTAGATAGAGGCGACATGCGCTGGAAGGAGGAATCGACGTTTGCCAGGACAGGAGGCGGTCTTGGGAAGGGGACACTTCCAAGTCGAGGACTGCTCTGCGCAGATTTCGAACCTCCCCCTCCTCCTCCTATTGTCCCTCGTGAATTACTAATATCGTTCTTCAACCCTCCTGAAGATGTGATCCCTCCAATTCTGCTGGATGCTTGTACATCACTGAGTCTGCGTGGCTTGGGAGCCGCTCCTGTAAGAGGCATCAGAGCTGGTGGAGGTGGGAGGAACCCTCCTGGAGGAGACCGAGCTCCATTCTCTTGACGCAAATCGGGTGACGATCCCATCATCCCCTGGTGGTGACGAATAACAGACGCTGTGGATCCATATCCGTTCTCTGTCATCGAACCCGCTCTGGACCTACTCGAAAGCGCCTGGTTGTCCTTGACGAACAATGGAGATGATGGCGTGGTACGCCCAGGCCCACCACCACCTGGCGACGACGACCATTCGGCACCACCATCCTGCATCAAAGGTGAACCAAGTGCAACATGGTTTGTAGGCTGATCACCAGCCGCCTTCCTGAACTCCTCTGAGGTAGTCTCGTCAGGAACACCTTCCAGAATCCCCGTCAAGGTGGAAGACCGTGACCGACTGGGAACAGTTGATTTGATCGCCACTGGAGCTTGGATCCTGCCTGCCAAGAGCGGAGCCAACGGTGGTCGTTTCCTCCGAGTCTGCGGCAAGTGTGAAAAGTCGGGCAATGGTGCATGCATCCCACTAGTGGTGGTCGTGGTCGTAGCGGTAGAAGTCGCTGGTGGGTTACTCGATGCAGGAGTACTGCTACTGGTACTGCTGTTGGTGTTGGCAGAGTGGGCGGCCAAAATAGCAGCATTGTACTGCCGGCGTGGTCTGGAGCTCATGAAATTGGCAAAGTTGGGCAGAGCCTTGGGAGGAGGAGGCGGTGGGTTGAATCCAATCACAACTTTGGTCGCACCATGCCGACTGTTCGTCGGTGGAGGGGTCGCTGTCGGTGGTAATGGATTTTCCTGTAACGATCCTCCCAATGCAGGCCACCGTTTCCTGTCTTCCTTGTCGTCCTCTTCTACGGCAAACATCATGGTCTTGACTCTAGGTGGCAGTGGGGCAAGTCCTGCTTCCTTGGCGAAATTCTTGTGGTAAGGCTTGTTGGTATAAAGAATCTCATAGGCATGAGGCGGTGGGCGTGGTGGAGGCGGTGGAGGGAGTGATGGGGTGTACATGGGCGAACCAAGAGCAACAACTGGCGAAGGTTGCTCCAATCCCCCCGAGAGTGGTCCCCCGTTTGTATGAGCCTCGACCAGTGCTTGTGGTAACAAGGCATCCAAAGGCGTCCGTGGAGAATCGGACTTTACGGACAAGAGCGCCAACTCAGGTGATAGCTCATGAGACTCTGTTCGACCTACTGTTGCTGTTGAGAGAGAAGTGTCCAGACGCAAAAGCGCCTTGGAGACCGATGCCATCGTACGATCCGTCTCCTGAGGAGGTTCAGGAGTGTCAGGGGCTTTGGCGGATGGGCTGGATACCGTAACCGGTTCATCTCGTTGTTGCTGCTCCTGTGCGATGGGTGAGTCGACCGAGATGGGCGATGTCACCCCGCTCTGGTAAGTACCCCCCACTCGTCCAGGACTCGAGAGCAATGCTGAAGTACTGATGGGCAGTGGCGGCTGTCTGAGCTTCCGTTCGGCTAGAGTTCCTTTGAACAATCCCGTGTCGTTGGCAGGTGGAGGTGACGACTGCATTCCAATGGGCGAATCCTCTAGGCGTTGGCAAATCTGCGAGGATCCACCCTCCGAGTTTCTGTGGGAGAGCAAGGGTGTGGTCATGACACGCCGATTGACCGCCGCAGCCGACCTCGCTTCTGATGAGTAGTGTGATGATCCTGATGGCATTCCATACGGAGTCGTCGTACCAGATACAGCGCTAGTGCTGGCACTCCGCTTGCCAAAGGTGAATACCGTCGAAGAAGAAGCTCCTGAAGGTGTTCCGGTTTTCGCCTTTGACTCTACAATAGCCTCTCCAAATCCATCCAAACGATCCCACTGCGTGCTCTCAAACTTGATGTCAAAGAGTCCCAGGATGAATCGGCGAACGGGCAACCTGAAGTGATAGTGTGCCAGCATGTCGAGAACGCTGGTGTACAATGTAATACTGGTGAAGGCATTTGGATGCTCCGATTTGATTTTTGCTAGGTTTTTGGACGCGCCGTTGGTGAGGATATGGTTGCCGAGTTCTCCAGTCGCTCGTAGAATCTCCTTCTCCACAGCGTTTCCTTCTGTCGTCAACGGTAGCACTAGCTTGGGTATATCTTCCTTGAACAATGCCCACCGCGGCACCTATACCAGCAAGCGAAATGATATCATAAAAAGTTAGCATCGTTTTAGCATGGTAATCTTCAGTTACAGGTAGCAGTCAGAGTACCAAAACGTCATAGGGTGGTCAAATACCTCCAAAAATCGGCCAAGATCCTTAGGCAAGCACAGACCTCGAGGCGTACGGTCCAAGTGCAAGATGCCCTGCCAGCCATAATCTTCAAGTATCTCGACACCTTGTGTAGTCTTGCACAGTAAACCTAGTACATAGAAGCATGTTCTATGTCATAAAGAGATTACAAGTTAGTTCCGAGTACGAGGACTTTGAAAAGCAAGAGCATTCCGAATAGTATGGTCCTACCCTTTGATGGAGAGGATTTTGGATCTCTCGGCCATGCCTACTATATACTTGATAAGGTCCTCATCCTCCAGGAACGGCAGACCTCCTGGGGTGGATCCAATATTGCCCTAGGAATTTTGAATAGAGCGCAATATGTTATGGAACCACTCCTATATGAAAGCGTCCATCAATAACTCTAAATGAAAGAAGCAACATACCACTGCCCAGAGGATGGACTTGAGTTCGCCGATGATCTTTGGGTCCTTGCATTCGGCGCAGTGTTCTCGAATGTACCGAGCATAGTCCGAGAAATGCCCCTTTGCACGCAGTAGCTGGCATCCTTCCTCTGTCTTTGTCAGTTCGCCATAAAAGTGGGATCCTAACACTTGCTTCGCCCGACTAATAAACATGGATACAGGTAACTCCTTGTTAGTTAAGAACAGTGCAAGATGGGGGCGATGCGCATAGAAATGGCCGAATCAAAGTTAGAGGTCAATACATACGCTAGCTGGAGCTCTACTTCGTTCTCAAACTTGCCATCCTCGGAGAAAGGGTTGAAACGCTGAAGCTCCATTACTTTTGCCAGCTTCACCTCTGTCTGGATCATATATTGCCTGTTGGCAAACTATCAATGAACGACGGAACATGTGATTAGTATAGGCAACAAGGTCCACGGACACGACATGACAAAGACTACTACTACGTACCATAAACCACTCGTCCATCTCTCCTTCGATATAGGAAATATCATGGAGATGTTGAAAGCCCTTGGATGTCGAAAGGAATCGTAGCAACAGTGGGCTTCCCGCTTCTCCCAGATGATCCAGATTTGGCCGAAGTCGAATAAGTAGATCCAGGTTTTTGTGGTGAGAGCAAGCATCGTCAAGCGCGCGAACAGCCATGTGAGAAACATCTGACGATGGATCACAGAGCTATTTGAGTAGAATAAAAACAGGTTCTAGTGAGATAGAAATCCTGTCATAACGACATCAACGACACTTAACAAAGCAGAATGTGACCAAAAGGGGCATAGAAAGCGCCGCCTGTATACCTGGGTGTAAAGAAGCCGGATACCCCAGTCGCTTGACTCTCCACGTTCATTCTTCAAAACTGTTCCGAGATGCTGTGTCGCAAAGAGTCGAATATGCTTGTACCCAGAAGTCATGATCTTGGACAAAATAACGCGCGGATGGCCATCCCTATATCATTAAGATGTGTTTTCCGTTAGTGTCAGATATGGGGGATAACAATACTTTCATTCCACGACTGCCAATATTTTCCAATCACAGATTATTACATGCTATAGTCCGTGGAGGTGATGATCTTCTTGACGATGTCGTCGCGACTCCTCAACTCGGAGAGTCGGTAGTACAGGTTGAATATTTTGAACTTTTCCAGCAACCTACAGCGCCATGACATCACAATTGGCGGTTAGAAAGGACTGAATTATATCATAAATCAGTTGTAGAAACTGTAAAATAAACATGGGAGCCGCTGTCGTACCTGCAGCCACTCCTTGTCCTGCATAGAGTGCCGAGCATCTCAAAGTATCCAGAGGTCATGGTCGTTTCCATTTTCTCTTTTGAGAAAATAGGGTCCGATCCAGGATGCCCTTGCATCTAGAAAGCCAAATGAAAGAGTGCAAGGTCAGCAAAGGTTCCACAATGACTACACACATTAGTGACCTAAATGCGGATCAAATTCTTACAGGGTCCAGTTGAGCGAGACCGTCGGCAATGAGTCGCAAGATCTTGTTCTGAGCCAGGTACTTCGCTCCCTCCGTTGAATTGGCGAGGGTATCAAAGAGTGCACATCCTATTTTCGTGTACTTGTGGTTGTACTGTACGAAAGTGTCAGTGTTGAAGCATTAGCAGGCGAATCCGACGAGGCAGTCATAAAGAATAAAGCATATACATACATCATGAGCCGGCTGACTGGAATAACGATGGTTGAGTGGCCTGTAAAAGGCGAGTAGCCGCTTGGTAAACTTTGTGCCTCTGATCGCCTCATCTAATCTCCGTGGACTGACCATGGGACCTTGAATAATCTCCAGAATCATATCCCACCGCCACTTGGAGACATCCTTGGTAGCGAGAACCTAGAAGCATTTTCGATATGTTTCGTAAGAACATAGTCCATGACCAACAGCGCAACCACAGCCGTACTTTCTATCAAAGAGAGCAACCCGCGAAACAAAGTATTACCTGCGTGTCGTTTAAGAGCGTTCTAAAGTTGGCTTCGTCCATCTGGGTGTTGATCCTTTGCTTTATCCGATCCACGTTCCTCTGTCCGCGAGCATCATCCAGGCTAAAAAGCAATGCATTGTGGGAACAAAAGTGGATGTTGAATTACTGCTTGGTAATGTAGTGAATGCGCATTTTCAATCCAAACATTCGGCGCAACAACAATGTCCTGACAGGCGCACCTTTCTGGAATAGAACTGAAAGTAGTCCTACAGAGGGTATCAATGAACCGAAAAGCGTTGGTGGCAACATGGCGGAGACTTTGGTCCTCAAAGTTTGAGGCGACCTTGAACAACGATGGCAATGTTTGGAGATAGGTGCTCTTGTGTGGAGGCAACACTTTGTGAGAAAGCTGCATGAGCTCAGGTATCAAAAGTGTTGCCTTCCTCAGAACCTTCTTGGCATCCGTATTTGTTGTCTTTGCAAGCGTGTCGTCCACGATCAAAGATATCAAAGTCTAGTTGTGGAGGTGGCAATTGAGACCAGTGTTAGTTCTGGACTAGCAGATTGGTTACACCGAAGAGAGTACTAGTGCAGATTGATACTGAGAAGGCATACTTCGATCAGCCCAGCATCAATGAAGACGGTGAGCACTACACTCTGATGATGGTCCACAAGTCCGAGTGGCTGTAGGTTGTTTCCCCAGTAACTTTCAAGGTCCTCCTGTGTTGGTTTAACTTTTTTTTTGAAAAGAATTGCGGTTAGTTGTTAGTCGACTTCAGCGGCAATGAAATGAACACATAGGAGCCATTCTAGCTCTCCAACTTACTACTCTTCCCTTCAAGGAAATCCTTCAGCCATCTCGGAGTTTGAATCCGGAAAATATCATACAACATGTCCAAAAGCACTTTCTAAGCAACAGGAAGCAACTTGAAATGTCAGCAAGATATACGATACTTATTTAGCATTGTAGAATATCTCGCCAGCCAAGATGTCCGTGGACATACTCTGTTTTCTTGGATTGGCAGTTTGATGGACTGAATCAATGACCGGATCGCTCGGCGGTCATTGGCACAGAGATCAAACAAGCCAGCCCATGACCGGACCATGGATGTTACAATGCGGCTAGATGCTTTGACTCGGTCCAGATAAGCAGGACCAAGAGAATAAATATCCGTGAAAACTGCCATCACCATCTATGAACATAGCCAGGAGAAAGGACTGTTAGGCGGAGCTAATTACTTTCCGACCAATGTTCGAAACTGCGAGTTGCGATTCTTATCTCTCTATCTGGGGGGGTATGCATTACCTCAGAATCAAGGCCCTGACGAACGTAACCCCTTGTCTCCGGACTCTCCAGCATGTACAAAAAGACTTTCAACAAGGCGTCCGATAGGTCCTGCAAGTTATCCGTCAATGCCATTAGAATAGCCCTGAATCCACCACAGCGAGCCACCGGTTTAGGATCAGACATGACTATTTGTTTGCCAACAGAGAAGAAATAGTGAAGGGTGAGTCCTTGCGGCCGTAAATTAACAGCATTGTTCGCATTAGCCTGGCAAAGGAATCGTTAGTTCATACTCATCTCGCCCAGTGTCTCCAGACAGGCATTCCTGAGTTTTTCGTCCGTCTGCTCCGCAACCGCGATAACGGCTCGTAATACACTGTCTGAGACGTGCTGCATGCCCTCCTTGGTCGTCACAAAACACCGCACAAGCTTGAGCGCCTCGATCCTTTCTGATTCTAGCCGGTGATCCGCCATGAGTGATCTATATAAGTGAACATGAATAGGCCTCATTGAGCTCTTTTGTCCACAATAGTTGTCTCTTAGCCTTAAATATTTGTGCATCCCTGAGAAGTCAAGAGTAAATACCTGACGATAAAAATGTCGACCTTGTGAGAAGTCAAGATCGGACCTAGCGGACCTGCTGCTGAAAGCAGTCGAAGACACCGATACGCGTTCAGACGAATCTCCCTGACAGTACTTGCTAAGCAAAAGCGAAGACTGGAACATAACGAAAATTTAGTATAAGGGTTTACCAAGAGTTGCTAACGTAACCAACTGCTTCGAAGCGTGCAGTGTGCCTACCATCCGACAAGTTCCTGTAAGGGGTATCCGGGATGAATGTGCAGGTTTTGTTTCAAGATGTTGACGAGGTTGGATAGGTTCTCGAGCCGAACTGTAGGTGAATCCAAAAGACTCCGTAGTGAACTGATAATGTCGCCCAATTGAGAGTGTATGCTTTGCCGATCTATAAAGAGAGCGGTAGACAGAGTGGAGGTGAGATAACTTGCTCTTGTTGGACCGCAATCATGCTTCCCACTTGTCGACAACAACATCATTCATACCGTCTTCGTTATCGGCATAGTCGCTGGTCGAGAATGAATTGGAGTGACTCCTTCCTGTCATCACTGGGAAAGATTGTTGGGATTCTTTCAGCACCTGCTCGGGCACATATCCTAGTTACAGAGGAGGGACAGTCGATATAAGTGAGCTCAGGACGTTCCTTGAATGTAAAATGTACTCCAAAGAATGCACAGGTCTCCTGTGGACTCTGGGGCGCTTACCAAATGATGGGGGGTCGAAAGCTCGCTGTTTATAGTAATCGAGCTGGGCGTTGAGGTCTGATAATCGCTCAATAGTAGCCTGTAGTTCCTGTTCAACCTGGTTTCTAAGTTTGTTGTTCCCTGTGGCCCCCACGTCCCTGCTTTTGTAAACCTAATCAAGGATATAGTAACGAGACGCCAGTATTGTAAGTATTCCGTTATATCCAGGTCCTTTGTCGCTTCCTGATACTATCGAACACATCCACTTACTTCCAGCAGACTCTCGGCAGACTCCTATATTAGAGTAAACGTGGAGAAGGATGGATGACATGTCAACTGAGGCATTCTTTCAATGAACAAGTGACTATGACAAGGAACAACAAGACATCCTCCAAAAAAAAATAAAAAAAGGCGAACCTTGGCTTTGGTCTCGATTTGAAGCTGGTGATATAGCTCGTCCATCTATAAAATTGATCATTGAGCAAGTTAAATTAGACATTGCTAATCCATACTGATTGATATCCACGTTAAAGAGAGAGGACTGTTGCCACTGTATGTCATTTCATTCAAAATGCCCATGCTGACATCCTAGCTGTAGAAAACGAAAGATACGACAGTGTACGTCCTTTTCAAATTGAGTTGTCAAAGTTGATATCCATGGTCCAGACAACAAAGAGACGACGTTGTACATCCTTTCCATTGAAATGTCGAATGCTGGTATTCTTGCTGTAGAATTAAGAAAATAGACGCCAATGCCAATGCTGTATATCCTGCAAAATGAAAAATGAATGGCTGTTGCTGGGTAGTCGCTTTTGTACCTTGGTCTCCAGATCGTCTTCTTCGTCCTAAAACAATAGAAACCAAATATAACAGCGCGTTAGAAGATGAGAAGATCAGAAGAGTGAGTGGATTGGGCAAGTATTCTAATCCAATTGCACAGCTGGATATGAAAGGTCATTTTAAACGCGTAGTAAAGAAAAATATCATGAACGAGGATTGCTTCTATTACATCGAGATCTTGTCCGTCACCTAATTCGGGATCATAGTTGTCGGTTGTATCGGGGTCCGAGTCCTGCATGTCCGCGTCATCATCCAATGTGCCGATACCGCCGTCATTGTCGTCGCCCTGGGAGGTTGTCCAGGACGCGGCGCCTTCTGTCACCGGTAGAAGTGGCGGGGAGGCCTCTCCGTTGAGCTCCATGGAAGACTCCATGATATATTGAGCGTCGGTCTTTGCCTAGTTCGAACGGACGGACAGTCAAACAGGAGGGCAGGCGAGAAGACGAAGAAAAGAAAGGCTCGACTGGAGTGTGGGGGTAGTGGTGTGATATTCTTGACTCTTGTTTCCAGTAGGGTGCCTTGGGCTTTGTAGGTGACGTTGAGTGAGGTGAGGAGTGGGCCTGAGAAGGGCAAGGATGTAGCCGCGAGGAGGTGTGAAAAAGGAGGGATGTGCGGTACACCCTTGGTTTAAATGATGTTGGTGTGGTTGTCGAGTGTGCTGCTGTGTGGATGTTGATGGATGGATGACGACTGAGATGGTTGGACTGGTAGAGAAGGAGAGAAGAAGGGAGAGGGGAGAGAAGCAGGAGGAGGGAAGAGAGGGAGAAGGGGGAGGGACGGTAAAACGACCGAGGAGCAAAGCGACAGCAAAAGAAAGAGTGTGAAAGGGAGAAAAGGGGAGGGAGAGGGAGTGAGGGAGAGAGAGAGGGAAGGTACACACTCACTTTTTTCACTCTGTTCTGGACAGTCCGTCAATTAGTGCAGCCAGTAAGAAGAAGAAAAGTTCACAGTGTGCCAACGGGTGGGACAAGGGGGACAAGCGGGCGGGGGCGGGGCAAGTGGAGAATCAAAGATCGCATATATTACTCACGTGCAATGTGGATCGATTCATTCGTGAATTGAATTATCCCCACACAGCCTTTTTGGTGATCATATCGTCGCAGATCAGTCTGTACGCTTCGATATCTGTGTGATTTTGGACATGTTTTTATTCAAAGCAGGAACAGAGCAGACGAAGCCTATGTGCCATGATGCTACGAAGTAGGATGTATGCAGGGTTGGGAACCGCTTGTTTGAACATCAAAAGAAAGTTTCAAAAGAACGTACAGGTGTGTTGTAACGACAAGAAAAGAAAAACGAAAGCCGCAAGAGTCGCAAGAAGTTAGTGGCGTCTTCAAAGGGGAAGACGCGCGGGAGAAGGAGGATGTAAGGCGGCTCGAGGCTTGACTTGACTTGTTACGACTTGGTTTATTCTAGATTTGAGTTATGAACTGCCCTTACTAGACTACGGACGTGGTGGTTATTTATATCATTGTTAATGATCGTTGTCTCTGGATACTTCCAGGTCTTGATTAGTCAGCAAGGTCACTTGGTCACTTGGTGGCGCTAGAAGTATCTAGAAGTTGGTGGCGTTGGTCATGTGTTAGTTATCAGAGTGAAACTCTGACAGAGGAGGAGGGGGTCCTTTCCTTGACATTGATCCCCTTGATCACTTTGGTCGAAAGCACCTCCAATCTAGGCCTCGTTGTCAGACTCTTCCGAGACAGAGGGCGAGGGATAGGCCGTGGGGCCAATGTTGTTGAACTTGCGGACGGTATTGTAGGCAGGGGGAGGCATAGCAGCAACGACGGGCAAGACTTGAGCAGAGACTCGAGGGGTTTCGCCACAGGCGCGGGCACAGTCGATCGAGCAGAAGGGGTGGCGGCGGCCGTTGGGCTCGACGTTGATGGGCATGGAGCAGCCTGCTCGCTTGCAGTCGACTTGTCCAGGAAGGGCTAGTAAGAAGAAGGATGGGTGTTGAAGGTCAGAGTGTGGGTTCTTGTGGTGGTGGCGCTTTTGTGCATCAAGACAAGGGATCGTGGTGAGGACAGCAGGCATGTCTTTTATCGTCGACTTCTTTTTATCTTAGAAAGCTGGCTTACCGGTGCACATTTGTTCGTGTTGTTGTATGTGGTTGTGAGTGGGAGAGAGTTTGCGTTGTTGTTTTTGCTTTGTGAGTTAGTATGTGTGTGCGTGTATGTTGCGCGTGAGTAAGAAGAGGAAAGAAGTGGAAGAGAAGAGAAGAGAAGAGAAGAGAAGAGAAGAAAAGAGAAAACCCGATAGAAAAAAACCACCGTACTTGTCTACTCACTCTCACGCGCGCACTCACACACTTTCTCTCTGGCTGTTGTTCCGCGTGAGTGTGATGACTCAGTATCTCCGTCCAAGTGACAGAGTGACGAGCATTGATGGATGTTGTGCTGATGAAGATGTGTAGAGTAGGATGAGTGAGAGGTGTGATGGTCCATGGTGTTCGGTGATGATGAGGAAGATATACTGCAGTAGGTATAAGAGGGAGCTTAACAGTGATGGAAAAAAAAGCCTGTTGTTGCCACCATGTTCTCTTCCGTGTAGTTAATAGTATTCAACAATGAGACTCTTCTAGCATCGATCCTTTGCTTTGCTGTAGTTGGTCTACCTTACTCTTTACTCCCGACGCGTCTAATAAATCTCTAGATACCCTAGTCTGTATCTCAGAGCGCAGCCTCTGGATCAAAAGCGTCACTGAAAATTAATGAACAAAACGTCTGGCGTGACCGTGTGCCTGAATGGATGTCGACCTCTTCTTCTTCCCATCTTCTCGCTCTTTCATCTCTCTCAAAAAAAAAAACATCTTCTCACTTACATCCTTACTTCCTTCTCTGCCACTCCTCTCTCTTGCCCACTCCTTTCCTTCGCCTCCTCACCCATCTCACTTACTTTTCGTCACACTTTCTTCTCCCCCTCTTCTCAACTATTTGAAGTGCAATGTCAAAGAGATTCCTCGCCAACATCTCAAAGTACAGGAACGCTGTCGGCAAGGCTGCCAAGCACGAGGTACCTCACAGTCACCTGCATCGTCAACGTAGCCGCCTAGTTTCGTTTTGGATAAAAGACAGCACACCTGACAACCAAGTCTCCTCCGAATCAATTGAAACGCATTGGCGTGATAGGAAGCATACACGGACCTGAAGCCTTCAACGAATGCCACAACCGACACCAGCCAGCTTGTCAAGGTCAGCCAGAACTGGATCGCCTACAAGCATGCCAGCCTAGGTATGATGACTATCAATTGGACACATTTCCCCCTCCCTCACCTATTTTTTTAAAGTCCTTTTGTCACAATTACCTGCATCAATAATTAGCGACCCGATTCGGAAAGCGCACTATTCCCTCACGTATCTGCTCGGCCCACTGGAATGTGTTGTAGAGTACATTTAATTAGCAGCTAAACAACGACTCATCTCTTCTTCAATCTCTTCACGCATGTAGGCACTGTGGGAATCTTGCCAGTTGGAACAGTGGGGCGTGTTGGTGCCGATGTGCATTTGCTTAACGCCCATGGAGCTGGTATTTCCGATTGGGAGTTTAGTCCTTTCGACTCGAACGTCCTTATTACCGGATCAGACAACGGCGAGGTACCATAATCGATCTTTTCTCAGCAGCTCTCTTTGTCCTTGACATCCTTGATCACCCACTTACTCTGGCTTTGCTCCAACGATATAGATTAAAGTATGGCAGATCTCGGCCGAGGGTGAATCCATCTCGACTGAACTGACGGCGACCATTATCACTGGTACGGGCAAGACAGTTGACGCGATCGTGCATCATCCTTCTGCTCATGGAGTAAGTCTCGATATGCTTTGCGTAATATTGTTAGTTCACCCGGCCAGCAATATCGATATTCACACAATCCTATCTTCTACTCTGAATAGATTGTAGCAACGACGTCTACCAATTTGGTGCAGATCTGGGACTACACGGACAAGGCTCAGGGCGCTACAATCTCATCAGCAACTCACACACTGGCCCATCCCAATGCCATCTTCAGCATGACATGGAAGGGCGACGGAACACTGCTTGCTACCACCTGCAAAGATACCCAAATCCGTGTTTTCGATCCCCGCCTGCAGGACACCCCTATCCATGTGAGTAACACCGGAAGAGCTATAACAGCAAGGAATTGGGATAAATGTAAAGACCTTTTAAGCTGACCAGTCAATGTATACCTTTTTCAAATAGACTGGACAAGGACCAGCAGGTAACCGCCCTTCGCGCGTTGTTTGGCTTGGTGAAAAGGACCTGCTGTTTACCCTTGGGTTCAACAAGACGCGCGAAAGAGAAAACGCCGTCTGGAACTCAACAGACCTGTCGCAACCATTGGAAGTTAAACGCCTGGACTCTTCATCAGGAATTGCGCTGCCCTTGTACGACGAAGATACCTCAATTCTGTTCCTCCCATCCAGAGGTGAATCTATTGTCCGTTGGATGGAGATTTCCGAGTCAACACCCTTCATGACTGAAGGCATAGCATTCTCAGCACAGGGTCCTGTCGCAGGTTGTGCCTTCTTCCCCAAGCAGGTTCTTAAAGTCATGCAAACCGAAGTTGTTCGTCTCTTGACCGTCAACACCAACGGACTTTGGCCTATTAGCGTCAGCATCCCCCGCAGGGTAACGTTTTACCCTCAGGCCTATGGAATAAGTTACATGAATGCCGTGTCAAGATATACTGACGAACATGCATTGCTGTACTGTTCCTCCATATTAGACCTACTTGGATTTCCATGCCGACCTTTACCCCGAAACAAAGTCGGCTGTGCCGGGACTTGAAGCATCAGAGTGGTTGCAGGGAGAGAACAAACCAGTTCCAAGAATGTCGCTGGATCCAGGAGCAGCAGGAAAGCCAGAGTGGATTCGCCGAGCGATCTGGACTGCTTCTCCAAAGGACACCACCCCTGCTCCTGCAGTCGCTCAGAAGAAGCCTACTCCTGCCCAAACTGCCCCCAGTCAGCAGAAAGCGGCTGCCGCCATTAAACCTACCCCACAGGCCCCAGAAGTGGCACCTGTCTCACCACACACAAAGCCAACCCCTGAATTTGTTCCGGCCGCTTCAACAGAGTCGATCACTACTGGAATCCCAAGCCTCTCGACATCACAACCCACTCCTGCATCGTCAAAGGTAGAGGAGACTTTGCCTACCCCGACACCAGTGACGCCTAAGGCTGCTGTCGACAACTTGCCTTATAATGTCTCCACCAAAGCAGGAAAGGGTTCACCACCACCTTCAACACCCTCCACTGCCACGCCTGTCAGAGCCTCGCCTCTCGCTTCGCGATTCGGTGCCCAAAAGGCGTCTAGGTTCCGATTCTTGACCTTTAAGCCATACCATGTCAGCGAGCATTTCGACAACATGTCCGGACTCAGCATCAGCACTGCCCCAGAGTGCAGCATGATCGAGGTAAAAAAGTTGCTCCTTTGTTTTCTAGAGTAAAGCGATGAAATGGGGTGACTATGACAGGCTTGATTAATTTCTGTTCTTTTCAATCTCCACGAATTATAGGTCAACCCCAAGTTTATTGCGCTGCCATTGCACGGAAGTGGTGGACGTATCGGTATCTTGAAGACGAGCGAGCCTGGACGTGTGGGAACCAAGATCCCATCGCTTGTTTGTTCGTCCGACCTTACAGGATTCAAGTTCGACCCTTTCAACCATAACCTCTTGGTCACAGCATCTGACGACACAAAGATCAAGGGCTGGATCATTCCCGAAGATGGTATTGATAATGAAAACGATGTTACCAAGCCCGACTGGGTGCTCTC
The DNA here is from genome assembly GCA_036320915.1 of Linnemannia elongata. Taxonomy (NCBI): domain Eukaryota; kingdom Fungi; phylum Mortierellomycota; class Mortierellomycetes; order Mortierellales; family Mortierellaceae; genus Linnemannia; species Linnemannia elongata. The sequence goes on along the minus strand of JAXBDG010000005.1, from coordinate 21,114 downwards.
TGCCCCATCCATGGACAAGATCTCGTTGGTCCTTTTCCATCCTCGCGCCAAGAATGTGCTCCTGTCGGCTTCTATGGATCGCAGCGACCCTACCATCCGTCTCTGGGACCTGAAGACTCAGGAGGAAAAGCTCGCTATCAAAGGACACAAGGATGTGGTATGTTTGTTTAGAAATTGCAATCAAGAAATGACCATGGGTGCCACCTTTGAGACCAAGATCGTAATATTTACGTCTTTGCCATTTTCATTTTGGGGTTGTAGATCTTTAGCTGCGACTTTAACCACCAGGGCGACAAGATTGTGTCGGTGTGCAAGGATAAGAAAATTAGAATCTGGAATGCATTGACAGGGGACTTGATTCAGGAGGGCAAGGGACACAACAGTCTTCGCTCGTGCAGAGTTCTCTGGCTTGGAGAGTCGGATATTATTGCCAGCGTCGGTTTTGGCCCGTAAGTTATCCTGTTTGCCACTATTGTCGATACGAAAAGTGGGAGAGCTGCTTTAAGGAGCTTTGGCTAACGTAGTTGTCATTGCCTTGGTATAATAGTGGAAGCCAACGGGAGATCTTGCTGTACGACGCTAACGATCTTGGAAAGGGTTCCATCGACTCAAAGAAGATGGACGCCTCGCCTGGTATTCTTGTTCCTCACTACGACCCTGACACCTCGGTGCTCGGTATTTCGGCGCGCGGTGACCGTGTTATGAAGCACTTCGAGATCGATGTGACTTCTCCAGCAGAGTTCTCTGGAAAGAGCCGTTTTGTCGACGTTGCCAGTTTGGAGCAAGGGTCGTTGCAGCAGGATGTCGCCTACCTCCCCAAGCGGTACTGCAACGTCAAGGAGATTGAGCTCGCCAAGATGTATCGTCTGACATACAACAGTGTGGAAGTCATCCGGGTGAGCGTGCCTCGCAACAAGAAAGAGTTTTTCCAGGACGATCTGTTCCCAAACACTGTTGACGTTGAGACCCCTTCTCTCGAGGCAGCCGATTTCTTTGCCGGCAAGGGCCTTGATGTCCCACCACAAATGATCAACTTGTGCCCCTCCGACATGGAATCACGTAAGTCTGTGTTGCTTTTGGCGCTGTGGACACATCTACGCTCTACGCACGTTTTCCCAATATCGATACTGACATCTCGTTTGTAATTAATAGTTGCTCATCATCAGGAAATGACGCCAACGACGCCTCAGAGTTCCACCAACTCATTGGACAAGTTTTTGCAAGGAAAGCAACAGGCAGCCGAGGATGACAGGAAGAAGCAGGCGATGGAGCGCATGTTTGAAACCGCCAAGGAGTCCAAGTCGGACAGGGATACTCTAGTCCCTGACACCGGCATCGTTGCCGACGATGAATGGGACGATTAGAATCTCTTGACAGACACACACACGCGCGCGTTGATTCAATAAATCAAACGAACTGTACTTTATTCTTCTGGCGTCTGTTGTGCTCATTGTTCTGCAAGAAGCTCTTCGATGTCTTTAGCGATCGATGTGGGCGATGTGGCGGATGAATATCGTTCGTAGACGGTGCCATCCTTGCGGATCAAAAACTTTTCAAAGTTCCACTTGATCCTGGTCAAACCCATGAGTCCCGACTTCTGTGACTTGAGGAATGCATAGACTGGGTCTTCGTTCTTGCCGTTCACGTCAATCTTGGCCATCAACGGGAAGGTCACCCCAAAGTTGACCTGACAGAAGGATTCAATCTCTACTCGAGATTTTATCAACGAGATGTGAGTCGTGTTAGTGCTGGGCTTAAGGTAGTTGACTACCCAGACCCATCGAGCAATCACGGCCCGAGGATTAGATCTGTACCTTCTTCTGTCCCAGGTTCCTTGTCGGTCGCAGTCATCATGAATAAGTCTTGGCGTGAGTAAGATATAGAAACTTTTTTCAAGATAAATCATGTAATATCAGAAAGGTCATGGAACATCAGCGTAGTCATACCTGCCCTCCAAACTGGTTGCAGGGAAAACCAATGACGGTGAAGCCCTTGTCTTTGTACTTTTTGTAGATTGACTCGAGCTCGGCATATTGGTCGGTGAACCCGCACTTGGATGCGACATTGACGACTAAGATGACCTTGTTCTCAAAGTCACTCATACTCACCTCCTGATGACGCTTCCCCTTTGCCTTGAGGTCGAAAAAGTTGGTTGCTGGACCGCCGCCGCCGTGTTTGGCGTCGCGAGTATGGCTGTGGGTCGTGAAGGCTACTCCTGCCCCTGCGCTGGCAAAGGCTACTCTAGTAGACAGGGTCTGGTGGACGGTTGCTTGTCCAGAAGCCCTGGCTCTAACTACAGTGGTGCCAGCGAGAGCTCTTGTGAAGAGGAGTCGTCCTGCGGGTGCGCATAGTGTCTTGAATGAGTTCATGGTAGTGGGTCGTTGCAGTGTGTCGGAGTTGACGTGGGAAGTAAAAAAGGCGCGTCTGAAGTTGAGCATGGTCGCGCTTTTTCGAGGAGTTAAAATCGTCACGGAAATATTTGACTGAGTATGTACTTCGCAATCCAAGGAAAAGCGCGACTCTCAATTTTAGTTGAAGCATTTTTATTTTTGACCTTGTCCTCCTTATCCTTTGCTTGTTGATCAACTCTTCTCTCCTCTCTGCCTTTTGACAGGATCACCCATTATTGCTTACACGACAAAGTCAGGACAGGGACAGACACGGACAATTAGACAATCATCAACTGGGAGAGACAGCAACATTCTCTGATTGCCACAACCCTCGTACATCCTTACCCTCCAACGTGTGTGTGATTACCTTGCCTCGCTTCTTTTTAACCATTGCCACCAAACACCACACATCAACATGAGCTTTGAAGGCCTTGAACGCTTGCTCGTTGGGTCAGTGCCCACAGCTTGTGCCAATCTGACCAACCACCTGAACCAGTGTTTCGAGTCGGACGTCCACGCTAAGAGCTTCTACGAGTTTCTCCCCAAGCTCTGCCAAATTCTCTATGGTTCCAAGGAATCGAGGTAACTTCAGGATACAACACGCAAGCAAGGAGCCGACGGGTCGAATATCAATCACTGCAGTCCATCAATAACGAATAACTCATTGTTAATCTTTATGTTGATTGTTGATAGGGGTTGGCTTCACTTGCCAATGTCCAAGGCAGAGGAGGATCCTCTGTTTGAGCTGATCCGTCCCCGAGGAGTGCTCATGCGGTTTTTACTCAGCCGATACATGGATCCCGCGTTCATCTACGAAATGGTTCCCGACTCACTGCCTGTACGAACTCACTTGCACTTGCATTATTTATTAAGACAAGAGCGCCGTGATTCTCGAAGCCATGAATTAATTGACTTTCATATGTAATTACTTTCTTGACAATTAATTAGAGGCGAACGCAGACAAAGTTGGATCCTACCCAGTACCTCAACCTTCCACCAATCTATCTCACTCGCGTCAATTTGGTCAAAACTGCGGCACCCGTTGGCGCCCAGAAGACCATGACCACCATCACCAAAGTTAACCTCAACTTTAGTACGCGCCTTTGCGGATCAAACGTGACATGCAGTACCTATTGGTGCACGAACGTGTACGTGCGATTGATATCTACCATCAGACTACTTACAAAAACCTTGTTCTTCAACATGAAATAGACATGCTGGAATACTTTTTGTTCTACTTTGCATACGCTCTCACTCTGGATGACGACGACGTGAACTTTCGTGGATTGCGGAGGGTAGGGACCAAGGCTTGTTTTATGCGTCTTTAAAGTCCACTGGACACGAGCCTTGAGGATAGAGCGGTGCATGACTGATGCTAACAAAACTCTTTTGTTTTTTGATAGACTGATCCAAAGCTGGCGTTCAAGATTCACGGACCCCCTGCAAGCGCCACTCCAGGAGCAGGAGCACGGCCGACAGGATGGGCAGCGGGAGGTGCACCGCCTCCCAAGACACCCACCTCCCGCGTGTTGGTCGATGGCTCATTCTTCAACCTCTATCAACAATACCTTCACTACTTTCTCCCTGTTCCTGAGCGCCCTCTGGATTCATCTGCAGAGAACAAGGAGGCTCTTACTAAAAAGCGACCCTTAGACGTGTTTAACGACACCGCCATCGAAAACTCTGCAGACAGACAACAAACACATCTCGGCATCTCGGAATTCTTTATCGGTACCATTGTGGAACTTTGGCTGGGACAAAATGACAAGGGTGTTGACAACCGGGTAAGGCTACCAGGACTTTTTAAACTCGGAACATGTTGTTACTTCTTTTGGTGTTGACACCTAACCAACCATTCCGTGCATTCCTTATTCGAATAGGCAGTGCGGTATGTGCAACCAGGGGCGGATATTGCGGAGTGCGTCAGCGTCTTGCTGTCACATCTGGCAAGCCATGACTGCTCGCAGTATGTTCTTGGCGGCGAGCTTCTCCCCACACATGTGCCGGATTCGACGGGAAAGATGGTCTTGAACGTTGCAGGAATGGCAAGGAAGAGCGCCTATCAGTACATTCGGCCTCAACTCTACACATTCCTCCAACTGGGGCTCCAGTTTTGGCCATTGGATGACACGTTTCCCAGTCTTATCGATACTTGGCTGACATGGATTACACCTTGGCGTTACGGCCGCCGTGACGCTGCAGTCGCAGGCGATACCGTTTCCGAGAAATGGTAAGTATTGGCTCCTTATGCCTCCATACAGTTCTCTACAAATGCGATACCCTGTGACAAAGCGCTCTACTAATTTTTGTCTGCACTACTTTCATTGTGAATAGGCAACCGTTTGTTTTCGATAATCTCTTATTTTACACTGCGTTGCTGGAGCATTATATGCCTCGACTTTCGAATGCGCCTCAGACCAGTCGAGTGGGTGTTGTGCCTGCGCCTCTGTCGCTCAACAAGGAGTTGCGATCGATCCAAAAGGTGATGAAGGTGTACAAGGCCGGGAACCTCAAGGAGATTTTGAAGATTGCAGAGCAGGCAATTGTATGGCCTGAGAACTTTTCTACGTCGTCGTATGCGATGTTTGAGGCATTGGCAGAGGGGGGTGTCACTGGAGCAGGGCGACAGGATCCTACGTCCACTTTCCTTGCAAGCATGGTGAATGTCTTGCACAGACAATTGCAACAATTCGAAGGAACCCAGTACAAGTATGAGGCACTGTTCCTGGTGGAAGGAACCGCTCGCAGCAAGGTACCTTTATGCTCTTGGTGATATGACAATAAGTGAGATAATGCACTTATATATATTGAGCTGTATAATGTGCAAACAGCTTCTAACTTGTTAAGTGCACTCCAACTTATGTATATGTCCTAGATCCGCATGATCTTGACAAAGCTTGGAAATGCTGTCGATCTGAGACAGGAGCGCCTCCAGGTGCTGGAGGCCAAGAGCAAGCCTTTAGATGATCCTGTGTCTGGCTGGGATTTGGTGTCTTCTAAAATCAACGAGCTGATGAACCCAGCACCACCTAAGACGGTCTCTCAGGACCCAACGATCTACAAGCGCGAGTTGAAGGCACTGCGGGATACGATGGCCATTGTCGGTGAAGTGTTTGATCTGTTCCCAGAGGCTGTCAAATCGTTTGAGAAGCAGCAACAAACCGGACCAGATCGCGTCAGCACATTGACGGCGGAGCAATTGGAGTCGCTCATCCCACCTCTGGAGGAGTCTGAGACACTTGGCCTTTTGGGACCTGAGCAGCAAAAGATGTATGTGCCACGGGGACTGGTGCGGAAGCCCATTGGCGATATTCACGGACGAGGACGTCGCGCAGAAGAGCTGGTGCTTTCCTATGAGAGCGAGTTCCTTGTCAAACTGACCCGCAGAGCCGAAAATCACTTGACCCCCAAGGTACTTTCTTTTATCTACTTTTGCAGTTTGCATGTAGCTTGCATTTATCGCCACATGTCAAATCGTCGCCATTATGCTAACGAGTTCTTTCGTCTTTTTTGTCGATGAAATGTATGAAAAATAATAGTGGCAGAGGGCTGTGAGGAAGGTGAATGGAGTGATTCCACTGCCTGAACGAATCAGGTCGAGTCGGGTACATTTGCGGTGGTTGGCATCGATCCCAAACTTGACTTGCTTTGCAGTGTTGGTGTTAGCGATTGTGACTTTTTACGGATTGTCGGCATACCTGGGATCCCTTGGACAGCCAGCAACAGGAGGAGGATCAGCAGCAGGAAGACAACAACACCTCCATCAGAAGCCGTTTGTCAGCAAGCCTACAGGTGACAATGACCGAGGGGGGATGTTGGGCCAATACGATGCCCATGTTCAGCCTTTGATCCGATGGGAGAAACCAGGACAGGGATCATCGGGTTCGCATGTGAACAGCCACAGCAACAGGAATAACATTAATAATAATCAGCATCGCCAACACTACCAGCACAACCAAAATCATCACCATCACCACAACCTTAATCAGCAGCAGCGTCAACGGGCGGCGACGCGAACACAGACCCCTCCCCCATCATACACGATTGAATTGCAGGAGATTTGAAGAGATTCTGTGTCCACATGGGCACCATTGATTTGGTACTTTGCCCTTTTCACTTTTTTTTTCTTGCAGACATGAATCGAATAAAACATAAACAATGTAGACAAGCGCAATGTTTATTTGTAATTGAAAGAGTGGTGGGGTATCCATGGAGGTGTGTGTCATGATGATTTTAAGGTGTGTCAATCAGAGTTGGGCGTCTGTGTTTTGGCGTGTGACCTGACAATTGACAATAGCAATAGCAACAACAGCAACAACAACAACAACAACAACAACAAAGAGATACTTAAAAGTTTAAAAAGGATCAAAGAAAATGCACGCTCCGTTCACTCACGCCATGCAAAAAATAACCAAAGGTTAACTCCGATATGACGATTGTTAAGCTTTTTTTTTTTTTTTTTTTTTTTTTCAGGAAACAGGCGAGAGAGAAGGCGTTGTCCCTTTTTTTTTTTTTTACCTCCTTTCCTCCTCCTTCACTTTCCCACCCTCTTGTCAAACACATTCATCTGGCATCATCTCTCATTGTTCTCGTCCTCGTCTCCTCCTCTTCACACATTCATCCAATTCACTGGGGCACTATTTTACTACTCTCATACACAGCCTCGTAGACCCTGCACACACTCTCACCCTACAGCCAAGGACCAAATTCATAAACACCCCCTCACCTACACGAAAACGACAACCAACCACCGCTACCGACACAGCAACAGCAATAGCAACAGCAACAGTAACAGAAACAACAAGGAACAGGCTATCGGTCTCACAGCAAAAGACCTTTTACTCATGGCCTCATCCCTCAGCTCGGTGGCGGCCATCACCGACACCGCCCCAGACAACGCCGTCGTCGACATCCCAGTCAACTCCAACAACAATGACGCCGACGTCAAGGAGGGTTACATCTCACCTTCCATAGACACCATGATCCCAACCCTTCGATTCATGATCCATAGAAAACTCAGACGCAAGGCACATGGTAGCTCACCTTGCTTCGCTTTTGTACTGATGCATGCACCCTTTTTGCCAGGAATAAGGAACAGTAGTGCTGATACTACTATCCAATTGCGTTCAATTGATTGTTGTTACTGGAGATAGGTCAATACAGGAGACATAGTACTCGTCGATACATATTTTCGGCGATTGTGATAGCACTGTTCATGACACTGGTTGGAATTGGTGCGCAGAAACTAGAACTGGCATCCAGCTGGCCAGAACTCGGCCTTATTGTCATCCTGCTGCTGGTTATGATCTACATTGTCGTCAAAGTCTCTATCATCATCCGCTGGTGCTTCTACTGGTATGTTTGTTTGTGTGTTTGTTGTATGTGTTTCACCGTCGTTCAACTCCCGCAGGACAACTTCCTAAAGAGAAAATTGCGCATCGTCGCCATCTATGCTTGCCCATGAATTTTTTTATCCCTTTTGACTAATTGGTCAGTCAGCGAGGATGATCTCCTCCTTGGCAACAGCCTACCCTGGGTACCACAAAATTGTACAATTCAAATTTATACACACTGGATGTTAACAACGGGGCTTCTCTTTCTTTTTTCTCATCGTCTTTGATTCTCTGGAACCATACTTGTAGGCTGGTCTTGGCTACCCTGGTACTATTTGCAATCAATCGAGGCCAGCTGTTCGATAGAAACGGCACCACAAATGCACCAGACGACAAGAGTAACCTTCGTGCCAAGATTGTGGTCATCGTCTTAGCCTTCTTAGAAGGTGTCACCCTCGGTGTTGTCTTTTTCCTTCGTGTCGCTTACCCAAGAATCGTTCTGCGGGCCACATGGCTCAACAGCCGTTGGTGGTGGAGAATCAAAGAGACCCCGCTGCCCCTGTCAAAGAGTGTCAACTATCGCACCATCATGTTTTCGTATGTCTCCTGGGATCCTGATGAGTATCGCCTTTCCAGGAGCTCAGTCTCATATGTCGGCGAGTTTGACGATCAAGGTCGCCCCCATGGTCTTGGTGAATGGACCGATCACACTTTTACCGGCGAGGCCCTCCAAGGTGAGTCCTATTGTGTGTATACATGTCTAACCACTAATGCCATATATGATAATCTTACTCACATACTCTCGTCTTGACATTGTCATAGGAATCTGGGAGAATGGTGTGCCGATTGGACCTTTCAAGAGTCAGGAGTATGGAACTGGCAACGCCTTTTGCAACATCAGGATCGGATTCTGCAAAAACTCCGTCGACAAGAACGACTCGACTGCATTTAAAGCAGCCCGAGACCCCAACGGACCTTCCTATGGAGCAGCAGCAGTTGAATGTTCCGTCTCTGGGTAAGCCTGATTGTCTGTTGTTAATTCTCTTACTGTTTCTTTATATTCAGCAAAAAAAAAAAAAAAAAAAAAAAAAAAAGAAAAAAAAAGCTAAAGGCTGATGCTTGGTGCCTATCCATTTCCTCTTCAACCAAATAGCAAATTTTTCCATCACTTGCCGTATGTCAGGATCATTGGAGATGGCGTTTTGAGATCGGAGCTGGAGCAAAAGGCAAAGGATGATCTGGAAGCACCGACTATACCCCTTTCATACCCACTCTCGTTTCTCTCCACCTTTGCTGAGAGTCTCCAGAGTCGTCCTTCCATCCGTGGCAGCTTTCATGGGAGGTCGTCACCCCGCAGCGCACCCCTCTCAAAGTCCATCGTCGTTCGATACACAGATAGAGGCATTTTCATCCCAGGGTATATCATGAGCAAGAGGAGAACCAACCTCAACGAGGTCTCGATCAGGCGCATCTGTCCACCACATCTTGGACTGGAGGGTGGACACCTGGGACATGGCGATGCTCACGAATCTGCACCAGGAAATTCGAAGACAACCCCTCTTCCCACACTACTTTTACCCTCGCGTCAAGGTGGGTCGAGCTCTGCCAGTGTTGCCAGCGACGATTCGGACTCTGGGGTCGACAGACTGGGAATCCACAGGATTTCGTCTTCTGGTAGTGCTGGAAGCGATCGGAGTCGCTCGGTGGACAAGGCCAGGAGGAGACGACTCACGCAGGCTGGACTGGTGGTGGATGGATGGCGTCAAGTACTCGATATTGACGGACGTTCTTCTGCAGTTGCTGCATCTCGCGCAGGATACGAAGCACTTGTCTTTGTCCACGGATACAATTGTGCCTTGACCTACGGCATTGCACGACTTGGTCAGCTCTTGGCACTGGGAGAGTTCCCAGCCTACATCAAGCCATTCGTCTTCAGCTGGCCCTCCTCGACGACCATGGGCTATTTCACAGCAAAGTCGGTTGGCTGCTCTGACAACGTCGCCAACGATCTTCGACAGTTTATTATCGATCTCAAGGAAGCAGGCTTTCGACGAGTTCATATCTTGGCACACAGTATGGGTGCGCGCATTGTCTTGTCGGCTCTTCGGAAGGGCTACTTTGACGGTGTCCTGGCAGAGCGCGAGGTTGTCGATGCAGAGCCGTCGATCATCTCCAATGAAGGCAGCAAGACCCACTTGCAGGGGCGCATGTCGGTCAAATATCGGGATCGTCCTCGAGAACGGACCAGAAGTGGCCACAGTTTGATGGAGGAGGAGGATGTCGGTACCATTCAACTGGCGAGCTTTACGCTGCTCAACCCTGATGCGGACCTGGATATTTTCCTGGAGGAGGATTATTGGACGTTGACAAAGTACTGTCCGCATATTACTCTGTATGCAGATGCACATGATGGTGCGTTGTTTTGGAGTGAGGTCCTCGGACGGAAGAAGTCGCTGGGAAGGCATCCTCGGACGTTGGTATATTCGCCCACAGGGGAAGTGTTGGATGTGGATGTGATTGATACGACCAGTCTGGATGTCAACATTCATTCGATCCGCCACAACTTTTTCAACCTGAACCGTATGCTTGTGGACGACCTCTATGATGTGGTTGTCCTTGGTCGTCGCGCCACCGAGCGTGAGGCCAGACTTTCGAGCCGGTGGACCTTTGCCGACGACGGTACCGAGAACGGTGAGGTCTATACCTTTCTCTGCGCTCCCAGTTATGTTGTCAATAAATAACAGGCGTGACTTGGATTGTTTTTTTTTTTTTTTCTTAATTGAGGTGATGAACAACAACCTTGGTCGTGTTACTCCTCTAGACATCACTATCAGAAACTGATAAATGTGGTTCACAACGGTTGATTAGAAGCTAGTATTTGGATCAACAAGAATACATGTGGACCCGAAACAGTGCTCTCTGAGTTACTCCCAAACAACAGTAACTACAGACGGTATAAAAAAAAGAGGCTTTGAAGGAGTAGGAGTCGCTGGTGAGTTTACTTAATCATGCAATTTTAATGTATACGGTGACATCGTTTGCCCAAGGTAGGCGAACTCATAGTTGGGGCGAAGGTTTTTGAGAATTGAACGCGTGTGTTAACTCTGTTGCATGGATTAGAACGAACCAAGCACCAGCTCTTTAACAGATTTTTTGAGCACGAACACCTAGTCTCGCTTCCGTCCCCTCCCCTCGTGGGTTAGAATCCAATTCCTTCGCGCAGCGAAGACCTCACGCAGTGAGGGTCTGGGTCAAAATTTTGAGTTATTGGCGGAGCGGGTCGTAAAACCAAAAAGGAAGGTTGTTAAGGGTTTCTCCCCCCAATAGCAAGGCAGTTAAGGGTCTTTTACTCCCCAAAAGCAAGGCTGCTCGTTCTCACACTCGCACTGTTCATCTCTCTTCATCATCTGATTGCCCTCATCAACGCTTGTCATCTCTGTAGTTCATCCCCCTTTCTCTCTGCTTCCCTCAGCCTAAGTAAATAAAACTCGCTTCTCTCTCCTTTCATATCCCCACTAGCCATATTTACAGCTCTCTCTATCCCTACCAAACACCGCTTCAAAGCCAGCGCCTTCCGACTGTTCTCTCTCTCTGCCGTCGCCTTTTGCTATTGTCACTGCCCCTTTCAGTTCTCTCGCCCCATTGTCAGTATGGCTATCGGGAGAAAGGCTATCGTGAGGAAGGCCACTCAAGCAGTGCGTAGACGCAAGAAAAAAGGAATGACGGCTCGATTAGGCTTTGCAACAATCCAGTCGCACCAGAGCATCGAGTCGAACCCGTTCAAACAAGTGTGTGTGTATCCAGCGAACGCCTCAGAGTTGTTTCAAGAATACTTTGGATTTGAGCCCAAGAAGCAACAAGAGGCCGTCGTCAAGCATATAGGTCGGGGAGAGGATTGCATTCTTATTGCAGGCTGCGGCTGGGGGAAGACGCTGGCTTATTTCCTTCCTTTGGTGTTATGGAAAAGCCGTGTCATTGTCGTGATCTCGCCCTTGATTGCACTTATGGAGGAACAACACCGAAAACTTCACTCAGTAGACATCAAGAGTATCTGCATTCATAGTCGTGTGGACCTACCGAGTACCTTGGAGAGCGCGCTGTCGGCCGGAGAGTATCAAGCTGTATTTATGTCCCCGGAGACCATCTTTGGGAACGACCGTTTTGTGTCCCTTTGGGAGAATCCAAGATGGCGAACGCGAGTACAGGCAGTAGTTATTGACGAGGCGCACTGCATAAGTACCTGGGGCTCGGACTTCAGGACGGACTATGCTTTGATAGGAGAGCTGCGTTGTAGAGTCCCGCCCGGTGTGGCATTTATCGCAGTCTCGGCAACGCTACATGGTCAGATTCTGGATGATGTTATTACGAGTCTTCATTTCAGCAAGGATGTCCCAGTCGTTAGAGGGAATACCGATCGCCCAAATATCAGATATGAGGTCAGACAATTCAAGGACAACAACACTTGCATGGAGAGCTTAGACTTTCTTCTGGATTTCAAAAAGTCAGTCGTCTACTTCGACTCCACCGCAACTCTGGTCAGAGTTTACAAGCGACTTATTGAAAAAGCCAGGACCAGCAATAAAAACCAGCGTTGGATCGGCTATTATTATGCAGGGCTCACATTCGAAACCAAGGAACTCTACATGTCGAGATTCAGGAAGGGCCAGATCCGGGTACTGTTGTCTACGGAGGCCGCAGGCATGGGATGTGACATTGACGACATCATTCGAGTGGTTCAAGTCAAGTGCCCGACTAATATTACCACGCTCGCTCAACGTCTTGGACGTGCAGCTCGATCTTCAGCACTTCGAGGCGTTGGTATTTTATGCGTGTTGCGTGGTACCGCTAAACAAGCCAGCATTGATCACAACCTCAGGGATTACATCAACACCGACGACTGTCGCAGAAAGATATTCAACCGAGTCTTTGACAACAAACATAAAGAGGTCGACAACTGCTGTGATGTTTGTGATTCCAGGCTCAACAAAACTCATGCAGGCTCTGCCGATTCCAATAATGCCGGAACAACAGCTCTCCAAAAGCTTCCGTCAAACTCAGCCCCGAAGCGCTCACGTTCCCGTTCTCAGGCACAAAAGTTAGAGGCAAAAAAATTGATTGAAGGCTGGAGGCGCAAGGAGTTGAGAGGAGTTGCAGGAGAGTCAGAGAGCTATGTTCTTGAGACAATTATGGATGATAGTAATGTCAACAAACTTTCCGCCAAGATTGGTCGCATCTCCACCTGCGACAGTATCGACAACATGATAGACTGGTCGGAGTGGATTGTTGGCTCCAAGAAGCGACTGGTTGACATGCTCATTGCCTTAAACGACAAATTCAACAATCCCCCACCCAAGGACATTGACAGTCCTCCGCCCAAGGATATCGACAATCCTCCGTTCAAGGATATCGACAATCCTCAGTCCAACTTTCTTAACGATCCATTGCCTGAGGATCTGGGCGATGGATTCAATTACTCATCATCTGACGACGATTTCCAGTATCTCGACTATTCCTCATTCACGGACATTGATGATGATGTTGATGAGACACTGGAGGACGATTTCAGCGACGACCCAGACTCTTTGCCACTCCTGGATGACGATGGCGATATCGATTATCCGCCGCTTATGTACTTTGAAAATACGATGGAAGATTGACAAGGCCTGGATCATTCCAACACTGGCAATCAGTCAAATGCACCAAGCGTTCGTTTTATGAGTAAAGTGATCCATACAACTCTATTTCAGCTTACGGAAGCATCCCCAACACAAACGGTATTCAGTCCTCCTAGCGTTCGTCACAATTGGTTCAGCATACGTTGGCCAAGTTTCGATGGCTGCTAATCGCAATCAAAATTCTTTACAAAAAACAGTAAATCAACAATATTTATTTATCCAAAGACAGCATTGATATACTCTTCTGCCTCGTTCGTTTCATCCTCGAGCCCGTCCAGAAGATCCTCCAGAAGATCGTCCTCCGCAAATTCTCCTCTCCCCTCATCCTCCAAGCGACTACGAAACCTTTTGTAACCTCCATTAGTCAACTTGTTGCAACCTGTTGTCATCATGTCGACTACGGGTATCTGCGCGAATGGATGGGCATCATGCTGGCTGGGGTGGCGTGTAGTGGTGAGAATGTTGGATTCCTTTAGCGACCTCATCACGATTTGAATGTCCTCGTCCATTTTGGTGATTCTGTGATATTTGGAGTTTGCGGGCAGTCGGAATTCCCTGCCAAGGATGTTGTCGATCACCCGAAACATGCGGATCAAAGGGGTGATATATGTTGCCGCTGATTTGTTGTTGCCAACCGTTGCATGGGTCTGCTTGATGAGAAGGTTATTATGTTCTTGATACAGGTCGCTGGGGATCCATCGGTTTGGGAGACCTGTAGTGTTCATCAGCATGGACGAAAAGATGGCCAACTTTCTGGCCTCGGACCATTTATGCTGCATGTTGAAGTTGAGGCGCAATAACTCATGCCCATAATTCTTGTTTTTGCCAGACTGAAACATTATTGTGAGTCGCTTGAGGATTAGTTCGACTCGTCCGATGTCTCCGAGCTTGATTGCTGTGCAGAATTCAATATATACTGCCATGTCCTTGATGAACAGCAGGGCGTTGGTGTTGGTGATGGAGTTGGTCCTGGAAAGGGCTGTGGAGTTATTCAGGGACGAGTCGACAACATGGTTGAGTTTATTAACAACCATATCATCTGATGCTGGGTCGGCTCCACTGATGGGTACTTCCATGTGTTGCCACAGCTGCCCAACCATCGCTCGGAATACGATCCTCAAAAACTCGTCATTCGTACGGTAGCATGGCTTATCCCGGTTCAGTTTCTTGCGCCCCAGTGTGCTGATGTAGAAGGCCAACGATCCTGGAGCCGAGACATGTCCATAGTGAGTGTTGAGAATTGCTGCTGAAAGGATCATCTGCATATGAAAGAGCTGAAGAACAGGTATCGCCCACTGCATCTGGTCAAAGTATGTCAGCTCGCCGATGCTGCGATGTTGTAGGGATAGAATCCTGGATATCGTCAGTTGGTCTCCGGCTAGGATCATCTTAAGGTGCTTGAACGATCCCTTGGACTTGCCGAGAACGGTGCGCATCTGTTCTATAACTTGCTTGTTCCCCTCTATCGTCGCCTGATCGATGTCCATGATCGCCAACTCGTAAGCTTTGGTGCGCTTGATCGGCAATAGATTCAATGGAGGAATGTCAAACATCTTCAAGTCGTTGTCGTTCAGCGTTCGATATGCACGGATGGCGTTAAGAACATGCGACCGATATGTGGCGGAAATAACTTGTATCATTCTTTTTGAGCATGATGTCGCCTAGGCAAGGGGGATCACGAGGGGTTTCAAGCGATAGTTCCTCGCCGAGACCTTCTCCAATGACTAAGGTGCCAGAGGTTTCGCTTTCCATCCTGTTTCTCTTGTTGCTCCTTTGATGATGTTGCTGTCTGCGGCGGTTGATATTGTCGTATAAGAAATACATTGTATGCTTCCCTCCTGCCCTGTGCATCCTCAAGAGGTTGTCCCTTGCCAGTGATTTTAAACAGGAGGTTGTGGTAGAGTATGACATACTCAGTCCAATCATGGATAGGAGCTTTATCAAGCGTTTTGGACATGCTTGACCTCGTAGATGGGCCCCTAGCAGGTAAATGAACATAAGTCAGTATTGTCTTGCAAATTCGATTACATGGTTTCGAGGTCTCAAAGCCTTTCATCTTACCAATCATCATCTGTAAGTAGTTGGTTTGTTGACTCTTCATAAAAGCCAAGATACTAGCCACAACTACAATAAAGCAGCGCGGGTCCGCCTCGGGATGTGGATCCAGCTCGTCCTCCCATTCAAAATCATGTGCCATCATTTGATCCAAGCTTAACGCCAGGTCAGACCGAAGATGTAACATCTCCATAGCAGGCTCCAAGTCAGAATCTGTTTCCGAGCCGGAATCCGGACCACGCGGCAGAGTTGTTGGTAAATCGTGTGTAAAGACCGTTTTGCCGAACTTAGGATAGGGCAGTGACAGCGATTGCATCTCCATGTCCGGCGGTGTCCTCGCTCTTGTAGAAGGCAATTGATCCTCTTCTATCAATGTCATCCCCGCTCCGGTAGAAGGCAACTGATCGTCTGCTATCAAGGCCGTCTTCGCCCTTTTAGAAGACGATCGATCTCTTTGTACAGAGGCCTTCCTCTGCATATCTTTTGGCTTCCATCCTGCCACGGAACCTGGCGCTGGTTTTTCTCTAGGTATCATTGTTTCCAGCAATAGTATGATATTGGGTGCTGATTGTTTGAGAGAATGTCGGAGGCGATCCAGCGAGAATGTCTTGATGGTCTTGTAACTGATGTTGTTTGCTGGATGTCGCAGTTTCTTGTCGTTGGCGGTGTTTCTCAAATCAGCTTGAACACGTTCGCCGACTAGTTCAATTGCCGCCTCCGCCAAACTCTTGTCGTTATCAGTGCTTTCCAGATCTCCTCCCCAAATCCGAAGGATTCTGGCTGGTCCATTTGTTGCATAAAACTGTCCGACCTTGGTCTTGATGAGCTCCTGTGGGGAGGTGAAAGTAGCGCACAAAAAATCGGATATGGATAGCTTCTCCTTCGACAACACATTGAAAACGGCCATAAGTTTCGCTGCCTCATCGTTGACAATCTCCACCTTCGTTCGTCTCTTGCGCTTGGGAGGGGAGGCGGCATTGGTTGTCATAAATGCTTCGCCGCCGTCATCCACACCGCCGCTTAGTACAGTAAATTGCATGATATAAGGAGGTTGGAGTACGGTGTAAGGCAAGCAATTGAAGGAGCAGTGACAATAGCAAAAGGCGACGGCAGAGAGAGAGAACAGTCGGAAGGCGCTGGCTTTGAAGCGGTGTTTGGTAGGGATAGAGAGAGCTGTAAATATGGCTAGTGGGGATATGAAAGGAGAGAGAAGCGAGTTTTATTTACTTAGGCTGAGGGAAGCAGAGAGAAAGGGGGATGAACTACAGAGATGACAAGCGTTGATGAGGGCAATCAGATGATGAAGAGAGATGAACAGTGCGAGTGTGAGAACGAGCAGCCTTGCTTTTGGGGAGTAAAAGACCCTTAACTGCCTTGCTATTGGGGGGAGAAACCCTTAACAACCTTCCTTTTTGGTTTTACGACCCGCTCCGCCAATAACTCAAAATTTTGACCCAGACCCTCACTGCGTGAGGTCTTCGCTGCGCGAAGGAATTGGATTCTAACCCACGAGGGGAGGGGATGGAAGCGAGACTAAGACCTCACAAGCATTAAAATGCATCGAATTGAACGCGACTCTAAATATTTCAATGATAGCCTGGGAGAATGCATGTGCATTATCCCTTCATCCTTTTTCGACCACAAAAAGTGGTCGGGAATAGCATGAAACAAAAAATATCACTAATGTGAACCCCCCCTCCTATGCTAAAAAAAAGCGGTGGAGAATGAGAACAAAGAACCCTTCTCCTTGCTCATTTTTATTTTTCGCGTAGAGTATGCAATCAATTGTTCTCGTGTCCGGGGAATAATTCACTCTTAAGACAGCACGAAAACCAACTCTAGCCAACTATCAGTCGATAGTCATCCAGTCGGATGTCGAGGAAATGAACTTACAAGACCTACTTCAAGATCAATCCCAAGAAAGTTCCTCTCCCAACACAACACACTTTTCTCTCCCACAGTCACAACAACTTGAACCCTTCATCTCTTTTCATAAATAACCCACAATACACTTCCCTCATTACCAACCTCTCAACTCTACCCGGTCCAATCCTCAGCAACCATTATGTCTCGGCTTAATTTATAGCCCGTTTACTATAATAAGGGAGGGGACTTGAGCCAGTTCTTCGTTTTGTTTTTTCCTTTTTTCCAGTGCGCGAGAACGCGGGAAATTGATCAAACGGAAAAAGCATTCGTCACTGATCAAATATCTATTGTTGTAGGCATATATAATTTGATTGCAATGGTACCTCCACACGTTTCCTTGTCTCCACCACCCCTAAAGCGCGTATCAACCTCTCACCTCAGTTAGACCCGTCAGCAACAAGAGCTACAAAAGACGTTAGGGAGGGGTTTACATTTCTTTACCCTGAACCTACACCGAGGGATCGTAAAATAAAGTGGCGTCCTTGCTTTATCCGTACTGTTTCCTGCATGCTGATAAAGGCGGAGAGGAAGTTGTGGGTTGATACAAACGCGCGAACGCGAAGGTGAAGAGGGGAAAAGATCGTCCTTGTTGATGTGTTCGTGCCATGGGAGGTATAAAAGTCGTTTTTCTCGCCAAAATCTTCTGCTTTCTTTTTCTTTTCCTCACTCCTCTTTAGCCCTCCTCTTGGCATCAGCTCTACTGTTCGGACCCCGCTCCCTGGCTATAGGACACCTGGTAAGATAACCTCCATTCTCTTCCCCTCCCTTCCTTCCCGAGTAAGCAGAGAAACGACTGAAGGTGTGCGTGTGTGCGTACGCTTGTCGTTGTATCTCCTTTGCTACCGCGTTTTTTTGGAGGTCACTGCTTCGCTCCTCCTTCACCCTTCCTTGGGTCCTTCCTATTGTTTGCAAGGATTTGTGTTTGCTTTAGTTTTTCTCGTTCCTTGTTTATTCCCTCACCGTGTTTCTAAGGGTGTGTGTCTTGAGTGCGCGTTTCTTTGTTCGTTCCTTTACAAGACTATACGGTTCTCACGCTCACCCGCCTCCTTATTTTAGAGCGATGTCCCCATCATAGTTACGTTATTATCACACTGATCAAAATTGATCAGAAACACCTACAGACAAATTGGGTCGCGTGTACTTTGTACTGATCATCAGTGGTTTTTTAATTACTGGCATCCGTATTATTATAGTGATGTGATGTGTGAGGGTGTTGCGAGGAACTGACCCCCTCCTCACCCTGAGAGTTGGATCTACCGAGATGAATGGGTGTGAGTCGAGTCGAGATCCTCCTCCTCACACCCGACTCTACCGCTTTGGACCCTGTTCCCTGGCTATGGGACGTCTGGTACGATGACACTCCCCTTCCGTCCGCTTCCTTCCCCTTCCTCTCCCTCTCCCTTCCCCTTCACGCAACACGAAAAGAAAAGTGGGTGCACGTGCGTGTCCATGTTACACTCTTCCCCTCCCTTTTTTTCTATCTTCGCCCCCTTTGTTTTTTCCTGTGGGTAGTCCGTCTCCGCGTTGTTGTTGCTTCGTTCCCTTTCATTTCCTTCTCTCTTCTTTCCCCCACACTCTGCTTCCCCACACTCTCTCGCCTTCGCGCTGAACTGATCGCCATCGATTACATCATTTCACGCTGATCAGTGATCAATCATCAATATTCAGGAACATCTGCACACAATTTTGTTGGCGCATGCCTTTTAGCTAATGACAAAATTTCCTTGTCATCATATTACTTTAGTGACAAGGAGGTGCCAAGACGGGGTCAAAAGGAGTCAATGCCCCCCTCCCCCTCATACCTAAGTGTCTGCAAGCCCAGCTTGACATGGTCACAGGCCGGTGATAATGTCAAGGGAGTGGGTGCGCCGGCATGGTGGTGGCCTTGGGGGCGTCTGGCCCTCCCAGCTCTGGCATACGCTGTTGGAGGAAGACACCATATTTTTTTTAGGAAGGGGTCGCGGGCTAATATGGTATTCTGAGAGTTAATATGGGAGTCTGAGGGTTAACATGGGGTTCTGAGGGCTAATACGGCAATCTGAGGTCACTATGTCATCGTGCGCTACTGTTGGGTCGAGGGATAAATTTGTGTTGTATGGGGACGCAGGCTCAATTGACCTATCATAACAATCAAACTGAGGTTTGAGGCAGTCTCCACGATCGGCCTTTCTTTGTTGGAGTGGTGCCGAGGCAACTGAGGACACAAAACGTTGCGAATGATGAAATGTGGCTCAAGTCTAATGACACTTGCTCCAAGTCTGACACACCTTCTTCCACTACTGACATTTTCTTTGTTGGAGTGTCATTGAGGCAACTGAAGGCACAAAACGTTGCGGATGATGAAACTTGCATGAAGTAATGACACTTGCTCCAAGTCTAATGACACTTGCTGAGTGTCCACTATCAGCTTTTCTTTGTTATAGTGGCATTGGGACAGGTAAGGGCTGGCTTTTTGATTTCTTTTTTAAAACTATCAAACTACCAGCCTTTGGTGCACCCGGCTCGCGACCTCCTCGCGGTGTGCCCTTGACTATAGGTTCTTTAGGTGGGAGCCCATAGACAGACAGCGAGCCAACTAATAAAAATACTCCCCCCCTTCCATTTTTTTACATAACGTTTCTTCATATCATTTTTTTTTTTGTTCATTGATGATTGAAAAACTTGAATGAGAATAAACAGTTGATATGGCGTGAATGAGGTTGAACCGGCATCTGAAAATGACTTTTACTCTTGCTCTGATCCTTCGTTGCAAGATACATCTAGTCGGTGAGGCGAATAATTGGATCGAATGCATCCTACTTACGAAGGCGGATAGGAAGTTCTTGATTATGGCGGCCATTCATCGTTGAGCAAGATGGTTTATTCTTTACGATACCTTTTTTCTTCGCGTCGTTTGAAGGAAATTTTGGGAAGCAGGAACAAGAAATGGAGGAGAAAAGAGAACACTGAGAACAAAAGCCTGAAAGAGGATGAGGAGAAGGAAAGAGAACAAAGGACACAAAAAAAGGGCACTGAATGAAGAGGACAAGTGAACAAAGTATAGGAAATAGAATATCACTGCCAAAGAAACGGGATAAGACTGATGAATGTGCGTGTATGGGTTGTATGCACGGAAAGATTGGTGTGAGTGACCTGATGCGAAGGAAGTAAGCTGAGGATAGATGAATTGCTTACTAGTCAACCAAGCAAAAAAATAGCCACGCCTAAATCATTTTTTCATATGCTCTCTTTTACAAGGTTGTGGAACAGGTCATCGTAGAATGCGGGCGCCTTGTCTTTTAATTATTGCAATAGGGTATACACTGAGGCTAATCCTCCTTCTCAATCTCTCTTCCGCTGAATCCTTTCTCTCCGGAGGACAATGACTCATCAACAGCACCGCGCTGGACCAATAACTTGCGGTAGATCGGACAGAGACCAACGGCACCCTTGAAAGTCAGATCCGAGGCGCTCAGCTGCCCAATGCGAGTGCCCCACTGCATACAAATTGAAACGTCTCCAGCCTCGGCATCCGAAATCCGCCAGACTCGAACGGATCCATCGTCGGAACCAGTGACAAACTCCATCGGCACCGCCGGGTTCCATGCCGCGCTTGTTATGGCCTTTGGACATCCATCGACAACAGCAACACAGGACCAGCAGTCGACCTTGCCTGACCAGAGGCGGACCGTCTTGTCTTCGCTACCAGAGATGATCCACTTGCCACAAGGAGAGTAGGCGACGCACGTCACCTCA